>CM063252.1:19649527-20849527 GCA_032158295.1 Pycnopodia helianthoides | reverse complement strand
GGTACATACAATAAAACTAACTTGTGAAAATTTCACTTCAAAAGGCGGTCACGTTTTTGAGATTTCACCGAAAAACCGGAGCGAATTTTTCCATGCAGGAAGAATATTCCCTGTAGGAATACACAGTCTGAGATTCAAATTTTGGGGAATAAAAAGTGATATATTTTCCATAACCTTAGTACTTCGAAGTTAAAAGTTTCTCAAAGTTCATCATACTACCCAAAGCTGCTGTCCTTCTTACCAAGTAAGTTTTTATTGCCATTAATTTTCAGTCATTACCAAACGTGTACTGTGCTTTTAAGGGTCAAGTCCAAAACCTGAAGTCTAACCTTAATATTGAAGAGAATCGTTACCTGTTCCCAGTGTAGTATAATTAATCATTCCCTGCATATCTTATTAAAACAGACTAATCTCCCCAAAGCCTGTAGACATTACAACAAGAGATCCTGCATAAAAGGAGACAAGTGTCCCTTTATACACGTCTGTAGGTAGGTAGTAATTCATTATGTATTGGGTTTTTGAAATTGAACTAAACTGGTGATGATTTAGTATGTGGAGATCGCTGTTTATTCTGGAGTTCTATATTCTTAACCAGTAAGCTTAACCCGTGGTTCCAGTGACAAAATTAATAAGCAAAAAAAATCCTTACAAGTCTACACGAAATGCAGGTGTAAAATATTAGACAGTAAACCTTTGGCCTTACAACTTTGGCCTTATAAACTTCTCTGGGAGTGGGGGGGGGGGGGGGGGGTGGGGGACTCTGGGCAAGCCATGTGAATGTAAACAATCCCCATTTTCTTCTAGCCCACGTTAAAACTAAAAAATGGTACTCATTTTAAAAGATGTGTGCACAGAAGGAAATCTGCTGGTTAATAGTTTTCGATTAATCTGGGATTTCAGGTAATTACTTGAATTTATCTATGACTCATTGGGTATCAAACATGGAATTTTAGTAATCATTGGAATCATATGTAAAAACTATCAATTGAGGGCGCCATCCAACAATTCAACATTTAGACTTAAACAGTTTTAAATAAATGTTAAAGATAAACAAGTCTACTTGAATCGTCATTAAAACACAAAGGCCAAATCCAATGACACTAAAAGAGCAGATACTCCTCTTCATACATTTTTGAAAGAAAGTTACACTGTTATCTGTGCGGTGTGCTTAAAGTGTTCATTTTGTGTGCATTGCAGTTGCAATAGTTACACTACACATGTAGTTACATGTTACACTAGGCAGTTACGTTAGTTACCTCAAAGTTGTGTGCAAAGATTAATTTGTGTGACAAGGCCCTTAAGGATATGTAGAAAAAGAGAGGAGAACATGGCCTCAATTATATTTGTTGTTTCTAGTAATAAGAAATGTCTTCCCTTTTTTACAATATATTTTCTTGCTGGGGTGTGTGGTTAAAGGCACTAGACACCTTTTGTAATTGTCAAAAACCAGTATTCTCACTTGGTGTATCCCATCATATGCATGAAATAACAAATCTGTGAAAATTTGTACTCAATTGGTCATCGCAGTTGCAAGAAAATAAGGAAAGAAAAAACACCCTCGTTGCACAAATTTGTGTGCTTTCAGGTGCATAATAAAAGATTTCTGGCCAGAAGTCTTTTAATATTTTAGTGAGAAATTACCTCTTTCTCAAAAACTACGCTACTTCAGGGGGAGTCGTTTCCCACAATGTTTTATACTATTAACAGCTCTCTGTTGCTCGTTACCAAGTAAGTTTTTAAGTTAATATTTGTTTTGAGTAATTACCAGTGCCTTTAAATCCTTAAAGTGTGATGAGTTTTCAAAAAGGTTCGTCTTTCTATATCTTCAGTTTCTTTGTCGGAGGGCAGTGCATATTTGGTGATACATGCAAACGCTCGCATGATGTTAAAACCACCAATGCTATGCAAGTCTGGAAGAAATGTGGGGTTGATGTGCAGAAGAGGACTGAACAAGAATTGGTTTCCATGATTCAGGTTGACAAGGAGATGGATGGAGAGAATGAGATCCAACCAAGAACTTCCTCGGGAGAAGCACCTGAAGAAAAACAAGACAAGAAGGAGGTCAATAAAATCCTTGAATAGGCCATCATGGTCGAGTTCAAATAATGGGCACATGTGTATGTGCCATGCACAGCTAGCTCTCAGCCAATGATAGCTCTTCCTTTTAGTCTCAGTGAGGGAGCTGTTTGAGATTGTGATGTCACTATACAAGGGGTCAACAGACTTTACTTGTGGCACAGCCATTGTTGTTATTCCAAGATAATGTAACCATACAGGGGGTGGTGGTAGCAATAGAAATAGTCACAACAGTGTATTCTGCCTTGACATCACCAGGTTTTACCCCTGATTATCCTAAAGCAGCTTTTATTTCATACATTGTCATTATCAGTACTTTAAATTTAGTTTATTATTGAAATTGAGCAATGTTACAATCAATTTATTCCAAATCATATTGAATTTTGTTTTCTTTAGTATCTACCATTTTCTAAAACTATTTCACTTAACAATTTTTTTTCATTTTTTGAAAAGATATGCGAGTACAAACTACGAGGCAAGTGTCATTTTGATGAAAGATGTCGTAAATTTCACTGTGAGCAGAATTTTCAATGGCAGTACAGTGATGATGACCAATCATGGACTAGTTGGGAAGCTGATTCTAATGTTGCCATAGAAACTGATTTTTGTAACATAACACTAACAGGAACAAATACAGGGTATGTTTTTGGCGTTTCAAATAACATTAAGTATGATACCGCATAAAATGAGTTACATCCATCATTATCAAAATAAATTTTCCCTGCTTCCAAGGAATCTGATTATTATTTTTTTTTTACAGTTAAATAACTTCTTTCACATAATTAGTATGCTTTTAAGTTTGTAAATGGCACAATGTTACTTTGTTAGAAAAACCAGAATATTGCATTGTTTTGTAATTGTCAGAACTCATAGCAGCAATGGCAGAAATGCAAATCAATGAAATTCATTGTATGTGTTGATTGATTTTATCTTAGCAACTCATTCTTTCTTACATTAACAGATCAAAGATGTCTGGCATTGACTTTAAGACAATGAAATGGACCAACCCTCAAGGCGTCGTGAGTTCAGTTCGTCGTTTGGAGACACCACTGCTCAACACTTTGGATTCTCTTTCATGCTGGCAGAGAGCACTGAGTACAGACTGGCAATGGTATTATATGGACAATGGACCCATCTGGGTTCTGTCTGATCAGAATAAGGTATGAAACTGTTAGTTCCTAGCCCACCTTGTTGGGCTGTTATGGCTCTCTTTTAACATCGGTCGTATAACACTCACCAAGACCGATGTTAAAGGAGAGCCATAACAGCCCAACAAGGTGAGCTATAGTTAGTTCCTTGCTCAGGCTCTGAGCACAAAACATTTAGACCTAAACTTTGCTCTTTGGGTTAATCGATCTTCTGTCAATTTGTGACTCAATCATCTTTCAATCATTCATAGGCCGTGGCCAAATTGGCTGCTACAGCTATGGCTGGATTGCCACGTCATCATGCGTTGAAGTATAGGATGTTCTTTACAGCAACACCCTTAGCAATAGTTGTAGCCATGTAGCCACCAATTCGGCCTTACAGTCAATCAATGAAGCATTCAATCAATCAATTGATTAGTCAACCAGTTAATCAATTGGTTGATTGATTGATAAAAACGACCTGTTGTTTTTGTTGATCAGTTTTTGTTGATTAGTAAATCAATTAAATGGTTGAAATGATAGATTGATCATTCAATTTCTCGAACATTACTGTCATGTTATGTTTTTTCAATTGGGTGCAGTCAAAAAGAAAGAACCCCCAAACCCCTCTCAGATGAACAAAACTTGGCTTTTGAAGTAAACTGCTCCTTGCCTTTATTTTATTATACAGAAAATCGAGACAGCATACCAAAGTTATCTGTCAGTGTCAACTGAAGAAAATGAGTATAAGTTTGAAACCTCATCATTTAAATATTCGTTGAATTTTACAAGCATGAGGCAGAAAAACTTAGTGTATTCTACAGAGAGGGAAGCTCGAAGGCGGCCTGCTAAATTTATCACCAAAGACTTGATGGAAAAGTAAGCTAACTAAAGAGTTTCCTTTCTTTCCCGAATTCTTTGTTGCGTGGCGTGGCTGAGTGGTCTCGTCCACTGGACCCTAGCTCTGGTGTCGTCACTTGTGCCCTTGAGCAAGGCACTTAACCATAATTGCTTCGTAAAAAGTTGGGAAGGCAGTGCATTCTGCTCTACCAGCCAGGCTCCTAGTGGACGATACCCATGCCTACATCCTTATGTACTGTGAAGGGGGTAACCCTGTTTCAACCCCAGGAGTAGGTGGCAACGTGCCCCTGGTGTCAGTTGATTTGGGTCAACAGCCCAAATCAGTTAAGTGTAGCCTTCACCTTGAAGTGGCCGTTCGGCCTTATGAGTAAGGCAATATCTCATAAACAAAATTTTAAAATTATGTTTAACACCAGAAACTGTTGAAAGAGCAGAACTTAAAAGTAACAATTGCTGTGAAGGAACAATTTAAAAGACAGTGCTTCTCTTCTGTTTATCAGTGAACAAAGGTGAAATAAATGTACATGTACTATAGTGGTAAAGAGTGCCAAATTAAATTTAAGAATTATATTCAAAAAGCTAACTCTGTAAACTTGACATAATGCCATTGACTAAAAACACAAGCCATAAAAACAATTGATAAAAAGTTTTAATTTTCATTCTTTGGTGTATTTTGACATGGGAATGAATTTACACTTTCATATTCCAATGATGTATCACAGTCTATGATCAGTACCTTGCATGGCAGTAGAAACATTTTGTTCTTCTTTTTGGCCATGCAGACGTCTCATGGAAATAAAGGCGGTTGGAACAATTCTGCCTCCGTCGGCATGGGACACACGTATGCAGCCAGCTGACCCCAGTGACAACTTTGTCCTGTGCGAGGTGCAAGCTGATACTCATAGGAACGAGTACGACCAGGTGCTGGAGCTTTTTGCTGCCACTATGGATAAGACGCTAATCGAAAAGATTGAAAGAATACAGAACATCGAAGTTTGGGATGAGTTTGTGAGGTGATTTGAAATTTTAGTCCTTTACTTGTCAACCTCAGTGTTGGTTCAAATCCTCTCATGTTTGATGGAGTGAATTGGCAGGGAATTATATGCAGGGTGTGAATGTGAATTGAATCATGATTTACTAATGTTTGCTGCCAGTTTACATTTGACTTTGTGTTAAGTACGAACCAAGTGGTGCCCACAGTAAGGACTAGAAGTAATCTGGAAAGTCGTTTCCATTGTTTTCAGATCAGCTTGTTGTTTGCCGTCCTATTTACTGGTAGTTAGCTTTTCCTTCATAGTGTTCTTGCATTGTCGATTATCTTAAATTAGTATGAAGAAAATAAAAGTCAATGCATCTATTAATTTAACCACAGGAAGCGAGAAAAAATGAAGAAAAATCACAGGGACAACATTGATGCCAGAGAAGAACTTCTCTTCCATGGCACACGAAAGGCTTACATCAAAGCAATCTGCCAGCAGAACTTTGATGCTCGAGTTAGCGGCTCCAACGTTGGTACAAAGTATGGTCAAGGCTGCTACTTTCACAAGACATCCAAGTACTCCGACTGCTATACTGACACAGAACAAGGTAAAAGACAGTTGTTTCTGGTTCGAGTCCTAGTTGGATCGTTCACCCTTGGGAATCCATCGTACAGACGACCTCCCTTGAAAGATGCATCCAGCATTTGCGGTCCATTGTTTGACTCTTGTGTGGATAACGTCAGTAATCCAATGATTTTTGTAACTTTTGATTCCCGCCAAGTCTATCCTGAATACATAATTACTTACAAGAAGAAATGAAGCAATGCGCATTCACAATAATAAAAGACACTTATAACGCCAGTATCTGTCAAATTTGACACTCATGAGGCATGAACATATTTCAATCCTTAAAACCATCTCAGCTCCCTGTAGAGTAAACAGCCAGTGCTGTCAAGTAAATAGTGCATCAGCTACAAGATCCATCTTTGCCCTCACAGGTACCCATTCACCCTGGGTAGTTATAGTTAGGTGACTTGCTCAAGGGCACAAGTGTCTAGACCCGTAACAGCTTTGACTTAACCACTAGAACTTGAGTTTGGTGCATATAATGGCTTGCTGCAATGTGATTTCAGAAACTTTTTACTGTCAATTTCAAACCAGAAAAGGGGTGGGGGAATTAGATAAGACTTAAAAAAAAAAATTTAAAATGAAAAGGTTAAAATTATGAAAACTTCAATGATGTCAGAAGTTGAACATTAAACAGGTAAAAGGAATAAATTAAATAAAAATTGAAAGTGCTATTAAGTTACACAACTAATCATTACACTGAAAGAATTTGGTTAAAGAGATGTTTGTTCCATGAATAAAACGACCCATTGAAAGGAAGTGCAGTGCCCAATGTTGGCAAAAAAAAATTACCTTGAAATAGGATTAATATAAACTAAGTTGAAAGTTAACAATTTCATAAAAGTCTGGTTGATATTCAACCATGCATTTTTCTACAATTTTATTTTACTTAATGAACTATGAAGCTGTAATGCACTTGTCATCCTCGGCTATTTCAATAATACCTTTTATTAATCTCAATACCTTTTTTTCATTCTTCATTTTATATAATAATAATAATAATAATAATAATATCAATAATAACTGTATTTATAAAGCGCCTTTTGCCAAAGGATACAAGGCGCTGATATATATTTTTTAACCTGCCATGTATGTGGAGCTACATTTTTGAAGTATGAGACCTATGCATTTATAGCACCATGTAATGGTTTACAAGGTGCTGTGGCGCAATATGCTGCCGACAACCGGGAACACCGGGGCGAACCCCTTCTCTTTACGATAAGTGTACTGGGTTCTTTTACGTGCATTACACAACACACGGGAACTACGGCTTTACGTCCCATCCGAAGGACGCAGCAATAATGGTTAAGCGGGACTCGAACCCACACTCTGCTGATCAGAAACACCAGAGCTTGAGTCCGGTGTTCTTATCCGCTCGGCCACGAATTTCTTAGCATTTGCTAGATGTTTGGAAGTCTTCAAGAGCCATGTTAACAGTAAACAGCTATGAACCTTGGGTATTATAAGGCCAAATCATTGATTATACAATACAACAAGTATGTTTTTTAAAGTTTCAAATCATTTGGCTGTGGATGCTGAACACTCATAAAGAGTGGAGGATATGTCAGGATGCCCAATGAACAGAGGTAATATTAGTGCAAAGCACTTGATACTATTGATCTGATAAATGCCACTGATTAATTTATAGATTTTCCTGGTCATATTCGGCAAACAAGCGGCAAATTTAAACATTGCGTTATTCTATTAGGTGCGAAATTGAAAGCTCCTCACATTAGTCATTCAATTTCACTTAAATGTATGAGCAATTGGTCTTTTGCATCATGTGATTTTTTTTAAACCATTCAATTTAAGATTCAACTCAAACAACATTCAAATTCACAGCAGTTTTTTCCCAGAAATCTGTAGTTGCTCCTTCTCTGCTAAATTGAATGTTGATTTTGAATGACTGAAAAGAACAGCTTATATCACACCTCTTACTGGCTATCTATTCTGGTTGGCTAAAACACAGTCACGTGGGGTTCAATAGGCTAGTGCATGAAATTTGTGCCACTGTGAACTAGACGCAAGTCAAGCGAGCGTATTTGGCAGGAAATAGTTCCTGAACTAGGTGTGACAAGGCTGGATAACCCTTATGTTTACTTTATTTGTTTAAATTCTCTGTGTACCTCCTAGTTAAATAACTGCCCAAATACCTTTACTCCTTCTTGATAGTGTTTCCCTTGAGGACATAGCCAAAACTAAAGACTTTATCAGTGATGACTGCCATTTGCATGACCTCATTCCATTTGTCCCAAGTGATAAGTTTATTACTCCTGGTTATATGCAAATTTGTGATCCCTGGTTCATCCCCAAGACCATGTTTTTTAACAAGACTATTCTGTTACAGACTGGCAGTGGAGTTGAACACATGAAACTTTTTTGTTGCTCCATCTTTGACACATTTCTGCCTAAAACTTTGTTGGTCTGTTGTGGATTTGGTAGGTCAAAAGTATCATTTATATCTCACTTTTAACTTTCTTAAAGTTTCCACTGTTTAATTAACTTTCACATTTGAATTTGACAAAAGTATGTCGGAAGACTCTTGCACTCTTATGACATATCCATTGAAGAGAAGTTATTTTGGCCAGTTTACCTAGATTTAATTTGAAAATGTTTTTGGCTAATTTAGGGGCAGATGAGAGTCCAACTTAAATCTTGATGCGGTTTAGTTTATTATCAAGGATACATTTGTTCTGTTGTCTTGAACATTTATTTGCTTATATATTAAAGATATTTGGATAGTGTTAGAATGCATGTATGTGCCCATGTTTACATTTGATTTTTGGAGGATAGAACGCCTAATTTTATTCTGTATATAGAGGTTTCTTTGTGTGTTGACAGAGTAGATTCACTATTTCAATCAAGGAGGTGTGGTTTTCCCACAGTCTCAGAAATGCAGAGTTTGTGTATTTGTTTTAAAGTTAATTAGCTGAGACAAGCAGGCAGTAACTTGTCCAAGTCCCTGTGTCATTAATTATCTCTTTTTTTGTTTTGGCTTTATGGCAGTTTAATTACTTCAGTGGTCAACAGGTTGTTTAGCATGTACTCTATAGACTTTGACTAGTCTAATTCCTAATGAATATTCACTATTAGGTATTGTAGGCCTACCATTAATAGGAGACTTGCTTACTGCAAACCACAGGTGGTGCAGAGTTTTCCTTCCCTAAGGCTGTGACCCACTACCCTAGATTTGATGCATAGTTCTTTACTTTTTATTAGTGTTGAATTTACACTAAGTATAAGCCCATGGTTTATTGATAATTTATTTGCTCATTATGTATTCACAAGAAAATTGGTGTAGTTTGTTTTGTTTTGTAATGCAGACTAAGGAAATGAATGAACTTGTGTGTTTAGTGTGTAGAGGAAATTACTTGTATTATGTCTACTCAGTCAATCATATCATTATATTTATGTTAAAATATTGTACTTTAAATTCTTGCATTTATCTTTTTAGATATCCTCATCTTGGTATTTCTTTTATATCTTTGTCTTATACAGGTTTTCAAAGCTATTTGTGATTTAATTTGTAACTCGCTTGTTTTTGTTTGTTTTTTGTAGTTTAATTTCAATGTTTTTTGTTGGTTTAACTTTACATGTGTTCTGAATTTTTTTATTTGGTTTATAATGAAGTTTCCGATCTGCTGTTGAATTGCATGTTTTTAAACAGACTTATCTCCTGATCGAGTTCAAATTCCAGTTGAGTTGAATTTATTCAGAATCCTGGTCCTTTTTCATTACACTTTTTATTGAAGTTTTGAGTTGATAAAATAAATACTTTTGTATCTTCTGTTTGTAAAAAGTCAGTGTTCATTGTTTTTATTCATCAAGTTGCCTCGCGAAATTATCCTCACTCGATCCTAGGTAAATGTTTTCATTTTGTAAGCGAGTTTCCCCCAAAGCTGCATTAATAGGATATTACATTTTATTTCTAATTTATTATCATTTATTTCCAAGTGTTCAAATTTTTCAGGTTACATAGGCACTATGCTCAAAATTGTTCACTGATTACAGCGCACTATCATGATGTGAACAGCAAATTTACAGCAAGTAAAAAAAAATGACTCTATAGGGAAACTAAAAGGAGACATTTAATTTGTGAACTACTCATGGTTGATTTGCTGATGAATCATTTGTCGAATTAGTACAGTTCAGCTAAAAATAAACCTAATTGTTTTTCATGTTTAGTAACGCCCCGAAAAGTTAAATACTATAAAATGTTATTATTTCTCTGCATCAGCCACGCAAAACGCCCCAACAGATTAGCTATCAAAGGCATGACAAAGGTCACTGTAATCCACAAAAGGCCGCTATTTCAGGCAATAGACATTATGTCTATGGCTAAAAGCCACGATCACAGACTTGGAACCAAGTCTATCACGTGGGGGGGGGGGTGCTCTGTCCGCAGGGCACAGGACTTGTCGAGAGCAAAGTAAAAATCCGCGCAAACTATTTTCAAATTTTGCGTGGGTTGCTTATGCTACATTGCCTTATGCACATGACGTCATTTGAGTAGGGCGAGTAAAAACGACAATAGACCTTTCTTTTGCAACGTCACAGCCCGAGTTTTTGCCAACCGAGGTCGGAAAACTGTGGAAAGCCATAAATGCAAAGCAAAAACAGATAGCCACAGTTTTTAACAATGTTGCACAAATATTCAAAAATAGTGTTGAATTTGTTGGAAACAAAGCAACCAATCATGAGAGGTACTTTACTTAATTGAAAGTTTGCGAAAATGTTGAATTTTGTTGAAACATCTGTTAACACGATTGAGTGTTTTGATAACATTCGGCCTTCCATGCCAACCAGCGCGGTTTGTTTATCAACAATGGAAAGGCAAGACCTTTAATTCTTTTGCAACGTCACAGCCCAAGTCATTGCCAACCAAGGTGGAAAACTATGGGAAGCCATAAATGCAAAGCACAAACGGATAGCCACAGTTTGTAACAATGTTATACAAATTTTCAAAAATACTGTTGAATTTGTTGGAAACAAAGCAACCAATCATAAGATGTATATTTTGTTTATTTAAAGGAACATTACAGAATTGGTAAGAAAAAACTTGTAAAATATACTTTTTGATCACAGATTTACATAAAACTTACACGGTCTAATGATGATGATAGTAGAAAACATCCCTTGAAATATTTCTGTCTGAAATGCCATATTTGATGAGATATGAATAAACTAATTTTCCGATTGGAGTTTATCGCTCTGTGAGCGTTTTATTCATTTTGTTGAATCTATATGATTTCATGCAAAATGTGTATCGGTTTTCACTATTTTCTCGTGACCCAGATGGCCGATCAATCTCAAACTTCTACAGGTTTGTCAGTTTACGTATATGGTAGATTACATAAAGTGCTTACACTGCCAGCAACTGTTTTGTTAGCAAAACCAATTCTGTAATAAGGGAATAAAAGGGTAGTGACGCGGTCTTAACCGGCCGTTTAAAACCGGCAGGGTCGTGGCCGTGTGATAAAGGACCGAGCCGAAGCGAGGTCCTTTATCGCACGGCCACGGCCCTGCAAGGTTTTAAACGGCCGGTTAAGACCAAGTCACTACCCTTTTATTCCCATTCATAAATGCCCTTTTTGTTAAAAAGCGTAATATTGTTGGAAAAATCTCAACTTTCAGTTAACTTTCATTTCCTGTCACGTCCTCGAGCCCTGTTTCGCGAAGGATATACATGCCACGCTCAACAGCTGTGCGTACGCGCGCGTCATAACACTAACATGTTTTTAGATTGAATACCAATATGTGTTGATTGCGTTTTGCGTAAATTAGCGCCTGCGTGTAACCTTGCGCGCCACAGGTGTTTTTAAACCATAGAGCTATATATATTGACTAGAGCGCTAACACCCCGTTATACACGCACTAAGGTTTTGAAGCCGTGTGGGCGCATCCATGTTTATGTACAAACCATAAGTTTGTATTTAAAAAGATGATATAGGCCTACAGGCCTAAAATACTATTTTGAAAACAGCATGATCAAGTAATATAAAATATGTGTCAGTGTTCGGTTTTTTTTGCAGACTACACCACTTACCTGTGAAAGGAAATCAGATTTTCTCGTCCGTACATAGCTCCTGAAGAAGAGCAACTTACCGCAACAAAAACCTTTACCATAGTTGCAGCATAAAACTTGTGTTTGACTACGGTGTCATCCCTTGTTTTACATAACGAAACCTTTAAATACGGCAAAAAACGGAGCAATATTTTTCCACGACCCCGAAAATCATTTATTTGCGTTGCGTGCAGACTTGTGCGCCGCCTCCCGTTTAAACTCAAACGCCCCACTTGCAAACGCGCGCGTTCGCTACATTTACGCGCAGTCGTCCTATCCAGTCAGTATAATGTAGATCAATGGTTCGTGGCATTGATCTACATTATACTGACTGGATAGGACAACTCAGCGCGTTTGTGCACGTTCGATGATCGCTGTTATGGCTAAGCGCGTAGTCGCTGAACGGGGTATTTGCGTGAAAGTACGCAAGCGCGGCGGTCCCAGCATGCATGGCCTCAAGCATGCAGTAATAATACAAGTACTTGAGTGATGATGAGCATGTTGAAGGTTTATAATAATTTTTCTTTTTGGAGAGAGTTTCTTAATCTAGATTGATATTTCATCAATCAATTTATATAGGACTAGAGCATGAACGCATATTTGTTTTTAAAGTATCAGCACATTAGAAAACTTCGAGGTCCAATCTTAAAAATCAATAAATTTGGGATAAGATAAATTGTGGCTAATGTGACCGTATAATAAATAAACAAGACTCTCGCACATACAAGTAGATAGTGGTTTATTCAATACAAAATGATGATTTTTTTTCAAGAAGGAGCCAGTTTAGCTCCATTTGTTTCATATTTACAATCAGAAAGTTAGATAATTGCCACATGGAAACTAAAACTGAAGAAACCATAACTGTGTATTAATCGTATCAGAAATTTAATTAGTTACACACGAAACAGAAACACTAAAACGTAAAATAGATATAGAGAAGGGAAGACTAACAGCAGGAAAACGTAACATAAAGGTTCAGTCTGCCAACGAATTTATTCCTAAACAATTTATACAGGCAATCACGAGAAATGTCAAAAACAAACAATTAACAACTTTGAATTCAATCGAATTTAATTTAATTAATTGAGCATTGCAGTTAACACCTACACAGAAAAACAAAACCCAAACAAAAGGTGTTCACCTTTGTTGGCCCGAACACTTATACACTATATTGAAGTTTGTATTTAAAATAATAATATAGGCCTACAGGCCCAAAAATAAAATACTATTTTGAAAACAGCATGATCAAGTAATATAAAATATGTGTCAGTGTTCGGTTTTTTTGCAGACTACACCTCTTACCTGTGAAAGGAAATCAGATTTTCTCGTCCGTACATAGCTCCTGAAGAAGAGCAACTTACCGCAACACAAACCTTTACCATAGTTGCAGCATAAAACTTGTGTTTGACTACGGTGTCATCCCTTGTTTTACATAACGAAACCTTTAAATACGGCAAAAAAACGGAGCAATATTTTTCCACGACCCCGAAAATCATTTATTTACGTTGCGTGCAGATTGTGCGCCGCCTCCCCGTTTAAATTCAAAAGCCCCACTTGCAAACGCGCGCGTTCGCTACATTTACGCGCAGTCGTCCTATCCAGTCACTATAATGTAGATCAATGGTTCGTGGCATTGATCTACATTATACTGACTGGATAGGACAACTCAGCGCGTTTGTGCACGTTCGATGATCGCTGTTATGGCTAAGCGCGTAGTCGCTGCAAGGGGTATTTGCGTGAAAGTACGCAAGCGCGGCGGCCCCAGCATGCATGCAGCGCCTCAAGCATGCAGTAGTAGTGATGATGAGCATGGTGAAGTTAAAGTATAAAATTAATATTCATTTGTTTATGATAATTTTTCTTTTTGGAGAGAGTTTCTTAATCTAGATTGATATTTCATCAATTAATTTATATAGGCCTAGCTAGAGCATGAACGCATATTTGTTTTTAAAGTATCAAGCACATTAGAAAACTTCGAGGTCCAATCTTAAAAACCAATAATTCTGGAATAAGAGAAATTGTGGCTAATGTGACCGTTTAATAAATAAACAAGACTCTCGCACATAGATAGTGGTTTATTCAATACAAAATTATGACTTTTTTCAATGAGGTGCCAGTTTAGCTCCATTTGTTTAATATTTACAATTAGAAAGTTAGATAATTGCCACATGGAAAGTAAAACTGAAAAAACCATAACTGTGTATTCATCTTATCAGAAATTTAATTAGTTACACACGAAACAGAAACGCTAAAACGTAAAAAAGAGAGAAGTGAAGACTATAAGCAGGAAAACGTAACGTAAAGGTTCAGTCTGCCAATGAAAATATTCCTAAAAATTTCAGACAGGCAATCACGAGAAAATGTCAAAAACAAAAACAACTTTGAATTCAATCAAATTTAATTTAATTTAAAAGCATTGAAGTTTACACCTACACAGAAAAACAAAACCCAAACAAAAGGTGTCCGCCCGAACACCTATACACAATATTGAAGTTTGTATTTAAAAAACAATATACAGGCCTAAAATACTGTTTTGAAAACAGCATAACCAAGTAATAGTGTTAGTGTTCGTTTTTTCTGCAGACTACACCACTTACCTGTGAAAGGAAATCCGATTTTCTCGTCCGTACATAGCTCCTGAAGAAGAGCAACCTACCGCAACACAAGCCTTTACCATTTTTGCAGCATAAAACTTGTGTTTGACTACGGTGTCATCCCTTGTTTTACATAACGGAACCCTTAAATACGGCAAAAAACGAACAATATTTGTCCACGACCTCGTAAATCATTTATTTGCGTTGCGTTCAGACTCATGCGCCGCCTCGCCGTTTAAACTCAAAAGCCCCACTTGCAAACGCGCGCGTTCGCCATATTTACGCACAGTCGTCCTATCCAGATGGGCCGTGGCTCTGAAATCCTTCTAGAAAACAACTCTTGTTCTCTCCGGAGGGGGTTTGAACGAAATATAGCCCAAGTTGTAGATTATATGTGTCTTAGCAAGAATCGAATTGTTCCCACGCTCAAATGTTGCACATTAATGTGTAATTCACGGATAAAATGTCACATTTTCCGACATAAAGAAAAGCATAAGAAAAACAGCGCCCTCTATTGACAAAAAAAAGATTTCTAGGCAGGAATAGATTTATCCCCCCCCCCCCAAATCCACATTATGATGTGGAAACCTCTATATTTAAAAAGATCATGTATGCCAACAACATTTCTTAAAGTTGGTGTATTTATATAACTATTGGAATTCTATTTTTTAACTGTACTTGGAGTTTTCACTTGTGGTTGAACCTCTACACCATTTCCAGGCAACTAATAATTCAAGCATAAAGAATGAAAGGAGGGGGGTTCAGCATGTGTTGACAACCTAACCGAGGGGTGGGGGCAGTCTTGGCAAATAAATAAGCACACCATTTCATGTTGATTGTAAACTAACTGGAGTTCCTGAGACACTTTTTAACTCGCAAAGTATGTCAAAACAGCCCTACAAATAATTGACAAACCTCGGTTATTTCCTTCTTTAAATTTATTGGAGCCCTGTGACCTCAACCTACATATACAATCAACAATTTAAATGCTGAATTAAATAAGTTATGTGACTTTGTACTTGAATTTGTTGTGTCCCTAGAAACCATTATCTGTAGAGAACATGTTCTACAAAGTGTTATCATCTTTAAAAAAAAAAAAAAAAACAATTCTTTTGTGCATTACATTTTGTTTAAATTTCACATCACAGCTCTGTATAAGTTTTTAAAAAGTCCCCTGTGACGATTTCATAACTTACAAAAAAAGAACCATATAATATCATGTTATAATTGACATGATGTATGTGCATTAAGACCACGGAATGCTCTTTAAACAATACAAACTGATTGTATCAATTATTAATAAAGTTCAATAAAGAATTAACATGTAAATGCACATGCAACCTTATTGTTCTGATGGATGTCAGATAACTTGTCCGACTGACAACTCGACGAGTTGGAAAACTCGACGGGTCGAACAACTCGACGGATCAGACAACTCGATGGGTCAGACTTACTCGATGGGTCAGACAACTCGACGGGTCAGACAACTCGACGGGTCAGACAACTCGACGGGTTGGACAACTCGACGGGTTGTCCGTTCAAACGTAATACAATTTGACTTTTGATCAGACAACTCGATGGGTAGATGGTAAATCCTCATGTCATGGCAGAAGATTCGAGCGATACAAGTGAGCAGCTGACCGCAAATGGGGCTGTTCAGCATGGGGGGGGGGGCGATCGTATTGTACTGGGCACGCATGGGCGTCTCCACAGGGTGGGGTGGGCTCACAGACTTACTTAATTTAATATGGGCGTCCGTTTAATGAATGTGTATTTAAACTTATTTATCTTTTTTTAACTTTGTATTTTTCTTTTTGTAGTGTTGTGCCAGAGAAAAAGTTTAATAAAATAAAGTAAATAAAATTACCACTTACAAAATGTAAAAAACATAAAATATTAAAATCATGTTTACCGTACCACTAAGTGATTAAAGGTATGCTATTTCAATGAGTATATGGTGCTTATAACAAAGTCATTGTAAGGGCAAGATGGAAGGGGTAACCCCAATGATTCCCATTTTGAGCTCTTCACTAAAACTGGATGTCAGTAATGGAGATCAGCCATTCACCCATCGACATGTCTTGACGCTCTGTCGAGCTGTCTCACCTTCGAGTTGTCTGACCGTCAAGTTGTCCGACCCGTTGAGTTGTCTGACCCTGTCGAATTGTCCGACTCGTGGAGTTGTCTGAACTCCGTTCTGATCAATCTTTTTAATACTTTTGATAATAAAAAACACACAGATGCTCTTTAGTGGTTTTGGAGCAGAAATAGTGGTAAGATATGAGATGATAAGGTTCCTTCTTTCTTCAAAGAAGATCTTGACCAAAGCATTCTAACTCTCTTCTCAGCAGGCTGCCAGTGCTCTTCTCTGGTGTGAGACGTTTCACTGATACCTGGTTTGAAAACAAAAATAAAATAACAAAATTAAGTCCCGCTTTAGTTAATACTTTTTGAAGGCACCAATGGTGTTTTTTAAAATGTAAATGATTATAAATAAACATAACCGTTGTTATGCATGGTGGGGACCATTTTATGGAAGTCTTAAGCCACTACAATTGAATAATTTATTTCAAACTGGCTTGATTTCCAATGGTTCGGTTTAAATGTTAAAATCATGGCGCTGACGATTTAGCGATTGCCAGCTCCAAGTTTTTTCATAAAATTACACCAAACAAGCGCACACATTTTCAGAAAAATCTTGGCATAAATTTGTGGGTTTCTATCCGAAAAATAATATCACCTCCTGAAATTACATGGGCGCAGCCGTAAGGCCAAGAAGCGGAGAAAGTCCAGCGTATTGGCACTATTTATGGTAGGGGCTAACCAAACAAGAATGTTATAAAAATTAAACACGGAATGAATTCACTTTTTTGTGAACTGAAAAACATTGGCTCAGTCAAACAGGGCCAGTTTAAAATAACAACGCCACATGGGCAGACGATATTTATTTCTACTAATAATTACTAATAAGGTGTCCATTATTATTAACCATGTACCCATTCTAATCTTACCGGTTTCTACGCTACGTGATCATTCACTATTTTTTAATTATAATAATTATAGGGAGTCATACACACTAACGAATGTTCAATAAACAACTTGAAACAATTCTCTAACCTTCAGCAGCAGGCACAGGTTCTTTGACTCGCGTCAGCTTCGCAAGTGCTTTGAAGCATCTGTGAGTGTGAAATATTGGTAGCACTTCCGATGAAAACCACCATCGTTGCCGTTGGGTTTGACTATCACACTCACAGCACAGCTCTAAGAAACACCTCGCTATTTCAGCTGATTTCCCGTCCAATTCCTTCCAAATATATACACAGCGTCTGAATTGTCCACGATACTTCGGTCATAGTTGTTACGGCTTCATTACTTTCACACAAATGGGCATAACACCGTAAATTTGAGTGTTTCTCGCTGTCTTTTTCGGCCATGTTTTGATGTTGACATGACGATCAGCTTGTTGATACTGTGTGTTTATGTAGAGCGCGTTTTATGGACTTGTACAATATCCAAATTGCGCACAATTTTGCTCAATCTGAAGATTGAGCGCCCTATCTCGTAACGCAGAACCAGACTGAGAACCGCACAAAGAGCAGCGCACTATTCAAATTGAGCAAATTTGTAAATGCGCTTTGCTTCGTACATCCGCACGTATACACAAGACCAATTTTGATTGGTCAACTTAGGATGAAAGACCTATTTTCATTGGACAACCTAGTCACGCTGGCTCGATCACCGTATATCTTTGCACAATTTAGGGCGATGTTTGTCCTCAAATTTAGAAATAATGTGCAACATTTGAGCGCGGGAACAAGCAAAAAGTGTTATTTTGTATTATTATCTTCCATTTTGAGTGGTTACTGAGTAGACCCCCGGTTGAAGAGAACAAGGTCCATTAACAGCGGCCAGCTACCAACCAAGGTCATTAATTACCACGCAGTGAAGACTGGTTCCTCACACTGTTATTGCCTAATTGTCTCCATTACATTGGTATAACTCTAATCGAACATCACTTCATTCGTTTAACTGTGCGTTTTGACTATTTCTCGATTTCAATTCAAAATTAAATTAGCTGAAATGCAGAGTTCTCATTTGTTTCACCCATTTTGTCTTTCTTTCATTCTAGGTTCTGGAGCCCCTGATGATGAATGATGATGATGATGACGCTGGGGGGAGTGGGGGATGGTGGGGATGTTGATTTTTTTTAAAAATTGTTAATGAGATATCGCCGAGCTCACAAGGCCGAGCAGCCACTTTAAGGTGAGGGCTACACTTAACTAAATAAACTGACACCAGGGGCACGTTGCCACCTACTCCTGGGGCTGAGTGAAACAGGGTTTACCCCCTTCACAGTCCGTAAGGATGTAGGCATGGGTATCATCCACTAGGGGCCTGGCTGGTAGAGCAGAATGCACTACCTTCCCAACTTTTATGAAGCAATTATGGTTAAGTGCCTTGCTCAAGGGTACAAGTGTCATGACTGGGATTCGAACCCATGATGATAATTTAAACATAAATGGAAAACAAATTATACACTTAAAAATACATTATCAGCAGATTGCATCTAAACTTACATCAAGTCAATTATTATTTACGAGTACAAAACACAAAATAATGAAGGAAGTTAGACTAAATTAATATTACTAAAGTGAGCAAATAGAATTATTTTTCGCAAACTGCCTACCAACCAAGAGAACCTGTGGTATAAATGCAAACAAATAGTTAGTGGCCTGACATTACAAACCTAGCAGAGTCTTTTTTTAAGGTTTAAGACAACACAACACACATAAACAGGTACAGTATACTGGTGTAACAGAATATATGGAAAGAGAGAGGGCAGAAAAAGCAAGGGATGAAAAATGAAGAAGGGGGGGGGGTAGAGAAAGGGGCTGGTTAAACCACAAAAGATTGGAATCACAAAGGATAAAATCCAAGGTGGAGAAAAATTAATATACAATAATTTGGTTTTCAGCATATGTTAGCTGGTTTTTTCATCATGTAATAAGTGCAGTAAAAAAACAGAACAAATTTTCTCCAGTTTTCAAAAAAGCTTTAGTGGTTATAGATATTTAAATCCT
Organism: Pycnopodia helianthoides; assembly: GCA_032158295.1. Classification (NCBI taxonomy): domain Eukaryota; kingdom Metazoa; phylum Echinodermata; class Asteroidea; order Forcipulatida; family Asteriidae; genus Pycnopodia; species Pycnopodia helianthoides. The sequence goes on along the minus strand of CM063252.1, from coordinate 20,830,117 downwards.
CATTTCAATGTTTAGTATTGCTGGATATTTAAATCCTCATTCCCTTTTTTTGCTGTTGTTGAAAATATACATACTTTTGTTGTTAAATGATTTTTGTTGAGAAAGTGAAATAAAAGAAACATGAAAAAAAGTAAATTGAAGTCCAGTTGTTTTAATAAAAGTGTATCCTTACCCTCAGTCAAATTGTTTACTAGTAATACTAGTAGTATGGCATGAAGTGTTAATCTTTCCGATGTCTGGAAGAAGAATGCAAACACTAAATGAAAAGATACAGAAAGTATACTTTTCATTTTCTGTGATAATAACTAGCAGACGACGTTATTTTTAACATAAATAATTAATTTCGCCCTCTAGAGGGCTCCGTACAAAGTGACAGAGAAGATCCGCACCAAACTAAAAGCAGTTGTGTGTTCACAATGGAGATCGTCTGGTAACGACTACCAATTTGACTACGTAGGTAGGTCATCATACGTCATAAGTTAATTTGTTTGACTTTGTATGCCATTTTTGCGAATCAAAATAAGTTTTTGTAATAAATTGACTCATTTCTTTGGTCGTACTTTAAGATGCTAAGACAAGTGGCTCTTAGAAATCAGAAATTTGTTCGTATCGTGGGTAGGGAACCAAGTAGGCATCATCAGTACAGTAGCGTTACGAATTCAACAAGGTAAGATTTTTTAAGAAGGCGTGTGCACAACATTGGTAAAGAAAAGAGTGAAATGTAAATTTTTCACATAATTGCACACATAACTTAACAGCTTGGTTTTAAGACGGTCGTTGTGAATATATATATATATATATATATATATATAAAATTTGTAGGGTAGATGGCCTTAGCTTTCGATCCAAACCGGACCTTCGTCAGAGGCAAAAACAAGCACAAACGAAAAACATATCCATATATATATATATATATATATTATATATATATATATATATATATTTTTTTGCCTCTGACGAAGGTCCGGTTTGGATCGAAAGCTAAGGCCATCTACCCTACAAATTTTATATATATTTGCTTGAATTTGTACCCCTAGCGTTCTAGTAATGACCGTTGAAATCCAAACTCCTTATTGAAATTTTGACTTCGACCTCGAGCCAACCAAAAGTCAAAATTTCAAAAAGGAGGAGTACAGTGCCCCAGTAACTGTCTTTGATGGGTCGAGTCTACTCTAAGCTAGGCCATGTCATGCATGTAGGCCTTACTTAGTCACACTGTTCAAAGGAGCTAGGCCTGAGAAATTTACTCACCGGTTATTTCCTGTAAGTAGTGTTAAGACTAAGACTAAGACTAGAGGTAAACTAGCTGTATACGACAGACCGGTCACTTCGGCACCTTGCAAACTCGGCACCTAGCAAACTCGGCACCCACAAACTCGGCACCTTGCAAACTCGGCACCCAAAAACTCGGCACATGCACAAAATACAGTTTCTGCCGATTGTATATAAACAAACTACGAAATAAAAGTTTTCTTTTTGCAGGACAAGTTGAATACAAAAACGAATGGCCAAAATGCATAAGGTTCGGTGTTCCATAAAAAAAATTGCGACGGGAAAAAAAAGCGACATTTTATTTTTTATTTTTTGTATTAATTTGTGTTGCTTATTCATTTTTATCATATTTAATACGATATTAAGGGACATGTCTCTAAATTGTGTTTTTAGTTGTCTTTGTCCTTTTCTGGAACCTTGCATTTTTATGTTTATTTAATTCATGTTAACTTGATATCATCACGTCAGATTGTGCGTGATTTTTTGTGTCTAAATTCAAGCGGCGAAACTAAAGGGTAATATTTTAGGGGCACTTCTCTGGCCAATTAAAACTGTAGTTTCTATGCTGGCCCTAAATATTGACGTCAACTTTCATTCCCTCCTAGTCCTTAAGGCCTATCAGCAGCGTAGCCAAGAGGGACCGAGGGGGGGGGGAACATGCCCCCTCCCCACAAATTTCACGTGACATTCCACGTTTGCACATTGTAAACCGAAGTATTGAGAAAGGATCGACACATCCCTCATTTTTATTGTGCTAGTACATTTAAGTTGACCATTCTTTTGGTGCCGGTGCCGAGTTTGTATGGTGCCGACATCTTGGTGCCGAGTGGGTGCCGAGTTTGCAAAGTGCCGAGTTTGTAAGGTGCCGAGTTTGTGGGTGCCGAGTTTGCGAGGTGCCGAAGTGTCCGGTATTCGTATACGAGTGATTAGGACCTCCATTAAAAAGTAGTATTTCTCTGTCAATATTCATGGTCCCGGCACTTGTGTCCTTGAGCAAGACACTAAACTATAAAGCTGCTCCTCGGCAGTTGTGGATCCTGCTGAGTAACAAGTAGGTGTAGAACAGAGTTGAAGCTCTTACCAAATATTTGGGTTTTTTTAAGACCAAGACCAGGGGCAACAGAGGCCATGGCCTCCATGTAATTTCAGGCCTAGAATAGGTATAGCTTGATCAGGTAAGTTGGGAAAATAATTGGAAGATTCCAAATTAAAAAATTGTGTCTCAATTTGTGGACTATATTTCCCTTTTGTCAAACGATTCTCCACGCCCACTTATCTTCTTTATCTTATTATTTGAAGTAGCTTTGCAATTTCATGCAAATTTTACAGCTGTACTTGTTTTTCTCCTTTACTAATAATTTATTTTTGTCATTTGATCTGAATGATTTCAGTCCAAAAGACACCAGTTTGAGGGCAGATTTAAAGGCAGTAGACTTTGCCAGGCAAAAGTTTGCAGGCCAGCTACCACAAGCTGCTTCTAAAGCCGAACAAGAAAGCAGTACCGGTAAGTTATCTTGTAAACATGTGACAAATTCCATTGTCAGTTTGTCACAACCAATTATTGTTACGTCACCTGTTTTGTTTGTTTGTTTGTTTGGGTTTTGGGGAGGGGGCTCAAAAACAGGGTTTAAATTTGACACTTACAATTTCTTAGTCTGAAAATGTTATTATTCAACTAGCCAGCGAAACTATTTTTTTAAATCAACAATTTAGCCTCTAAACCTGATAATAAGTAAGTTGTTAAACCAGGTATGTGAGCTTTAATTCTAAACCTGGAAAAGTTATTATTTCATCCTTGTAGGAAGCCTATGAGTCCTGGTAAATTAATCTAGTTAGGTGGACTTTTAACCTGAAACATGTTATACCTAGCCGAAATTAGGCCATGTCGGAGGAAAACAGAAAGCACAGTGTTCTGTAAATGTAAGGAGTTTATTCTTTCAAAGCCCTACTTCTGTCTGAAACATAAATGGCATAGTACATCAAATTTCTATGTCCACCGTGCAACTGCAAGCCTCAAATATCACAGTTTCATAAATTTGTTTTATATATTTTAGGATTTAAGATGAAACATCTCCTAGTAGCAGGTGTTTGTGGTGGAGTACTTGGTGGAGTACTTGCTGTGGTTGCAGCTCCAGCTGTACTCACTGCTGTAGGATTTGCATCAGTTGGAATTGCAGCATCCTCCATTGCAGCAGGCATGATGTCTTCCGCAGCAATTGCAAATGGTGGCGCTGTTGCAGCAGGAAGTGCAGTGGCTGTTCTGCAGTCAGTAGGAGCTGCAGGATTAGGAGTTGCAGGTACTGCTGCAGTTGGTGGTGCTGGAGCAGCAGCAGGGACTGCTGTTGCTGGTGCCGTAGGTGCAGTTCATCAGAAGGTTTCCAAGAAGTGACACACACAAGATTGTACTTCGTAATCTTAATACTTTTATGATTAAGATTAAATGCAACAAATTGTCTCACCACCTCTTTCTCAGAGGCTCATTTTGACTTTGAGAAAGACTCTGCTTGTGTTAAAACATGAGACCATTAACGATTTTTTGAATACATCTATTTTATTGTTGAAGCAATTTGCAACAGGCACATTTGTTTTTTCTTTGATTTGAGTTAAACGAAAACTACATTATTTGGATTTTAACAACACCGATGTTATAAAAGCACTGCGGTACCCACTGCTAAAACATAGGATTCGAACTGCCTTTAGCTACCGGGCAATCTCGGTGGTCAAGTTGGTAAGACATCTGCTCTAGAATGACAAAGGTCGCGGGTTCGAACCCCACCAGAGTAACATGCCCGTGGATTTTTTTCCACAAAACTCAGGAAAGTTACACTGAGCATACAGTGCAATTTAAATACATCGGTGTTAGTGAAAACCAAATAATATTCTTCATTCCAGATGCAAATGTATCATCTATTAAACGAAAACTAACTGTATTTTACTGATGGTAGATCATTTTGCTTTGACAATAATAGTGATCAAACTTTTTCCCAGAAGTCAAAATGAAAATATGTTTTAAAAACATTCCCTGAAGGCACATTTGATTGAAATTTGTGTTAATATACGAAAATGTATACACTCATTAATTATTAGTATTGTAGATACCTTTTACAACTCAGCAAATGGTAGTATACATAACAACCAAAATTTGATTTAATAATTTCTCATTTTCAAATTAGGTGAAGGGTAGAGTTCCGATTCTCCACATTAGTGAAAGTCATGCAGGGTTGTGAGACTACAGGACATGTCACATCATGTTTTACAGACTTGTTTTGATCCTCAACTTTACCCTTTAGTGTGTAGTTTTGCTTGCCTTTCGCTGGCTTATTGCTTATTGGCTTTTGCTTTGCTTTGTAAACTTATGGTTTTTTTTTGTATCTCTTGTTCATTAAGGTCATTTTGATCACTGATAGTGACCTCTTGTTTAATGTACAGCGATAATCAATATTTTAAAACTGACCTGCCTGATAAACAATAATATTTGGTTTAATTTTATTTTATTTTTCAAATAGTGCATATTAGTTACTTTAAAGTACATGTATAACATTGGTAATTGTCAAAGACCAGTATCTGCACTTTATGTGAGCCAACATATACATGAAATAACAAACTTGTGGAAGCTTGAGCTCAATCGGAAATCAGTCACAAGAAAATAATGAAAAACCCCGTCATATGTTTTCCCTGTTTTCAAACATCAGGGTTTTGGACACACAAGATAAAAACTGATTGTTTTACTCGTTTCCTAAAAACTATAGCATTTCAAGCAAAACTATTTTTAAGGGAAGTTTTCCACCATGACCATCTTTATACCATTTAAGTTACGTGGAAATTTGTGAACATTTATATTTTCAATCTTGCCAATGTTGTGCACACTCTTTAAGGTTGGTAACATCACATCACATTTATTGATGTATTAGGTTATGAATTTATTAAATTAATCTATTATCTATAACATTTAGTAAATGTTGCTTATCTAATTTGATAAATCATGATTATTATAGCTACATGTTTGTACTTTGTGAAGAGGGCAGACCTTGGACAAGCTTCGGCTTCTTGTTTGACCCGAGTGACCTCCCCATAGTATGGAAATAAATTTAAAGCTGAAACATGAAATTATTACTTCATTCAAGGGCCCCAAACTAAAAAGCGCTTTACAACCAACAGTATGACAAATAATAGGTGTGCTAAATCATAATTGTTTTTTAGTTATGTATACCTATGTATGATTAAAAATCAGTCCGTGCATGTATAAAATTTGAGTTATCTAGTGAATCATCATAGATAAAAATGTAAGGAATGCCAGGTTGGCAATAATAATAATAATAATAGTAATAGTAACAGCGATCAAAAAGTTACTAGTTCTTCAGTCAAAAAAACAAGCTTTAGCAGTTATGGATATTTTAATCCAGAATTCAATAGTTTTGTTGTTGTTGCTATTGTAGGATAAACATTGATAATCCACCATGCAATGCCACAAATCTCATAATTGTTTTTGTTGAATAAATCACAATGTATTTCAACCTTTGTTGTTATAAAAAAAAATTGAGAAAATAAAAGAAGAATCTTGAAAAGGTAATTCGAAGTCGAGTTGTTTGAATAAAAAAAGTGTACTTACTTTTTTTCATTAGTTTTCAAAAACGAGAAGAAAGTTTGAGCAGAAAGGCATGAAGTGTTATTCATTCAGACGTCTGGAAGGAAAAAATAAATGAAAGATATAGAAAGTTGACATAGATTTACGTGTAGCACTACGCTACTACTGCAGTTATTGCTCCATGAGTAGACAGAGTAAATGAAGCCCCTTTTCGTCACGTGGCGTGTACCGGGGAATACCCACCAAGATTCCATAAATTATGATAAACAAACCGCCCTGGTTGGTATGGACGGCCGAATGTTAACAAAACATTAAATCGTGTTGACAGATGTTTAGACAAAAATCATCATTTCTGCCAAAAAATAAATAAACAAAATACAGCCCAGGATTGATTGCTTTCTTTCCCAACAAATTCAACGGTATTTTTGACTATTGTGTCATTGTGTGACATTGTTACAAACTGTGGCTATCTGTTTTTGCTTTGCATTTATGGCTTCCCTTGGTTGTACCTCAACATTTCAAGCTGTGGGAAAGGTCGACGTGCATGCCGCATTTTAATTTTCGAACTTCAAAGTTCAAGTTGAAAGGTGGGCATATTGATATGCTGAACGATGTTCTTGTATTTCCTGTCTACGCTTTTCAGGAAAATAATTGCCATATTATTGACAATTTTCAAACCTAAAGTACCCCATGTAATCATGTGGTGGGTGGAGATACTTGAATCTTCAAACAAGCTCATTCTTTTACAAAATGACAGACCAGTCCGAAATGAACAAGATGTTCTAATTTTCATCGTGGGTATCAGTGCAGCACAAGATGACGAAACTGGAAGAAAGATTCAGGTAAATGAATGAACTTTAAACGATCTTTATGAAAAAACAGTCCCAGTAGCTCACCAACCGGTAGATGCATTATTATTAATTTAGCTTTTTAATCTTGCAAAAAAAAAATAGTTGAGTGGCCTGCCGTTTATAATGAAATGTGCTAATTAGATTCACGCCTGAGTACAGACACTATGCTATTGGTTGGCAAATGCCATAGAGTTGTGCACTAGGCAGGCGCGTGTGCGTCACGCCACCATCAGCACCATGCAAAAAAGGCGCAATGTTCACTCATTTTGCCAACCAGTAGGGAAAGTGCGCAAGTACGATGTGCAATTTACATATTTCATGGGAAGGGTCTATTATAATAAGTATTAATATGACCCTAGCTACTCCTAGAATATGACGATAGCAGATCGAACCTCATTCATAGTTCTAGGAGTAGCACTTAGCACTAGCACTAGCAGTAGGCTGTCGTTGGGTGTCGTGGCCGAGCGGTCTAGCGCTCCGAATTCAAGTTGTGGTGGCTGAGTCAACACAATGTGGGTTACGAATCTCGTTCCCGTCACTTGTGTCCTTGAGCAAGACACTTAACTATAATTGCTCCTTGGCGTTTATGTCCTAACTTATGGATCCTGCTGAGTAATTACGAAGTAGAAGTAGAAATAGAAGTAGCAGAGTCTTTCTCGCAGGCTAAATGACAACCTCCACACATAAACACTAACAGGTGTGGAACAGAAGCAGTCAAGTGGAAATAGATGAAAAGAGAGATGAGCAGATTAGCTTTAATCTATTTTTTCATGCAGAGATTGAGGTCGTTCAGGTGCAGTCCAAAGTCGGTTTTAACTCATTCAGGTTTAAGTTACTTTGTGTGTCTAAACGCTCTTAAAACTTTACCGAATCAGTGATATAAGGGTAGTTTAACTCTAAACCACTTCAGATTGATCTTTTAGCACGGTGTGTGGACAGAATAAAGTTAATCATTAAGATTACTACTCAATTTGTTCCAAACCAAATTATTCTGGTTAAATTTGTCCCAATAATTTGTCTTACAGGTGAGTTTTGATAATGAGTCCACCCTACAGCTGTCCCTGGATGATTTTAATCCAAATAACACCAGTTTGAGGGCAGATATGAATGCATCCACATTTGCCCAGGAGTTTGCTAGGGAGTTTGCTGGCCAGTTACCAAAAGCACCTAGACGCGGTAAGCCAAATAAAAAAACAAACATGTTTAGCATCCCCGCCTGCTTCCTTTTTAGAGGCCGCCTCCTTTTTTTTTTCTTTTTTTAATTTTTTTTTTCTAAAAGTAACAGCTTAACAATTATTGAGTTGTGCTCCCTTTCTTCACGTCAAAAGTTGATGAAAATTAAACAGTGCAATCGCCATAAAAAAGATATACTAAGATTTAGTGTTTTCTTCAATTGAGCTGTTAACAAATCGACCTGCAGGAAGTCCAGGCTCTGTGCACTTTTGTAAACAATTGATGTCACAGGTTACACTTTCTATATCCACTACACATCTTGATAATTTTCTTTTGCATTTTAGGCTACACTACACGACATCTCGTTGCAGGGGGTATTTGTGGAGTACTTGCTGTGGCTGCAGCTCCAGTTGTACTCACTACTGTAGGATTTACATCAGCTGGAATAGCGGCAGGATCCTACGCAGCAAGCATGATGTCTGCTGCAGCAGTTGCAAATGGTGGCGCTATTGCAGCGGGAAGTACAGTGGCTGTTCTGCAGTCAGTAGGAGCTGCAGGATTAGGACTTGCAGGTACTGCTGTACTTGGTGGTGCTGGAGCGGCAGTGGGGGCTGCTGCTTCTGGTGTTGCAGGTGCATTTCAGGATCACAATAACAGTAAGGTCATAGATTGGTTTTTGTCAATGTAATGCTGATTTATAGGACCAAATGCACAGAACAAAAGGAATGTCCACAGAGTGACTGCAACACAAAGCTGTGTGTGATGACCAGGTCTTCACTGCATGGTAATGACCTTGGTTGGTTGCTGGCTGTTGTCGCTGTTAATCGACTGGGCCAAAGGCAAGGTCCATTAACAGCGGCCAGCTACCAACCAAGGTCATTACCACGCAGTGAAGACTGGTTCCTCACACTGTTATTGCCTAATTGTCTCCATTACATTGGTATAACTCTAATCGAACATCACTTCATTCGTTTAACTGTGCGTTTTGACTATTTCTCGATTTCAATTCAAAATTAAATTAGCTGAAATGCAGAGTTCTCATTTGTTTCACCCATTTTGTCTTTCTTTCATTCTAGGTTCTGGAGCCCCTGATGATGAATGATGATGATGATGACGCTGGGGGAGTGGGGGATGGTGGGGATGTTGATTTTTTTAAAAATTGTTAATGACATATCGCCGAGCTCACAAGACCGAGCAGCCACTTTAAGGTGAGGGCTACACTTAACTAAATAAACTGCTTTAGGTTGTTTAATTCTCTGTGTTTTTAACAAAGAGGTATATTTACTCTATTATAATTTACTTTTCTTTTTCATTCATGCCATTCTAACAACTTCAAATTTACAGTTTATTTGATCCATGGGAAAGTTCAATCTTAATCTTATCCTTATGTAATTGTTTATTGGAACTTGAGTGACCACCAGTAGCACTAAAGACTCATTTGCATATTCCTTTGTATTTATAGTTGTTTCATGTATATTCATAAGTTAGTCATAGCCCAGGAATGCAGTAGGCTACTTGATTCCTGTGGGTCTTTTTCATAATCTTCAGTTGGTTACAAGACATCACTCTGTAAGGAGCAAAGTTTTAAAGATGTAGTTTTATGTACAGCGCTGGCTGTGTGCGGTTTCCACTGTGGAAAAAATAGAGTTAAACATTACACCTTCATCTTACTGTGAAAAAAATGGAATTAAACATTACACCTTCATCTTAATGCTGTTTCCTGACTTGATTTTTGGCCCTGTTACACTTACATCAAGTCAATTATTATTTACGAGTACAAAACACAAAATAATGAAGGAAATTAGACTAAATTAATATTACTAAAGTGAGCAAATAGAATTATTGCTGTTTCCTGACTTGATTTTGGCCCTGTTACATTTGGCGTCGTAGACAGGATCAAGTCTATTTCACAGTGGAAGAACCCCGGCCAGCGCTGCAGTTTGTACCTGTATATATGCCATGCTGTATCGACAAATAACTGATCATCTCAAAAGTTTTTGATGGGAGGTTGTACGTGAAGGAAGAAACTGATTTCATCGAGACAATCACCAGCGGATCCTACCAAAAGGCATTGATGGATGAAGAGAGAGAGAGAAACAGAGATTTCGGACTGGATGGGCATGCTGTGGACAGCAGAGGCTGTGATCGTAACAGGAGGTGGATGCAGTTAACCATGTACATGAACATCATGTAGCATGTGTGACTATCTTTTGGAGGTAGTCAGGAAACTGGCATTCAGATGAGCTACTTGCTCCACCTGTAATAATCTTTTTCTCTGTTGTGGGACCATGGAAAGACATCAGTTGTTTTCTGGAGGGAAGGATGGTAGTTGCGGTTGACGGAATTGACGACGACATATCACACAGCGTTATGCGGTGATAAGACCGTGTTGGGAGCTGTTCCATGACATTGAGGTGACCCGTCAAGGGACCCAATGGGTGGAGGAAGGCAATCCAACAGTCTCCATTGTTTTCTACTTGAGACATGGTGTTCTTCGAGGAAGCATTCTGTGCGCTAGCCACTACTATTAACAAAGGAGAGTATCTAAAGCTGATTCATTCGTCGATGCTTCAATTTTTCAACATCTTGGTGTGAGGACATCCGCTGTGTACCTAGCCTGTCCGTGAACATTTCATCAACTTTTGACAACTATTAATCACTATCACTATCAGCCTTCAACAATGACTTTTCGCATTTGTTGAACTTGTTTGACCACTGGTTTCAGACAAGCAGTGGAGACCCAACCACCTTACCATATTGAACTTATCTCGCCATGAACTTTGGACAGTTTTTCTTGCTCCTATCCAATTAGTGTCTATCTTGAATCTTGATTTATGTTATGCTATTATCATTTTGTTGATTGTTGTGATGGGTTTTCTTGTTATGCTTTTTGTTGCGGTTTTGTATGAAGAAATTGATTGAATCGTCAAAAGTACAAGCTAAAGAAGTTATTTTAAATGTTTCTGGATTTTTTCCTGGAAATTCAATTTTTCCCTTGCTGGAAAGTATTTTCCCGTTATTTTTATACATGCGTTTATCGATTATGAGTGACTGTAAAAGGACAGTTTGTTAATTTAGTTTTATGAATCTTTTTGTTTTTGGTCAAGCTATGTTGATAAAGTGTGTTTATTGGTTAAAATGTACATTACAAGACAAATTCAAGTTTTTCCATTTTTCAATGTTTTTTTACTGTAACAAGTTTGTTTCTTTTCTGATTATTTTTTCGTAAGTCTTAGTTTGCATTGATTACTCGTTTCATTTTTTATTTTGTACACCTTGCCGTTGGTGTGGAACCCAACGTTTTAGCAGTGGAGAAATGTGACAGGTGAAAAATGTATGGTCTTGTTTTCTCTGCTTTAGGTTGCTTAATTCTCTGTGTTTTTAACAAAGAGGTATATTTACTCTATTATAATTTACTTTTCTTTTTCATTCATGCCATTCTAACATCTTCAAATTTACAGTTTATTGGATCCATGGGAAAGTTCAATCTTAATCTTATCCTTATGTAATTGTTTATTGGAACTTGAGTGACCACCAGTAGCACTAAAGACTCATTTGCATATTCCTTTGTATTTATAGTTGTTTCATGTATATTCATAAGTTAGTCATAGCCCAGGAATGCAGTAGGCTACTTGATTCCTGTGGGTCTTTTTCATAATCTTCAGTTGGTTACAAGACATCACTCTGTAAGGAGCAAAGTTTTAAAGATATAGTTTTGTGTACAGCGCTGGCTGCGCGTGGTTTCCACTGTGGAAAAAATGGAATTAAACATTACACCTTCATCTAATGCTGTTTCCTGACTTGATTTTGGCCCTGTTACATATGGAAAGATACAGCAAGTATACTTTTCATTTTCTGTGATAATAACTAGCAGACGACGTTATTTTTAACATAAATAATTAATTTCGCCCTCTAGAGGGCTCTGTACAAAGTGACAGAGACTACCCGCACCAGACTAAAAGCAGTTGTGTGTTCACAATGATGGAGATCGTCTGGTAACGACTACCAATTTAACTCTGCTGTAGGTCATAAGTTAAGTTTTTCGTCTTTGTATGCGATTTTAGGGAACCAAAACTAATTTTTGTAATAAATTGACTCATTTCTTTGGTCGTAATTCAAGATGCTAAAACGAGTTTGCAAACGCTGTTTCTCTGTAGCTCTTAGAAATCAGAAATGTTGGGGACCAAGTAGAAGGCATCATTCAACTAGCGTTACGATTTCAAGGTAAGACTAAGTTAATGATTTTTTTAAGAACGTCTTAATTAAAGGCAGTGGACACTATATTTGGTAATTACTCAAAATAATTATTAGCATAAAACCTTACTTGGTAACGAGTAATGGGGAGAGGTTGATAGTATAAAACATTGTGAGAAACGGCTCCCTCTGAAGTGACATAGTTTTCGAGAAAGAAGTAATTTTCCACGAATTTGATTTTGAGACCTTAGAATTTGAGGTCTCGAAATCAACCATCTGAAAGCACACAACTTCGTGTGACAAGGGTGTTTTTTCTTTCATAGTTATCTCGCAACTTCAACGACCAATTGATCTCAAGTGTTAACAGGTTTGTTATTTTATCCATATGTTGAGATACACCAAGTGAGAAGACTGGTCTTTGACAATTACCAAAGGTGTCCAGTGTCTTTGACGCGTGTGCACAACGACAACATCATGACATTACATTGGTAAAGAAAAGAGTGAAATGTAAAAGTTTTTACAGAACATCACACATAACTTAACAGCATGGTTTTAAGACGGTCATTGTGAAAAAGTATAGATGTATATTTTTGCTTGAATTTTTACCCCTAGCGTTCTACTAGAACTTCAAGTAATGACTGTTGAACTTTGAAGTCCAAACTCCTCATTTTATTGATTGAAATTTTGACTTCGACCTCGAGCCTAAGTCAAAATTTCAAAAGGAGGAGTACATACAGCGCCCCAGTATTAACTCAATAACTGTAAGTTCGATTTTCTGTTGTTACGCTAACCAAGAAATTTACTAGCTGTATACGACCCATTTGGGGGGGAAATCCACAAGACCACAGGACTTGTATCTCAAAATGTTTACTGGACCAGAAATAATTTTACAAGACCAGATTCAAACTGAGAAAAGACTTCCACAGTTAACTTGTATTTAATTGAACAAGCACTAAGACATATAAAAGAAGATTTACCTCATTTGTCTTTAAGGGTATTACGTATATTTCAAATCGTTACTCAAAGTCAACAATTTGAACATTATTTGTTGCTGTTCAAGATATTATAGAGTGAGGTACATGTACATGTACATGTACATGAATTGTTATTGAATAGGAACCACAAGACCACCGGACTTGTCCGGTCATGAGTTTACTGGCCCAATGCTAAAATCACTGGCCTCGGGCCTGTGGTCCAGTGTCAAATTCGAGCCCTGCGACCTCCACTAAAAAGTAGTATTTCTCTGTCAATATTTGTGGTCCCGACACTTGTGTCCTTGAGCAAGACATTTAACTATAAAGCTGCTCCTCTGCATTTATGTCCTAACTTATGGATCCTGCTGAGTAACAAGTAGGTGTTGAAGTTGAAGCTCTTACCAAATATTTGTTTTTTTATAAGTCAATTATTTATAGTATATTTAATTAGTAAATACTAGCACTGCAGTTGCTTGAGAAATATTTAAAAGAAATTTTTTAAAACGTCATAAATACTAAATGATTCAATTTCACTTTTAACAAGACTGAGACCGAGAATTAAGGGATGAGCTCTATTTTTATTAAGAGTCTAAACTGTCTAAAGACAATTTTTCACCCAATATTTTGGAGGATAAATGTAATCCCCTAAAAGAAATAGACAATTAGAAAATGGTTTTGGGGTAGATCAAACTCCCTCATGTGGCATTCACCATTAGATTCAGACAGAATAGCAGGCCTGGAATTTCATCTTTAAGAGGGCAAGGCCATTTTCATTTTGCAAAGGGCACTTCCATTGAAAAATCTACGGGAAACTTTTGAAAGGGCACCAAGGCCAAGACCAGGGGCAACAGAGGCCATGGCCTCCATGTCATTCCAGGCCTGGAATAGGTATAGCTTGATCAGGTAAGTGGGGAAAATAATTGGAAGATTTGTGGACTATATTTCCCTTTTGTCAAACAATTCTCCACGCCCACTTATCGTCTTTATCTTATTATTTGAAGTTTAGCTTTGCAATTTCATTTTACAATTTGTTACAGTTGTACTTGTTTTTCTCCTTTATTTATTGTTGTCATTTGATCTGACTCTTTATAAAGATTTCATCTGAAAGCATCTGATTCATCCCTTGGGAAGCAGCGATCCCTTCACACTACAGTGGATGAGGAGGAGATAGTGAAGTTCAGAAGGCTCTCTGAATCTTGGTGGGATGAGAATGGTGCATTCCAGGCATTACACAGCCTCAATGATCTACGAGTCCCACTGGTTAGAGACGGTCTGATCAGAAAGGGTCAAGGGTCGGGTCAAACTCTAGCCAGGTCACAACCACTCGCTGACTCGGTCATCTTAGATGTAGGATGTGGAGGAGGAATTCTTTCAGAGGTGAGTTTTGTGGAGAAATATTTGGCAACATACCTTTGTCTCCCCTCCCCCCCCCCTGCCCCACCCTCCCACATGAAGTATTTGCCAGTGAGTTGACAACCATTCAACTGCACTGGTTGTATATGTTGGAGCAACTGTGCACAGAACTATCAGTATGCTTCCAGGCTGGCATAGTGCATCTATCATTCCAAACCAAAGTGGATGCTATTAAATAGTCATACAGTAGGAGGGTTGACTGTGTACTGTGTAGATGCATTCACCACATGATAGCATATTGCAGGCTGGCACAGTGCATCTATTATTTCAAACCACATTGGATGATATTAAATGGTCAGACAGTGGGGAAGCTTCTGTAAAGTGGCACCAGACCAGACTATGTTTGACACTTTGGAACACTAGGTGGCAGCAGATACCAGGTAAATTTCCATTATGTACGTAGCTCTGAGCATGCGCACATTTCTGAGAACAATAGATTTACCTGCCATCTTGCATCCTCAAATGTCTCCCATTTGATTCTAACACATTGAAATTACTTTATAATCAATATGTTTACTATTCAGAGGCCCCAGGAATAACAGTTGATTAAAAACTGATGGGGCTGTCCTGATTAAATGAAATGAAATAAAGAAATGTAAGTATGCAAAACTCTATTGACTGATATTTGCAGCCATTGGCCAGGCTAGGAGCAAGAGTAACTGGTATTGATGCTGCAGTGGAGAACATTGAAGTCGCTCAACAACATGCTTCTCATGATCCTCTGCTACAGAAAGGGCTGAGGTATATGTGTATAACAGCAGAGGAACTATTAGAGACAGAGAGAGGTGCGTTTGATGCAGTTGTTGCATCTGAGGTGCTTGAACATGTCAGTGATGTAGAGGGATTGGTGTCAACGTGTTCACAGCTAACCAAGGTTAGTTCATTAAATTACACAGTTACTGGGTGTGAGTGTAGTAGGAGATGTGTGAGGGTTGTCAATGACTGCAATAAGACCATACGGCTCTGCACATGCACATTTAACTCACAACCAAAGTGGTTGAGTTTTGTAAGTTGTGGCGTGTCGTGGCCGAGCGGATAAGAGCACCGGACTCAAGCTCTGATGTTTCTGATCAGTAGAGTGTGGGTTCGAGTCCCGGTCGTGACACTTGTGTCCTTTAGCAAGACACTTAACCATTATTGCTGCGTCCTTCGGATGGGAGGTAAAGCCGTAGGTCCCGTGTGTTGTGTAATTCACGTAAAAGAACCCAGTACACTTTTCGAAAAGAGAAGGGGTTTGCCCAGGTGTTCCTGGTTTGTTATTGGCAGCATATTGCATCACAGCACCTTGTAAACCATTACATGGTGCTATGTAAAGGAATAGGTCTGACAGTCTGATACTTCAAAACATAGCTCCACAATACCTTGCAGGAAAATACTGAATGTTGAAGCGCCTTGAGTGTCACTGAGTGACAGATATGCGCACTATATGAGAAGCCATTATTATTATTATTATTATTATGTATACATGCCTCAAACGTTTGTAAGAACAACTCAGTATTGTGCTTATTTGACAGCCTGGAGGTTCCATATTTTTCACCACTATTAACAAGACGTGGCTGTCCTATGCTCTGGCAGTAGTTGGGGCTGAGGACATAGCGAGGGTTGTACCACACGGCACTCATGATTGGACAAAGTTTATTCCTCCAGATGATTTGCAGAGGTTTCTTGAAGCAAGTGAGTATTCTTCCTAAACCCTTTTACTATCGGTATACTCTCCTTGCCACAAAATACCACAGGAGACTGTGGAGACTAAGTGCACAGTACACAATCCATAGGGTTTCCACATAATACCAGCTGTACAAACAGAAGAAAGCTATGACTGGAAGGTATGGTACTTTGTGGCAGTCTGTGGTACCTGTGTACAGAAGAAACCCATGCACCCAATGCTAGCCTGGAAGGTATGGTACTTTGTGGCAGTCTGTGGTACCTGTGTACAGAAGAAACCCATGCACCCAATGCCAGCCTGGAAGGTGTGGTACTTTGTGGCAGTCTGTGGTACCAGTGTGTAGAAGGGTTAATGGGAAACTACATCATTGATATTTGGAAGAATACATTTTTTCACATCCTCTTGTTTCAGTTTACACACCACACAATCAACCTGTGAAAATTCCACCACATTAGTGAAAAAATGAAAAGAACATTTTTTTCAGAGATTTCGTCACAGGTTTTGTATAGCCTGCCCGATATGGGGTAGAGGGTCGCCCCCCCCCAATGTTCCATACTATAACACACTATTTTCCTCTTGTATAGAACTCCCCCCCCCTAAATTCCTCAAAAGAATTCCTGAGATTCCAAGCACACAATGAAGACACAATAGGAGGGGGGGGGTACCCTCTGCCCCATTTCGAGCAACAATTGAGGTTTTGTCAGCGATTCATACACATTCTTATCATACTTATTTTGAATTTATCAACAGATGACTGTAATATGAGATTAGTACATGGGATGATATTGAATCCAGTCACAATGCGCTGGTCATGGGGGTCTCCAAAGGCATGTAACTATGCCATCCATGCTATCAAGAATGATGTTTGTATATCAGAGACGGACGCTGATGAAATTGAGGAGAAACTTAGTTGACTCCATGAGACTCCAGAGGTCAGATTCTCCTAGCCTGAACATCTGACGCCACACTTCGTGGCTCGTGAATAACGCCAGATACCTGCCTGACCTTTGAACTTGCATTCATTTCACGCAGAGATTCGCATTCAGTTCGAAAGTGCAAGCTGACAAATTACATCACCTCGGACCAATCATAAAAACAGATGTGGAAAGCTTACGTCACTGCACGTGAAATCATTGGGCCTGTAAGACCAGTGCCTGTCTTCATCTATGCGGATAAAGACAGGGGACCAGTCTATGGACTACCAGTCAAGAACTATCATGGCCATCCAATGCGCCAACAGAGGGCAGTAATCAACCAACGGATCGTCTTCAAGACAGCACTCAACATGTACAAAAACATGAGCAACAAGTCTCCATCTTACATTTCTGATGTTCTTGACCTCAGCCAACCCAAACGACAAGGTCTCCGAGGCTTGGAGTCCCATTTGGTCATCCCTCACGCTAACAGGAGTACAGGGACCGTGCTTTATTCCATTGCGGGTCCCAGAACTTGGAAATCTCTGTCTATCTCCATCTGGAATGCCTCATCTTTTGAACAGTTTAAAGGACTCTTAAAAACCCATTTGTTTTTTATTTCTGTTGTTTTGCTCGCAGTGCTTTGAATCCTTTGGCAAAGGCGCTTGATGAACTCCTCTTATTATTATTCAGTTGGGTAGTGCTAACACAGACAGTCCTAAAACCACGGGCCTGTTTGATAAAACCGAAGCCCTCAAATGAGACACATTGTCAGCACATGCTGACATATTTTAGCCTTTCCATTTTTTACATTTCCTTATCCACATCGTACACACTGGTCAGCTCATATGGCATAAGATCGTAAGCTGGACCATGTCGCAATAGGAATAGGAAAAAACTCTGCCGGCATCGGTCTGTCAATTTGTCTGTCAATTGTCAATGGATGATGAACCAAATTATGAAAATTAATTAACTAAGCAAACAAATAAGCTGAAATTTAATCAGGCAATACCTGGACATGTAAACATGATCTGCAGCATATTGCGCCACAGCACCTTGTAAACCATTACATGGTGCTATAAATTAATAGGCCTTATACTTCAAAAACGTTGCTCCACAATACCTTGCAGGAAAAATTACTGAGCGCTTTGATACGCCCATTGGGGATGTGATTAAGCGCTGTACAAGAACTTATTATTATTAAACAACACACTTAGATAAAGAAATTTTTGAAAACAATGCAAAACAAACCCTCTTAACGTAAAAAAAAAAACACCTTGTCATCACGTGGTGATTACATTTTGTGGTTACGTTTGTCCCAAACAGGTGCCTCATATTAGGGTTTTAAGCAGATAATGTCTGCTTAACCAGTAAGCAAATAATGTCCGCTTACAAAGCGACTTTTCAACACAGTTTCTTCTCCATAACTACCACAGAAGGCACACTAACTTTCCAGCAGAGTTTTGAATGCAGACAATGCAAAACCGTTGCTTATTTTCCTTCTGTAATTAGCAAACAAATTTACTAACCAGTGAAAGGCTTTAGAGAACCAAGCCCTAGGTATTTTCGGGACATTGTTTTCCTGCGTAGACAATAAGCCCAACTGGTTAATGTTTGATTACTGGATAATAACAATCAAAACAAATTCCATATCAGACATAAAGAGTGTAATCATTATAATGTGAGTGTTTGGATGAAAAATGTAAATAAATTGTTTCTGTTACTGTATACATTGAACGTTTTCCAAGTTAAACTTGCATCCGAGTTTATTTTGTGCCCATACAGTTATTTGTATAACTATTGTATTTACACATCCAACAGCACTAGTGCCAATAAGATGGGATGTTGAAGAAATGATGTGGGAGGAAAACCCCAACTGGGAAAACCCACAGAGGGGACTGGAACATGCAAGGCTCTGGTCTGAAGCAGGATTCGAACCGGGGTCCAAAGAGGTAAAAGGCAATTTCATAGAGCTACTTTAGCAGAAAGTGTTCCTTAACAATTTCCTGCTAAGCAAAAATTGAGTAGGATACCACCAGTCACAAATGGTATATCATTATGTGAATTTTTTTTTTGCTGAATCCCTCATTCTGCTAAGCATAATTTTGTTGCGCTTAGCTACTTTTCATGCTTAAGCATCTCCATGAAATTGGGGCCCCAGCTGGGCCCAGTTTCATAGAGCTGCTTAAGAAGAAAATATTGCTTAACAAATTCCTGCTTAGCAGAATTTAGCAGGAAACCAGTCACAAATGGTACATGTAACGTGGTGTTTTGGTTGGTAACATCATTCTGGTAAGCATAATTTTGTTGGGCTTAGCTTATTTTTGTGCCTAAGCAGGTCTATGAAAATGGACCATGATCCCAAAAGTGCCGACACACTGGAAAGTAAGCACACTGGAAATAGCCAAATGTCGTTTTTGTTCAAAATTTTTGTATATATAACCAAACCTATAGGTAACAGCTGTAGGAGGATTGCACAGGTTTGTGTGTATGTGGTTGTTTCACAGATGAAATCTGGGATAAAAGCTAACCAAATAAAAGCAAATAATAATTTGATTTATTCTATAGATACCAACTTCGAAGAAAAACTGTCGATTATAAGTACTTATTGTTGATTTTAAATATGTATTTTATTTTTTCTCTCTAAATACGCACAGCCCCTTTAAATTAAAAGCATTATTTCTCACAACGGGGAATTCCCATCAGGATTTGCTGGCTTATGCGCAGGCGCAGATTGCTCAGTGTAAAAAGTCAGTCCTGCGTCATCATGGCCAACATTGAAGCAAAGCTCATTTTAGTTCTATTCTTCATGAATATTACTACCTGTAATGAAGCCATTGAGATACAGAATCGTGGCTGGAAAGAGGTAAAATAAATGACTTTTAAGAAGACTTTAAAATAATTTTAAATAATCCCTGTTGGGTGCATTTTGTTGGGACCTATTCGTTGCGATATCGCCGGCCCTCGATCTCCCGACGCAATTTTTTTGTTCGTACCACACTAGAGACGGGGTCAACAGTGAAGGGATCCGGGAAAGCGCCCATACCTTATGCGTGTATGCATTGGCTCTAGTGTGCTAGTGTGGTACGGAAAAAAAATTGCGGTCGGGACTTATTCCTAGTCCTAGAAGTATGACCGAGGTTTCGCTATCGTCTCCACGTTAGTTCTAGGAGTAGCTGGGGCTCGAGTAATTGAGAGTCAAGGGATATCTCAACTTGCTTGAGGCGTATATTTCTAGCTATTTTTTTCCAGCTAATGTTGGTGCAGGTAGTGTAACTTTACTCCTGGAACTATGAGGTTCGTTCCGCTATCGTCTCCATAGCGGAACGAACCACATACACTTCTCTAGGAAGTAGGAGTAGCTGTAACTTCTTCTAATACTAGAGTTATCAACGATATTATGAATGGAATAGTCTACCTCAAAAAATATTAAATGCCAAGAAAGTGTCTACATTAATAGGTGGCCTACAAGAAAGAGCTTGATGCCTACTGGGAAAACAAAATGATAGAAAGTGGAGTTTTAAAGGCAGAAACCTAAACAATTTCTCTGTTAAAACATAAGTGTATTACATATTGGTACAGAACCAAGTCCAACTTGTTGAGTACAAAGTACTCTGGTATCGGAGTAAAGTTTCAACAATGGAGTGCAACAATTCCTAGATCTCTAAACGTGGAT
Organism: Pycnopodia helianthoides; assembly: GCA_032158295.1. Taxonomy (NCBI): domain Eukaryota; kingdom Metazoa; phylum Echinodermata; class Asteroidea; order Forcipulatida; family Asteriidae; genus Pycnopodia; species Pycnopodia helianthoides. Next base: position 20,809,399 of record CM063252.1, on the reverse strand, counting down.
GGATTTGACATTCTTAATGAAAATATGACAGTTTTTGTGCTGTTTTCACAACAAGTAACACTGTATTCAGCTAAAACTTTCACAGGTGACAACAAGCTTTGTTGTGTCTTTCTTGATAATTTTGCCATTAAATCAGCATTATATTGGCACAAACAATCTATGACATTTCCTTTTATGACTATGAGATTAAAATGTGATTTAATTTAGTGATAATGTAAATATTCTAATGGAACCTCTGGCAAAAGGAAATTGTTTTTCAATTTTTAGGCTTTCAATTTATATCTGGCCCAAGGATGTACATTAATCTTAGCACCTGAACTTTTATGTGTAGTTAAATTTCTACAGTTCATGGGCATGGGATAAGGCCAAATAAAAAAATACGTGTTTAGCGTCCCGCCCGCTTCCTTTTTTAGAGGCCGCCTCCTTTTTTTTGTTCCCTCTTTTTTTTGTGTAAGGATCAATTCTTTTTTGATCTCTGATGAAAAAAATCTATTCTAAAATACATAAGATCATATTTTTTTACTTGAGCACAATGGGAAAAAAAATTACCGAAAAAAGCTGGCAACCATCTTTAAAAATAGCCCGGCCGGTTGTCTTGAAAAATGAGTCGGGCGGCCATTTAATTAAAAAGGAAAACAAAAAAGGCCCTCCTCCATCCTTTTTTTCAAAAAGGCAGAATGCTAAGCATGTTTTTTTTTTTTTGGGGGGGGGGCCTAATATATGAACAAAGGAGTCAGTTAACAAAACAAAAAACACACAAATGGGAATTAAACAAGTGGTATTTCGACCGCAAGCATGATGTTGAAATATATGAGTAGGCCTACATTTAAAGTTGAGTAACAAGTACATGTATGTCGCATTGAGTCAAAGTATAACTTTGCTGACTGAGTACAAGTCCAAGCAGGCCTGATGCTTCTCTTTCGTAAAAGGCAGTTAAGTCTCGGTATTAAAGGGGGGCATCTCAAGGAGGGAACTGGATCATTTGAAGGGCACCAAGGCAATGGCCAGGGGCAATTGCCTCCGTTGCCTCTGTGAATATCAGGCCTGTGCGATACCTTTAAACATAGTTGCGATAATCGTAACCCTCCATCCTCCCGACGGTCGGAGACCGGAGGGTTACGAGTCATGCAGTGCAAAAAAGTGGCGAAATAAAAATTTGGACTATTTTGGTCAGACTAGTCACCAGATTTGCCCAATTTTACCACTTTCAAAAAACATGACACACATTTTAAGAACTTGGATTTGATCTTCAAGGTGTAATGAATCCATTCATAACACTCTAAACATCGATGAAAAATTTTTTGAAGAAAAAAACGAACAAAAACTTACCAGAAACTGACCGAAATGTCCATGGACCGCACTTCCCCTAAATCAACCAATCAGCGTAAACCAAACCGTTGTGTAGGCGTGGCGATCGTCTCGTGTGCAACTGTGCGTGCACGCAGTTAATGTATTTAACGGATTTGCGCCATTTGCAGTTTGCGCTGATTAATTGCAGGAACAGCTTTCCAGAATGCGCGCTCAATCTGTAAATTTTTCCTCATAATATCCTGTGATTGTGCAACTCAACAAAATGCGCTCAACGACGAGTTCGCTTACGCTGATTGGTCGAGATGTTGCTAGGTCACGAATCGCGAGGTTCGAAAACCGGACCTGAGATTGTCTACGCATCATGAGAATTTCGCTCAGTCTCTGGTAAGTTTTTGTCTTTTTTTCTTAAAATATTTTCTCTATGATGTTTTGAGTAATACGAATGGATTCATGACACATTGATGATCACATCCATGTTTTTAGAATGTGTGTCATGTTTTTTGAAAGTGGTAAAAATTGGGAAAATCTGGTGACTAGTCTGACCAAAATAGTCGAAATTTTTATTTCGCCACTTTTTTGCACTGCATGACTCGTAACCCTCCGGTCTCCGACCGTCGGGAGGATGGAGGGTTACGATTATCGCAACTACTTTAAACAGTACTAAGTACCAAATAGGAGTACTAAAACTTTGTACTTTGGGCTACTACTACTCAATTTGTTCCAAACCAAATCTTCATGGCAGATTTTGTTCCAATTCTTATTTGTCTAACAGGTCAGTTTTGAAGAAGAGATCAATTATGGGGACATGCCCAATGCTGATTATCGAAGTGAACCTGAAGACAAGAGTAAGTTAATTATCCTGTAAACATGAGACAAATTTAATGGACCCCTTGCATTTGGCGTCACAAACCCAAACAGCGCCCTCACTGGGATCAATGAAGACCTGTCATTGGCTGAGAGTAGTGCACGGTGCGTACAACTATACACCTTTCCATTGTTTGAACTCAGCGATGGCAGCCAATGCAAAGGGGCTGTTGTCTCAGGCAATGATTGTTATGACACGATTTGGATGGAAATCATTTTTGGCTCAATTAGAGATTTTTGTCGTAAAGCAATTTCTGTGACAACAAAATACTCCTTGGCAGAAGACCACACTTGACGTCATGTACATCTTTAAAATATGATTAATCAATTGAACGAAAACTTACACAAGTTGTCGACTTTGTACTGAATCAGTGATTTGTCTCTGGTAAATTCACACTCTGAAAACTTGTCAATCAAGCTGACAAACTGTTTTAACATGAAACAAGTTAGCATCGTTAGTGGCGTGTCGTGGCCGAGCGGATAAGAGCACCGGATTCAAGCTCTGATGTTTCTGTTCAGCAGAGTGTGGGTTCGAGTCCCAGTCGTGACACTTGTGTCCTTAAGCAGGACACTTAACCATTATTGCTTTGTCCTTCGGATGGGACGTAAAGCCGTTGGTCCTGTGTGTTGTGTAATGCACGTAAAAGAACCCAGTGCACTTATCGAAAAGAGAAGGGGTTCGCCCCGGTGTTTCTGGTTTGATTGGCAGCATATTGCGCCACATCACCTTGTAAACCATTACATTGTGCTATGTAAAGGAATAGGTCTAATACTTCAAAAAGTAGCTCCACATATATACCTTGCAGGAAAATTCTGACTGTTGAAGCGCCTTGAGTGACGGATATGAGCGCTATATAAGAAGCCACTATTATTATTATTATTATTATCTATAAACCTGATTTGTAAAGTAAGTTTATATGAGTAAGTGGCAGGGGATTCTAAACTTGGCTAGAGTCCATTAATCCTTTTAAGTAAGCTTCTAATTCTGGTAAATTTACCTCAAGATCTTGTAGGTTTTGGCCTTTAAATTGATGTATACCCAACCAATTTTATCAGAGGAAAGGTGGGAAGTTTGTTTTACTTTTGAGCCAGCACCTACCTCTTCAAAAGCACAAACCACGCATTGAGTACCTGTAGGTTGATTTCCAAGTCCACCATGTAAGCTTTAAATAAAACAAAGTTTAATCATTGTGTTTTGTATTCTCTAGGCTACTCTTTAGGCGGTTTATTCGCAATGGGCTTGACTGGAATACTTGCTGTGGCTGCAGCTCCAGTTGTAGTCACTGCTGCAGGTTTTACAGCAGGCGGAATAGCAGCAGGATCCTACGCAGCAGGCATGATGTCTACCGCAGCAATTGCGAATGGTGGCGCTGTTGCAGCAGGAAGTACAGTGGCTATTCTACAGTCAGTAGGAGCTGCAGGATTAGGACTTGCAGGTAAAGCTGCAGTTGGTGCTGCTGGAGCAGCAGCAGGGGCTGCTGTTTCGAGTGCATTCGATTGAAAATGAGGTTGCGTGGTTGTGTGTCATGGCCGAGCGGTTTTAACACATCAAACTCAAGTTCTTGTGGATATGTCACTGGAGTGTGGGTTTGAATCCTGGTCATGACGTTTGTGTCCTTTGCGCATTTAGACACTTTCCTATAAGTGTTTCACAGTGTGTTTTATACTCATTTTACGATGGCTGCACTGTATAAGGAAGGAAGGATGATTTCAATTTAATGAAGACAAACTAATTATTGTATCAGTTTGAGGGATAATTTGGGCATTCTAGTGTAATTAGTTAAAGGCCCTGTACACTATTGGTAAGATCGAAAAACACAAATGTTTACAGATTCACACATAACTTACATGATTTAAAGTAAGTAATGGTAGAAAGGGTTCCTTAAAATATTTTGGCCTAAAGTGCTATCATTTCTGAGAAATTAGTAAAACAATAGTTTTTATCATGTTTGAAAAAACAGAAAACACATATAAGGTCTCTTTTCACTATTTTCTGGTGACCTCGATGACCAATTGAGCTCAAACTTTCACAGGTTTATTTGTTCATATGCATATGTTGAATCACACAAAATGTGGACACTGATTTTGAGCTGTTACCAAAAGTGTACAATACCTTTGAAAGCCCTGTACACTATTGGTAAGATCGAAAAACACAATGTTCACAGATTCACACATAACTTACATGATTTAAAGTAAGTAATGGTAGAAAGGGTTCCTTAAAATATTTCTGCCTAAAATGCTATCGTTTCTGAGAAACGAGTAAAACAATAGTAATTATCGCGCGCGATAATTTGAAAAAACGGAAAACACATAAGATCTCTTTTCACTATTTTCTCGTGACCTCGATGACCAATTATTGAGCTCAAACTTTCACAGGTTTGTTTGTTCATGCATATGTTTAATCACACAAAATGTGGACACTGATTTTGAGCTGTTACCAAAAGTGTACAATACCTTTAAGTAAGAATTTCTAATAAATACAAGGAATTTCAGTCTTCCAATTTTGTTAAAAAAATAATGTCTGCTTTTCTTTGCACACAAATTTTTGACACACAGGGTAGTTTTTTGAAACTGAAAAGATGTTTAGCTTTCCCAGCGTACGTTTATTAAAAGGAATGTGTTTCATTCATTCTGATTAAATGCTGTATGTATGACCAAGCTGTCTGAAGATTAAAGCACATGTGCAACATTGGTAATGGTCAAAGAATAGTATCGGCTCTTTAAAGGGAAGGTACACGATTGGTAATCACTCTAAAAATTAATAGAAATAAAAACCCACTTGGTTAGAAGTACATCAACTTTCGATAGTATAAAGCATTTTGAGAAATATTTCAACTCAAAATAATGTGGAAATACATTTTTTATCCCCCCAAATTTAAATCTGAAAAACGTTTCTGTCTGAAACATTTCTCAGATCGTGTATTCCTATTAGGGATTATTCTTTATGCGTGGACATATTCGCTGTGGATTTTTCAAATATTTTTTTCAGATATTTAAAAAACGCGACCACCTTTTAAAATGAAATTTTCACAGGTTAGTTTTATTGTATATATATCTACATTTAAATAGGATTAACACAATCAAATGGTCCAAAAACCAAAGGTATACTTTGCCTTCAAGGCACATTATCTTTCCAGTAGAATTTGAATGTAATGTATTGCTTTAGGCACGACACACGCTGGTAGATATCTAGATAGATAAGCCAATCTAGTAAACATCATAATGGCACGAAAACCACAATAAAAATGGACATGGAGTGTTTCCTTTAGTTAAATTTGTATCCGAGTTTATTTTGTTTCAATATAATTCACACACTTGTCATTATTATTATTATTATAAGCACACTGGAAATAAACTAAAATAATAATGTTCTATGACAATAAGGCATAAACTAAAGCACTGTGGTTTTGGTTTAATGTCTAAAAAGCACTTGGACAAATAATGTTTCAGATATGTTTTTACAAAAATAATCTAATTTGAATGAAAAGTTTAATTTCTCAAAAAATTCAATTTTAATCAATCGATCATTTTGGTTTTATTAATAATACCAAACAGCAAGTCCAGAGACTAAAAATATTCAGTTTACAAAGATTGACATCAAAAAATAAGTAATATAAGTAAAAATAAAAATAGAGATAAAACATTGGGCAGTTACAATTAAAAAAAAAAAAAAAAAAAAGCTCTCTTACAAAAAAAGGAAAAAACAAAAACAATAGGGAAACAATGGAGGTTGGACAAATGAAAATCCATTCACATATTTCTAAAATAATGTGTTTTCATTTCCATGTGATTCTTGTCTATCAAATGGCACAATGTTTAAAGGAACATTACAGAATTGGTAAGAAAAAAACTTGTAAAATATACTTTTTGATCACAGATTTACATAAAACTTACACGGTCTAATGTTGATGATAGTGGAAAACATCCCTTGAAATATTTCTGTCTGATATGCCATATTTGATGAGAAATGAATAAACTAATTTTCCAATTGGAGTTTATCGCTCAGTGAGCGTTTTATTCATTTGTTGAATCTATATGATTTCATGCAAATGTGTAATCGGTTTTTCACTATTTTCGCGTGACCCAGATGGCCGATCGATCTCAAACTTCTACAGGTTTGTCAGTTTATGTATATGGTGGATTACATAAAGTGTTACACTGCCAGCAACTGTTTTGTTAGCAAAAACCAATTCTGTAATGTTCATTTAAAGAAAACTTTCCAAGGTTTGTTGGAATTGACATTTCCCCAAATATTGCCTGGAATTGATGACAGCATCAAGACAGAAGTTTGACCAATAGTAACAATGCATTTAACTATACCCTCACCAACAAGGCGTTCTAATGATGTTTAAAGCTTTGCACGTCATAGCCAAGATAAAACAGCAAGAGGTATTCTATAAGTCAACTTCCTCAAAAAGGCTTCAACAACAAATTGCCAAATAAAAACCTTAGAGTAACTCGACTTGTGAACCAAATGTTTTAAGCAAGACTCGTCGGATGCTCAAAGCAGATGAAAAGTGAAAATGATCCCTAATCTAAATATGAGCTATCAAAATTTATCCGATCAAAAATAATAATTTCCCAATCTACTAGCTTACATGATGGCTAAGAGAGTACGGTCGTAATGTATCATTTTAATTCACACACTTCATGATTTAATAGTTTTGGTTATATACAAAATAAAAATACGTTTTCTCTGACGAGTCAATCTCTAGACAGGAAAAACAGAAAGACGGCAACATGATGAAGGAATATAGGTTGCTCTCATAACTAAGTCCAATTTTATAGCGGAATTCTGAAATTTACTGTCAACATAATTAACCTGAGTTCCCAGAAGTGATTTACTAGGATCCTTCCTTACTCTAACAAAATCCAACACCACCCAAACTGTTAGACTCTGATTATGGTGGTATGCCTGATCCCATGAGTAATTTACTAGGATCCTTCCTCACTCTAACAAAATCCAACACCATACGTTAACTCAACACCCAAACTGTTGGACTCTGATTATGGTGGTATGCCTGATCCCATGAGTAATTTACTAGGATCCTTCCTCACTCTAACAAAATCCAACACCATACGTTAACTCAACACCCAAACTGTTGGACTCTGATTATGGTGGTATGCCTGATCTCATGAGTGATTTACTAGGATCCTTCCTCACTCTAACAAAATCCAACACCATACGTTAACTCAACACCCAAACTGTTGGACTCTGATTATGGTGGTATGCCTGATCCCATGAGTAATTTACTAGGATCCTTCCTCACTCTAACAAAATCCAACACCATACGTTAACTCAACACCCAAACTGTTGGACTCTGATTATGGTGGTATGCCTGATCTCATGAGTGATTTACTAGGATCCTTCCTCAAAACAAAATCCTCTAAATGACAAATTTGTTCACTAAAGTATGCAGCTCTCATGAGGCCCAATTTCATAGAGCTGCTTTAAGCACTTTTGTCTTCTGAATCAACTCTATAAAATTGGTCCCTGGTTTTCATTGCAGTAGCACCTTGAATTGAAAGTGTGATAAAATAATCATAGTATAGTAAATTGATAAAATAATAACAGTATAGTAAATTGATTGCATTACTCCAGTACAAGATCATCCTGAGTATAAGGACATTTATTGCTCATCATAGCTTTGAGGAAGTTGGGTAAGACTTTCTTCCCCTATGGTCAAAGTATGTGAATTTTAGGATGCACTGACCCTCTATGTGTTTCTTTTAAATAAAGACATGGTACAGAAACAGAAATCCAAAATCAATTTATTTGAGAATTTTTAAGGCTTTAAAGATTCGCTGCCTGAGAAGATGACTGTTTGGAAATTTCTGATGTTTCCCAAAAAATGAAAGCTTGAACATGTCATGGCAAGACAACTTCAAGCATGTTGAACATTTTACAATGCAATCATTGTGGCAAAGTTTTTTACATGCTAGCCTGATGATGTGTTTAAAATCCCAAAGAACTGAAAGGTACAGAGCTCTATGAGTGCCAGACCACTTAATGCAATAATTGATATGAGGTACCTATGTATATTCAGTTTGAGATAACACCATGTGTATATCTACTTTGCTATGTAGGTTTTTAAAATTTTTCTATTAAGGTTTTTACAAGTTTTTCTCACAAACTGATGAGAATTAAAAGTCTATGCCTAATGCTAGACACACAACTAGATCCAATTTGACTACAGAACGAATGAGGTTTTCTCCAACCTAGCTTTGGGCAATGGTAAGAAGTCATATTACTCAAAGCTTCATCACAGGATGTGGTGAGGTAGACCTAACATTATCTTTGGTTTTGTTTAAACCTTCCCTAAAGTATTGGGTGATGTTCTATTACGTCTCCGAAGCAGCCATCGATGAGGTGAATATGGCACCGGACTAACAGCAATCATCCTATCCTCACTTGGTACATTACCATTCACAGGAGACGGGGCTCTAGACGACCACCATGAGTGATACATTTGCGATGATAGATCCTTGTCTTTCTCTTTCTTATCCTCCTTGGCGATGTGAATCATCTTGACGACGGGCTTGCTGTCCGATTCACTCGGCGGTGATACTGATCTCTGGGGTGGTTGCTTCTTGGCTCGGCAACCGCTGCTCTTGTTGGCGTGTTTATTGTTAGACTTTGTCTTGGTAGACTGTCTTGACGGCGGGGTGTACCTTGACGAGGTCTGTGATGCACAGCGAACGTCTTTATCCGAATTATCCTGGAAGTTGTGAGACCTAGCTGAAGGAGGTCGAGGAACTTTCCTTTTGGCAAGTTTACTCATCTGTGAGGATTTCTGGCTGGACTTTCCGATAGGTTTGATCTCAATAAGTCCATTGACAACAGCCATGTGTCTGAGCTGTTTTCGGTAGGACTCCATATTCTGAAGGAATACCGGCAGCTTGATGAAATCAAGACGAGCCAGCCGTTTGATCCGAGGGATCTCTTCTCTGCAGATCTTGCCGGCATACATCAGATGGAAATCGGTAGTGTCGATATTACGAAGAATGTCCACAGCACCTGTAGGGAAAGATCATAATTGAATATTTCCACAATTAGTTAGTCTTTACGACAGTTAAGATGCTTTGGTTAATGGGGTCTTTAACCAGCTTGCAACAGGAACTTTCAATTTTCTTCCCTTCCACCCAGACAGGATTATTTTCTCGGCATTGCCAGAATTCTTTAAGAGTTTTTCTTTGAAAGGTATCATTGGCACAAAGGAACCCTGACTTCAGCAGGATACCAGTCACAAATTGTACATGTGACATGGTAGTTTGGCCAATAGCCTTATTCTGGTAAGCACAATTTTGTTGTCACCTGGATGGTTAAAATCCTGCCCAAGGTTTTTGACGGATTCAAGTTACTCCAGTGAGTTTCACGCATACGATGTACCGGTACTAGTAACCAAAGAAAAGTCACCTGTTGGGGAGTTACTGGATCAGTCAATACCCCTCATTAGGGGCATCTACAGATAAAGATATACCGGTACCTCAAGTTGCTAACCCCTACACATTCAACAAAAGATGCTGCGAATCACTGGACAATTTAACTCCGTGAGAATGTTGCATTACATTGCCAATGCTGAGCACAAACAATGGAAACAAATACGTGCATGTACACGCCACTTGCAACCAATCATAGGTCTTCATTTTGACCTCAATGAGGGCGCTGTTTGGAGCTTGTGACATCATACGCAAGGGGTCCATTTATGTTTTGATGACAGCTTACCTGCAAAGTAGCATTGGTCCTTCCCGTAGCCCCCTACACTACCGGGATCCTGTAAGCACCGTTTCACTCGCATGACGTACTTCCATCTCAGCTCCTGGTCCACCAGGTATTGGCCGAGATGATCAAACAACTCTTGGAATGTCAGTTCTGTTGCTTTGCACGCCACATCTGTCAAACGAGAGAGAAGATCAGTTTAGTATTTAATAATTTAATATTTAACATTTATATTGGGCTCTTTACATACAAAATGATAAAGAGCGCATGACAATACATGTTAAAATTTGCACAGAATAAAAAAAAAAGGATTGGTCACCAGGCCAGTGCCCCAACCACAGTATGGGGATACGTCTGTCCTGCCAACAGAGAACTAAAAAGTCACTTATTACAATGTCATATAGGCCTATCCCTGCTGGCATCAGTAATGTTTTAATCTTTTCAGGAGACAGACGCCTCTAACCCTACCTATGTAACAAATCTAAACTAACTGGCAAGGCGAATATATATAGAAGAAAGACAAACAAAAAAACAACACCATAAAGAACACACTAAAAAGCAGCTTAAAAAATTTGCATACTGGATACAGAGCTATCCAGATCCCTTGCAGAAATTTCACATTTGGTACACCTGGTAGGTGATGAGTTGTTGTGCCTTTAGGCATGGAATTTGGCACACAGTCAGTGTAAGTCGTGAGAAAGATATTTGGCTATTGGGCCATTGAAGATATGTCCTTTGAAAATATATAGGTAGAACAACAAGCAATGGCAGCCATTTTGAAAATTGCTCGTGATTCTACCTACATTTATTCAAAATTTAAAAACTATGTTGGCCCTATAGCCAAATTACCTAATCCATGACATACTGTGTGTGCCCAATTCCATGTTTGTATCATCAAAGGCACAATCCCCCCAAATATTTCCCCCTATCTGCCCCACTAAATGCAAATGGTTTAAGAATCACGTGTATAATACGTAAGTTGAAATGAGCACCGAGAAGTGATTGCCAGTCAGCAAATTGGCTGCCATGTACACCTTAAAGGAAAGGCTAGTCAGCAAATTGGCTGCCATGTACACCTTAAAGGAAAGGCCAGTCAGAAAATTGGCTGCCATGTACACCTTAAAGGAAAGGCTAGTCAGCAAATTGGCTGCCATGTACACCTTAAAGGAAAGGCCAGTCAGAAAATTGGCTGCCATGTACACCTTAAAGGAAAGGCCAGTCAGCAAACTGGCTTCCATACATCCCCTAAAAGTAAAGGCCAGTCAAACAATTGGCTGCCATACACCCCTGCAATCAGCAAATTGGCCACCATACACCCTGAAAATAAAGGCCAGTCAGCAAAGTGGCCGCCCTACACCTTCCCAAAGCAAATGCCTTTCCAACGCCCCTGAAGACACCAATATTATCCAGACTTACAATATGTCAGAGCTTGAAAGTAGAGGTACTTCTGGTTTGCTTCTAGCATGGTGTTGATTGACGCTAAGCCCTCTTCTGATTCTGTTAATGCATAACTGCTCAAGCTGCCAAGACCAAACCGCTGACGATGTGAAAACCAGGGCTGTAAACCATCATTCAATGATCGATACTGGGCAATAAAGGTTAAGGATGTATGCTTTGATGAAATGATATCAATATGAGTTTGCTCATTTTTAAAAACGATTTCTTTAAAGATTATTTGGTTTCAGTAAACTGTGTTCTCAATTAATATAGAAAATGGTTTTTGAAACCATCTTTCCTTAACCCTCCTACTCTTGGTTAGATTTTTCAGTGAGTTGACAAAACATTTGAAATCATTCACCTGCATCGGTTGTGTATGGTGACACAGCTGTGCACAGAACCATCTGTGTACTGTGTATGCATTCCCCACATGATATCTTATTGCAGGGTAGCATAGTTTTGTTCAAAACTACAGTGGATGATAGTACATGATATCATATTGCAGGATGGCATAGTGCATCTACATTGTATCGTTCCAAACCACAGTGGATGATATTGAACAGTCATATAGTAGGAGGGTTGACTGTGTACTGTGTGCATTTACCACATGATATCATATTGCAGGATGGCATAGTGCATCTACATTGTATCATTCCAAACCACAGTGGATGATATTGAACAGTCATATAGTAGGAGGGTTGACTGTGTACTGTGTGCATTTACCACATGATATCATATTGCAGGATGGCATAGTGCATCTACATTGTATCATTCCAAACCACAGTGGATGATATTGAACAGTCATATAGTAGGAGGGTTGACTGTGTACTGTGTGCATTTACCACATGATATCATATTGCAGGATGGCATATTACATCTATCATTTTAAACCACAGTGGATGATATTGAATGGTCAGGCAGTAGGAGGGTTGACTGTGTACTATAGATGCATTCCCCACATGATATCATTTTTCAGGGCGGCAAAGTGCATCATTCAACACCACAGTGGATGACATGAATGGCCAGACAGTGAGAAATCTAGAAATACTCTTTAACGATTTGTCCTACTATCAATAAAACTTTGACAACTATTCTGAATGTCAAGCAATCTATTATGAGATGTGTAAGGATACAAAGTGAGTTGCAATCTCATGGTTTGCTAGACAGCGGATCCCATGTTTGCGGAGATACAGATTATCCTTAGAGTTCTTGATCCACATGGAGTACTTCCTTGCCTCAGGTCGGTTATATCGAAGAGAAGGACCATGCCAACACATCTGACCACTGTTGGAGAAAAAAAAAATTAAGTAAAAGAAGAATTATTAAATCAAACAATATGCATCTTTCTGGTGTGTCTGTGCAATTAACCTCCCTTAATAATATTAATTGGTATGATTCAAAATCTAAAGGTTATTCCACTCCTTTTGTTGCAGTCTACCTAAAACAACACAAAAGTCAACTCCAAAAATGTGCGGAGAAGGCTGTGTATATGAATTTCAAACCTTTTTTTATGAGTAACAGGTATAAACATGCCCCCCATTCAGTTCCTAAACAGCAAAGTAGATATAATGGTACTGCAATTACTGAATGCATTGTGCATACTGAACCTATTTACAAGGAAAATAGCAGGATGGAAGAATCATTGTAAAGGGCTTACTGTTTGATAGATTGTTTCAAATGTTGCATCTCCCATTTCTTGTGAGTAAATTAATGGATAAGATTTTGGAATATTAAAAGAGAAACAAGAGCTATGAACTGTAATTCCCACCTGCATGACAGATCCTTGCTCCAACTGATGGTCATCATTCCTTCCGATCCACTTTCTTTCAGGTAACTCGCGATCAGATTGGATGCCTCCTCTACCTCAATCCTCGGCCCAAACGCTTGCTCTATATATCGATCTCCGCATCCGAACTCCTCCCGAACCATCTCGAGGATGCGGGTTGCCTCGGGAAGGAGATCGAATTTGATCTGACCATCTTTGCTACCAGTCAAATCATCATGGAATGTCTTAAACTGAAATTGCGAGATGTGACCGTGCTGTAGGAATTCCAACTTGTGTTCCTCTAGGTTCAGTGGGTCTATCTTGGAGCGGAACTTCATGGGGGTCTCGTCATAGTTGCGGATCACAATTTTGTTATTTGACTGCGCAGATTTATTCTTCGACTTTTTGTGCTTTGTTTTCATTCTCAATTCTGAAATTCCCAACAAGCTGTGAATGACAGCTCCGTGGAAATATTGAGTTCAGTTTCCATAGTCCTCCTGCCGAGTGACTTTAATCTTCCACTCTGAGATATGTGGAAACTAATTAGGATTCTGCAAAGAGAAATAATTACAAAACAAAATTAAGAAAAAATGTATGTTTATCATTGACCAAAAATCAAGAATTTATTTTGAGACACCGACTTGGTAATTGTCCCGTAACACCTAGTTGCAATTAAATTGTAACCCTTGTGGGCTACCGTAACCCTTGATCCTTCCGTCCGTTATAGATGTGAGGAACGTGACCAACGCAACAGCTACGATTATCGCAGCTACTTAACAAAGTGATAAAGTAAACAATGAAGTATTTGTTTTAATATTTATTATGGCTATACAGATTATTTGAATGAAAATATTCTGGTAATATGCTGACTTTGTGCCCCTCCCCCAAAGAAAGAAACAATTAATTATAAACAACTGAAACTGATAGTTAAGTTATGCTCCAAATCAATTATCGGTGTGGCCCGGCCCTTGTGACAGCATAGTTTTGTTTTGGGATGAAAATTACAAACATACTTTACATAATATAATAATTGACATCAGCATAGTCATGTCAATTAAAATGTAGTAATATAGTGAGTATCAGTAATTCAAATCACAACACTGACTCTGAGCGAAAAGCAAAATAAATACAGCCTGACATTGTGTTAAGTTTAGTGAAGCATCCTTACCATACGGGGTTTAGAAGAACACAATGTTTGATTCTGCAGTATTTTTAGAAGGGATGTCTCAATAGTTGAGTTGAGGTAGCGATCATCAGTCCTGTCCTGTCCTGCGATGTTACTAGTACTAGTACTCTAGTAAATGTTGTACTGTAGTCGCTTGATGTTGCCAACCGAAATGTTTTTTTAAAGATGTTTTGTCCTTGCTCGAATCTCGCTTTGATCACAGTTCCCTGCTGCTACCCAAAAACTTTAAAGATAACATAATGTCTGAAAGAACCACGACCAAAAAAGTTGACGGTCGGGTCGGACAGGCAGCTTGAGCCGCTTTTGACGCCTTAGGGGTTTCGACACTGATATCTCGGTTAACTTACCACCACGCGACAGCCGCTATCGCCGTATCGACATCAATCAATGTTTGTTGTTTCCAGGCAAGCCCGATCGATCGATTTTGCTTTGTCTAGACATATGTGCCGACACCTAGACGTGTACAACGATTTACACCGTGACAAAATATGGCAAGTTTGTTGGTATCAGTCTACTTTTTTTTCTTTTTAGAACTAGTCTTGTTATCAGGAAAAAACTTGAAATCTGGGTATTGACAGATTAATAAATGACAATTATAGACTATAGTAATAATTGATATACTTTTTTCTCTTAACAAATATGATTGACTGATCTTAAAATTTACTTATTTACGCCGTATTAACGAAAAATATTCTTTGTAAGGACATATTATTACGGACAATAAAACTTGAAAAAAGGCCAGCAACGTCGTAGCGCTTTAAACACAGCACTCTAGCGGGCGCTGTCGGCGCTGTCGCACAACAACACACGTGAGTTCGGTTAGTGCAGTGATCAAGACTCCAAATCAGACAGGTAAAAATAGTGTCAATGTTTTATGATTTAATATAGTAATCTCTTGAAGTTTAAGCTTTAAGTTATCTTACATATACTTTGTTGAAAACAAGACCGGATTTTCAGTAACGTTATTACCATCTAAATGCCATTTTACTGACGAGTTACTCAGACAGTCAGCAGGCAGGCCTACACCACACCAGAGCAACAGGCAGCACCACTGTGTTAGTGCATGGGGGAGGTTAGCCCACCTTGTTGGGCTGTCATGGCTCTCTTTTAAAGGCCCTGTACACTATTGGTAAGATCGAAAAACACAATGTTCAGAGATTCACACATAACTTACATGATTTAAAGTAAGTAATGGTAGAAAGGGTTCCTTAAAATATTTCTGCCTAAAATGCTATTGTTTCTGAGAAACGAGTAAAACAAAAGTAATTATCGCGCGCGATAATTTGAAAAAAACAGAAAACACATAAGATCTCTTTCCACTATTTTCTCGTGACCTCGATGACCAATTGAGCTGAAACTTTCACAGGTTAGTTTGTTCATGCATATGTTTAATCACACAAAATGTGGACACTGATTTTGAGCTATTACCAAAAGTGTACAGAGTGTTTATATGACCGATGTTAAAAGAGAGCCATGACAGCCCAACAAGGTGGGCTAGGGGGAGGTAATTCTTCCTCCTTTGGTTAGTGTTACTCTTTTTATACTTTGTTACTAAAGGGATAACACTAACAGTAGCACATACGGTTAGTATACTTGTGTTTCAAAAGTGTTAATTTAACTGTTTACAAAATACCTTGACTAGCAGAATCTGACAAAATGTTCACAGATTGGTTGTGTTGTGTTTGTACTGTTAGTTCAAAACAAGAGAATGGGAAGTTTTCTTCAACTTTGGCCTGTCATCAACTGTATAATTTATTTACTCTCCACTCGCAGGAATACAATGAGTGACTCAGATGATGATGTTCCACAACTCTCTGCAGAAACAATGGCTGCTCTGCAGGATTTCTACAGCAGCCAATCTCAGTCTCAGTCAACGGAATCACAAGGAAGCAATATCGGTGAAAACTGGGTAAGAACTTCCATCATGAAATCTTGTGAGGTCTGGGCCCAATGTCATAGCGCAGAAAATATTGCTTAATAGATACAGGTTACCAACAGCCAAACTACAGCCAATGAATGCATATTGTGTGTGACTGGTTCACCACAAATCTTTTAGAAATTTTGCCGAACACAATTTTCTGCTTAACAGTTTTAGGCCAAATAAACAAACATGTTTAGCGTCCCCGCCCGCTTCCTTTATAGAGGCCGCCTCCTTTTAAATTTTTTTTTTTAGGATAAATTTTTACGATCTCTGACGAAAAAAATCATAACATCGTACATCATAAAATCATAACATCGTATTTTTGGACTTGACACCAGAAAAAAAATGGCAATCATCTTGAAAAATATCCCGGCCGTTTTCTTGAAAAATGTGTCGGGCAGCCATTTAAAAAAAAGGCCCGCCTCCTCCTTTATTTCAAAAAGGCAAGACGCTAAACATGTTTTTTTCTTTATTTTGCTTTATGTAATTGAGCCCTGTGCTTCCCTGACATTGCGTACTGAAAGTCACTGTCTAATGGTTGGACCTTACTGTATACACCTTGAAGATGAAAACTGGAAATGAAGATTTTGAAATGAAGAAAATGAAAACCTTTTTGTTTTTTGTTTTTTAACAGAATTTATCCCAGTTTTGGTACGATGAAGTTACTAGTGGCGTCTTGGCTAAGGAGGCCCTTAAAGTAGCGGGTGAGAGTGGAAGGTATGTTCTTGAAATACCATTTAGTTAAGAGTGTTTGTAATGACATGCTCTCAGTGTCTCATCTAGCAAGCCTACCAGCCATCCATTGGTTGGACTTGGAAAGAGATTTGGACAGCCATTCTGACAGCTGACCGGCCATTCAGCAGGATGGCTTGCCAGCTAAATTCCAACAAAGGAAATGAGTTTGGTCATTTTGAACTGGTTTACCAATATTTAGTGGACAAATTCAGATTTAAAATTTAGAGAAACATTCTAACACTCTGGTGAGTTTAATTTGGCACACATGACCTTTGATCTTTCAAGGAGGAGAAAATGTGAATGGCAACTTTTTTAACCCTAGATGAGACACAAAATGCCCTCTTGCAGTATGTACATGAGTATGAAATCAGGACGGGGATTATGTCTGTGAATATCAATAGTTTAATCAAAATCAATGTTTTAAAAAATATCGTCGTTTTAATCAATATCATCGTTTTAATCAATATCAATGTTTCAATCAATATCAATGTTTTAATCACAATTATTTGTGTATCATAGTAGATAATTAGTAGTGGATATAAACATATTTAAAGGTATTTATTACATCATTGGCTTTTGTAAGAGTTAATTAAATCCCATCTTCTAGTTTTCAATAACCATATCATACAACCAACTTGTGATAACTACAAATATTTTTTCAGTTTTGTGATGAATTTTGCACACTTTCATATTAGGCCTTTTCTTTTTTTCCTTATTCTTTTTTTCTTCTTCTTTTCACTATTTCAGATGGAAGTTATGAACTTAAGAGTAAATGAGCTTCCACATTGAAACTAATCATTTCTTTGACCATTGTCAATCCCGTACATTGTAAGCAGATACTGCTGAGATCACCAGTGTTTATGAATTGTGGCTGGAAGGCTAAACCCAATCTGTTATTATACACTGCATGCAATATGTACCAATAATTTGTGTATCTTTTGGTTAATGATGCAGAATTGCGTGTTTGTCTTCACCAACACTGTATCAGAAACTACAGCAGGTAAAGCCCCCATCCTGTACAACGATCCTATTAGAGTTTGACCAGCGATTCTCGGTCTACGGGGAGGACTTTGTATTCTACGACTACAACGCGCCATTACAATTATCCATTCTCCAGCAGAATTCATTTGATGTGGTTATTGCTGACCCTCCATACTTGGCCGAGGAGTGTCTGAGTAAGACGGCACAAACTGTCAAGTACTTGACCAAAGGAAAAATCATCTTATGTACAGGTAATGTTGCAACTGTCTTTACATTTTTTGTGACAAATGCATCTGCTTTTCTGTGTTTCAGTTTTGAGTGTCTGTTGAAAGGGTGTGCCTAACATTGGTAAGATTGGAAATATAAAAGTTGACAGACTTGCACCTAACTCACATGGTATTAAGATGGTAATGGTGGAAAGCTTCCCTTTACATATTTTTGCTTACAGTTTGTGAGAAATTAGTAAAACAATCACTTTTGATCTCCGAAGTGCAAAACCCAATGTTTGAAAACAGTGAAAACATATAAAAGTTTTTTTTTAACTTTTTTCTCATGACTTTGATGTCTGATAGTTATTTCATGTATATGTTAGGTTACATAAAGTGCAGATACTGGTCTTTGACAATTACCAATGTTGTCCACAAGATTAGTTTTTAATGGAAAAATTACTTTTTCCATGGTAGTTTTTTTAAACCGTGTGTCTTGACTTGTGGAAATTAAACATAATTATTTGTTTTAGGCCACATTTGTAGATTAAAATAAAGAAATATCAAGACTGACCTTCCTTCTTGAATTTAAAGGCAAAGAACACTTCTATAAGGTAAATGTGAAAAGTACTGACACAATTTTCATCATCACTGTGGGTTATTCAAAACTTTAAATAGATTTTTCATGACACTCTGAAAATTTGTTTGACTGTTGCAGGTGCTGTGATGCTAGAGCTAGCTCAAGATCTACTCGGTGTGACTGTTTGCCCATTCATTCCACACCACACAAGAAATCTAGCCAATGAATTCCGCTGTTATGCAAACTTTGAGACACATTTTCTTAATAAAGACAACAGCTGACCACTATAAATCAGTTTTATTTTTTAATCTGTTAAGCTGAAAAGACATGAAACTGCTATTTTTAAAGCATAACTGTGGAACTTTAATATTTATTACACATTTGTAGCCAATCAGGAATGTCGCCCATGGGTTTAACAACACAGTATCACTTGGTAATTTTTTCTTCTTCTAAAAACGAAAGTCATTTTTTGTTTGTTTACATGAACAAATTATTTCATTGCATTTTCTTGTTTTGCATAAATTCTATGATATAACTATTAATGATACATAGACTAAAATAATTTAGTCTAAGAACATAAGTTTTGTTTTGTTGGTAGTTTTTCTGTCTGAAATACGGTTATGAAACTATTCACAAGTTGGCTTTTAATTTGATTTGCTTGACCGAAGAAAACAAAAACAAACAACAAACCCATAATTTTTGATGGACACAATAGTGTCAACTTGATTCGAGAAAAATTTGTGTAAGTTCGTTTTGTGTTATATTAATTGAAAACTAATTAAAAGAAACATTTGTAATCATCCATTAATTATTGAATTCTTGGAATTTCAAACCTCCCATTAACCTCGCCTCAAATTTATGTTTTATTTCATGTTATCAAATAATCCTTTGTGGATCTAAAGAAATTTAACTAACATTTATTGTTGTTCCTTTAGATTTACCCAAATAAAATGTGCATATCTGGTTTTTAAACTATTATATGGTAGTGGTCTGAACCTCTTTAAAGCTTTCAAAAAATAGACAATATTAAAGTGATGAATAAATGATGCAAATCATTCCTTTTGTGTGTAAACATTTGAACATGTGTTTTTGGCTATAGCTATAAACTCAGAGGTCGGCTTTTATTTCTGGACAGATGGTACAATCAAGTTGGTTGGGTGTTGCTTTTAATTAATCCTAAATTTGCGAAGGGAATCAAATGATTCAACAGTATAATCGTGGTATAATAATCAACATCAAGGGTTTCAGGCGCCATTATTGAGTGGTGCTTCAATTCTAGTAACAAAGTGAATTGGGAGCCGACACCCTCTGGAGTTTCTAGTTCACATTTCGGTCGTATTAAATACTGTACATACTTTCAATAGGAATCCAACATGTGTCCGAAAAAAGTCGGTTCAACAGTTGCACAGAACGATGTGTGTTTGATTACATTACCATGGGAACAAGACGGCGAGTACGTTGACAGTTATAAACTCCTCTGTCAATAACCATCGAGCAAATCGCTTGTTTGACTTTAACTTCGCAATACATCACCTGGCTTAATGTCCACAAGCATTAATTGAAGTTAATGAGGATTTAGCAAATTATGCCATGGCGTCCAATGTAAGATATGGACGTGCTAAAAGTACACTTAGTAAAGTGTATTTGTTTGTTGGATGTAAAATAGAGTGATCATGCCGGGCAAATTAATAATATAGCTGCATAAACAACTAGTTTATGTCCATGTTCGCGTAGTATAATGTTCAATATAGATACCATAAGCTGAGACACTATTACGAGCCAGAATAAAGAAGAAGAAAAATGGCTAAGAACTGCAATATTTCTACGGGTCTAAAATGAAATGGTGTCAGGCAGATGATGAGGGGGGTACATTGTAATGTCACATTATTGCGTTTTGAACGAACTTTGTTCCATAGGGAGTTTAATAATTGTCGCAAGATCAGCGAACTACAGTAATTCACTCATAATGATTTGTATAATCTGGCAATGAAACAGTTATCGATATGGATACAAATATATATGGAAACATTGTTAACTAAAGAATCAACTATATATTCCGTATGGCACATTTTGAGTTTGGACAAAACTTAAATATTATAGAAGAGACAGAGGTTTTTCACGTGCAGGTCAGCATGTTCTTTACTTCTAGGTTATTCCCGTGCTTTGGGAACATTGGCGCAGACCTCATTCGAAATAAACACCGTAAACAGATGCAATGGCAAAGAGTGAAGTATTCTGATAGCTAGCCGAGGCGTAACTATCAGTGTCTTGATTCCATAAACATCGACTCGCTAGTTCCATACTCTGGTCATTATGAGAACCAACCAAGACGTGTACAACCAGCTTGTGTCTCTTCAATTGCAGCGCCTTGACACGAACCTTGATAGCTTCAGATAAACGGGTAGTGATTCTCCCACTTGTTACTGGGTTGTACTCCATACTGCCAAGAACTCCTTCTAGGACATCTGCAATCTCCTTTTGCACTGACAGTGGTTTGAAGGTGTTCTTGTCGTCTGGAATTAACCTGAACGTGTTCTCCATCTTAGGCGACCGCTCTGATGTTGAGCTTAAGCTATGAAGCCGCTTAGACCGCCCCAGCATCGGGCTACCCATGTGGACACCTTTCCCCGATGCCGTGAAACTTATCTTGCGTTTGAGGAGATTCCAAGTTGCTAGTTTACTGTTAGACCGGCCAAGTTGAGCCAGTTTCGGTTTGGGTGCTGCGGCACCTTGCTCTGAGGAGGACTGGTTACTGCTTGGATTATCACTGCCTTCTTTTCCTGCACTGCTATCCTCCACCACAGTCGGCATCAATAACTTGGCTCTCAGCTTTTCCATGGCAACAACTTTATATCAAAGATCAGCTGAAGCTTTGAAATCAGGATGAGGTGTGTCCACGCATATACAAAGACCAAGTCATCAGTCACGATTTCTTACGTCTAACTTGCAGCTGAGGTGCAGTATTTTATGAGCTATAGAGGCTAATCAAGGCTCATCCGAGACGTGTTGGTTGTACACCGTGTCACGGCTGCTTATCTTGTATCAACAGTGGATGTCAACCAACTGAGCTATCCCAGTGCGGGAGTGGCAGCAGACGATTGAGAGATGGCAAACTTAGCATTGTCACCATGGGAACACCGCTTCAAAAACCAAAGAGAGGTTTATTTACTCGCACACGCAGTAATTGTGGCACTTCATATACTCTGTCCATAAAGAGGGAATGTTTTGCAGCGGGACTGTAAAAACAAAGTGGGGAGTTGTGTTGTAACTATATTGTCACCAGTATAATAATCGTCACAAGAGGCGAGCAGTTTTCAATAAGAAAGCCTCGGGTAATACTCGGCAAACAAGTTACCTTGAGAGGTTTAACAGTCACTTGTGATAATAAGCGAAAGGGCACATAGTATGTAACAATTGTGAAGTTTCTTATTTTACAATTGGCACGATGGTCACTTTAAGGCCGCTTCAACATTCGAACAGTCTTATCTACCGAACAATAAGACGTATTTTTTAAAAGCCGAAGCTTTATTGTTACCGACTGGCTACAACCATTTAACTTGATTATCATTTCCGTTTAAATCACAACGTTGTCCTTATCCACTGCCCATCAGTAATACAGCATGATTGCCCGAACAACACAAGCATTGAAACGTCAGCATTTTAACATTTCTTGGAGAAAAGACAGTCTTAGCCTACAATTGAAAAGAACTCTTAAAAAAAAACTAATATTACACTATTCCTTTAAAATTCTCAGAGGTAACACGCACGTTTCACTCGGTTAATTAATTGCACAGTTAGTTGAAAACTCGCGCAGCGATACAGGCAACCTTTGAAACGTGTACATGTAGATCTGGTGGATTGACATAATTCATAAAATATTAACCGACTTCAAATAGAATGGTAACGAGCCAGGCGAAGAACGCTCACGACACTGTTAAAACAAACTGTTACTATGGAAACCTCTGGCCCAGAGTACATATTGTAGACGAATTATGCTTAGCCTTATAGTACTTCTAATACTCATTAACATTTTCCTAAGCTATTAGAATAAAATTAAAATTATATTGTAAACAGATATTAAAAAGTCTGTGTCTATTACTTTTAATTTCTTCAGAAACATGATAATTGTCTGAAGCCTTTTGAAACAGCCAAACTACTATTTGTTTCCGAACCGGATAGGCCTACCATTTTTTCTCATTATTAAAATAAATAAGAATTTATATTTAAAAAAAATCGCCCAAATGTTTCCTCATTGTTGCTCATGTCCCAATTAGTTGCCATTATGTTTCTACAAATTATTATTTTCCGAAAATCTCGAAAGAAGGCGTCCAACTACTTTGACGACTCGAGGTAATAATTTCGCCGGTGATTTTCGTAGAAAAATATATTATAGAGACCCTGAAAATTCCACATATTTGTTTATTACATAGGACCTCTTGCGGTAAGCAGGTAACCAAAAACTGGTCCTTCCATCCCAAACTGGAATACAGAATTATAATGTCCTAATTGACCGCATACCCCTCCCCCCTCCCCAACTTATTATCATCACTAACCAAGCTACAGATAATAGAAAGCCTCCAGTGAAAAGTCAGCTTACGGCTAGAAAGTCGACATGACTGCTTCCCATCATAAAGCCAAACCGTAGCTGTTGTTGACCTATTGTTAGCCAACCATTTTACACTTTGCAAAGTGGTCTCAGTAAACACACATTTACTCAGCAAACATTAGTACACATGTGAACAATCTATCCATACCTTTTAAATGTTGCAGGCATTATCCTCAGTGTACTGCCATGTGCATGAGTATGCACTAAGCATATTTTGCGAGACTTGATAACTTCAAATCAACAAGTATGGAGTCAAACTCCGCTCATTGTTTGTCCGACACAAGAGAGTAAATAGAAACGAAAATGTTTCAAGGTAACATTCCTACCTTTTATGCGTTTTCCTCCTTCATGACTGAAGTTTGCAGCTGTTAATTCAAAGCATTTGTGTAGTCCATTGATAAACAGTCCTTTAGTCATCTTCGTCTATGAAGGAATACACGTGTGCATAGGTGTAATTATAAAGACGCGCTTTCATGTAAATCCAAGATGGCGTCATATTTTTCTGTCGGCAGATATGATTGGTCAGTGAGTTCACTAAAAGGAATCTCCGTATTGGTCTCAAGTTTATAAATTATTATCTATTAGATAAACCAGTAAAATATTATTTTAAAATGAGCATTAACTCAAATAAATTGTTTTTACGAGAAACTTTATTTGCATGTCATTTTAATTGGCTCGTTTTGATTCGCAAAAAAAACATTGTAGACTTGCAATTCAACACTGTCCTCGTGCAGTGAATTTATGTTCACTTAAAGATGTTTGACGATGAAATCTCATTTACAAAAGCAGTTAAATTACAAGGTTACTTTGAATGCATGTATCAAAATTTTAGAATTTATTTTAATGATGATTAAATTTAAAATGTTTTTACTTTAGTTGACCTTGTCTTTTATATTTTCGTCGTTGATGCCTAATTTGCATAACTAAACTTTTTCAAGAGTAGCTGCGGAGTGTAAAGACGTCTGCAACTATAAAAATTGTCAATACCGACTCTGAAAGGTAGGTTTTTTATCCAAATTCACTTTAAACTATAAGGAGTGTTCAGTCAGACACCAATTTACGAAACAATTGAGGTATGTTTGTATTGTTTAAGTTACATGGCGTAGGAACATTGATAAATAGCCTACAGTAGCCCTGGTCGGACGTCAGTGTCCGTTGCATTTGCAACGGAGGAGTCCAATTTCATAGAGCTGCTTAAGCAAGGAATTATGCCTAGCAACTTTTTGCCAAGCACAAATAAGCAGGGTACCAGCCACAGATTGTACATTTGACATTGTACTTTAGTTGGTAACCTTAATCTGGTAACAACATTTTGTTGTGCTTATCTACTTTTGTCTTTTTGTGCTTAAGCAGCTCTATGAAATTGGGCCCTGGCCTTGCCTAGGTACGGGGTCACTTCATCTTGGTTGGTAAATCAAGTACTTGTAATTATGCTTTATCCAGATAATGCTTCCAAAATGATGCCTCTATTTAACACACATCGGTGTACGGGTAAAACTTCAATAATATTCTTTATCCCCAATGCAAATGTAACCATCTATTAAAGCTACTATTAATAATTTTGATGTAAAAATTTGATCAACATCTGATTAAAAAAAAAAATTGTGTATGCTCGACTATTGATTGAATCTTTTGTTTAAAGTGCACAAGTACATTCACCCCCCCCAAACTAACAAACACCCAGTGAGAACTTCACTACAAATCACTTTCTTGAGCTCAAAGTATTGAAGCTCACTCCCCATTTAAGCCAGTGTTTTCATTAACATAGGTTATTCAACCTCCTTTTTTGCAAAACTAACAAGTTTGTTTTCGTCTTATTCAGCCTTTATTTTGACAGTAGGGCTAAATGAAATAAAAATCTTTCTGAAGGGAGACATAATACAAATAATTGTACAAAATGCTTGCCATCTTTCAGTAATTTGGGTCAGACAGTTTTGATGAATCGCCAAGTGTCATCTTGAACCGAGATTAACAGAAAGACACAAACACAGAAAAGAGATAAACATAATAATCATCATTAATCAGTTTGTCTTCAACACACAATTCATTTATTCATCCATAAATTTCATTATAAAATACAATAAATAAATTTACTTTCTTTGATTCCGGTTTGATGTTTCATTTTGTAAAAAGGTGAATGCATTTTTGTTGCAAGACCACGGCTCTATTTCACAAAGTACTAGATTCATCTTAAGATGAGTTGTCATATCACCATAGTGATTTGTATTGTGACATCACACTTTGCTTAGCTATTAGAGTTTCTTGGTGAAATTGAGCCATGCAAGGTCAAAGCAGTCTTTTGCAGACTTTGCTTGTTTTTCTAAAAAAGTTTTTTTAAAAAGGTGTAGCGCCAGCACGACAGTTTCAAGGTTGTAGGTTCAAGTCTACCTCTATTCAATTTTCCTTTGTTCAACCCCAAAACTACAGTTACGTGTCATCCAAGAATTTCTGCACCAGGGTTATGAAAGAATGTATCCCATGACTACCCCGAGACCCACGCTCACCTCCCCCCCCCCAAAAAAAAGGGAAAAAGGATAAATTTGAGTCTATTTTACCCCATTAGGTTTTACCATGGCCATGGAACATCCTCCTCCTTCACCATAAACAAAAAACAAATGACCAAACCATAATGCTTGAGAGAGATTTAGTCAGACCCCTTTATGTCTATGATTAACAGCAATTTGTATTATTACTGTGAACACAGGGAACTGGACATAGGCGGTCACTGTGTGATAACGATCTATCGTTATAAAAAAATCATGCGAGTGTCCATTGCATCATGGCACGCAATCATCTTCACTAGAAAAGAGAGACTTCCATTGCATCTGCACCCAAGAGTTCCTGCATAGAGAAAAAGAAACAAGGTATGCTTTAGTCTTTGTCACAGTATGGTTCACTCACAATCTACAACTTTTTGTACAGATGCACACAAACCAGAATTTGTTATAGACCATGCTAGTCTCGCGCGTATTCAAACATGTTACAACTTACAATTGCTTCAACGCGTGAAGGAAACAAATATGCGCACTTTAATGGGTCCCAGTGTTTGAATACGCGAGAGACTTGCACAGTCTAATTACTAATTAAGCAACTATTACTTTGTGTGACAGACGATGATGACATTAATCTCTCACACAAAATGAAAAAGGTGCTGTCCGAGTTTTTTAGATCATAAAACTGAACTAGACAAACTATGTTTTATTTGAACTTCTGGTTTGGAAGGGAAGCCAGGTCAAATCAGGTCACTAACAATTATAAAGAAGTGTCATGCATCAAACTTTAAAAGACAATGCAACGCTTCTATTAGTGGACGAGATTCTCCCATTTAACAAAGCGTAATCAGATCAAAGGGAAGAAGATTTTTTAAAATGAAAAAAAAGAAAAGGAACCCCCCCCAAACTACATTACAAACAAGAGGTGTTGCGAGCGTTGCTCTGAACACCTAGTTAAATTTGAGGTTAGAAATGATGACATATTCCTCAACACTACAGTTGAAACAAATCAGAGGAATTCAAATTACAACAACCAGAAATGCTCCAGTTGTTTTTTTTATGTGTCAGCCATATTTTGTATTTTTTCAGGTTTCCGAAACAAATACCGCACAACGAACAAATAAATATGAAATTATGAAAATTCCTTGGACACTTGATGGATAGTAAATCAGGCTCTGCTTGATCCTTACCTCATTTCCAGAATGTCTCTTTTATCTGTGGATACATTCTCCGGCTGATTCATCAAAGCCAACCTACAGAAACCAATAAAGAAAGTGATTTTTCTGTATTGCAAACATGTAAAAATGATCAAACATGATTGAAAGATACAGGCCAGGAATTTCTATTTTCGAAAGGCCCAAACCAGGGCAACAGAGGCCTTGGCTTCATTGTGTAATGCAAGGCCTGAAGATAAAACTTGGGTTACAAAGTGCCAACAAATTGTTACAAAAACATCCTTGTTTATTGTTTATAACAAGAAATAGTTAATAATAAAAAATAAAAAAATGCTTTATCAGTAATCCATTGTATAAACTTAAGACACGGTGTTTTATCACATGGTATTCATGTACCATTCGTTCACTTGAATGATTCTACATTTCTAATCGCTCAGATTTCTTTAAAAATCAGTAACCAGCACCCTTGTATCAAACTTGACAATATGTGTTTGTACTCCACATCTGCAAGTGAATTTAACAAAATTTATAGGACTCTAAATTTATATTTACAAAATTAACTATCTTCATACCATTTAATTAGGCATCAGAAACTGATGGAGGTCCAGTTCATCCTGGGCTGGCCAACCATACCTAACAAAACAAAATGTTTTAAAATGTGTTAGTAGATATCAACAAACATGTCAGCCCTAATGCAGATAATGGAAGAAGACTGTTAAACACAAAAAATTGGTTATGTCAACTAACAGGAGTTTTATCATGTTCAATGTATACAATTTTTACAAATGTGAAGAGACTTTTCAAACAAAAAGGACTTTCAAGTTAGTAAATTTAAATGTCAATAGAAAAAGAGTTATTTACAGTTTTATCGTCTTACAGACTTTCTCTTTCAATTTTTTTATATGAACATTTCCAACAAAATTCTTGGTCCAATGATCAAGATTATAATGTACAAACAATACCTTCATAAAAAATACGTCATAATAAGCAAGAAACAAAGTCTTTGAGAAGTAATACACTAGAGGGCCCCACATTCTTTATTAGGATAGCATAAAACTGCACAATAACTGGTCACTAGCCTTGTAAGATCCAACAAACCTGCATTGCTAGCCCAGCACAGCAACATCAACATTTTTATATCATCACATAATGTCCACGTATGGCAGGGAAAGACTACAAAGCCTTATTAGTCAATATCGCTTAAATGCCACAGGTAACTGAGCTGTTGAACAAGCAGTCAACAGTGGTTCACAGTGAGACTGAACTACAAGTAGCTTCAGGTTCATGTCCTTTATATGGTAATACAATAAAGCTAACCCCTCTGTCACCAAATTGTATCTTTCTGTACAAATTTCAACGGACCTTATGCACATAACGTCATTTGAGTAGAGCGCCCCCGTCTAGAGGTCAAAAGAAGGTTACTCATTGGCCAAATCTGTGCACCGCGTGTACATAGATGTGCGTTTTCCATTGTTAGGTCATCTTTTTCCTCCAAGATGGCGGTGTGATGATGTTAATGCATAAGGTCCATTGAAGTGTCTCATACAAGTAGAAACTGCATACAATAGGATTGGTTGTTACAACAACAATGCCCCTGCAATATTTTGCATCTATAGAATTTTTATAGACTAATCTACAGTATAATCAATCTATGAATCTAATCATTCATTAGACAACACCCACTTGGAGAGAAAAATTAACTTTAATGTGTTATTCACAAAAATGCAGATTACTAATACTATAGTACGTCTGTACTACAAATTTATAGTCACCATTTAACGTTGAAATGGGTAAGACGCTTACATGTACACTTACCCCCCATGTAACTTTTTTTGGTAATATTTTTTAATGTCAACATCATGATACTTTCTTGATGGATTAATTTCCAACTTGACTGCCAGGCTTTTAGGGCCTCCACCGATGATGCCCCAACTACCTTTACTAGAGGCACAACATACTGTAATCCAGGCTGGTGATCACCAACCACTCAAGCAATCATTGGGGGAATTTTCGTTTTATAAAACCTAAATTTAAGCTTTTTTAACAGTTTCAGTTGCAGAGTTCCTTTGTTCATAAACAGGATTCCTTTCCACTCTCTTAGTCTTCATTAATGAACTAGCTGACTGAAGATAAAATTAATTTTTCTTCAGTGTCTGTGTGGTTGGTGAAGCAGGTTACATTATTCTAATGTAATTCATCAAGGGAGGGGGCACTCAGGTATGACCGAGCAGCTCAGCTTTTTTGCATTCTGTGCAGGCCTGTTACATCATCTGTGAGAGGGCAATTTCATTTTGCAAAGGGCTATTTCATTGGAAATATCTTTAAGTATATGATGAGTTTTTGAAGGGGCATCGAAGCCAAGACCAGGGCATCAAACGCCATGACCTCTGTGTAATTCCAGGCCTGTCTGTGCCATATTTACCTTTGTTTTAATTTTATTTGCTGTGCCCTTTTGCTGTTTTACTTTTGTAATATCAAATTCATATTCTCAGTGTTGTCATGACTTTTATTGGTTCTTTTTTCTAAAATTTATTAAGAGGGCCTCAACTGCACTGGATGGGTTACCTCCATAAAGTTTGTTGTAAATATACAATAAAATAAATGAATGTGTACTTAAAATATTCAATTTTATAGAAGTCTGGATACTGTCAAAATATGTAGTTAGTGTCAGTCTACAAATCTGACTAATTAATTTAGTACCAGTCTTACAGACCTCTGTAACCTGAAGACAAAGCCAAGAAGTCCCTTCATTTTGGCTTAAGTAAAGTGCAAATCATTCCGAACAAAGCTGATCCTTATCAACCTATCCTGTCTGGCAATTCTTACTCCAGTGTATAAAATGTTCCGCAAGATGATTTTTGGTAGTATAAATCGATCACAAATTTTACGAGGAAAAAAGAATCCCTTTGTCAGTTATTAATGTGTAGAGATGGGCATCTGAGAAATTGGTTTCCAGAATGGGGTTCATAGGTTTCATGACAGATGACTGCCTTTCACCCAAATTGTTCACCGAATAAAGACAGTAAATTTCTTTAATAGCACTTTGCACTAATGACGTCACTTTTGCTCAAAATACTTGGCTGTCAGTCAATCATTTCACCACTTACTTATTCACCGCATCATTGACGTACCAATCTGCACTAGAAGTTTAGTCAGTACATGCGAGTTAACATAGAACTTGTAAAATGTATGCGCGCATGTTAGTGAAATTTGACACATCCGTCTCAGATCTGGTAGCTTCTATTTTTAGCATTAGTGCGGAATGCCATTACATGTAAAAAAGTTTTCTATCTTCCTTACTTGCTCGTATTTTTCAAAAATTGTTTGCAGCCAGAGAGTTTAAGAACTCAACAACATACAACAGGCGTCCATTCCCCCCCCCCAAAAAAAAAAAATAAAAATTTCCCCAAAATTTATTACTGTTGTACAGAACAAATCAATAAAACATCAATTAGAAGCTTTTCTTAAAACAAAGTTGTTACAACTGGCATCTACCTTTTTGATCACACAAAAAAGGGATATATTGGCCCTTGCTGCTCCATGACTGAACACTTTTTGTAATGGGAAGAACCAAACAGCCATTTTGAACAATCCCCAGAAAGCCTCTTTATCTCAAACAAAGTGAATTTGTAAAATATATTTTTTGATACTGCAGACATTGGATTTGCACGTGCATTTTGGATGATGAAAAATCCTAAACTATGTAAAAAAGACTTTGAGAAAATCATTGAATTATCCATGAATACATGTATCAGTGTCTGATCCCCAAATCTTGTCTTTTTATGATGTGGTAAACAAGCACCACCACATTGACAGGTGCCTTCATCCATTGTTTACCATTGATCTATTAACAACAACCAAGTTACATCACACCAAAGGAAATTAATTATTGATAATTGTTGATTATTTTACAAAACATAATGAAATGACGAGGCAGTATTCACCTTGCTGCCAAATTCCATAAAGCTACACTTGCTCCTTGGTTAAAGCCTCCAACAACTACAATTTGTCAATAGATTCCGAGCGGTCAGTGCTGTAAACAGTTACGTGATAATTGTCTTTTAAAACAAATGCATTATACTTACCGCAGCATAGCTCTGCATAAAGAACACAAACTAGAGTAATATCTTGCGAAACTATCTTGAGCTCATCTCCTGTACTGTCGATGCTGATTACTTTACAAACATAGCAACGTTCTATTGTAAAGAAACTTGGGTTATCATTGCAGAACCAATCAAAATAATTTCCTCATCGTTATGTTTTCCCATTCTTCTCAAGGAAGAGAGAGTCTATTCTGACGAGTGTGGAACCCCCAAATAACCCAACACCTCCCCTCCATGGACAATCACTAAAATGCCATTACAGAAAAACTGTGTTTATGAAAACCAGTGAAAGATTTCCCTTGTATACATTTAGCAAAGCAAAATGCTATGTATCACGTGCTACTCAAAAATCATCATTTGCTACTCAGCATTCGCATTCAGAGTGCAAAATTGCTGGATGCAATCATTCCCTGAAAACTGTTCAATATTTGGGCACATGAAGATTTTGAAGAACTTGTCAAATGAAGATTGTTTTTAGGTTATTTATAATACCAAAACATGTGCCACATATGAATAGATTTTTATTCATTCACAAAACATTGATGGTTTGCACTTATTCTCCAGCAGTTAGCTGTTTATTTTTGTAAAAATTGCTAGTCTTGTGAATGATGCGTTTGTTTAAATCCAAGAACATTTAAGCTAGTTGACTGACTTGGCTTCACACTCATAATTTGCAACAACCAGCCCCACCAAGTTGCATGACCAGCTTCGTAATTTAAAAATCTAAGCCATTTAGAATCGTGGATGGGTTTTGTAAAATTCAATAGGCTTTTTACAAAATGTTTACACAAATAATGAGGGAAAGGAAACAAACAAACACCCCCACACATAAAAACAGACTTACACAAGGCACTTTTACAAAAGTCAACTAAAAGACCACTCAACACTCCCATAGCATTCCCTTCTGAAATTTAGAAAGAAGTGAATAACATAACATGCTCCAACACATTTGACAAAATCCATTTTCCAGATGTGGTCAATTTACTTTACAAGATGCAAGATAGTGAACAATTTCATTTACCCAAACTTTCCCTGATCCTTGAAAATTGCATCCCATTGTTTTGTCCAGAGTTTGATTGATTCATGTTGATCCCTTATTAAACATCGAGCCAAGCATTTGGGTGTTTGAGTAACATACACTCATAGTTTGTAAGGTTGATTTCTATTAGATGCCTTGGTGGCTGTGAGTAATGATGATTTAATCCAGTAAATGTAACTCATTGTCAGGCAATTCCCCTGCCGGCGTATGGTAAGGTTTCAAATTCATTCACTTCATACCAAGTTGCATCTGAGAAGGATAGCGAACAATACTCGGACCCTATTATAGACCCCATCTTTATTAACCAAGACTTAAGACTCTCATGACGAGACACACAAACTTGAGACTTGACTGTGAGGACACCACCAATAGTATGACA
Organism: Pycnopodia helianthoides; assembly: GCA_032158295.1. Taxonomy (NCBI): domain Eukaryota; kingdom Metazoa; phylum Echinodermata; class Asteroidea; order Forcipulatida; family Asteriidae; genus Pycnopodia; species Pycnopodia helianthoides. Next base: position 20,776,899 of record CM063252.1, on the reverse strand, counting down.
TTATAATCTGTGAAAATGGTGGGGAGGAGGGGAGTGAGTGGAGGGTGGGGGTCGGATGAAGAGAGGGAGGGGATATTTGACATGTTTGGTGTGTCCTGGCCAAACAGTCTTCTTAACTTGACTAGACTCAGGTTCTGGAGGCAAAAGTCATTGGGGTGTGGGAATCCTGGTCATGACAGCTGTGTCCTACAGCAATACGCTTTGCTATTATTGCTTCTCTTCACCCAGGGGTAAAATGGGGTACCTGTGAGGGCAGAGATGGTTCTTGTAGCATAGGCGGCATTCTCCCAATGGAGTTGAGAGGATTCAACAAATGAACTAACTGGGGTGGTATTGTTTTTTAAGTGACGCAAACTGACAGAAAGTGGCGTAATATTCAATGTGAAGGTCCCTCATTATGAATATTATGTCGTCTAGAGCAGGGAGGGACATGCAACATACTAAGTATAATTTTAACCCCCCTCCCCCTAGTATCATTTCCTTCTAATATGACACGCAGTGAAAAAGAACAGCCTCACAAAACCTTGATATAACTTCATCAGGGTGCACATTTAAAAAATGACATGGGCACCCTTTTGGAACATGAAGTTAATGTAGAAAACGCTTAAATGGACAATTTTTTTTAACAAAAGGCTTAGAATTGTAACTAGTGTTTCCTGTACAAGCTCTATTCTGCTCTGCTGCATGGTTCATACTTAAGAAAATGGCTATTGGAGATCCACAACAAGGCTTTCTTTCACGCTTCTTGGTTTTGTTTTGCCAATTTTATGGAAGAAGACTTCACAAGTTAAATGTAACAGGGTTGTACAATAGTATGCAGATTTCCAAATTAACACAGCAAAATATCGCTCGCAGTGACTGACAATGATGCAAAACTTTTTCAGTGACTGTACGCTAAGCTCCCAAGTTAAAGGTAGTTAAAAAACATGATGTGTTGACCCATCCCTGGTGTTCAATTGTTTGGGCCTTAGTTTAGTCACATCCCAACCTTCCCACCATATAGATGCTGCTACAAAGTACAAATTCACCAATCCCCGCGCCCCCATCCCACACCCTTATCTGAAAGAGATTTTAAACCATTGGGTTTGTGGCTCAAACTCAAGCCTCAGTTAATGGTTAAGTTGTCACTTCCAAGGTATTTATGCTGTAGATAAAAGAATTCACAAGGTTAGAATAAGTTGCTTACATACATCGATATCAATACTTTCATCAATTTAATAAAATAGGTGTTATTCTAATAAGCTTGTTTCAACACCATATTGACCATGACACTTTTCAAGCAAAGGCTTGGGATACTCAAATAGTACACTAATTTTCAAGATGTTTGTATTCAAATCATTCAAGAATACATTCAAATGGACCCATTGCATAGACCACTTTCGCTAATGTCAAACAATGGAAACTACACTTGTGTGTATGTGCCATACGCAACTCTCAACCAGGGATAGGTATTCCTTTGATCTCAGTGAGGGCGCTGTTTAAGCTTGTGATGTCATATGCAAAGGGTCCATTTCTTACTCCAATCTTCTAGTAACATCAACAAACATCCCTAAAACATTTCTCAATTTTAGCTTATCGATAACAAATCACAAGGTGCAGTGTATGTCTGGGCATTGTCTGCACTGACCAGCAAACTAATGTAGCATGCATACTTTCCTTGAGGTTTATGATGTCCTTTACTTGATTTACACATAGCTATAGGCATTTAATGCCAGTGACTCTCAAAATATGACATCTCATTCATCATTTGAGATATGAATTTCAAGACAAAAACGTTGTTGCTTATTTTCAAAATGCTGCATAGAGTAGAGGCAGCGGAAAAGGCACATGATTGGTTCCTTTGTTAACTTCTGAATCAGTCAACTATTATATTAATATTACACGTCTATTGCTTCCGCAGTCATATAAAAAGATAAGGTCTCGTACAATTCCCTTGCGTCTCAAGTGACAAATCTAAAGTACTACAACATTGTGTCACAGGGCCTTGCAGAGGACTTTTCTGTATGTAAACCAATGCATGCACACTGCATCTTGCAACACATGGTGCAACAAACGCAACACTGTGTCAGGTGTTGGGTTGTGTTGTAAGTCAGAGCTTATGGACACAAAAATGTTTAAGAATAACAGATTTCAAATAAATATATATATATATGGTGTGGCCCAGATCATTATTAAGACAGCCTGGGAAAATGTCAAGAGAATCTTGTCATAATATTACAAAGTAATATTTTAAGACTTGCACAATACAAGTTATAACAGTAATGTCTGGATCCAAGTACACATCATCTTACTAACTGCAGAACGTGAACAGCACGGTATTTTTATGGACGTTTATAATACAGAATACCTTCCTTATGCTTGGGTTATTCCATGCGTCTCTTTTAGTTTATTGATCACACTCTGGTAGAAAGATCCCGGGGTCTCGCTGAATCTCATTGGAACACTTCTATAGAATCTGCCACCTGTAGTTACACTCAAATATGATCACCTGTAAGCTTTGGGAGTAATTGAATAGTTTGGCTAGGTGAAGAATTACAAGGGGGGAAACCTAGAAGGTGCAGTCAGACACAGTCATAATGGCATTACGCAACCCCTCACAGCACCCAAATTGGGTTTTAAACAACACAAAACTCATGGGAATCAAGGTGAGGCTAAAGTCTAATTATAGACTGGTGCCTTTCATACTAATAACTGTTTTATAAGGATAGTAATGGCGAGTGTCTAGAAGCGAACAAGTGTGAAGTTATAAGTATATGCAAATTAACCAGGTACTTATTCAAGGCAATGACTTGAATGATGAAATACAAAGACAGTCTATAAGCCACAAGTTCAGCAGATTCCAACCATACCTGGAGTTTCATCACTCTTGGGGAAATTTAGCAAATTTTTTAATTAGTTCAATGCCTTTTGTGATCTCTGTCCAATTGCTGTCTCTGATTTTATAAAAGTCAACAGTATGTTTGGATTCTTGTTAATTCAGTCTATTTCCAAAGTACGCTTAGAAGCATTTCCACAAGAGGCTCACATCAAAGAACATTTTGTCCCCAAAACTAATTAAAATTTTGTTCATGCCCTGAAATTTTGCACACTTATGTTCAGTGTTCTCCAGTTGTCAAGTGCACATTTCAGAGGTGCAAGTTTAGGTGAAGAAGAAAACAAAATTTGAAGATGCTCGTCTTAACACTGGAAGAAGGTTTACAAACAATTTATGTATCAAATTGTTATAGGCACATCAATTTGCAAGTCACACCCCTAAAGCTATGGGAAATCAAATTAGAAGATAAAGAGCACCTGTTTAATTTGTAGGGCATTCATTATTCCATCTCCCATAGAATACCTACCAAGACTAACACCTACACACAAAACATTTCTCTGACTGCTGAATGCATATAAAACCCCTATAACTCATTCAGGTCATTGTTAATTTCTTTGCACCCCCTTTTGCCAGAATCTTGACATTTGTACTTAATCTTTGATGTAATATCATATGATGGCCCCAAATGATCCCCTGTACTGGTTGGGTTACCGTCGCTAAAGATGGTTTACATCAAATGGTCTTACTTCTCAGGCATGTGAGCGGGTCATGGAAAAAAAACGAGGAAAACTTGTTTTTAGTTAGCAAAATTCCGTGTTTGGATTTTGGGCCAGCGCTACGAGTCTGTCCGTGTTTGGGTTTTGGGCCAGCGCTACGAGTCTGAATAACAGGCTTTGTACTGCAGCGTAGACAAAACATTAACAGAAACATAGGCCACAATTGTTACCTGGTATTAATGTGTTGTTCGTCAGCATTTTTAAAGATGTTTTTGTGGCATTCCTTAGACAGGTGTTCCACAAGCACAATGCGTCCTAGACTGCCATTATTTATTTTTCCTTGTCCACGTGAAAGACAGTGTGCGCCTAGTCTTGGCTCAAGGTGTTGGATTTTTGATACAGTTTTTAGTAAAGCGCCTTCTCTTGTGTGGAAACGGACGACGACATGGGCAAAAGTATAATGGGACATCGTGCTTAACGAAAAATGAACAACGGCTTTAATCAAAGACTATTGTGGAGAATTTTACCGGTCTAGCCCTGACTTACGTGTCAAAACCAAATCACAAATTGTTTCAAGATGACAGGTTCCCTTTCTCTGCTTTGTGCGAGTGTTGTGCAGTAAAATTACTTGCTGCTTGATGAAAAAAACAAAAAAAACGCAGACCTGCCATTCACGGCGGAGACGGGAAAAATGCGGAGCCCGCAAGAAAAACGCGGAATGGGAAAATAAAAAATGCGGATTTCCATGTAAACACGGAAGTCTCACATGCCTGTACTTCTAAAGGCAAAGATAACCAAATAAATAATGTGCCAATAAATAATCACCAACTTTACAATACTTACATCAAACCATTTAACAGTGCTTAATTTAAGCACAATTGTGTCAACTGCAACTTTTGATTTCCATTTCTTGGACCAGCGTCTTCATCCATGGCATCTGTCTTAGATCCTTAAAGTACATTTTGTGCTCTTGATACATCACATGGTGAAGTATGTCCCATTGTCATACTAAAAATGATTTCTTGTTCACTTGACATCAACAGTATGCGTGGGGTGCCAGTATAGCATAGCACTTTCAGTTATGATCATAGAAACCTAAGCATAAAATGAAGAAAGGCCCTACGTCTGTTGTATCACATCGGCTGAAGCAAAAACACCAATGTTCCGGGATCATCCACACGCAATACTTTGATAGGATCTTGAACTCTCTGTTGGTAATCTTGTGATCATCCTGTGTCATCCTGATGCCATCTCATCACTAGTTAGGGTCCAATGTGTATACACTTAACTGTAATACACGACAGAAAACTCCCCTCCCCCACCAATGTAAAAAACCTCCACTTTGCCCCTCCTTTTTACAGGGGTGGGGACGGGGCGTGGATATAGGACAACAATCTGTTTTTCATCTAAGGTGTACCTGCCAAAAGCAATACCATTTTCCCATTCGCACAAGAATTACTGTCTAAATCTGGTTCATGTTTTTATTTGTTATTGATATATTTATAGGTGGGGGGGGGGGAGTAAAACATAACCGTCTTTACTCTTCCAGATACTTTTTGAAGATAAACCACTTTTGGGTACTGGGGTGGTGTTAACTCATCTCACTTTGAAAAATTGCTACTTGAAGATGAAAAATGTCTTTCTTTAATATGTGTGATTTTCTGTCATAAGTGAAATTCGCAAATATATTTGTCTTTTTGAAATTCCTGTTTGTTCAATTTCTAAGATAATGGCACTGTTATTGTCTGGCTTCTTGCCAAGAATGAATGTCATAACAAGTATTCTGAAAGAAAGTGCACACGGCCTGCGACATTAATTTTTCAGCTTTTTAATGTTGCGGGATATAAAAAGAAAATCAATGCAAAGCATGTATGTTGCAAGAAAATCCGTTTTGCGACACTTAGTAATCATTTCCTATGTTGAATTATAGTTTTTTTTTTCTTAAGAAGTTTTTGTATTGGTGAAAATCCTTGTTAGTCCCATAGTCTTTCACACATTTCTTTTGACTAGTAACAGAATGCTGACTGACCTGGTGGGCTACAAATGTAGATGTTTGAGGCCACTGTTTTCACTCACGTTTTGTGCTCGGTCAACAATTATGGACCAACTTGGCTTTTACTCATGCAGCAATTTGTTAAACAAAAGCTCTGCAAAACATAAACAAGGGTAATGCTTCAACTGTTAACTTTCTTTTGGGTTAATTCATCATGAAAGTGTCACTTTCTTGTTTTGGAGGTAGTTTCATAACAGAAAATACTACCAGAGAAATAAATAACTAAATCAATTGCACAGAATTTTTGAATCTGTAAATGTAATACATTTGATTGGAGGGGAAAAAATTTGGTGCCTAATAAGCTGATGTAAGGCTAGGCATTCTTCGTTCTTTCTTAATGTCAGAATGCAGAGAAAAATGCAAAAACATTTGGTCTGAAACTCGGCATGGCTTGCTTGCAAGACCAACAGAAATAATGTTAGGACCCATCTTTGACATGAACAAAAAATACTATTTGGCCCCGTAACATGGGTATTTCCATAACATAAGTCTATTGACTAGTATGACCCGCATATCGGTTACCTATACCTTGCCAATCAAGACATTGTAACTGTTACCTCATCTTTGGCTATGAGTGCTTTGGAAAACTTTGCCTGGCTCCAGTCCAAGCCGCAAGGTTGCAGTTTCTTGGACTCAAGCAAGCTGCACTTCGCTGCCAACGAACCGATATCAAAAATTTATTGTTTGTAAAATTAATCAAAAAAATTCATACTGATAAAATCTTCAGACGCTCTCCAGGGACAACACAGTTGTAAAAAAAAAAAAAAAAAATTTTTTGATCGTACAATTATGACTGTGGATATTTTTCACAGGACTCGGGGAAGTACCGAGTATACACTATACAGAGCTTAATACACATCATTGTGTTGGTAAAAGACAAATAATATTGATTACATTTCCAATAGCGATCCCTAATTTTTCTGCTGAAGTGTAAATTCACTCCCTTTATGTCGGGCTGCAGCATGTGACATTCAAGTTCAGGCAAGGAATCATGTGTTAAGGTTAACCATTCTTGATCTCTATTTTCAATAAATTTGGATCAAGATTCAAAGATAAATATGAGGAAAACTAACCTGTGGGGGAAACAAATAAATACAAAATCTTTAATAGGCCATTAAGCACAAGGGCCACCTTAAAAGTATATCGCAATGCATCTTAGGAAACAGAGTACAGTTAAAAAATATATCAAGCAGCAAATATGGACGCCAAGCTGTAGTTTACTAATTGTAACTAAAGGCCTTTCTTATTGTTGATGAACGAACCGCGCTGGTAGGCTTGGACAGCTGAATTTTTAGCAAAACATTAAATCGCGTTGAAGATATTGTAACCAAGTTCAACAAATGTAAACTTTAAATTGAAAAAAGCCCAAAACATCCCATGATGGGTGCTTTGTTTCAAACAAATTCAACACTTATTTTGAGTATTTGTTTAACGTTCTTACAAACTGTGCCTTTCTGTTTTTGCTTTGCATTTATTGCTTTCCATAGTTTTCAAACCTTGGGCTGTGACGCTGCAATGGAAAGGTCTGTGCCAGGTTTTATCAGTGCACCATGATGGTTGCCGGTCTTGCTTGGTCTTGCTTGGACTCGGATTTCACCTAGAAACCTTTGTGCGCCGATCATGTGCACTTGGACACTTATATGGGCTAATCAAACCGTTTCACAACAGATGAATAGAAGTAGGCTCAAAAAATAATTCTTGCAGCTGACTGGCCTGAATCTGCGATACGTTACTATGATCAACGCAACTTTAACAGTCCCATTCCTACGATCCCGCAAGGCCATTTCCCAGTGCAGCATACCTAATTATAAAGGAATCATTCAGTACTACATGGAGTGTTGTGGTCTCGTGCATCAGACTTGGTTCTGGTGGTACATGTACAGTAATCAAAATGTGAGTTGGGATCTTAGCCTGGCCAGCCATGATACTTGTGTCCCTCAGAAAGTACATTCCAGCTCTTTTCACACGAGGGAGTAGGGGGTTTCAAGATCCTAAGAACACAACGCTGTCAAATCCACATTCTGTGAAATGCACCTCTGCTCTGCATAATCATGGATCCATAGTCTTTTTCTGACCATGATCGAGGCCAGCCAAAAAAAACCCACACCTTTTCAAAAAATCACCTCGATTGTCCATGTGAATGAACACCCCGCCCAGAGACCAAGGTGTAGCAAGAGCTACAACACATGCGCAAGAAGATATTTTTTCCAGGATACCTGTAAATCAAGATGGCAACAAATGAACGTTTTACGATGATGCTCTTTCATTGTGAAGTTTTATGCGCAAAACATGTAAAACAACAATGTATGTGGAGCAATTGATAGCATAAACCAACAATCTAGAAGGCAGAGGATGTTTTACTGCCAAAGAATGTTGAGGCACAGATATGTGCCAGAATGTTCGTTGACAATTCTAGGACATCATTTCTTGCCATTTTGTTTTCCACTGAGTTAATGACGCGAAATACAATAGCGTCGGGCAAATGAATGGTAATCAACACATGCAATATGTAGCGATTCCACAGTAGCTGTGTGGATACCAGTGAAACGAACAAAAGTTACATCCCAAAAGATATAGGTTCTGTGACATGGGACATTGGTTTCTGTGCTGTATGAAAGGTCATACCCAAGTTTGACCAACGTCGGTGGTCAAGACAACTGGTGCAGAAATAAAGCACTCTAGTTTGTTTTGGGCACTTGAAAAGGGTTCCCAAGTAATTTTAAATTACTGCTCTTAAGCTAGGTGAATAAATGGAAACCTGTGAGGGTCGAGATGGTGTTTTGTTGGATTAATTATTTTGCTATCACCTAAAACAGCTTGAGGTTGTATGCTCCCAAGGGAATTGAGAAAGTTGCAGGAATGGTTAAATTATGCCTCAATATCGGGGATAACAATGTTGTAAATTGTCTTGGTGTAGCATTGGTTGGGGTTTCCCCTATCATTAAACTGAAAGTTGGCCCGGCTGATCAATAGCATGTATAGACTTTCAATTTACAAGACAAATTCAGCCTTGATTTGGGTTGATTTTGTGACTTGAAGTTGGCTACTTCAGGAAAAATCCTGGCACTTAGTGAAAATCAACATCCAGCATACTTCCTAGGTGTTCTGCCAAGAACATTCTTTCACATCTACACAGCACATTTCAGGTTGAGTTGACAAAAACTGACAAATTTCATGCAATTTTAAGGTTGTTATTATCACTACCAACAAAAAGTGAGAAATTTTTCCTTTGACTATTCATCAGAAAGTTCAAGGAAATCCGAATGGTTTTTTGTTTGTATGAAGACAAGCACTTCATCAATTTTGGAGTTGGAGTAAACAGGAAAGAAATTTGCTATACAACATAGGGCATTTAGGAATAAAACAAGCATAGTCACTGATTTTGTTGAACTGACATCAAAACTGTGAACTACAAGTATTTATTCTAACATTAATTGTAAAAGATACAGTATACGGTTCGAGTCTGCAGTCTTGGACTTGTTTAAAACAGTTTTTCTTTTAAGTGTAAACGGCAAATCAAAATTAATTCATCCATCAAACCCCCTCACAAAACTTACTCTTCCCACTATTCACTATCATCCCCATTTGTGTTCCCCACCTTAAAAAAATAAAAATGTTATGGAAAAACTGGAGCCACTTCAAAAATTTCTTCTCCATCTCTTTGTCATGACCTCGACATAATTCTCATAAAAAACGAAGACCCTCCTGTTCCTAAATTTCACTATCCAAGAACTAAGTAAATTTTACACCCCAGTTCACCCTTATTTGTGGACCCAACCAACTTTATGGACAATTACTACGTTTTTACCCCATGATACTAAAGCCATACAAGAGGATCTTCACGACACATAATCCTATCTACAACTCTGCACTTGAACAGGTTTTTTAAAACTTGTGTCTGATAAAGTCTTCTTTTTTGGTCTTTTTAAATGTTTTTTGATGTTTTCAATGTTTTCTTCTTAAAATTTTGAAGCAACAGCCTTATGATCAAGTGCTGTAAAAAACAGTGATTGAAACCTATGAATCGATACAACGTACAATTTGAACTTAAATTCTGCCGATTGCTCAATAATGTTGAAAAGTCTTTTAAAAACAATGAACTTGAACTAAAAAGTACATTCTTAAACTATAGTCATATTCTCTTGCAGATAACATCGACTAAAATACAATGTTTTTACTAAACACAGTCACTGACAATGATTCCAAAGCCTAATGAAATCCTATATTACTGCATTAATGCAGTGTTTCAGTTTTCTTTTCAATAACTAATTTCACGAAAAGCATTTATTGTACAGTGACACCAAGCAAAAAAAAAAAAAGTAAAACTAAAATATTGTTAAAACTTGCGGTCTTGAACACAAAAGAGGTTAAAGAAGTATGATTAGGACAAGAACTAACCTAACGTGATGAACATTAACATTTATACATGTATATGGGTCATCTAATGGTGATCCCCAGGTATTTACAACCATGCATCTTAATCATTAAGTGGTTTACAACAACATAATATCACTTACCCACCACTGATTTATCAGATATTACATGACTTTATAAAAAATATCAAAGCTTAGTAGTGACGAGCACGCTTAGGCATGTAATCTTCACGGCGATCACGGCGGTCCATATCACGTGGTGGAGGCCTGGTACGGATTTCATCTAATGGGCGCGGCCCTCCAGCTGATCCCCCTCCATAAGACCCACCACTCTGCTGGGGACCTCCCATTCCTCCTGGGCCTCCCTGGCCACGCCCTCCCATTGCCTGAGGTGCTTGTTCAAAGCGAGATTGGCGCTGGGGTACGGTACATGTCCAGTTAACAATAAACATTGTTTGGATTCGATACAATGTTTCCAATTTTTTTTTAAATAAAAGCATCAGGGGTTTGTGATAAATGGACAGGTTGAGAATCCAATCAGGATGAAGAATGTTTCCATGGTAACGATGACATCGATGATAAAGTTGGTATCCATCATGCAAGGAGAAGTCACATTACCCAATGGGAGAGGAGAGATATAGGACATGGTCACGTTAGTAATAGTTCAGTGGCTATGATTCTTGGCGCCAGCGCTGTGACTACATACACAACCTGTTCTGAAATAAACCTGTTTGAACTGTGTTCAAACAGTGTTTACATTGGCCTTTGCAAATTGTAACAATGAAAAGGATTCAAAATTCTCTATGATCTTTTTGTCGTCTTATAATTTGTATGGAATGTGTCTTGTTATTTGAAGCAAGTGTGGCAATCGTGGTCCCCCCCCCACAACTCTATACCATAGAAGGCTTTGTCACAATTCATCTGAGGGTTATAATAGGGTGTGAGCATGATCAGATACAAATCATTTTGTTATACCACGGTAATAGATTATGAATTTTGATCACCTGATGTGATTCAAAGGCGCATGTAAGTTGTAACACAGCTCAGAGGAAACATGAGTAATGTACACAACAGGGTACATTACCTACATCAATGACTCCATGGTTGGCCCTTTCCTCCGCCTTGTACAATATAAGAAATAGCCTGGTTCCACGTTGTATTTACGCTGGTACTAAGTAGATTGATTTACATTACAGTGCGAAGTGCCGTAGAAAACAGTTAAGCAATATTTCTGTCAACGACTGTACCGCCATTATTGTTTACAATATTGTTCTCTACTGTTGGTCTGCCTTTTAAACTGTGCCAATTTCGTTGTAATAATGTTGAAAGATGTAACAGATCGCCTCCGAGAAGAATAATCTAGTATTACCATGGTATAACAAATTAATTGTTGCCTGCTCTGTGATGGGGTCCATGGTATTTTGTACACTCGAGGGGACAAATGGCACCTGAGGGGACAAATGGACCCGAGACCCGAGGGGCAATTGGTACCCAAAGTAAATAATGGATCATACCATAACAACTATTGAAAAGCTCTGTATGGACTTGACTTGGACATTTGTTTACTTGTGTCACTCATTCTCTCTACTTCTCAAGCGTGGAATCTGCTACATACCTTAAAGAAAGTATCACTGTTTCATTCCTGCCCCTTTAACTTGCTGTTGTTGTGTTTTTTTTAAGGGGGGGGGAGGTGGGAGTGTTGATGAGAATTTTGAACCCTATTGTTACAATCATAAAATATTCAACCTCATGTTGTATTGTCTCAAATCAAGGCAGAATGTCACTTCATGTTTTTCAGGTAAACAGAACTCAAGCATTTACGAAAATAAAATGAGAGTTAATCAAGTTTACTCTTGAAACTGACAAGCATAAAATCAATCTGGAGTTCAAATCAGGAAAAATGCACAATAAACAAACAAACGATTGTTCAATACAAACAAATCTTTGGCACAAATCAAGTCTTTCATTTGATTTAGACTTTCTCAAGATGACCCTAGTAACTAGTTGGTCACTAGCAAGATGCAAATAACTTCCTTAATTTCACTCAAAATAAAAATGGCGCATATACAAATATAGTCCATACTTATTGGGGAAAAAACAAACACTAGACAATCCTCAATGACTAATTATGTACTTATTTCGTGAAGGGCTTTGTACAAAAATGGAAATTAACCGTTTACTTAATTAATTGGTACTTGATTACGCACATGATCAGAACCCATTGATGATTTTTTAACAAGCTCCACAGTGGACAACAGAAAAAGAAAATAAATAAAAAAATAAATAAAACCACCTGCATTAGTTTACCAAGACCTAATACAATGCCACCCTGTGATATGGGTGGACTAAAAAGTTGGTCAAATATCAATTTACATCAAGTTGTAGTACAAAGCTGTCTGGTACCAATCCCATTGTACCATGTACTTGGTCGACACAACATGGCCCTAATTTTGTTGAGTATGCATCGACTTAGAAGATATAATTGGCCGGTGTAAAGCAGCACAGCAAACTGTAAATACAGCTGAAATATGGGAAAATACATCCATGTAAATGAAGAACGATGGTCATTTTTCAAGGCCAGCATGTATGTAGATGGGTCACAACATCAAACACTAAATACATCTTGAAAATCTCTGATGGTTTCTTAACTTCCAGTTGGTCAAATTGCTTACCGAGTACAAGTTAAACACTCATGAAGTTATAAATCCTTTGTGTAGAGATTCTACAACACACAATGACTTTTTGGATGGTCACTAGCGACTGCCATGTGTTCTAGAAAAGTTAACGATACCCATCAGTTCAAGATAAGATGGCCATGGGAGAAAAGAATCTTGTTATATGTTGCCCTGATGAGTATTTATCATTTATTAAATAATTATATTTCTTTGACAAATACGTTGACGACTGTCATCCCACATTGAAATAACAAAACTCCTTCTATGAGCAACCTACAGTAGTCATCACTTTTTTCCTGATCTATCTCATGGTGTTTAAGCGTCAAAGACCCTGGCCCTATCCAAGGACAGACACAACACAACACATACATCCTGTCTTTCTTTATTATTGTTCCATGTTTGTCTAGCGTCATTTCCCATTGTCAGTTACACCTGCAATATTTTATACAATGAAGCGTATAGACATCAAGTGAGAAGAACACAGGGCGTAGTGACAGCATACGATGCGGGCCTGATACTTCATCTGGTCATTGACTTAATGCCCGGTCAATGCCTTGATGCCCCGGTCAATGCCTTGATGCCCCGGTCAATGCCTTGATGCCCCGGTCAATGCCTTGATGCCCCGGTCAATGCCTTGATGCCCCGGTCAATGCCTTGATGCTCCGGTCAATGCCTTGATGCCCCGGTCAATGCCTTGATGCCCCGGTCAATGCCTTGATGCCCCGGTCAATGCCTTGATGCCCCGGTCAATGCCTTGATGCCCCGGTCAATGCCTTGATGCCCCGGTCAATGCCTTGATGCCCCGGTCAATGCCTTGATGTCCCGGTCAATGCCTTAATGCCCCGAGTCAATGCCTTAATGCCCCGGTCAATGCCTTAATGCCCCAGTCTATGCCTTAATGCCCCGGTCTATGCCTTAATGCCCCGGTCAATGCCTTAATGTCCTGGTCATTGCCTTAATGCCTTGGTCATTGCCTTAGTGCCAATTAAAGTGCTCCAGCAGAAATTTATATATTTCCTCATTAAAATGCCATTTACTAAGAAGAAACTGTCTTAAATGAAGTATCGGGTCTGATGATGAAAAGTCCTCCTTGAGTATGTGTTTACATTGTGCTCCTTGATCTCTGTGGATTATGGATAAGCCTCCAAAATCCTACCTTTGTACAAGTTTGACGAAGTCAATACTGCACAGCAAATTTAACCATGCTAGGCATGATGCCAGCCATTACTGATCTTCATTGATTTCAAATAGGGTGTTACAACACACTGAAGGATTTGAATGAATATGGGGTTGTAGTAGGACACAATCACAGGTGGCAAGATGGAGGCATCAAAACCCTTATATATCTTATCACTAATCTAAACACAATTACCAGCCAATATCCATAGCAAACCATTCATCACAACAGACATGATGGTCATATGCAATTGTCATTGTTACTTTACAAAACATCTCCCAAGTTACAAAACAGATCCTGATCATGTGCAAAACACTAGTACCAACTAACATTGCCCTCTACTTGTACTTAATTTAATAGTCATTCATGGGACGTCATAACAAAATAAATATTGGTCAGGGATGCCCCTGTTCATGTTAACATAATATCTTATAAACTGTCAACCTTAAAGAGCTTATAAGGTATATGTTGAAGAGTTGATCCTAGCTTTGCGGTTTCAAGACTGGATATCATAGTCAGATGACGGTTTGAATGTTTTCAAAGCAAGGAAATATTATACCCTATCATGAATCAACAGAGAAGCATTGCAGAGTATGGTATCTAACTGCAGTTAGAATACGTTATGCGCATTGAAAAACAGCAGTTAAGTCTCCTTCACAGCCCCTCCACAACAATGTGAAAATTACATTGGTCATGATTCAACATGTTGTGATTGTAGTCAACTGAAGACACGGTTGTAGATTAATTCCTCTTGATGCAACACTCACTTCTGTCAAATAACTTATAATTCCTTTTGCTACATCACACGGTCACGTTATTTTACATTTGCAGAGGTAAATCCTAAGAAAATATGTTAAATGAACTCGCTACTCAATCCCTCTCCCAAGTTCTTTTCGTGACTTAATTTCTTTGAAATATTCCTTCAAAACGAAATGCACTACTTTCGCCTTTTTTACAAGAGAGCATTTTCACAATGTACAGCCCTCAGTGTGAAAGTTTAAGAGCAACTTGCTGTATGTAGTCCATGTGAAAACATACAAACAATAAAAATCACTGCATCCTTTTATCCTCGTGAAAATTAAGTCTGAAAAAAGTGGGTTAAAACTCAAAACACAAATTCAATATTTCAGAGATTGAATGAAAGATGAATTTATGTTCATTGCTGTAGGATTTTTGACTTTGCATGGTGGAGTAGGATAATTAAGAATTCTTTCAAGTACACCATAAAAACATCTCTTTGTAGAGGTGTTGGCTCTGAAAAGTGCCAGTTGGTCATTCTTAATATTTTAACAAGTGTGCTCTAATTATCGTCAGTTCATTGCTTTCAGTTGTTTGATTATGAGGTTGTGCATTGCTTCATGGTTAAGAAATCACGTATGAACGTAAATACCATGTAATTTGTGCAATATCCTTCAACAATGAACACTCCGCAACTTGCCAAAGGACTCCTCACATCTCCAGTTTGTTGTCTACATCAAATCAAGGCGCAGTGATTGATTGAGATTTACTTACCGATTGTCCTTGTCCGGGTCCCATCCTGCCACTGTTACCATTCCCTCCTGATTGACCTTGAAGAGACTGAAGAGCTTGGAGACCCTGGCTACTCAGTAGACCTGGATTGTTACCTGGTCCTCCCATACCACTAGACTGGTTGATCTGACCCTGTGGCCCATTGCCTCTCATCTGTATGCCCTGATCATCAGAATAATTAAATGCTTTACAATAAACAAAGCTTGTTGATCTGCCCTTAAGCGTTATATTGACCATCTCAACTCCTTAAGAGTATGCAGCACCAGCAACCAAAAGGGTCCACTGGATAACAAGTGTAGTTTGGTTTTAATAGATCACCCTGTTCAACAATCACTTTCAAAGAATATACATACAGAAAATTGAGCCTCTGAACAACTCCCATTTTAAATTTAAAGTAAGTCTTGTACAGGCACTGGACTTGCTAAATGCAACACAACCCAGCTATAAACAATACAAAGTGCAGTATGAGTTTTCAGCTAGATCATTGCAATATTCAGACCAGTCTGGTCACGAAGTTCAACAAATGTTTCACATCTTGCATTTATTGCATGGTAAGCTCTTGTTGATTCAACTGTTTTCAACTTGAATTAATGGAATGAACCGAAAGACATCATTATAAATTTGGCCTTCCAGCCCCACCCTGCCATCATCAGAGCCATGTTATTGAAAAACATTCAAACCCAAACAGCAAAGAGCAAAATTATTATCTTTAAATATTCTTTCTCCCTTTTGATTGTTTTCAGCTCCAAGTTATACATTCAGAGCCTTACAACTGAAAGCACAAAAGAGAAAAATACAGAGATGGTGCATACTTATGAGATGTGCAGAAGATGCAAAGAAGAGATGAAGACGCACGTATAGAGAGACTACCACCTCCACCGTAAAAAAACATAAAAATCCACTCACATTAGCATGACGTACCATTTCATCAGCTTGACGCCGACGCATTTCTTGGTGCATACTGATACCACCGCCGCCACCACCACCACCCTGTTGCTGACGACGCAACATCTCTTCCTGCTGCTGTTTCATCAAGACTTCTTCCCGTCTTCGCTGTTCCTCCCTCTGGTGCATCTGCTCTTGTCGTCTGTAAACCCAAACAACCCATGATCAAGGTAAGATTCGACATGTTCAATGCGCAATCATGTAATTTGTGGAAAACCCTTTGCCCCCAACAAAAAAAAAACCAAAAGATCTGGAAAGGCATACAAATGTGTTAACAGAGAATATGCACCCCAAAAATTCCCTTTTCCAATAACTGCCAGACAATTCTTCTTACCAATTGAAATCAGTTAAATATTTTCTAACAGTACTTCTTTGTTTTACTTAAAATCTATGACAAGTATACCAGTATAAAATACAATAAGGATTGGTTGTTAGTTCAAAGAGCTCCAATCACATTGTAATGAAAAGATCACATCAACTTGTTGGAGAAAAAAATAAATAAAAAAATGTAGACACTAATTTGGCAAAATTTCGGTTTTGAAATGAATAAAAAAAAATTTCCCACACAATTTTTTCTCAACTGAGTTTAAAAGATGACTAAAGTTTACAGCGACTTCATAACAAATTACAATAAAAAAATACACAATATTTCATATTTAAAAACTGACTTTAGCTGCATCTCTCTCTGAGCTTCTTCAAGACGATTCAATTCCTCCTGACGACGTACCAATTCTAAAAGTAAAAGAGCAATTTAAAGATTTGAACTTATGTGGTAATACTGCAACAATAATGATCTGAAAAATGCAAATCTTTCAATGCATGCATCAGTTACTAATTATGCTAGAAGAATTGTTTAAGTAATCATCCAGCCTAATATTCATTTTGTATACAACCATATGACGCTCCTTAGGTGTTTTGCACTTGGATTTGAAGAGACTTCATAATAGCAACCTTATTCTATTTTAAAATCAATGGAAAGATCCGTTCTCTTTCTGTAATAATGGTAAGCTTGGATATGTAGGGTGTACATGGACAAAACTACAGCTTTTAAAAATGACCTTTGTGCTCAGGCTTAAGTACTTTTTTCTGTGTAAGCTTGGTCGACCATGAATGGTAGGTAGAGGGGGTATGAGTGCAGTGACTTAAGTCACCTATGGTAAGGTAATGGTTAAAAGACACCTTTAACAAGCCTTTCAACAAATGTTTAAATTCCGTTTTACCGAAATATCATTTATCTGGCTCTTTATCACTGACCAGATACAAACTCATGTTTGATCTATACGAGGACATGTAGTTAAAGATGAACCTACCCTGCCTCATCATAACGGCTTGATGTTCATGTTTAATCATGTCCATCTCTCCTTCCATTTTATCTCGGTTGTCCTGTAACTTCCTCTCAAGTTGTTCGCGTTGTACTCTCTCAGATTCTTCCAACGCCTTCCATCTGCAAAGAAAACAAATCATTTCAAACCCACTATCAGCACACACACAAATAGTTTGATAAAAATTTTCTCCGTTTTAAGACAAGTTTCTTAAACTTCCACATAGATAAGATGTTTTTTCTTACCTGTTTCCCCATTGGAACTCAAAGGATCCTGGGGAAGCAAATCGTGGTGGGTTCTCTCGCTCATGATGATAGGCTTGATTCTTGGGCAGGTTCTTCTCAGGAAGTCCATCTTCCTCGTCACGCTGCTCAAGAGGTTCCACTGAGATTGGATTTGGAGATCTGTCAAACATAAAATTAAGTGTCATTTTACGAATTGTCAATTTCAAAACTCTCAAATCCTAGAAACCTTCCCTTAGAATTAAAACACCCTCTCCTTGTTTCAAGACATAAAAATTGAACTTTGACAAATAATAAGCAGCAACATTACTTCAAAAAATACACTCTAATATTTCAAAATATAAACCAACCAAGAGTCCATAGATCTCTGTGATTTGTACATAGTTACTTATCAAGTAAAAAAACAGAATCTTGAAATCTTACGAGGTTATCAAGAATACGCCCTCTTTGATCCTTGTCAACGCATTCTGAGCTCCTGGTTTCCTAGCAAACTCAACGATCCCCTCTGAGGTAGGTCGGCCACGATCATCAACGATCACAACTGCTCTCTCCACAACGCCAAACTGTGAGAAAGCCTGTTCCAACAGCTCATTGGAAACACATGGAGGGATACTTTTGACTTTCAGAGCGGCACCGTGTGTAGCAAAGCGTACACGCAACATCCTGTTTTTCCTCATTGTGCCATCTAACTCTGCCTTGGCTGCCTCTGCATTGTATCTCGTATCCTATAAATGGAAAACAAAAGTTTCATAATTTTAATAATTGGCACTATGCAAATCAGTTAAAACAAAATCATTGAGAACAAAAGAAATGAACGAAGAAAACATGCATTTTAATTATTTCCAATAAAAATCAGACAAACTGAGCCAAAGATTTTTAAACAACACTGACTGAAGTGACAGGAAATGACAGAAAGGCCAAGTATCCCTTTTAACATTATTTGTAACCCCACATCAGAATATCAATAGAAATGTTTTCTGATCTGCCCCTACGCTACGTACGAGATCGAGACGACTACATTGAGAAGCATTTTGTAACAATCCATTTCAAGTTCAACAAAATGTTCCTTGAACTGTTGAAAAATTTTTTTAATTACACGGTTTAACAAAAAGTATTTTGTCCTCAAACTGGGGTGTTTAATTCTTAAATAAATGTTTAGATATCAGAACAAAGAAATTTACCAATCTGATGAAGCCAAATCCTTTAGACTTATTCAGGAAAACCTCAGAGATTTCACCATACTTTTCAAACAAGCCTTTGAACTCGTCTTCCGTCGTATCTGGGGTGAGGTTTCCAACAAACAATCGGCATCTTTGTGTGAACTTTTTCTCAGTTTTTCGCGTGGCTGATTCGACCATCATTTGGTCATGATTGCCCCCGGGACCGCCGTGTCCCCCGTGATTGCCGGACATATGACCGCCAGACATGCCCCCGTCTCGTCGGTCGTGGTCTCGCTGATGATGGCGTCTGTTATCACGATCACCGGATGAAGACATACTCGATGAGCTCCTTTCTATTGACTTGTTCAAATCTTGCTTCGTGTCTTGATGACCTGTCTTGTTGGTGACCTTCGATTCATCCTTGATGCTTGGCTTTGCATTCGGCGTGGTGACTGCCGGACGGGGGTTATTCGCGGCAGCGACGCTGGGCGATGGACTTTGAATTTCTTTTTTGACGGGTGGTCGTTGCTGTTGGTTCTTTCTGTTGTCGTAGTTGCTTCTATGGCCTCCCCTGTACGGGCGATCGTTGCGACCACGGTTCATTTTCAGCGATTTTATGACAATTTTGAGAGAAATTGATAGAAAGATTCACAGCACATGCACACAAAGCGAATGACAAGATGGCGGAGTGACTCTTTCAATCGGTGTAGTTCTCTTTATTCCGGTTTTTGCCGAAGATACGAAACGAAGATTTCAGCCCCATTAAATTCACTTAAATAAATATTTTAAGAATGTATATGGACTAAGTTTGATAACAAAATTCCTTTTAAAAATAATTAACTTAATTTAAATCTTAAGACATTATTTCAAATTTATTTAAAATTATTTATAAAGATAGATTATATATTTTTAAATACTTAATTTGTGAAGGAGCCTAAAGCTCGAATAGCCGATTGTCTACGAAGGGGAGCTTCGTTCGACTCGGGTCATGGCTCGTTTCATAAATTAACCACACGCAGCTTTGTAAATTTTAGTTACCAGCCAAACTTCATTATCTGCTAGACGTGTATTGCTAGTGGCTGGTTCCCAGCTCAAATTCTCCTTTTTTCATGCACGAGGGGCGCTGTATCACTTTAACGGTGGCTTAATGGTGGGTGTGGTTTGTGAGGGCGATGGGGGGGGGGGGGGGCTACGGAGGAGGAAAGGTCGGGACCTCTCTCCCAGTCGCGAAGGGGGAGGGTAGAGGAGGGGTGAGGCTAGTGAAAAAGGAATCGTGCCCCGTGCACATTTCCGGGATGGGGGTTGTGTTCGGCGATGGCCTGCAGAGGAACTTCCTAATTAGTGACGAAGGTGTCACCATGGTGTCACTAACTATAGGTCATGGGAAAAAGGGAGGGGAGTTTTTCCCAGAACATTGTCTCTATGGTTAGACTATTATTTAAGGGATATGCAATAACGATATGCGTCTTCTTGAAGAACCAAACTTGGGGATGGCAAAATGTAATTGATTATTATCGATTACGAGTAAGATGTTTTTTTTTCTCAAATACCTTTGTATTTTCAATACTTCTGTGATATGATTTGTTTTGGGGGTATTGATCAATCATGTGATTATTTTCAAATATGTTTTTAGATGTCCAAACAGCTTGCATCAATTATTCATCTGTTGGGTGGGGGAGGGGGTGCAACATTGTTCGTCCCACCTGAGTAAAAAATCTTTATTTTGACTGTTGTTGCATCGAGCTCTTTTTTTATGCACAGTTTGCTTTAACAAAATATCTCGCGCCCTTTCCTAGGTGACCCGAGGGTCACTTGGTCGGCGCGTCAATGCGCGCGTGCACACGGCGGTGCGCAGTCAATTCAACCTCGTTTCCCATAATTGCGTACGAGCAATGTTGTGTATAAACAAAACAGGAGATCGAGCGAGAGAAGACTATGTTGGTAAAGAGGTGACGATAGCCTTTCTTTTGATGGCGGATATTCTGAGCACAAAGTGTTGGTGTTACAGCGTCATTGTTTGATGGTAAATTGGTAAGAATTACGGTCTTTATCGTACACAGTGGCGAGCAGTTTGGTAAAGTAACTTTATGGTTTTGTTTAAGGTTGCAAACTTTCGCGGTACCTCTGTAATTGAAGACTGTTTACCCCGCAACCCCTGACAGAGTGAGGCCCGCCGTACGGTGTGCGTTGCACGCTGTTTGTAATTGTATGTACACATGTACAGCACAGGTTGCACCGGACAGGGGAACAACGTTCCGTGGGACCTGCTAATTTCTGCCACCTCGTAAACTGAACCCACGAAGGCTGCAACTGCAAGACTTAACTGTTCTTGTTCAAATCTGTTGTTAACTTTTGGGCTGTGGACCGGTAAAATGATGCAAAACGATAATTCACTGGTAAATCGTATAGCGCCCTCTTTGTTGATGTTTAAACGGCTAGCAAAGGTCACAGGTGCTAATTAACAGATATTCCAACATGGTTCGTAGCCGAGTGGTCCACATTACTGCCCTTCACACCCAATGTTGCGCGATAGCCGATACCTTGGGGTTTCAATTTTCTACTTGTCCCCCAACAAAATATGAATATTCGTCTTTTATTACTAAAATTTGTCTCCTATATTTCAATGAATTCGCTCAAATTCGTGGCTACTAAGGACATTTTTTAGAGGGAAATGGATTCTGAAATTGCCGTTTAGAAAAACAGAGTTTCACTGGTGAAATATCCACTGCTCGTGGTGTAAACCAGATATTTTCATTGGGGGGGGGGGTGGGGAGAGCAAAGACACAATTTGTGGGGTCTAAATAATGTATCGAACCATTCATCTTTGAATTCTCTTGATCTCATTTTTATGCAAGGTGGTAGTAGGGGGGGTCAAGCCCAAGTTGGACTTCTTTTCTTCAGCGAAGTCATGTTGTATGCATCAGAGTTCAACCTAGGGTCGGGGGGGGGGTGGCATTGATTTGGCATAACCCAATATATTTAGTCAGTTCAAATGATTCAACTCGAGTTTCATTCCTTTTTATTGATATTATTGAACAAATGATATCACCTTATAGTGATGCTTTGTTCATGTAAGGACAGTGCATTTTTTTTATGTAAAGGACACCTCTTTGAGTATTATGAGACTGAGACTGAGAGGAGTAGTAACTTGTACTGGAACATTGAATTGGGCACCAAGGCTACGACTAATTACATTAGAGGCATGGATGCAATAGACCAATTGTGCTCTCCAAGTCACGTGACCTATAGTGGGTATCGAACATCAACAAACAAGGCGTCCACAATAGAAAAGTGCCGTTGTTGTAAAGTACATGATGATTGTTGCATTTGTTTATTCAATTGAGGGTTTTCTTTCTCAAAATCTGTGAAGAATATTCCAGAGCTTGTACCAGAGACCTTACCGGAGTGGCTGAATAAAGCCAGTGATGGCAGTTCCAGAAAGTCTTGAAAAATCCACAAGAAATGTTATGTTCACGATGTGGTGCTCACACGGATGATCCCAATCACACACTTTTCACACAAGAATGTCTCAATTTTGAAGCTGAAATCATCCAAAAGAAAAAGCTTTCCAAAACTGTGTGATTCCTTTTCTATTTGAAATTATGTAAGGCTAAATGTTCACTTTTCCAACGCTCTTTGCTTTACAGTGATTTACATTACAAACGAAAGACCGCGGGGCTACATTGTCATTTGATGCCAGTAGTGCACAACTCAAAATAAACCTCTTTTGTAGTAGAATACTGGTAATTTATGAAACAATGTATTAAATTAATGTCACAACATTCAACTTCCATAGAAGGGCTCAGTAACTGTGTTATTATTTACCAAAAATAAATCCAACTGTGGTTGTACTCTCTCTGTCACAGCATAGTCTGCTGAGATGAAGTAGTACCCTTTATAAACATTGTAAACGTTGGTCACACAATCGGTCTATTGTCTCCATCGGTGTCATCATCGTGATGCATCAGCCTGAAGTATTTTAATCTAAGACAAAAATTGTGAAAATCCGAGTATGAGCAGATGTTCACTTTTTTTTTTCCCCTGTGATGTCTGACAAGTGTAGGTGTTCCTTACTGGGATGCATGGTTTATTTTTAACAGAAGCATTAGGAGTCAAGAAGATTAGGAGAATTATCCGTATAAGAATAAAACTGTTGAAATTTATTTAATGAAATAAATATAACTGGTCCGCTGGCCAAATGCCAGTTAAAACACCAAAGGACCGGTCAAACTTCACTCCAAGTGGTCCGACTGGCTAGTTCAGTGTTGAACAGCATCCCTATTTCATTTGAATTGTGGACAAGTGAAACAGCTGACAGACTAGTGAAATGACAAGCTAACTGGTTCTTCTGGCCAGTCACTGAAAATAGCTAAGGGCAAACCGTGATAAGGTCTTTCACATTTTGATTTTTTGTTGTTTTGTTGCAGCTGTTGAGCAAGCACCATCTGGCAAGATGGAATCCTCGGAACAAACAGGGACATCAGTGGACACATCCACTGAGCAAGAAACCAATCTCATCGAACAACCCAAAACAGACCAGAAAGAACCAGATGATGTTGCGGAGGTACATACTGTTGATAGACCCTTGACCTCTGACCCTGGTAAGGTTGAAACAGAAAAGATGGATGCCGATGAAAAGAAACAAAGTTCACGGCCATCATCACCAGAGAATGTTAAAGAATCTCCCAATACTGTGGAAGACTGGATGGTGAAGAGATATCCTCCATTGATGAAGAAAGTGTCACAGCTCGTCCAGTTGAGCCGGAAGATGTTAATGAACACCAAGAGCAAGATAAGGCTCCGCCTACTGAGGAGATGGAAACTCCTTCCGCTGGAGTGCAAGACACACAGAAAGACTCTAGTAATCAGGATGTTGGAAGAGTTGATGTTGAGAAAGAGCCAGAGGAAGAAGGAAGTACCGGAAAGCTTCCGGAGAATCGTTGAGTTCAGAAAGTTTACAGGAACACCAAACGGATGAAATTATTGATGGTGATGTCCAAAAAATCAGTGACGAGGAAAAAAGCAGCAATTCAGAAAGTTTAGAAACACCAAAATCACTTCAAGATCAAAAGGATGACAGCCATGAAGAGGATGCAGTTCATGATGACAGTAACAAAGAACCAGAAGTAGAATTGGAGGATGATGTGGAAACACTTAGTGATGTGGGAGAGAAAGAGGATGAAATCCTTGGCAAGAGCGATGTTGAAATAGTCAATGAAGAACGAGAAATAACTCCATCTGAAGAGATACAAGATTCACCAACAAATTCCGAGAAGGAAGATGAAAGCTTCAGGGATGAACATAAAACTATACCCACTGAGGTGATCAAAGCAAAAGATCTGATAGAGAAAGATGACGAGGAACCAATGGAAGTAGATCAAGAAAATGAAACTCAAACAGAGAGACCAATAGATGATGTTGAAATATTGGAAGCAGAAGATACAAAATCTGAATCTCCTCTACTTGTTGAAGAAGGTAACAAAGTAACTGATTCTGAAAAGATGGAAGTAGACGCTGAAAGGAAAGAGACTAGTGAGGAGGTTGTTGATGAGGTGACAATCTTAGAGGATGACACAAGCCAACAAGAGAACTTGCCCAAATCCCTCAGCCAAGCAGATGCTCCACTGGATTCCTCATCTAAGTCCCCATCTGTCGATGAGGTAATCAGCCTCCATGACAACAAGTCACCGTTCCCTGCAGCTGGTGAGGATT
Organism: Pycnopodia helianthoides; assembly: GCA_032158295.1. Lineage (NCBI taxonomy): Eukaryota > Metazoa > Echinodermata > Asteroidea > Forcipulatida > Asteriidae > Pycnopodia > Pycnopodia helianthoides. The sequence goes on along the minus strand of CM063252.1, from coordinate 20,752,179 downwards.
CCTTGAGCCATGACGCATCCTCTAAATCACCCATCTCATCAGATGTAGCCGGAGATGGACAGAGCAGGACAGGTTCAGCAGAGAAGAGAAGCAAAGGTGCATCTAAGGGATTCAGTCTGACCAACATCGTCTCAAGGCTTATGACTCAAGTGGAATCCAAGCAAGAGGTATGACTTCATTATCCTTAACCCATTTCCCCCTTCAACAAACATCGACATGCTCATGAAAGACCATCCAACTCAATCTACAGTCAGGCCTGATAGTTTTATCTTTTAAAGGAACATTGCATAATTGGTTTTTGCTAACAAAACAGTTGCTGGCAGTGTAAACACTTTATGTAATCCACCATATACATAAACTGACAAACCTGTAGAAGTTTGAGATCGATCGGCCATCTGGGTCACGAGAACATAGTGAAAAACCGATTACACATTTGCATGAAATCATATAGGTTCAACAAAAGAATAAAACGCTCTACTGAGCGATAAACTCCACTCGGAAAATTAGTTTATTCATTTCTCATCAAATATGGCATTTCAGACGGCAATATTTCAAGGGATGTTTTCTACTATCATCATTAGACCGTGTAAGTTTTATGTAAATCTGTGATCAGAAAGTATATTTTACAAGTTCTTTTCGTACCAATTCTGTAATGTTCCTTTAAGAGCAGTGCAGTTTTTCCTAACCCTTTCTCCCTAGGTCAACAGTTGACCTCAATCGTCCACTATCCTCCACTCTTACGTCACTTCACACCAACTTGTTTGGACTTGCCAAGATTGGTATGCCTGACCCTGTCAGTGTGATAAGCAATTGTTATTTGGGGCTATCAATCCTCAGTCCTCCACAATTGGACAACTACATAAAGAGGGTTTTGGAGGAGTTGAAAGGGTTGGGATACCCCTAAAATGTGTTATTGTCAAGGGCTTCTTGAAGCCATGCACAAACCATTCTCATGTTCCAAGTATTTCTGTCATTGGCATTGCATAGGCCTTTGCGAACATATTTGATGTGGGGTTTTTTAAAATAAAAAAAACATCATTTGTCAAAGTTTGTTCAGAGAAAATTTTTGCAAATTTGTTGATCTTTTGGCAATAAAATTGGGTGCTGCAAATAGCCTATAACAAAGAAATAAATATTGTAGGTTTTGTATAAAATATCTCTGGTCTTGTGAAAGGTCTGAACTGTTATTAGACTTGTGGTCTATTGGAGATTTGTTTGAAATTTGAAAACTGCATGACTGTCTTCATATGTGTTGCAGAGTTGACTGTGTCTGGTTATACATGTCTTAAAGTAAACCATCTTCAGCTTTCTTGTAGTTACTGTCAATCACTACTTCCTGGTATTCAAACTGTCAGTGTTTATTTATTCATAGGATACAACAGAAACCAAGAAGGAAAGTGGAGATGCAGTTGTTGAGAAGAAGTCTAAACGGAGTGAGCAAAAGGAGCAAGGCAAACAGGTAATAGCCTGCAGGGATCTGGCAGTAGTCAGCAGTGGGAGGGTTGACTGTGTACAATGTAGGAAATGCATTCACTACATGATAACATGATAATAGCTTATCACATTCATTAAAACTGCCACACAGTTTAAGCAATTGATCACATGGTCATATGCATTAGGCCTAAACCACTTCACGTCTGTTGGCGTCTTTATCCGCACATATTTTTTGGACAGACTTATGGCAGACATTTTTGACTGCCTGGAACAATTTCAGATTTTTCAATTTTTTTTGCTGCTGGCCGGACCTACCGTGATATGTTTCATTTCACCTGTTCAAAGAGTGACAACAGGCTGGGAAACATGCCTTGTAAAATTCTTTCCGGGGGATTATTGTGATTCCAGACCTTTGTCCTGTTGTTGTACAAATGTGGCATACAAGAATAGACAGGCTGCCACCATTGTTTGTCATTATGTTCGGATCATGGGAAGGCAAGTTTGAGCATTCCAAGATTCCAGCATACCATTGCAATTTTCAGCCATGGCTCACGTAAAATAAGACAGTTGGAGGGATAAGATTGAACCTGTGTGCTTTATGAAATCAGGCCTGGGAGATTTCTGCATGAAGAGTAAAGAATGCGCTTCCGTTTGTAATGATGTAAGTTTAAACAAAGATCTGTTTTACATTTTTTTAATTATAGATGAGAGCAGCAGCACATGCAGAGTTGATGATGCTTAAAGATGGAGAGTATGTTGTTGAAGATGAAGAAGATGATGAGGAAGCACCAAGTAAAGAGGATAAAGAGGAAGGGAAAGGAGACGGTGATGCCAAAGGAATGAAGGTAGGGAAAAAACATCTTTGTATCTCGTCAATAAAATTACATTGCAGCGTTCTCCCTTAAAGCACATGTAAAATGTTGGTAATTGTCAAAGACCAGTATCTACACTTTATGTGACCCAACATATACATGAAACAACAAACTTGTGGAAGTTTAAGCTCAATCGGTCATTGGAGTCACAAGTAAATAGTGAAAAACCCCAGTATATGTTTTCACTATATCATCAGGTTTTGGACATGTGAGATCAAAACTAATTGTTTTAATCATTTCCTAAAAACTATGGCATTTCAAGCAAAACTATTTCAAGGGAAGTTTTCCACTATGACCATCTTTATATTATGTAAGTTGTGTGCAAACCTGTGAACATTTAAATTTTCTATCAACTATTTAATTGATGTAAAGGTTGCATTGGGGATAAAGAGTATTATTTTGATTTTATCCTTACACCGATGTGTTGTATACACTAAACACAAGGTGCTTTCCAATCTGTCCCCAATGCAATTTTCACATCAATTCAAAAGTAGAAGATAGATAATAATGGATTCTTCTGATATTGTTTTGTGTGTTGTTTTCTTAATGTCATTTTAGAATTACGCCATCAGCACAATGGATGAGCTGCTTGGTTTATACGGATATGACAAAGTAGAGAGTGATGAAGGAATAGAGCTAAGTAGCAGTCTAACACAGAGTAAGATTCCTATCACAGGCAGTGTGACTAAACCAAACCAGAAGGCAAACCAAGCACATAAATCAGCTACAGGTAAGTTTGCTACACCTTTCCCCCACCTCAACCCAACTGCCATCAACTCTAGGTAAGGCTTCCCACCTCCCCTACCCCAACCCAAACTGCCATCAACTCTAGGTTTTAAGGCTTCCCACCTCCCTACCCCAACCCAACTGCCATCAACTCTAGGTAAGGCTTCCCAACCTACCCCTACCCCACCCCAATGCCATCAACTCTAGGTAAGGCTTCCCACCTCCCCTACCCCAACCCAACTGCCATCACTCTAGGTAAGGTCTTCCACCTTCCCCCACCCCACCCCAACTACCATCAGCTCCAGGTAAGGCCTCTGCCTCCCCTACCCCAACCCAACTGCCATCAACTCTAGATAAGGCCTACCCACCTCCCTACCCCACCCCAACTACCATCAGCTCCAGGTAAGGCCTCTGCCTCCCCTACCCCAACCCAACTGCCATCAACTCTAGATAAGGCCACCCACCTCCCTACCCCACCCCAACTACCATCAGCTCCAGGTAAGGCCGCCCACCAGTAGATAAGGAGCTATCTTATCGGGGGGAAATTTAAAGTAAGATACAGTTTTTAATAGGGAAGTTCATCTCTGGTAGATAAGTAGCTAACTTATCGGGGAAAGTAAGATATCGTTTTTATTAGAGAAGTTCATCTCTGGTGTGCATCTAAAATAATTCTAGAAACTACCCTGAAACCATGCCTTTAACAATCGGCAATACACAGTGATACCCTGATTGAGTACTTACTTGTCATTTGAGTACAATAGAGGAGAGCTTTTCTTATCCATAGCCCTATCAATAATCCATTGGACGCTTTTTTCAGTTAATTAGTTTGACTCCATCCTCCATACATGGAACTGAGTTTCATTTTTAACAAGCTTTCCCTTGACTCTTCACAGCTCCTGGTTTGATCATATCCAATGTGACTTCAATGGCACCAACTCAGAGTAACACAGATAAAACTCTAAAGGTAAGCGATCAAACACCCTCTGTGTTCACCAATGAGTTTGGGTTGTTTTTTTACATTGCCTTTAAATTGCCTACTGACAGTTATGGAATCTTAACCTTGTTTGCGTCTATAACATAATACAATGTGGTAATACGTATGCCACTGTACGTCATTTTGTTTAAGTTCTCTACTATTTGCTTAAAAATAATGCCGGAGGAACTGTATTGAATTGTTTTCGTAGGAATGCAAATAATAATTCGAGTGAACAAAATAACTGAGCTGGCACGGAGCCCTTGATATTTAAATTGATTTTTTGTGGAGTAAAAACTATTTTTTTAGAGTATCTTTTCCGAATTCTCTCACAAATATGTCAAGTTTTATCTTCAAGCAAACTTGAACCCTCGATTCTGATTTCTTGAAACATGGCAGCAACAGTGCAATATTATACCATATTGCATGGTTCTTATCACACCCTACATATTGCACTGTTCTAAAGTCTGCATATTTTTAGCTGTGCATCAAGTTTGCTTGAAGATAAATTTGTTATCACACACGCATTCGTGCAATATGAAAAAATATAGCACGTCAGTGTCCCATACTATATGAGACGCAGAAACACTATATTTTTCTGTGTTTCACTCGTGCTTGTGTGGTAACTAATATTATTTCACTGGCCTTCATATTTGAGTGAAACAACTTATGCCCAGCACAATGATTGACAGCCATTTTGTTGCCAAGAATGCCACACCTTATCTTTATCCCTTTAAAAAAAAATTGGGTTGAACAAAGAAAAATTGACTAGAGCGGGATTTAAACCAATTTCCTGGATTAACGTGCCAGTGCTCTACCAAATGAGCTATCTAGCCCTATGTTGGGGTCTCCCTATTTTGTCAATATCTTTGTTCGGGGGCGCTAGTCAGAAGCCATACACCGTTAACTGCCGTGTAGCCAGGGATCACACCCAAGGTAACGATACAACCTGGGAAGCGGCAGCCAGGGGATCACCTTAAGTTGATGCGACCTAAAAATTGCGACTTTAAAATTGTAATACAGTTTTCACAAGATTGTTACAAGCCAGGACAAACTTGTTCAGGAGGCGACTTTGTTGGGGGCTAGATGACCAGCATTCTACTCAGAGCTGCATATACTTTGCTCAGTTTATTTTTGTTGTCTTGAACACAAACAAACGTTCCAAAACCTGATACATATTGCAGGAAGCACCAGCGAAAAAGAGCAACTACTGTACAGAGTGCAGCCTCCCAGTCAACGCTGTCTCCACGCTGGCTATTGGGGATCATAACTTCTGCTCTCAGTCTTGTGTGAATAACTATCAGAGTCGTCAGACTAAGGTGTGCGATTACTGCTCTGGTCTCATCACTCAAGCCGCTAGTAATAAGTATGTGAGGGACACGCAGGAAGGAAGAAAGAAGTTCTGCTCTCAAGCCTGCACTGAGGAGTTCTCCAAGCGAGTTCGGGTGAGTTTTGGGGGGGTGTTGTATCTCTTCGTCGGGTTCCCTTTGTCGGCAATGGCACTGAATTCACCGAATGTCATTTCTTATAATGGGACCAGACTATGCCCTTCCAGCCTCGGTTTGGATTCTTGTGAGTTGAATGGCAGAAAAACAAGATGGCCGCGCTGTGATATCACCTCAAACCGTAGAGTTATGTATAAGCACTAGAGGGCATACAAAACCTTGTGACGCAGCCCGACAAGAAGCATTTCAGCCCTTGAAGTTAATGCCACTGACCTATCATATTACACTGGTCATTTGCAGTTTACACAAACATTTTCCAAATGGACATTTTTTTTTATGCAATTCACTCATACGGATTTGTGCCCATGGCAGGTCAGCAGAGTTATTAGACTGGTCCCCTGTCCATGTTCGTAAGCCCAAACGTGTGACGTCACACATCCACTCCACGGCTGAATGGGATGCGAAGTCAAGGTGCGCTCAAACGTGCCGGTCTCTGGCGTTATTCACAGAGCCTCGAAGTGTGACGTCAATGTTTGGTCTACCCAGTTATGTGCATGATATAGCAAGGGCTCCTCTAGTAAGATCTATGCCTCAAGCCTCTCATTATCGCTGATTTTATATTCAATCTTTATTTTCAAGCACTGCAACACTTGCGGCAAAGAGATCTCCAAAGCATCAGAAGGCATCCTGGCTCCAGCAGGCTCAGATGGGAAATTTGTGGACTTCTGCAGGCAAGAATGTGTGGATAACTACGGCAAGAATGTGGTCATACCTCCTCCCAAGGATTGACTAAACTGGAAGGAGGACAACCAAGATATTGGGCTCAAGACACCTTCTTTGTGTGTGCCATCTGTAATCAGTATGCCAAGGTAGGTTTCTACTTGGTCTGGAAATCTACAGGGCCCAATTTCATATAGCACAAAAAGTAGCTTAGCAAAACAAAATTATGCTTACCAGATAAGGTTACCAGCCAGAATACCATGTCACATATGTACAATTTGTGACTGGTATACCTGCTAATTTCTTCTTAGCACACAATTGTTAAGCAATATTTTCTGCTTTAGCAACTCTATGAAACTTGGCCCAGAGAGCCAAACGCTTGCACAATCTTTGATTAAATCCAAATGTCATTGCAAGTCTGGGCCCAATTCATAGAGCTACTTAAGCACAAAATGTAGCTCAGCACACAACAAAATCATGCTTACCAGAATAAGGTTACCAGCCAAAATACCATTCCACATGTACCATCTGTGACTGGTATCCTGCTTATCTTTGCTTAGCAGAAAATTGTTTGGCAATATGTTCTGCTTAATCAGCTATATGAAGTAGAAGTTTGGTCACAATTGTAGGGAAAAGTAATACTCTATCACCCAATCAATCAGGGTTCTGCCCACAGTGGTCGGTGCCGGAAAACCCGCCCGGCACTCAGGATTCCCCAACCACCACTGGCAGAATTTTCTTTGCTTCCGACCACCACACATTTTCCAAATTTTTGGATTACACTTGCAATTTCCTTTTAAGGTTTTCAACGAAATGTAAAAATGCGTATTTACAGGTAAAAATGGTATCCGAAGCCATTAATTTTGAGTACTTCTTTGATTTGAGTCTATTTATATGATCTACCGTGTAACTGATCCATCTCGTAATGGTTTCCAGGGAAACATTTTTCCACCACTTAAGAAATCCTGGGCAGAACCCTGATCAATATTGTGACTCTATTGTTGTATTCTTAGCACAAAATGTACAGATTTTTTTCTTCAACATTACACATTTTGTATTCAGTTCATGGAAGAGTCAATGCATTCTGTTCTCTTAGTTTCAATAAACAGACCATACAACCGACCTGTGAATATTTGTCATCAGACTTAGTTGTCTCATTTAAAGTGAAATCAACGAGAAATGGTTTATGTTTGCCATGGATTTTATGGTTAGTCGTAATAATCTTATGGTGATTGCGGCAATTAAAAAAGGCAAAATCTTGAATGTTCAGATGGAAATATTTTTTCCCCAGTATTGGTCTGGTATTAACTGGTGAGCTTTCAGATTGAAACTCATACATTTTGAGTTTGATAATTAACAATTATGTATTTAGAGTAGACTTATTGTTCCTTCATTCTGCAACCTTTCTTGCTCCTTCATTCTGCAGACTTTATTGTTCCTTAATTCTGTATACTTTTTTGTTCCTTCATTCTGCAAACCTTTTTGTTCCTTCATTCTGCGGACTTTATTTTTCCTCCATTCTTTGACTTTACTATTCCTTCATTCTGTAGGCCAAGCATGTCATCAGTATACAGGGGAAGCTGAATGGTCTATGTTCTGTAGACTGCTTCAATAAATTCAAGGAGAAGAATAAGCTACAGTTCTCGTTGTGTGGTCAGTGTAGCGCCCTCTGCTCCAACCAGAAGATGATGAGGAGTGTTGAGATTGAGGGCAAACTTCATCGATTCTGCAGCATGAGATGCTTTAAGATGAAACTCAAACGCTCTATGAACACCATCGCATGTGCAGCTTGTAAGGTAAGGAAAGGTTCGCTTCTCAAAGGAAAGGGCAAGGGATGGGGGAGATGGGCCCAATTTTATGGTCTGCTTACTACAGAGCTGCCAACTCTCCCTGATTCTGCAGAAAATTACCTGAAAATTAACCAATCTTTTCATGTTTTGATGAACAAATTTGGCAATCTCCCTGATTATGGAAGCTTATTTCATATGATGTTGAATGTAATTCTAAATATCTCCCTGATTGTTGGACAAAATCTCCCTGATTGCAAGATGCAAATGTTGGCAGCTCTGTTACTGCAGAATTCTCTGGTACTATTCCCGCTTAAAGGGTTACCCCCACTTTCTGCTTTAGCTGTGTAACCAAAGAATGTTTAGTAACATTAAGTATGAAGTAACAACTTGCTAAGGTATGCTTTACAATGGGTGTGGATTTGGGGGCCTTAGTTTGATTGAACTCTTGGCTATTACCAGTAGATGATGAAAAGTGTTCAGATGTAGGGATCAATTCTGTATTTTAAGATGACAAAATTTATGAACGTTGTTTCATGTCCTGTATTTTAAGATGAAATACTTTATGAACATGTTTATGTCCTTTATTTTAAGATGAAATACATTATGAACGCTGTTTCATGTCCTGTATTTTAAGATGAAATACATTATAAACACAGTTTCATGTCCTGTATTTTAAGATGAAATACATTATGAACGCTGTTTTTATGACCTGTATTTTAAGATGAAATACTTTATGAATGCTGTTTCATGTCCTGTATTTTAAGATGAAATACTTCATGAATGCTGTTTCATGTCCTGCTTTGTAAGGTGAGGCAAGGTTAGTTTCTTTGAGAATGGACAGAGGGTTGATACAAGAACCAATTGTCTTCAGAATGAGTGTTTTTCTAAGTAGCATTTGGTACTTCTCATAGCGAGAATGCATTCTAGTGACATGACTCCCAAAATGGTGAGCAAGGCAGACATGAGCTGCATGTGGCATTGGGCAAGGGGTCCGTAACATTCTCTGTATAGGGAAGTAACTATAAATAATAGTATACTTGTGGGTACAACCATGTATTCAATCTCTTTTGTGGGAGTGTTGGCTCTGAAAAGAGTCGGTGTGGTCTCGACGTTTCGAACAGTATACTCTGCTCGTCTTCAAGAGAAATCAGAGTATACTGTTCGAAACATCGAGACCACACCGGCTCTTTTCAGAGCCAACACTCCCACGAAAGAGATCTAATACCTGGTTGTACCCACAAATTTACTATTATTTATAGTTACATCTTATTTTCACACAATGCAAAGCTTCAAACACCACTTGTTCCCTGTATACACAATGATGTCGATTGTTTTGTTTTTCCAGACTGCCTGTTCAGCCCAGAGTATGATCGAGGAATGGAACGGTACGGAGCTGGTGAGATTCTTCTGCTCCACGGCGTGTCTTGGTAAGAGAGAAACGATTCCGTTCTCCTCCTCGGCTCAGAAGGTTGCTGCTAACATGCACAATGTGACCTTGCTTCAACCCAAACCAATGCCAAAACCACAACCACAACCACAACCTCAAGCAGCACAACAGAAGGTAAACAACGCTTCACTCAAACCAGTCAAGGTATGTTTAAACGAGTAGCTAACTTTGCCGCTAGCTTCGCTGCTAAGTCCAACAGTTAGCAGCGTAAGTTTTTGGTACAAACTAACTTAGAAGTGAAATTTTTCACTATTGACCCAATAGACCTTTCCCATGAAATATGTATATTGCACATCGTGCGTGCACACTAACACTACTGGTTGGCAAAATGACTGAACATTGTGCCTTTTTGTATGGGGGCCGATTGTGGCATGTTTGTGCATCTGCCTAGTGCACAACTCGAAGGCGTCTGCCAACCAATAGTGTCTGCACGCATGCGCAAGTGTAATTAGCATATTTCACGGGAAAGGCTTATTCACCTGATGTCATCATCACATTAATCAGTGTGTAGTGACTGAAGCAAGTGTCTTCAGGCTTTCCGCTATGGCTATGGCTGTTTGTTTGTAATAACAACATTGAAGAATAGGACTACTCGGCATTTCAGCCATAGCCACTGCAGAAGTCATTAATTCAAACATGGTCTTACCATGATGTTTACATGCATTTTGACTCCCAACATGGCGAGTGTGGCAGCCAGTAGCCAAGTGTGATGGTGGTGCAAGGACTCAATTGCAGTGCTGTTTCTGTCAAATGAATGCAACTGACCTCAGCTGTGAATATGATTTCAGCTTAATGTAACTGCACCGTGTAATTTTTCACCTGGTCAAGATGTCAATAATAATAATAATAATGTAGTACTTATATAGTACAGGTATCTACCAATAAGGTACTCAAGGCGCTTGAGCGAACAGAAACATTTTAAGACATGTTTTTGAATGTTTTGAATGATGGGATTAATTTGTGTAGCACCTTATGCGGTTTTACAAGGTGCTGCTGTGCATTCAGCAGCCACTGCCAATAACAAGGGCAAACCCCTTCTCTTACTGATAAGTGTAACTGGGTTCTTGTACGTGCGTTACACAACACATCCCATTTACGTCCCATCCCATTTAAGTGTCTTGCTTGAGGACACAAGTGTCACGACCAGGACTCGCACTTTGCTGATCAGGGACACCGGAGCTTGAGTCCGGTGCTTATAACCGCTCGGCCATGACATGCCAATACATTGTGCTTCTTGATCGCTAATGAAACTCCTCAAGTTTAACAATTAAGTCATTAGGTATTGCTATGTAAATGAGTGACCTTTGAGTGTTGTGATTTTGCCTCATGATGAGCGTACACACAACAGGAAATAAGAGATGAACAAAGATTAGTTTTTTTACTTTTATGTGCTAGATTTGATCATGAAAATCAAACAGTAATAGTGAATTTTTGGACGTCCAAATCACCTTAAAATTGTACTCTCCATGGAAGGTTCAGAGTGTGAAATCCACAGCCTTTAACAGGGAATATTTAATTTATTGATGGATCAAATGCTTTTGCTGTGAAGACGATGCCTGATATTAAAGATGTGAAAGTCCTCCAGGACTAAACCGTGCATGTGGCAAAATAAACCAAGTCAAAACTTTTATCCCTCAGCCGACACCAGCTCCACAAGGAACTACCCGCGCTCAATCCGGCAACAAATGCGACCATTGCTCCAAGCAACAGCGCCCTCAATACCATCTCACCATGTCGGACAACAGCATCCGTAACTTCTGCTCGTACGCGTGCGTGATTGCATTCCAAGCCCAGTTCAACGTTCCCCCAGTCACTCTACCGCAGGAGGTTCTACAGCTGAAGTGTAGTCAGTGCCATCGTGGCTTCTCCAATAAACCCCTGCCGTTGGATTTCAAATCGGTCATCAATGTTTTCTGCTCACAGAACTGCTTGGATGAGTTCAAAAGGGTAGGTACTTACGACGACTTCGTCCCAGACAAACTCCTATTTGTAGCCTCATTTATTATGATAAAATCAAATTGTCAAATCAAAAAATGTCGCAAGACGTGTATAATTACTAGAGTAATTTCTGGCACGCAAAGGGAAGACCGGAAGCCACGTTGTAAAGAGATGCCTGCAGTAGACGTGTATACACACAAAGGGTACTGTAATACTGTGCTCCAAATGTCCCTTTCGGGGGGATTTATTGTGTAATCCCTAGTTCAAGACCATCGCCCTTTCATCAGACAAACAGGGATAATGGGAGATTGTTATAAAATATGCTGCCACCATTTTATTTGACATGAGAGGTAAGTCTGAGATTCCAGCTGGTATCCATTCACGGTGAACAAAAGCCATATTTACTCAAAAGAGAAAAAGGAACCCTTGAACATTTTATGAGAGCGTTTGTTGTCTTTACTTGGACAAGGCATGGTTTCATTATAATAACAAAAATATTCCAGAACTTCTGAAAATGAATCCCGTGGATAAGCATGAAAAAGTTTGGGAATTGGTAAGTGGTGAAATTTTGTCTTGTTGCGGTACTCACTGGTAATTCAAGTATTCAGACTGGCCGCTTGTCTCCAAGCAAGCTCAGTGGTCTAGTAGTTAAGACATCTGGGCCCAATTTCATGGAGCTGCTTAAGTAAAATATTTGCTTAAGCACGAAAATAGCTTGCTTATTTTACACATGTTACTGGCCAAAATTTCATGCCTTATACATTGCTTGTGACTGGTATTTAGCTGTTGTTTACTTAGCATAACAATTGAGTGTATAGTCTTGGCCGGTAGTCTGATTTTACTAAGCAATGATTTTTTTGCTTAAGCAAAATTTTGTGCTTAAGCAGCTCCATGAAATTGGGCCCTGCTGTAGAATGCAGAAGGTCATGGGTCAGAATTCCATTCTGTAAAATGAAAATATCAAACCTGCTTCAAACAGGTTTTGACATCTGGCTTGATAAAGGTTTATAACTTCATTGGTTTTTGGAAGAGTAAATTCATCTGGCCCTAGTCATCAATAAACACAACTTTCAAAATTTCAAAATTTCATCTAATTATGTGTTCATGTGTTAGTGAAAGCAGCAAAAACTGGTTATGATGTTTGTCATTAAATACTTATTTTAACTACTGCATCCAAAATAAGCAATGGTGATTTACATTGTTTCAGGGGGAAATATGTTAGGAGAACTGGTTCTGGTATAAACTTTATAATCAGTTAACTTTCACAAGAAACTATTTGCATCACTTGTAAACAAAATAATAATAATTTAGGGTTGAACAAAGAAAAATTGATCAGAGCAGGATATGAACTAACAAACATGCTGGCGCTCTACCAACTGAGCTATTTTGTCAAAATTTTTGTTCGTGGTGCCAGTCAGAAGCCATACAACCTGCAACTACCATATAGCCAGGGATCACACTCATGTGTACGATACAACCTGGACAGCAACAGCGAGGGGATCAACTGAAGGGGATGCAACTTTTTAATAATAATAATAAACCTGGATCAGCTTCAGAGACGTTAAAAAAAATTGTTGTGGAACTTTTAAGTCATGGATTCAACTGTATTTGTTATGATTACAGGTGAACTCTGTGGTAGTGGAATGTGATTATTGTCATCTAGAGAAGATTCTACATGAGAGAATTTACTTCTCTGGCCAAGCTCGTAGCTTCTGCAGTGAAGGTCAGTACAGATTCACAGAAAACCAAAAGGAGGGCAATTCAATGGTGACTGGCGTTACACTCACCACAGGTTTTCATAATGATTTTCTTCAACTGATCTGTTGAAATCTGTTATGGAACCAAACAAATCTTAACAAAATTGAGTCACTACTGTTATTCGGCAGACCAGGTGCCCAATTTCTGCTTAAATGCAAAGTGTACCTTTGGTTTTTTGAATCATTGATTGTTGTAATTGTATGGTCAATGTAAATGGATACAGAAAAATTAACCTGTGAAAATTTCATTTTGAAAGGTGGTAGTGTTTTTTAGATAGATCGCCAAAAATCTGGAGTAGTTACATGTATGTCCACGCATGAGGAATAATCCGTCATTGGAATACACAATCTGAGAACATTTCATGCAGAAACGTTTCTCAGATTGAAATGCTTTTGAATCCCTCTCTTTAAAACCACATTTCTAATAGAAGGGAAGTGTTTCTCAGAGCTGCTGATAGTATTAAACATTGTGAGAAAGGACTCCTTCTGAAGTAATGTAATTTCTCACTAAAATATTTGAATCTGAGAAAGGCTGTCCCTAAAAATCTGCAAAATCAGACAACTTTCCTGGGTAGGATTTTGAAGGATTTGTTACTCTTCTTCTATTTCGAGTGTGTCTCGGTCAATGATGTCACGATAGAGTCGTTCCCAGATCTTTTTGTCCCTCATGCATGTAGATGTTTCATCTGCTGAAAACCCAGTGTCCCTTAGTATGTCCACATAAGTCAGGTGACCTCGTCCTCTTCGGGCTCCACCTTGAGGACAAGCTTGGCTGAAAGTTTAGGGTGACGATCAGGCTTGAATTTGGGGAAAAATTCACAAGACCACAGGACTTGTATCTCAATACGTTTACTGGACCAGAAATAATTTTACAAGACCAGACTCAAACTGAAAAAAGACTTCCTTGCACAGTTCAACTTGCATCAATTTATGAACAAGCACTAAGGCATATAAGAGAAGATTTACTTTAAGGGTATATTCAAATCATTACTAAAAGTCAACATTTGAACAAGTTTGTTTCTGTTCAAGATATTATAGAGTGAGGTACATGTTATTGAAATTGAAAACACAAGACGCCGGACTTGTCTGGTCATGAGTTTACTGGCCCAATGCTAAAATCACTGGCCTCGGGCCTGCGGTCCAGTGTCAAATTCAAGCCCTGACGATAGCAGTGCCCCTGCAAACCTGACTCTTTTTGTGCAGATTTTAGCACTAAGCATGGGGAACCCCGAGATAGAGATCTGAGTTGGATATGTGTTCTTCCCTCCCGACACCAAGCACCTGGCGTAGCATTCTGGTGTAGCAACCATCAAGTTGTTTTTCTAGAACAGGGCCCAATTTCATAGAGCTGCTTAAGCAGAAAATATTGCTTAACAACTTTCTGCTAAGCAGAAATGAGCAGGATACCAAACACATATTGTACATAAGACAGTAGTTTTGCCGGTAACCTTATTCTGGTAAGCATAATTTTGTTGTGCTTAGCTACTTTTTGTGCTTAAGCAGCTCTATGAAATTGGGCCCAGATGTTAACATCCATGCTTCACACCCATATTGTAATATCTTTGTTTTGACTCCATCAGGCTGTAAGTTACTGTTCAAGCAGCAGTTTGCCCAGCGTTTAGGGCTACGATGTACTGTATGCGATTACTGTGCACAGACATGCCGTAGTAAAGTGGAGCGTATGTACGGCAACCATAAGAAGAAGTTCTGCAGTGTGGCCTGCAAGTCACAGTATGATAAATGGCTGAGCAAAGGCGCTAAGTAAGTCATGTTTAATAGGTTATAACCCTAGAATTATTGTTTATCAACTGATAAGTTGTTCAGGTAATAGTGTCAATTTCAATACCCGATATATAAACAAACTCATGACCACATGTGCTGTAGCCTAAAGAAAAAGAAAAAAAACATTACAAAAAGAAAGAAATAAAAGCATATCTGTAAGGCCATTAATACAAAGCCCAAAGTCCTCCATTCCATGAAGCTTACTGTTGATAAGTCATTACATCTCATGTGTGCACACCTTCTTTTTTTTTACCTTGGACGTTAAAATTGTTTTAATGAAATATTGCCCAACTCACAAGGCTGGACAGCCACTTCAAGGTGAGGGCTAGACTTTACTGATTTGGTCTGTCAACCCAAATCAACTGTCAAGGCCTCTTGTTTGAGGGGTGCCAGTCAGAAGCCATATAACCTGTAACTGCCGTATAGCCAGGGATCACACTCAAGTTTACCATACAACCTGGGAGGCGGCAGCAGAGGAATTACCTTAAGGGAATGCGACTTCTTATTATTTTAAACATCAAGTAATAAAGATATTGACAAAATAGGGAGACTGCCAACATTAGGGCTAGATAGCTCAGTTGGTACAGCTCCGGCATGTTAATCTGTAGGTCGCAGGTTCAAATTCCGCTCTAATCAATTTTTCTTTGTTCAACTCAAATTTCCATTTTTAAAATTTATCCAGTCAGTTTCCATTGTAGTTTATCTTGTCTGACTTTGCTTTGTTGTAGATGTGATGGTTGTAAGTGTACAGGGCGTAAGCTTGCAGAGAGCTTCGTATGGCGTGGTGAAATGAAGAGAGTTTGCAACCAGCATTGCTTGCTCTTATTCTACACACAGCAGAATATTCCTAATATGAGCACACAGACACAGGCTACGATACCTGCTACAACGTATACACAACAGAGTGTGACCAGTAAGTGCACCACAATAAGAATTAATAATGGATAACTATTTTTATATAGTGCGTTATCTACATCGTCTCAAAGCGCTTATCACTATTGAAATCCAGACAGGTTTTTGAAGTTTTTGAATTATGAGACCCATTTATGTAACACCTTGTATTGGGGTTTACAAGGTGCTGCGACGCACTCAGCAGCCACTGCAAGAAACACCGGGGCAAACACGTTCTGTTAGCGATAGGGTTCTGAGGGTTCTTGTACGTGCATTACACAACACGGCTTAACGTCCCATCCGAAGGCAAAGCAAAATGGTTAAGTGTCTTGATTAAGGACACTAGTGTTTAGACCTAGACTCGAACCCACACTCGCACAAAGCCCCCCTCCCCCCTCCAAAGAGGAAGTCAATGGGGATGAAAACCAATTCATGATGTGTGACTTTGACAGATTTTACCTGTGCTTTCAGAATGAAGCAACAAACTGTCTAACAATTGATCCTTTGTAACACTTGTCTTTGTGCACTTGTTATTACTTGATAGAATCGACTACACCTGTGATAACTAACGTGATGTCCTTAGCAGCTGCTCCACAGAAACAGCAACCAACTGGTAAGTCACTGTCATCAGCTGGAAACTAACACAACTTCTCTGTTGAAATTTGACCTTTTCCCCTTTTCACAATTTCTTCAACTTTTATTTCAGCCCGTTTCCTTAACTGTGCTCTTTAACAATATAATAACTAGTTCTTATATAGCGCATTTCACAATAACATATCAATGCCTTTACAATAGTGCCCGGGCCAATAGCAAATCCTGTAATCTTTCTCAGCTCCCTGGGGAGTATATAGCCCTGTGTTTCCGTGGCGCTCCAAAGGCTTTGTCATACACAATATCAACCTCTACCCTCGCAGGTACCCATTCATACCCCTGGGTGAAGAGAAGCAATTCTAGTAAATCATCTTACTCAAGGACACAAGTGTCATGACCGGGATTCGAACCCACACCCCGACTACTCGACCACCAGAACTTGAATCCGATGCACTAAACCACCCGGCCATGACACCCGGCCCTTTAGTTGATTGCTATTAGGATGACCTAACATTGATTTCCTTTTTTGAATCTTTTCACATTCCAGTCCTGTCACAGAACAGCGCTCAGAAAGTCGGCGTCTCATCCTACGTCATCAAGAAATGCCACAAGCAAACGCAGATAACTACCGCTCCTCCCAAAGTACTTCCTCCACCTCCACCGCCGACACCATTACCTCCAGCCCCAAAGGTCATGAAGAATAAAGTCACTCTCGTCAAGCCTTACACCCAGACCAAATCCATCTCCTGCAGACCTCATACCTCCAACAAGGAAACCATGACTGGTAAGAAATTCACTTGAGTTTTTTAAAATATTTTTCTTCAAAACATGTGTAACTAAAATAGGGAGACCACCAACATAGGGCTAGATAGCTCAGTTGGTAAAGGGCTGGCACGTTAATCCGGCGGTCATTGGTTCAAATCCCACTCTAATAAATTTTTCTTAGTTCAATCCCAAACTATTTAAAATTTTTTAGTCAGTTTCTCCTGTGGTTTATTACTTGACATTTGAAATAAAAAAGTTGCATCTCTTTAAGGTGATCCCATGGCTGCTGCTTCACAGGTTGTATCGTAAACTTAGGTGAGATCCCTGGCTACATTTCAGTTAACAGTTGTATGGCTTCTGACTATCACCCCGAACAAAGATATTGACAAAATAGAGAGACTGCCAACATAGAGCTAGATAGCTCAGTTTGTAAAGCGTCAGCAAGTTAATCTGGAGGTCGTTGGTTTAAATCCTGCTCTGTAAATTTTTGTTTGTTCAACCCCAAACTATTTAAAATTTACCCAGTCAGTTTATCTTGTGGTTTATTACTTGACAAATCAAAAATTGTCAACATGAGAAAAATGTGCACCAAATGTTTCTAGCATGGTTGGCTGCAGATTGCACCAGAAGACCGGCACAAGGTGCTGTATAAAAGGGCGTCATTATTCAATCATAGCTCTGTATAACCGCCATAAAAATAATGATCACTTTCAGATGCCAACCAGGTGTGATAAAGTGCTACAATGAATGCAAAGCAAGCTTAGCTTGGGCAAAACACCAATGCCCTGCCTCTCTCACTGAAAGTGTGAACTTTGAAATGTTTCATTTTTGCGTCCATGTTTTGCAGCACCCGAAGCTCTTAGTAGAGAAGTCTTAGAAGAAATCAAGCTATTTCTGAAGAATTGATAGAACTAGAATTAACTGACTTCCAACACCTGCATACTTGCCCGTGTTGAATTTCTGTACACATTTCATTTGAACTAAATGCAGGCCCGTATTCTGTTTCCCTTACAGATGCTATACTCCCGGTCATAATCCAATTCCTGTACCAATCTACGTCCCTGTACCCATGCACATGTACACAACACCCATCCCTCACCCCATGACCCTCCCCGTTCCTGTACCCGTGCCAATCTTCCTTCCCGTGGCCTACAACAATGCTGACCGCCTTCTTGAAACCATCAAAGAGATTCGTGAGAGGATCCCATCCGATCCTCTGGAAGCGGAGCTCTTGATGTTGGCTGGTGCGTTAGCCGTGGATAATGCTGGTTCCAAATCCAGTCCGGCGTCAGAACAAGGGGAAACAGCTGCTCCAGAGATCTCTACGCTAGAAGCTCTTGGTATGTACCATCTTTCCCTCTGCGTGGTATTATTTTTTTTCCCGAACTTCCGGAATAATTTGTTTTTTGAGAATCTCATTGTCACAATGAAACCCTGACAAAACAAAATAAGGATAAAATGCATCAATAACATTGTGTATTGTTTAGGTGGAGGAGAAGACTTGAGTAGCAGTGCTTTAGAGGATGCTGCAGACTTGATGTCGACACAGTTCTCGCCTGAAAACCTCCTTAAGTTGGCTGCCGATATGGCTCAAGTAATGGAGGAGGTGCCGAACAATGATCTGCAAGGTAAGCTGGGTTGAAATATCCACTAAGCCAGCCACCAGAGTGTCTAGCCAATAACCTTACACTCCAATATGCCCAGTGATCTGGGCCAAATTTCATAGAGCTGCTTAAGTACGAAAAGCAGCTAAGGACAACAAAATTATGGTTACCAGAATAAGCTTACCATCCAAAGTATATGTCACAACTGCTGCCTGCTCATTTCCTGCTAAGCAGAAAATTATTAAGCAATATTTTCTGCTCAAGCAGCTCTATGGGCCCAATTTCATAGCGCTGCTTAACGGCCGATTTTGTGCTTACTGTGCAAGTGTCCATGTCATAGCGCTGCTAACCGTAAGCGAACGAAAAGGCATGCTCTACCAACTGAGCTATCTAGCCCTATGTTGGCGGTCTCCCTATTTTGTCAATATTTTTGTTCGGGGTTGCCAGTCAGAAGCCATGCAACTGGGATTTAAACATGTCAGACTTTTGGTGTGTGTTTGCAGTTTTGATTGGTCAGTGCATTAGGGGGTGGAGCTTAATGGATCGTTCTATATCACTAACAAATGGTTTCTTGTAAGAAATGTGGAGACTTTGAGGTGTTAGTTCAATCCAATACCGAATGTTGTGACCACTCGTTTGCGTGCTGATGTTTGGTAATGTAAATGATGTTTCACCTGTTACAAAATATGCATGGAAACCATTGGAAGTTGCCCAATATGAATAATGACAAGCAGGCATTTTGGCCAATGAGTAAAGAAGCATAACTGTAAATGCAATTTCATAAGTTGTTTTTGTTTTTGTTTTTCATGCAGATGATTTGGATAGTCTTTTTGTCATTGAAGAACCAAAAGTTGATCTACCGCCACCGACCACTCGCTCCAAAGCCAAAACTGGCGGGCGACGTGGACGCAGCCGCGGAAACAAGAAGGCCTGTATTGAGGAGCCAGCCCCAGTGGAAAAGGACAAGCCGGCTGTCGTGGTGAAGAAAAGCAAAGAGGAAGCCCGTAGCAGCATCGGCTTGAATGCATACAGCCACTTCATCTCGACCAAGAAAACCGAGATGGCGGATAAGCCGGGTTTAACATGGAATCCAGATATCTTAGAGATAAGTTTGGATGAGCTAGCGTATATATTATGCTTGATGTGTAAGGAAGCTACGCAGCCAGACGGCGCCAAGTACCCACCAGACATCTTACATCTAATCTTCCTGTCAATCCAACATTATCTCTCGAACAGCGGTCGTCCGGACAATATCTTCACGGATGAGATCTACCACCGCTTCACCGATCTCCTACACGAAGAGATTAAACACTGGGAGATTAGTTGTGATCCCCTGAGCGGTGTGATCTTAAACTCCCGCATTAATGAGGAGACGTTATGGAACGCTAAACAGTTGGGGGCGCACTCTCCGTACATTCTCCTCAGCACATTGATTTACTTCAACGCTAAGCATTTTGCGTTGAAGACCATTGAGAACCACAAAGCGTTGGCATTCTGTCGTATTCAGAAGCACATTCGTAAGACGGGATCAGTTCGCTCCATGTTCCTGAGATACTACCCTGGAGCAGGGAAGAAGGGTAAGTAGAATCGACTTCACGGCGAGAACATTTGCTTAACTCTTTCAGTGCCAATGTCGTACGTGTACCATCTACTTTATGTATTCAAAAAGTGTCATCAGTTGTACATGTATGACCCATAATATACATGTTATCACTAGAGGGCATTATCACTCAGGAAATACTAAAAGAGTTAATGACATCGCAAGCTGAAACAGCGCCCTCACTGTGGTGAAGGGAAGACCAATTTGAGAGGTATTGGATGAGAGATGTGTGTGGCACATACACCTGTGTATCTTTCCATTGTTCAACCTCGGCCATAGCTGAGGATTGTACTGTTCAAAGCCTTATTCCAAGCAGAGTTTGACACATCAGCTTTTCTCTGATCTCTTTTTTAAGTTGGGATAACTTTTTAGTTTATTTTTAATTTGATATTGTTTTCTTTTAAGAATACATCTTTGAGTATATTTCGTGGATGAGCCTATACATGTATCAAGTTTGTACACGAATGTTTCAAAGGTGTGATACAAGATTTGTAACTGTTGACAGATTTTTATTATCTATCCTTCAAAACCACAATGGATGATCTTGAATGGTCAGACAGTAGGAGGGTTGACTGTGCACTGTGTACATGTATTCAACACTTGATGTGATATTGCAAGTTGGCATATTCTATCATTCAAAACCACAGTGGAATATATTGAATGGTCAGACAGTAGGAGGGTTGACCGTGTACTGTATGAGTGCATTCACAACATAATATCACATTGCAGGCTGTCACAGTTTATCTACCATTTAAAACCACATGGATGATCTTGAATGGATGATCTTGAATGGTCAGACAGTAGGAGGGTTGACTGTGTACTGTGTACATATATTCAACACATGATATGATATTGCAAGCTGGCATATTCTTACATTCAAAACCACAGTGGATGGTAATGAATGGTCAGACAGTAGAAGAGTTCTCTGTGTGCTGTATAGATGCATTCGCTACATGATACAACATTGCAGGCTGGCATAATTTATCATTCAAACCACATTGGGCAATATTGACTGGTCAGACAGTAGGAGGGTTAATTCTTGATGAAGAAATGATGTGCTATTATAATATGACTGGCTGTGTATTTGTTTGTACAGTGGGATCAACAGAAACTGGAGGCAAGAGGAAACGTGATAGAGACAGTGATGTAGAAACAGTACGACTGGAGCAGACAGAGAATACAGTCAACCCACTCAGGTGTCCAGTCAGACTCTATGAATTCTATCTCTCCAAATGGTAAGAATCTAAATCAACTTCATGTACCTGGGCAATCATTTCACTCAGAGCTTAGATTCATCTTTAAGATCTGGGCCCAATTTCATAATGCGGCTTAATGGTAAGCAAATTTTCATGCTTACTGTAGCAGAAATATTTGCTTAAGCGTATGCATATTTTAGGGTGAGAATCAAAATAGACTTCATGTACCTGGCACTAAGAGCTTAGATTCATCTTAAGATCTGGGCCTAATTTCATAGCGCTGCTTAATGGTAAGCCAATTTACGTGCTTACTGTAGCAGAAAAATTGCTTAAGTGAAGCATATTTCACAAGTTAGCAAGAAAATTAGGCGCCCAGCTCGCGCATTCACCATGGATTTGCATTGTTAGGTCATTAATTTTCAAAGAGTAAGCACTGGAAGGTTAACATGCCTTTTCGTTGTTATGGTTGGCAGCGCAATGGATGATATGGAATGGTCACACAGTAGGAGGGTTAAGATAATTTCCTACCCTATTAACCCTTATATATGATTTGTGTTTATTACCAACAGTCCAGACTCAGTGCGTAGTAACACTGATCTATTCTACCTAGTACCAGAGCGATCCTGTGTTCCAGATAGCCCTGTGTGGTACTCCAGTGCACCTCTTGGTCAACACGATATGAACAAGATCTTAACTCGGATCTTGATGGTGACTGATATCCATGACACATGGGCGGAGGCAAGCGACGACCCTGATGACTAGAGAGCAAGTCAACTATTAGTAATGATTTGATTGGCTGAGGGTCATCCAATCAGATGGTAGTGGGGGAAAGGGGGTCGTCTTTGAAGATCATTTTTCGTTTGTTTGTCGGGTCACATGGTTTATAATAATAATACCTAGTTCTTATATTATTAGTTCTTACACAAGCATGAGTGAAATATAGAGAAGTATAGCGCTTCTGCGTCCCATATTTAAGGCCGAATTGGATATGGGACGCAGACGCGCTATACTCTTGGTATTCCACGAGCGTGCATGTGATAACTGAATTATCTTCAAGCAAACTTGACACGCAGATTAACGCAATACGTGATGTTGGAACAGCTGAACAGGTTTACGTTTACTAAGCTTAAAATAGCACAATTCGCAGAGTTATAACAGCGCAATACGCAGGGTGTGATACTGGCTGTGAATGTAGGTTTATATCACACCCCTTGTTGCTATGGGTTGACCAATCAGAATAGAGGATTCAAGTTTGCTTGAAGATAAAGCGCTTTGTCACATGGGCATCTCAAAGCGCTCAGTATTTTTTCCTCCAAGGTATGGGTTTTTTATAGTATGAGACCTTTTTTCTTAACGTAGCACCATGTAATGGTTTACAAGGTGCTGTGGCGCAATATGCAGCCAATCAAACCAGGAACACCGGGGCAAACATCTTCTCTTTACGATAAGTGCACTGGGTTCTTTTATGTGCATTTTACAATTTTACATACCATCTGAAGGACGCAGCAATAATTATTAAGTGTCTTGCTTAGGGACACAAGACACGACTGGGATTTGAACCCACACTCTGCTGAACAGAAACACCAGAGCTTGAGTCCGGTGCTCTTATCCGCTCGGCCACAACACGCCGAACAAATTGATCATGTGATTCGGTATTTTCATTTTACTGAACAAATTATAGATATCTATAAAAGGACCTCAGTCAACATGTTTCAAAATTGCTTTTGAAATCTTCAGTGAAGTGCTTGCTGACAGAGGAAGACACACGTCCTTAACAAGGGCATTCTTAACATAGGAATCATTAACATTGGTGTTTAACGAGACAGGTTTTTGAAATAATAAAGCCACAGCCTACAGCTCTGATTGTGCCATTTAAAGGAAGATGGTACATCAATAGTGAGTTAGAAGGTGTCTCATGCCCTCTTTGAAACTACAGCTTGTGCTTTGGCTCTGTCTTTAGGCTCTCTCCGGTTATATTGATAATGTGCGCTTTGATTGCATTGGACGCATTGGCAGCTCAGTCTCGAGAGACCATGCTAGATGCGCCCCTGGAGTGTTGTCTGTTTGTGGTGCCCAGGCCCAATTTCATAGAGCTGCTTAAGCACAAAAAGTAGCTAAGCACAACAAAATTATGCTTACCAGAATAAGGTTACCAGCCAAAATACCATGTCACCTGTACAATTTGTGACTGGTGTCCTGCTGATTTCTGCTCAGCAGAAAAATGTTGTGCAATATTTTCTGGTGTGGCTGTGCAGTCCAATGCATAGTGGCAGTCCCTGTTGCACTTGGTACAGACATACAAAGAAGCCTGGAGTGTATGGGTTTCTGCAGTGCGTTTCTCTCGTACCCTGTGAGCTGACCTCTAGTCACATCTGCTTCCCCGATGTGGACTGTCTGATGCCAGGCATCTCGCTTCCACGGCCTTAATCTCCCGGCTGTCTTGAGAGACATTGGAGGCTTTCAAGTCTCTCTTGCAGGAAACCTTGAATCGGATTAAGGGGCGACCGACTCGTCTGGTACCAGTAGCCAGCTGTTCATACAGGATGTCTTTTGACAGCCTCTCATCCTCCATGCAAGGAACATGTCGCAGCCATCTAGGCACTTCAAATTGGCAGACACAGCCAAAGCCATAACCAAAGCCCTAGTTTCAAAAAGGTCCGAGTGTCTTAAAGATAACATTTACATGTACAAATATTTGAATTATTTTTCAATTTTGATCATATTTGGAGACCCTATTTGCACAGCTTAAAATCCTGCTTCACTTGCAGTAAGCAGCTCCGTATTGAGCCAAGGCCACAGTTTCATAGAGCACAAAAAGTAACTAAGCACAATGAATTTATGCTTACCAGAATAAGGTTACCAGCCAAAATACCATGTCACATGTACAATCTGTGACTGGTATCCTGCCTGTTTTTGCCAAGCAGAAAATGTTTAAGCAATAAACTTTAAAAGCAGCTCTATGAAATTGATCCCTGGTGAACAGCGCAATGAGAGTGGGCCGAGTTGTGTCGACCCTTGAGGATGGTTCTTAAAAACTAAACACGTCGAAGGAATGTACATTTCACTATGGTCATATAAGCAATACCTTAGTCCCTTCAGTGTAAGGCTTTGACCAAATAAGCCATTTGCCTGTTAGATATAAATAACGTCTGGTACAATGACTTGCCCAGTCACATGTTACCGCTTAAACTTGAATTCCTCAGACTAAAGAGACAGTTGCTTTGTCTGTTGGTTTGGGGCAAGCTTTTGTGTAGCAACTTCCAGATGAGTAAACTCTGGTACCATTGTGCCATGCACATTAATTCAGAATTGGGTTTGGGTGTTTGTCGTCTTTAAATGTAACTTCGCAAAAGCTTGCCCCGAACCATGAGACATAGCAACTGTCTCTATAGTCTGAGGAATTAAGATTCAAGCAATAAGTTAAGGCTAAAGCAAGTCATTGTACCAGACATTATTCAAATCCAACTCGCAAATGGCTCATTGGCAGCTACGGCTTTGACATGAATGTGTTGAAGTATAGGAGGCCCATAGCAACAGTCATAGCAACAGCTGCAGCCACCAATGCGGACAAATACTCAGTTCATGTCAAGAACAAGTTTAAAGTGCATTTGTACATTTTGTAAATGTGGAATTTTTCTTGAGTTATCTCTTGTAAGCCACAATTTTTGATCTTTTTCATTGGCGAGCTGTAAACATATTGAAAGGCTGTAGGTAGAAAGCTTATTTTACAAATTGTTCTATAGTCATTGAAGATTCCATCCATTTAAATGTGCATGGTTAAATAACCCTCCTACTGTTTGACCATTCAATATCCTCCACTGTGGTTTTGAAGGATAGATAAACTATGCCAGCCTGCAATATGATAGCATACACAAATTAGTTCTGTGCGCAGTTGTGCCACCATAATACACAACTAATGCAGATGAATGGCTTCAAATGGTTGGTCAACCGGCTGGAAAATGTGATCACTAGTAGGAGGGTTAATTAATGAACAAATTGATAATGTTGTCTTTAAAGGGACACACGTTGCCTTCAGATTGGGCGCGCTTTGGGTTGTTAAAAGCATTTGTTATGAAATTAATTACTGTCAGGATGGTTGGAAAGATGTTTTAAAAGTAGAATATAATGTGGTTTTCCTTTGACTTTGTGAACTAACACGGTCCGCCATTTTGTGGAGTCAACTGGTGGACTGAATTAGTTCACAAA
This sequence comes from Pycnopodia helianthoides, assembly GCA_032158295.1. Lineage (NCBI taxonomy): Eukaryota > Metazoa > Echinodermata > Asteroidea > Forcipulatida > Asteriidae > Pycnopodia > Pycnopodia helianthoides. Next base: position 20,726,442 of record CM063252.1, on the reverse strand, counting down.
GTAAAAGGAAAACAACACAATTTTGAGGTATATTCGTGTGGATCATTATATTCTACTTGATAATATTGTTATAACCCAAAGTGCCCAATCCGAAGGCAACATGTCCCTTTAATTCTTGAAGCGTACTTGCAATGTAATAATCTATTCCATGAGATTATCTCAAGTTGAGTTCATAATAGACACGTCAGCTAATCCAAAAGCAAAGTTGATCTCATTATTTATGAGCCAAAGTTTGAACTGTGCAAAATTGTTTTCCATTTTGACATCTTGATTTTCTTGGTATGACAGTTGGTTGATATGCTTTTTGGCCATGGACAGGTCTTTGTGTAGTCGGTCAAATTCTTGTATTCTGTACAGTATTTTAACCTTTTTTTCTGACCAATTTTCTTAAAGAAGTTTACGCTTAAAGGCAGGATTCGTAAAAGTTACTGGTTTTAAAAATATACTTGGAATCACTACAATTCAGGAGACTGTTAATGTTGTATTAAAAAGTAACCTTAAAGAAGTGTTGATAATCTTTATATAGACTTCATGTAGATGCATCATAAAGCTAAACCTAAGGGTCTTATCTTAGGGGGTCAAAGTTCACGGAAGGTGTGCATGTGTATAAGTGTTTCAAACCAGATTCAATTTTACCTCTGAAGATGGTGCAGAAGGAGGACCGTTCCACACATTTTACAGGCAACTAATAACTACATTTTATGCAAAGGCAGGCCTGGAATTACACGGAGAACATGGGCTCCGTTGCCCCTGGTCTTGACCTTCAAAAGTTTTCCATAGACTTTAAGGTTTTTACAGTGGAAGTGTCCTATTGCAAAATGAAAATGGCCTTGCCCTCTCAAAGCTGAAATTCCAGGTCAGCAAAAGGAACACCTGGGTATCAAAAAATACATTTTTCTAAAAGGGCTGGCCTTGTCACAAAGGGCAATTTCTTCTAGAAGCTTAGAGGTCACTTTTTTAAAAACAAAATCTCAAAGTATATTATGTGAAGAGTGAAACTTGAATGCCTTTTCTTCTTGGAGATTTCCCTAGAACCGATTGCCTGCAAATGGCCTCATGTGACATGGCCCCTTAGCAGTTCCTTACAATTCCCCAAGAAAATTTGAACATTGAAGCCTGAACCATTTTCCTTCTTGTAAATTTGCCTGGAACTGGTTACCTGTCCATGATACTATCTGCGAAGGATCTTAAAATGTAAATTGTTGTGCCTAGGGTATGCATTCTCTCTATAGTTAGTTCTTGTATATGAGTCATTGTGTACAATCTGTTCTGTTTTTTACCAATAGCTCATAAAGATAATGTAATAAAGCTAAACCCATAAAATGATTTAGTGGAGAATTTTTTCAGTACTTGATGAAACCGACATAATTGTAAGAATGTTTAAAATAAGCGTTTAACCAAATTTAAATGACCTGCACCGTGAAAAACTAGTTATTTTACTTTGTAATGATTTGTGAGTTCATGTGTTAGATTAGGCCAAATGCAAAGACTATAAAAAAAGACTTCATACCTTGTATCCTATTTTTTTGTTTTGTTTCACTTGATGTTTGTCAATTTTCACCTGCTTTAGAACATCATAGATTATTAAAAACTTAGCATGTCATAAAGTTGGTTTAAATGTAGAAAGTTTATTACAATTGTGACTTGATTAACAGAGGGAAGCACAAGATTAAGAAGTTTGAGTTCTATCAAATGTTAACACAATCAGAACATCCTTCTCTTTAATGATATTGTGTCAGAGCTTTTACAAAATGTCTCACAAACTTTGGGTTTCGGAAAGATAAACTTAGCTGTTGTTTGTGACCCTTTGTATGGAAACCTTAAATTTAATTCAGGGTTGATTTGTGACTTAATTATTTTGATCAACTCAATGTGATAAATGATGTAACATTCCTATATTTTATCCAGTCAAGCACACAACAGCTTAAGAAGTTAACAAGAATGCTTCTTGCGAAGTACCAAGCGTATTCGAGTTGTGTGGGCCACACATGCAATACACACACCCATATGTCATTGTTATCGGGTACTAAACCTGGAGATTGCTGTGTGTAGTAGTTCTCTGTGTCTGTCTGCTTTCAGGCATTTCATGCGCGCTGCCATTTTATTTATGGCAAATTTCTGCTTTTCCATTGGTTGATCTGGTTAATTCTACCATGCCGGCATGTCACATGGTATTGATACTCCATTTCCACTGCTGACATAGAGGGCGTTCACAGCAGACACAGATGACACTATTGAGCTCAGAATTCTCAGTGTTCCTATTTCTGGTTTAAACACAAAATGCAAACACTAGGTGGCAGCAGAGTTTCGAGGTACGTTTTTGTTCTTTGAAAACGTGCGCATGTGCTCAGAATGACGTAGACGACAGAAACTTATGCGGTATGTCTGCTGCCACCTACTGTCTGAAAGTCTCTTGAAACTGCAATTGGTTGATAAGGTTGGGTAATAATAGATCAGTCAATTACTATTTATTTTTGCATGTTGTATTTTCCAATTCCCCCCCCCTCCCTGTATGTGGGACACCTTGTGTAAACTTCCACTGATCACCACTCATGAGGTGAGACATTGGAAGTCATCAAAATACAGCAAGTGAGTCTCTCATTACTCCAAACAGTATGTGACATGTTTGAACAAAATCAAAACTCACAAAACGACAGATACTGTATCAAATCGACTGGTGAGACTGTTTGACCTTCCTGAGCTTCCATGCTACCCCAGCCGTGTGGTCTTAGTGCTGGTTATTGCAAAGCTGTTGATGTCCTCACTCAGCCAGATAGTCACAGACAACCACCGATCGGACTTTGATGAGGTCAGTTTGTAATCTTATCTTTGCTTAGGTTCTCTGCATGTGGTTGAAGCTTAACTCCGTAAAGCTGCTGAGCACGTTAAAACTCTGCTTAGCAGTTTACAGATTATCAGCAAAAATTACTAAAATGATTTTGGCTGAGCGAGTAAACCACTGGTCTGACTTTGAATGAGGTCAGTTTGTAAACTTATCTTTACTTAGGTTCTCTGCATGTGATTGAAGCTCAACTTCATAAAGCTGCTGAGCATGTTAAAACTCTGCTTAGCAGTTTACAGGTTATCAGCAAAAAATTACAAAACTATTTTTGGCTGAGCGAGTAAAATGTTCGCCATTAATGTCTGGTCAATGATCAGGATGCTGGATGCTTGATGGAATCTCTGATGGAACCTCCACAGATAAGAATCACATGACTTGACACCTGGAAATAATCAGGAGATAGGGAGTCTAATTTACTCTTGTAGTTCAGGGTGTAGTTAGTCCATGTCCAAAATGGCCGCTTTGGCTGTGGCTGGACCAACTTGTCAATGTGTGTTGAGGCATAGGCAGTCCTTAGCAACAGCCGCAGCCGCCACTTCAGACACTGCTTTAGGCCATGTCTGAACTAATGGGTAAAGTTAACCTAAATTTCATTTGTGTTTTCTTGTATAGGAGTAGAACAAGTTCATTGACATGATCGGCATTTGAAGTTTGTGAAGGCTCAAGTGTTCCAGTTCTTTCTTGCCTTTACCACAATCGAGAATGATTTAAGGTGAATTTTTGTATTCTGCACTTTTTCAAGCCCAGTAGGCCCCTCAAAGGAAACCTTACAGTACTGTTACCCCTGTTCATCAGGAATTCCTAAATCCATCTCAACTCCTTAGGAGTATGCAGCACCGGAACCCAAGTGGGTGCACAGGTTGCTAGTCATTCACACCAACAATCTCTACCCTTAAAGGTTACCCTTTTACTCTTGGGTGATGAGAAGCAATTACAGTAGAGTGTCTTGCTCATGGACAGAAGTGTCCGGGACTGGGACTCGATGCCACAACTGTGACTTGAGCACCAGAACTATAATTCAAGGCACTAGATCGCTCCGCCACAACACCACAGAAAGGATACTCAATATCCAATATCAGTTTTGTCGTGGCGGAGTGGTTTAGTGAACCCGACTCTAGCTCTGGTGGCCAAGTCATTAAGGTGTGGGTTCGAATCCCGCTCATGACACGTGTCCTTCAGCAAGACACTTGACTAAAATTGCTTCTCATCACCCAGGAGTTGACTTGGCAACTCCCCACGGAGACTCCCAAGGGAGCTGAGATGGTTTAAGGAATTAAATAAATGGCTCAGTGACCAGGAGTAATAATGTTCAAAGAGCAATGGCCATTTCTTTGGAATTGCACTAAATAAGAGATGTTATTATTCATTGTGTTTCGAGACAAATGGTGGGTATCTGAGGGAAATAGGTTAATAAGTCATGTAAATACTTACTGTTTTAGGATTAGTTTGTGGAGGATGTGCCCATAATGGAATATTCCTGACTGCATATCTCTGCCCTGTCAGTCACCACTTGACAAGTTGCATCTCTGGTCAAAAGATGGCAGTCTTCCAGTTGTCTATATTCAGCAACCCCACTTTGATGTCCAAACACATTAAGCTTCTAATTCTCACAAACCAAGTCTGACTCTAAGCACCCCGGGGAATTAATTATCAGGAAGAGAGTTGCTTCAGAGCAATCTGCAGTAGATGTTGTCGTTCAAGTCTCAGTCCTTGTATAAGAGTAATATGATCAGTCTGCGTGATCTGGAGTGCCATCTTGTCTTTAATACTCTGAGAAAAAAGAAAAAAAACAAACGAGATGCTGATGTCAGTAAGAGTATTTGAGATGCCCAGTTGCAGCCCAGTTGCTGGTCACTGCTCCTTTGTTAAGAATGAAATTCATTATGAATGAATATGGTGCACGTCTCACTGTGCGCACGTCTCACTGTGCGCACGTCTCACTGTGCGCACGTCTGCTAAAATGCACACTACACAGTAACACAAGGGGAATCCGACTTCCAAAATGGCGCAAGCAAGATTTATTGTGTGCATAAGCAGGGAACTATGCTTAGCAACTTTCTGCTAAGCACAAACAAGCAGTATACCAGCCACAGATTGTACATATGACATGGTACTTTGGTTGGTAACCTTATTCTGGTAAGCAAAATTTTGTTGTGCTTAGCTACTTTTTGTGCTTAAGCAGCTCTATGAAATTGGGCCCAGGTGAATTGGGTCAATACTGTTCGAGTATTTCAAATTCATTAAACTTCTGGAAAGAATGTTGGACCTTTCTGTGAGTAGAGAGCTCACAATACAAACAGCATTCGTCTGATTAACTGAAATGACAGAGTGTTTGTAGTTACCTGTAAAGTCAACTGATTTTCCTGCATTTCTCTTGACAATAGCCTGGTAGCCAGAAGTCTCACTTGATTATCACAGTGTGGTGAGATAGAGTCCGTTGTATAGACCCTCTTCCAGTCGTTTCTAGTAATAATTACAATGATGTTGATTAAACATTAAAAACCAGAGAAATTCATAAAGTTCCATCCTTAAGTTTTCTATAAAAGCACCATACAACACAAATTAATTGACAACAACAATAAACTGTTTGTATTTTGTCAGGGATTTTGTGCATGTTCATGCTGGGTTTATTTAGATTGCCACAACTGAAATAAGCTCTTCAAATGCTATTTCCACAAGTTTGACAATATTTCTGAAGGACTGGTACTCGTGTAACACAGAGATTTAAAAAAAGGTTATATCTGTAACTCTAATTCTCTGGTTAACGGAGATCCTATGTGTGCGAGAGGGAGTCTTAATTTAGAGAAGATGTCACAGAAAAATAACGTAAGATTAGTGACATCATTTCCAAGAACAAGGTTAGATGACGTAGTGGTCAACAGGGAAGGAATGGTCAATACTGGGGACCTTGAGGTCATAGCCTAAGAACGTGTGTGGTGCGTTTACTGAGAGATGGGAGTGAGCCTTGAAATGCACAGAGGATATGGGCCACCTGTTGACATATATACAGTTTGGGGAATACTAAAGTTAATGGAAAATCATCCTTACACTGGCATAAACTTTGTCTTCAGAGCGATTTCAGATTGGTAGTGTTATGAAGAATTTATTACCAATCCTGTATTTTGTTTTCAAATGAAGATGAGAGAAATGACATGGATTGACAGGCCAGGAGTTACAAACCTCTGTTGCACTGGGCCCAATTTCAATAGAGCTGCTTAAACAGAAAACATTGCTTTAACAATTCCCTGCTTAGCAGAAATGAGCAGGAAACCAGTCACAATTGGTGCACTCAGGCATGGTATTTGGCTGGTAACCTTATTCTGCTAAGCATAATCTTGTTGTGCTTAGCTTATTTTTGTGCTCAAGCACCTCTATGAAATTGGGCCCAGATGTTAACGTCCATGCTGGTCTTGGCTTTGGTAACAAAACCAAAAGATTCTTATAGACTTCAAGATTTTCCAGTGGAAGTATCCCCTTTGCAAAAATGAAAAATGGTCTTGCCATCTCAAAGATGGATTTCCAGGCCTGGATTGAGACTATTTTTAAGATTAGGACAACTCACATTTCCACTGCATCCATACACATGATCTTAAGTGCTGTGATCAACCGCCATGACAGTCCGTCCCATCCACAGCACAAGTCATCTTGAAGTTTGCTCTCTCTTATGATTTCTAGCTTCCTGTCTTGCAGTTCGTTACAATGCCTTGTCACATGACAGTCAATACACCGCATGATATCATCTGTTTAAAAAAAAATACAATTACCTGTCAAGTTAGTGCAGCAAGATTTATGAGACTTTGTTGCCAACACAGTTTGTCATAGTGCATTAGGGTTGTCACTCGGAGTGCAATGGAAAAAGCCAGGATTCATCGAGTGGTTATATTCTGCAACAATGCACAAACGAAATGCGTTCAACATTTGTTTTATATTGCACTGCCATGTTCTATAACGCTGTTCTAATTCTGCGTATTGCTCTATTTTAAGCTATGCGTCAAGTTTGCTTGAAGATAAATTCATTATCACAAGCGCTCTCGTGGAATACGGAAAAGTATAGCAAGTCTGTCTCTTTGGATATTAGACACAGAAGCGCATATTTTTTTCCCGTAATCCCCTCGTGGTTGTGTGATAACTAATAGTAAAATGTACACAGTTATTTTTGTCTCTGTACACAGTAGTGTCACCATACACAAGTAGTCTTGGTGCACGACGCTGGTGTAAGTGTTGTAAACTCAGAACTGAGAAGTCTCCCGAATTCCGAAAACCTCTTCCGCAGTGGTAGAACAAATAGCAAGACAAGTTCTCTGAAGAACAAAAATCTACACAGCAAAGTAGATATACACATTGTGTTACCGCAAACCGAAGATACATTGATACCTCACCATGCAATGCCTAAAAAACCATAAACCAAGACTACTTATGCAGTTGAATGGTTTGAAATGATGGAGTCAACTGGCTGGAAATACACACAATTGGCGACCAGAGTCACGTGACTCATAGTGGGTATACAATGTAAACAAACCAAGCAAGCGATGCACAGTGTGCATGGAAAAGCATGACTGCTTCCAAGTGCTGCTGCTGAATGGTGGGAAGCAGTCATGCTTTTCCATGCACACTGCGCGTCGCTTGCTTGGTTTGTTTACATTGTATACCCACTATGAGTCATGTGACTCCAGTCGTCGACTTCTGTTGTCTATTGTCTCCAAAAGTAGGGGGGGGGGTTTAAGGAGTAATATACCTATATGAAACTGCAGTGAGCTATGTTGGTTATCACACACTATAAAGCCATACTCTAATAGTAGTGTATGATTGCTATGAGGTCCGTAACATATAAACGCTTGTTCCCATTTCTTGTAGGGAGTGTCTGTAGTGATCACGTAGCCGTCCTGTGAGGCATCATATCCACCCTGCATCTACAATCAACATAAAACAGACAAGGTTTACATGTAAGTATGCACCTTACATGCAAGTATCCAAAGGTGCAAGAAGTGAGCATTTTAGGAGATAGAGCTATTAGCTTTTTTTGAGATATGGTGGACACTACCAGAGTGCACTGTTTGGTTTTAGGTGTACATGTTTGTACACATACACATTTACCCAAACCTAATAGTGTCCACCATATCTTTAATGGCTTATTGGTTGTTCTTTGAATCAACTCTGATCAAGCTTGATTCTAATAATGAGATGGGCAGGTTTAAAAATTATACTGTATTTTTGGGGGTGCTACTTCACCTTACAAAATTATTACCCCTGCCCATTGGGCCGTAAGCGTTCCTAAAACCATCTTAACTCCTGAGGAGTATGCAGCACCGGCAACCAAATTGCGCACAGGTTGCTGACCATTCACATCAACAATGTCTATGTTTGCAGGGATCCATTTACTCCTGGGTGATGAGCACTTTTAGTCACAATGTCACTATTGGGGGGGGGAGGGGAATTGAACCCACAATTTAATGACTTGGCCAGCAGAAGTCAAGTTCGATATGAAAAACTTTGTTTGTGAGTATGTGTGTTTCTGAAAAGACATGTGACATATAACATGTGATGTCACTGGTGGAGTGACAAACGTAAAGCCATTTCTTGTGCTACCACAATGGTTTGTGCATGTATGGTAGCATTAAATTCAGATGTTTTAATTTTGTTCCTTGCTCCACAAGTGACGTAACATCATGAACCAGGTTTGCTTTTCTGGGCATTCCCACAAAGAATTATTTTAAATGAAACAAATTGAAAAAAAAAAAAAATTTAATGGATGCCTTCTTACCTCCGCTGTTGGTGAATGATTGAGTAGATCTAAGAATGGCACTAAGACACAATTATCCTCCTCGGCAAAACACAACTTTTCCTGCTTCCCATAAACACATCTTGTATTCACAGTAAACCACGCCCATCGAAATCTCTCATAGCTTACATTCATCTCTGGCCTTAGCTTCTTCAAATCCGCAAAACAACTTTCAAGCTCCTTGAATGCAGTCCTGACTTTTTTAATCTGCGCCGTTGCAAGTGTTCGAAGATTTTGTGGTAACAGTTGTAACTCTTCTTGTTTGAAGAAGGCTGGGGTGGTGTAAGATGGAGAAAGGATTGCTATGTAAGGAAACCAGATTGAGTCCACTCCCTTGGAGACCTCATGGAGTAGGAAGATGGCGAGGGCTTGTTGGGATGTCATTGGTGGGCTATGACTGCAAGACAACATCATGACATTCAAGAGAAACAAGTACCCGGTTTATAGTCAATCACTTTTATTTCTTACTGATTCTCCAGAGAAACAAGTCTACTTGAAAACAGTTTGTTGATAAAAGTGCTCATGAGCAGCTTGGTGTTGGATGCTCCATAGGGAGTTGAGAAAGTTTTAGGAATAGTTGAAGTATGACTGATGGAAAAGGATAATAATGCTGTAAAGTGCCTTTTTCTTGTACCTAGGATAATGTGCACAACATGAGAACCAAGAATTATTACTATTATGACATTTTTTAATAGATGTTAATTTTTGCATCGGGGATAAAGAATTTAATATGGTTTTACCTTACACAGTTAAATCGTTACAGTATCCGCTGCGAAGGATTCAACCTCTAGCTTGGTGGTCTAGTGGTAAGACATCTGCTGTAGCTATGCAAAGGTTGTGGGTACGAATCCCTACCGAGTGATTTGCTTGTTGATTTTTTTTAACAGAGCTTGGGAAAGTACAGTGCTTTACACACATTGGTGTACGGGTAAAACCAAATTAAAGCGTGTGCTTTAAGGGAATTAAACTTGTCCAATAAAAAAGAAAGAAAACTACCTACTTTTTAATTAATGGTCCAAGTTGACTTCTCAGTACAGTAGATGTTGTAATCAATAGACTGCTTGGGATGTATAACAATGTATCTCCTGACTGAAAAACACCAACAATATTTGCCTTCAAAAACAAATTATTTTCTATTAATTATAAAAATCAAGAGGCATGTGAAACAAATGAACTGAATCAAAGAGAAAAATTGTTGAGTCTAAAAGCGTAGAAGCTGAAACTCCATTGGATTTTTGTGTCATGTTTTAGGTTTTCTTGAAAGTTGCACATGGTCATTTTTTTTTTGTTCATTTTGTGAATTATGTTTCTGGTTTCCCTCTTTGTAACCCTCACCTTGCATGCTCCTTTTTGGGCTTTGCTAAATTCCAATGACCGATGATAACACTTTCAATTGTTGGCATTACTGTCTTTATATTTCCTGAAGTGCACAGAGACCACTCAAGATTTGTCCATACGTTTGAAAACTGGGAAACAGGAACACCTAGCCACGGAAGGAGAGATATTAGCTACTTTTTGGGTGGGGTCCGGGGTCGAGCTTCCCAACCCCCCAGCAGGGTAAGATTGAGGCTCACACAGGCCTTCAGCAACTGACCAAGACTCCTGGCTGGTGAAACAGCGCACCTCATGTTACAGCATCCTCTGTTTTAGATGGTGTCTGACTCAGACTACCGTTTGGGGGATTTTGTGTTAAATACAGTTAAAGGCAGTGGATACTTTTGGTAATTACTCAAGAAATATGTTACCATAAAAACTTACTTGGTAATTAAGAAGCACCTGGGAGCTGCTGATAGTATTAAACATTGTGAGAAATGACTCCCTCTGAAGTGATGTAGTTTTTGAGAAAGAGGTTATTTCTCACTAAAACATTTGAATCTGAAAAAGGCCTCTTTCAGGCTTCTGAAAGCACACAATTCTATGCAACAAGGGTGTTTTTCTTGCAACTTTGATGACCAATTGAGCCCAAATTTTCACAGGTCTGTGATTTTATGCACATGTTAGGATACACCAAATGAGGATACTAGTCTTTGACAATTACAAAAAGTATATCCTGCCTTTAACCCTCTCCTGAAAATCTGGACATCCTGAGTTTTAAACTCAAAAATTAATGAGACAGTCAGCAGGTGCGTTCATCCTTGACACTGTAACATCAGACTTGAATGTGAATACACACCTTTACATTGACAGTCGTTTTCAGTCCTCTTCCAGTGTCTGTAAATTCAAGAGAATACAACAAAGTCTTAACAAAGCAACCAACAAAGTAGATTTCCATAAACTGTGTGTCAGAGTAAGTGTTATTAAACTATCTTAAGTGCCTATCTGGGGTGTGTTTTTCGCGGTTGTAACCAATAACTGTTTCGGTTGACTTGGCCATTGGCACTGGGCAATGGCCAAAACAGTTATTGGTTATGGCTGCGAAAACAGACCCTTGTTCGGCCTTTCTTCAAAACAATTCTTATATTTGAAGCACATGTGGTTCATGGTATTGAAGCTAGAGCTGCCAAACAGTGCATGTGATTATTAGCAATTTCATTCTTTATGAAGCTTGTAAGATAGCTCATGAGACAAGTTTCCCTCATTATATTGGCTTTAAAACTTAAAGCTCAAATCAGGTCAAAGGTGAATTTACTAAAGGGAAACACAACAAGAAAGCACCTTTCAGTTTGATCATATGGATACTTTAGACTGTACAGTGTTACATGTAACAGTACTATTACAAGTAACAATATGCAATGTTAGTGTTACAATGCTGCGTGTAACAGTATGCAATGTGATAGTGTTACATGCAACATGTTACATGTTACATGTAACAATATGCAATGTTAGTGTTACATGTAACAGTATTCAAAGACGCAGTCTTACACACAACAGGTTACATGTAGCAATATGCAGTGTTATTGTTTCAGTGTTACATGTGACAGTATGCAATGTTATAGCGTGATATTAACAGCATGCAATGTAACAGTGTTATATGTAACAGTGTTATCTGTAACAGTGTTACATGTAACAGTGTTACCTGTAACGCGGTGTGATGAAGGTTTGGTTTGCTTACCTGGAAAGTGTGCTGGTTGTAGGTGAGTACCTGTGAATGCATTACATGCCATCCATTTCATTAGCTGAATGTACAGGGATGTTTGAGCTGAATACTCTGTGATTAAATCAACAAATAGTGAGACGATATTGTTCTTCATTAGTGGAGAGATTGTACACAAAAGAAATGGTGATAAAAGATATGGTCAAGAGTGAATGTCAATACACACAAACAGCGACTAGAGACACGTGATTCATAGTGGGTATGCAATGTAAACAAACCAAGCAAGTGTGCGTGAAAAAGCATGGCTGCCATGCGTGCTTGGTTTGTGCAGGTGACCCCCCTACCCCCCCCCCCCCTCCAATGATGTGTCATGTCCATTGCTTGAAGTTTTTCCTTACAAATAGTTGTTCTTTGGGGTTTGAAAAATATTTGGTAGTAGCTTGTTCCAATCTGCAAATGATCTTGGGAGGAAGGAGAATTTGTAAAAGTGTAGGGGCTGAATCATGTTAATGAAGGCAGTTGCAGCCTGTTGTATATACAGGGGACAGGGTTGGAACTAGACCTAGTTCCAACCCTGTGTTCTGTATACTTTGGTCTGGTATGAATCAATGTCTATGGGATGGCAATGAATTTGTCATTTGTGGACAGAATTGTAAATACTTTGATGGTCTCTATGTGAACATTGAACACACAATTGACCATCCAGCGTGTGAAAAATTAATCAAATGTTAGTCTAGATGATTCCGATTTTTATAGGGAAAAAAATAATGTTCACGTTCATCATTGTATCTTTACCTGATGAAAAACAACCGCAAAACTTGATCGATTGAACACTTGGGTGAATAAAAAAATGTCACTATAGCTTTGACAAATGAAGCTAAGGTTTGGTGTTTTAATGTCATCAGTTGGTTTGGTTACTGAGATAGTATAATTGATTGCATCTAGTACTAACTAGTTGACTAGTAAGTAGTACTAGTAATCAGCACTCGACTAACGTCATTTTTGTTGAGTAATTGATTTTGTCGTCTGCTAGAAATTCGAAAACAAACCACTGTTGACTGTAGCTGTATATCATTATTATGCCATAGTTTTTAACTCAATCGGATGCATAAACTACTTAACCATGTGACAGATGATTTCCTCTTTGCCTTCTTCTTCGATTCCTCAAAGTTCTGCCCATTATGTATTAAATTGGAAACGATTTCAGCTGGTTGTTCAAGCAAAGTGTACAGAAAACTTTACGGAAAAAAATTGTCAACAATCATTCAGCATCCGGAAGTATTTTTCAATAGCGCCCTCAATTGACGAGTTAGTTCGAACATGTGACGTCACATATTATTGAGCCATAAGAAAGTTGTTCATAATTAATTTTGAAGCGTTAAATTTTATCAACTTGATACCAGTATCAGTTATTTGGAGTAATATTTGTTATTGTTTTTTCGTTTGAAGATTGAATTTCCCATGTAAAGATCTGTACATTTATTATCATGTGTGATGTAGTGTACACTTTATTGTGTAAGTCCTACTGTAGTGTAAGTACTGATGGACCTTTTCTAAAGCGACTGAGCAGGGCGGGTTGCGATGTTTTGCGCGTGCGCGTCAATTTTTGCGGTGATCAAACCCTCCAATCAGTTCGATTTGATCAAGTTTTAATTTATCCCTATCTCTCTAGTGTAAGGCAGTGTGTAGGCTCTTCCATTTGCACTTGTTGTTTACGATAACGCCTGCGGTTGATTTGCACCTGTTGCACATGTAAATTCACTAGTATTTTCCATTATTATGTAGAGGTGTTCTTAAACTAAAGTTTTGATAGACTAAGTCCACTAAAACAACGGCATTCGTTAAACTCTTTAAATTACTACACATATATGAGTAACTCATTCTGTTTTGTTGGAGTTTACCGATACTAGAGACAGCAAATTGTAACAATTTTATTGTCAAATTTATGTTTAAAAACTTTAGTCAACCCCTCCGATATTAATTAGTCTCTCCCAAATTTTTTTTGGAGTATCTGTCGTGACCAATCATTGGGTTGCAAAAAGAAAGCTGTGCTTTGTTATGCAAATTAGCCCAGTGTGGCGTGTTCACGTCGTCGGATGCATGCTGTGGCCGTCCCGTGTGCGTTACACTGAAGACACAAATTGACGACTTGAAAATGTCTCCATGCCTTTGTCTCAGAAATTCTCGGTTTTTACCATAATTCCGGCGTCAAAATTACCCCTGAAAGTATGCTGGGTAAGTTGAAAGAGTATAGACTTGAATAAAATACTTTTTTGTGACATTTAATCGTAGACTTCAAAAGAAAATTCAAGTTTGTTTTCCCGCACCTGGGCGGTAAGATTGAAAGTACCACGTGTGGGCAGGTGGGTGCAGACGATATTTGCGCAGTCTTGTCAAAAATGCCCAACCTCAATTTGTCATTCTCTTATTCTATTTTGAAAGTAGGCTAAGCTATCAGTTACAACTGGACGGTAATAATGTGTAATTCAGACATTGTTTTGGATAAATTCATGGCCTATTCTATGGTATTGTTGTCTCCGTAGCACACACAGAGGTATGTCACTCACCACTTAAAAAGTGCGACCGAGCCCCCGAGGAAACGAATCTTGTTCTTCAAAAATGTAAGTTTCAAACCAGTTTATTAACAATTATCAAACTGCTTTCTAACACAAAACTATCCCATAAACATTTTTAAAAACTTGTCCTGAACTCACTTGGTAGTGGGGATAAAAGAACCCTGTTGTAGCAATCTCATGTAGGGGCCTGAGGCCTATTGTATACCTGCAGCAGTGAGCAGCAAACGTCAACCAAGAATTGGTCTTTGTAAAATTGACAATCTGTATCTATGTTTCCATATCGTAAAATAAAATTTACCATTTCCAATCAAATGAAACAAGAATGTATTTGAGGGTGTTTAGACTGCTTTATCAGTCAGTATCCTTGTGTATGGCCTTTTCACTTTCTTCATAACAGTGCACACTTTTTTCAGCAAAATACCTACACAAATCACACTACTTAATTAGTTCATAATCAAATATGCTGGGGGACTCCATGCTGGCAGTGGCACCAGCCTAACCAAGATTAGTGGCTCTCCTATGGCTATCTATTATATTATTGTCTAAACAAGAGGAAAATTGCCAAAATGCTGTGTCTGTCCTGCACTATTTTTCTGTAAAATTTTGATACTTTTTGTTCATAAGCAGATAAGGGTATTATTATTATTATTTTATTCGGCCAAATTCAAAGACAATAAAGTTCATAAAAAATACAGTATGTACAAGTAAACAAATTGAAACAAAACAACAACAAAAACAAAGCAACAACAACAATAAAAAATATTTAAAAAAACAAAACAAACAAAGAACAGCTCAGATCAAGACATATAAACAAGAACATGCATGACAAAAACAACAGAATCGGAAAAACACGAATCATAAAAAACATAACCAATTTAAGCCGGCCAGGATAGACAAAAGTGTACCTAAACACTGACCCAAAGGCCTGTCTATCCAAGCTTAAATGGTGACATAAGGCAATAAATTTAAACAAGGAATACTACATATATAAAGGCAAAAAAAGTAAAAGTATAAAATTTCAAGACCAAACTATGAAATTGAATAAATTATATAAAGCACCATGTAAACTAACAAATCAATTTTAAAATAAAGACACTCTAGGAAAAAATAAATAAATAAATATGAATAAACAAATAGATAAAATGAATAAATAAATAGGAAAAAATAAATAGATGATTAATACTTGGAATACCAACCCAAACAAATGTTTATGGGTTTTGAGGCATTGCATGGTGAGGTATCAATATATATTCGGTTTGCGGTAACACCTTGCTGTGTAGATTTGTTCTTTAGAGAACTTGTCTTGCTATTTATTCTACTACCGCGGAGATTTGGGAGACTTCTCAGTTCTGAAAAGAACCGTCCTGCTTATTAAAGGAACACGTTGCCTTCGGGTTGGGCGCTGTTGGGCGCTTTTGGGCTATAACAAGCGTTTGATGTATAATGAGCTTGGTCGGAAAGATGTTTAAAAAGTAGAATATAATGATTCACACAAACGTGCCTTAGAAATGCTTCGCTTTTGATAACTTTCGCGAAACAAAACGCTCCGCCATTTATGGGAGTCAAGATTTTGACTCCCATAAATGGCGGACAAATTCTATTAGTCTTATTTCCAGTCGCAGCTGTTGAACTACGACTGAGCAATTATTTTATTAAAAATATTACGATTACCATCTGTTTATTGTGTTCCAATAAATATCCAGTTAATAAATGAATGAAAAAAGAAAGAAAAAACATACGTTAAATAATTAAGTAGCAAGTCCCCACGTCTCGGTCCGTCTGGGCGTCCATGCAGGGACGTACCAGCAGCAGCAAAGCCCCGCGGCCATACCACCCATAGACCTCCCCCTCCATGCTGCAGTACAGTAGACGATGCGAAGACAGGGTTCTCCATTTTGACAGTGCGGTGTGGACGTGTTTACTATACCCACATGTCGTCGAGTAGAGAATGGTATATTACCTGGTGTTCATGTGATAGGTTTACCAGGCCACAGGCTACGGCGCCAGCCTACTGCTCTTCATCGCACATTATTGCCCATTACACCGACGATCGTATTGACGGCTTGAAAAACGTATACATTTCGCGGGACATGTCTCGGGGGTCAGAGGTCAATGTTTTTTTTTTTAAATTACCATTCACTAATTATAACACATTAAAGGTGTTTTATTGCAAGAACAACTCTTATTAAGTATAAGGAACACCTCCAAACAGTAAAATTTCATGAGATTTGAAGGCAACATGTTCCCTTAACTACTACCTGTATGAGATTTGTCGGTTTGTGAAAATGCTACATACATTAGGTCAACAGGTACAAAAATCGATTCATCAAATCTTGTTTTTTTTTAACACATTCGTTGGTTCATAAAAACAGTGACGAAATATTGAATACTTGTTTGCAGAATATTCTCTCCATTGCACTCACAAACAAACATTCAATATTTCGTCACCGTTTTTATGAACCAACGAATGTGTTAAAAAAAAACAAGATTTGATGAATCGATTTTTGTACCTGTTGACCTAATGTATTTAGCATTTTCACAAACCGACAAATCTCATACACTGGCATGTTTCTTTCAGGGTATGCAGAGATGAACAGGCACTTTGAATTATTAAGACTATCTTTTACTCTGTGCAGATTGGTCCAGTATCCTCCTTCTCACCATCAGAGGGAGGGCCCATAGCTGTGTCAACATGCCCCCCCCCCACCAAGAAACAACAAGAACATTAATAAGAAAAATATATTAATGGTGGCATTCTTTTGAAAGTTTTGTATTCTTTGTACCCCTGTAAATCAGTGAGATTTATCTCCAACAAATTCAATCAGTCATGTGATGCTTAAATCAGTACAAAGAAACAAACTTGGTCAAGTTGACCAATAATAAACCTTTAGCACTTGGCAATCTTATAATGCAATAAGTTTCTGTATATCATCAAATATACTTTAAAGATGGATATGAACGGTGTATTCCAAGCAACAAGAATCTTTAACCTTCTTAACAATGTATTTACGAACCATTTTTAGCAAAACAAAATTAATATTGGAAGTTTGAAATGATAAAAAATAAAATATGTCATTTTTATACCAGGCAAAAAAAACATGAGTAAAGATGTTTATAGGAAATTGTTGCCTTTTGACAAAAAAATAACCCTTTCTGTTATGTTTCCTATAGAAAGTCATGCCATTCTCAAATGTAACCTACTGGTCAACATCGAGATGTCTGAAAGTGCACATCATCAGCCAAGTGTCTTCCCATCAATTTCTAAGACTGATCAAAAGTAAGTAAATCTTTGTGCATTGGGCTTCACTTTAAGGCTGTTGTAGTCATCGTATAGTGGGCTGTTTTTTGCAGCACTATACTTGCATTACACTAACATTCCACAACACTTTGGAACTCCATGATGGCAGATGAGTTGCAAGTAATATGACTCTATAAAAAGCATTGTTGATAAAGTAACAGTTTTGGAGCAATCACAAGCAGAAGTGATGTTTGTGGTGTTTACAAGTTTGATCCAGCCTTTCAGAAATGTTGTCCGATATCACCCATATGGTTGATTTTTGAAAACCAACCCCAAACTGTTTTTCACAGAATATTGTTGTCAAAGTTAAACCCTGACTAAACGGAAGTTAAGAAAACTGGGATTTACAGTTCTTTTTTCAAGAAAACTTGTACGGAAGCCCTCTTTGTTCAGCTTGACTCGGTCAGCCCCTAGGCTGCCAATAGACCGTGCAAGTCTTGCGCATATTCAAACATTTTGGGACCACTTTGGTCCCACGTACATTGCTTTAACGCGTGAAGGAAACCATCTCACGCACTTTAACCTGTCCCAATGTGCGAGTACGCGCGAGACTTACACAGTCTATAATAGCAAACTAGTAACTCGCACTTACCTCAGTAATGAGAACTATTGACAGCGTGACACCATGAGTGCTTGCATGTTGGACGCTACACAATGAGCTTTCAGAACGGGTCAACACATCCTTTGCTGTTGAGCTCATCATCCCACACAGAACTTTCTTGGCATGTTGCCATGTTAACTGCTCCACATACACGGACACTTTATAAATGTGTCTGAACAGTCCGCATTTGGGTGTCCTTGAAAGTTGAGAGCATTAAGATGTCCTCCAGCTTGAAGTAATTGATGCTGTTTTTTGTACTCTGACAGTATTTCAAATATTGTTTCTGATTGGTGGATCAGTACCAAAAAATATGTACTGTATTATACAGCTCTCAGACTAAAACTAAAACAAATTATTTATTTTTTCTACAATTAATAACAACTGTGTAAACATTGTCTTAGATTTGTTTAGAAATCTGAACCATCTGTGCTCCATAGGCCATCAACCTCATTGTACTGGGGGGGGGGGGGGTGTTACACAAACCTCCATGTTTTAGATCTATGATACCAACCCCTTCAATGCGCCGTATTTTTGACCGCGTGAGGGCGCTCTCAAAAATAATTGTATCACTTCCGGGGGTATAACTTAAGCCATTATCGGTCTCGGGAAATAGGTCCCTCTTCTGGTAACTCACAGTCCCTCGGGGGAATAGACGTGCTCTAGTGACCTCATTGCCAGTCCATATGTGTATAATAATGCATCAAAATACCTGCCTTCCAACCATGATCATTTTGAAGAACACCACCCTTGTTCCATCCTTTTCAAATACCATGTTTTCCCTTTTTCTATCAGGAATGCCATTCAACTCTAACAAGTTCAACCAATCAACAAAAGTGATTCCTTTAGACCTGCATCAACCTGGTATGCCAAATGCCTGCTCTGTCAAACAGGTAAAAATGCCATTCATATTTAGTTTGCTCCCAAGTTGAAGTTGGAAACTATTTATTTACTATTTGTATAGCTTTCCAATCTTATTAGCTTATGGTGTTGTAATTAGAGCAAATTCTTCTTTGATTTGGAATTAACCTTGCGACTTGATAAAGTAGAGACTTTACTCAAGTAAAGAAAAGAGTTTGAACTGGAAATTTATTTAAATTTGTTCTTTAATATAGAAAGGTATGCCATTCTCATCCTTTGGTGAAAGGATGCTGAACATTAAGTTTTAAATTTGTAGAAACAAATCTCATAGTACATGCCAGTGTTTCTTAAAAATGACTGCTTCGGAGTGAACCTTGCGACTTGAAAAAGTAGAGACTTTACTAAGTAAAGGAAAGAGTTTGAACTTGAAAATTGTTTTTACTTGTTTTTTTATATAGACAGATATGCCATTCTCAAATGCAATCTACCCATCACCAATGTGTCTGAGAACTAAAGTGCATATCATCAGCCCAGTGTTTACCCGTCAACAGTGTGGATATCTAAGGCTGATTAAAAACAGTAAGTAAATTCTTGTCATCGTATATAGTGGGCCGTTTTAGCAGCACTATACACATCTTATAATGTTAACAAACCATAATATTTTCAACAACTATTTTGTTGTTGTTTAAAAGTCTTTAATGAAATGCAGATTAATCCTGTTTTATAAGGTATTCCTAGCCCAGGTTGGACTCCTCTGTTGCATACAAGTGATAGAGTCCAGGGTATAAAGATCCTGTACCATTGCAAACAATTTTATATCAAAATATTTTAATATTTATACCTGATGGAGGGAGCTGAAGCTTCGTACTCATATTCCTTATGTCCTGAATTTCATGCTGTTGGGCTCAGAATTGTGAAGTTTTTTCTTGGGTGACATTATTTTTGAAAATAAAATTAAAAATTGACATCTCAGTTATAACTTTCTGTACTGACTCCATATGTGAAAGCTTGCCCACACGCGTGTCCACAATTTTCATAGCACGTTCATCACATTTGTTTGTGCTTCAAGATCAGTATGCATTGGTATCCATTATTTACAATAATACAAGCAATATCACCATGTGTAGTATCAACATAGTCACTTTATATAACAAGTTAATGCAGTATATGTAAACAAAATCTCAGCTTCTTGAATCAGGTTAAAATATGAAATAACATTACATGAAATTTTGTTCGCAATGTAGAGAAGTTTTATACCCAGGACGTCAGTGCAGTGCAACGGACACTGACGTCCTACCAGGGATAAGGCATTCCAATATAAAGCACTTGTTTTAAAAAGAAATCATGGCTGAGTAACTCAAGTTCAACTTCATGGATTGTCAGGAAACTATGAGGGTGGTCTTGTTAGTGTTTCTCTGAAGAAGTCTAATGGCTGCATGTCATCATTTCTGGTCTCCAATGATGGAATAGACCCTTCCCATGAAATATGTCAATGGAACATTTTGCCTGCACACCCTCCCTACTGGTTGGCAATATGAGTGAACATCATGCCTTTTTGCATGGGACTGATGGTGGCGTGACATACACACATTTGTGCGTCTGCCGAGGGCACAACTCTATGGCGTTTGCCAACCAATAGTGTCTGTACGCATGCATGAATGTAATAAGCATATTTCATGGAAAAGGTCCATTCTTTCCATCTTCACATTCACAATACCATCTCACATTCCCACTAACTACTTTGACTTTCTGGATTTCTCTATTGAATCTCATTGTATCTTTAGGAACTATTGCTTTTTACACAGATTATTACTAGATGTTACCACAAACCTTAGTTTGTAAGTTTATTAACAAGGCCAAAACAAACAAAATATAATTTAAAAGTTATTTGTTTTGTGAAACCTGAAG
This sequence comes from Pycnopodia helianthoides, assembly GCA_032158295.1. Taxonomy (NCBI): domain Eukaryota; kingdom Metazoa; phylum Echinodermata; class Asteroidea; order Forcipulatida; family Asteriidae; genus Pycnopodia; species Pycnopodia helianthoides. Next base: position 20,705,546 of record CM063252.1, on the reverse strand, counting down.
GGAAGCTTGGTAATTAAATCGTTTTCTAAAGAAGTTGTTTAATTTGAGGAAACATTGGTGGGGACACCAGGTAGTGAAAATTATATTTTTTGGTTAGGGATGGGACAACATTGGCAATGTCCTCCACATTAGCAAATTCTCTGTGCTTATTCATTTTTATGTACAAATAGAACAAATGAATGTATTAATGTGCGTCTCAGAGGCACCAATAGGACAGCATGTAATTCAACAAGTTATTTCCCACTAGGCAATATAGTCCAGATTCTTTTCTACTAACTTGGACAAAATAAATATGACCAAAGGTTGTATCCGCTGAGGATTTCTTTTTGTGAACTTTCTCAATTTTCTGAAGAAATAACAGCTACTGTAATCAGTAAACAAAATACTGATTTTGCGTTGGAATTCGACATTCCAAGTTTTATGAAATATTAGTTTTGGGTGTTGAGGTAGCACATCTAGTGTAGGATTTTGTCAGAATGAGGATGAAGCGTAGCAACAGTTGGCCAAAATGCTGTGTCTGACCAACACTATTTCTCTGTCAAAAAAATTATATCTCAACTATTTTGTTCACAGAAAGGGTTACATATTGTATACGGAGATAAACAAGCAGTTTGAACAAAAGTTTGAAAAACCAGTAAACAAAAGTGATGCATTTAGATCAGCCTGTTATGCCAAATACCTACTCTGTCAAACAGGTACAAATGTAATTCATAAACTAATGTTGAAAGTTGCTCCCAAGTTGGAGTTGGAAACCATTTTTAATTGTATAGCTTTCCAATCTTACTGGCTAAAGGGTGCTAGACATTAGGTTGAAATCTGTAGAAACAAACCTCATAGTACATGCCAAAATTTCTTAAGCATGACTGCTTCAGAATGAACCTTGTGACCTTAATACCTGCATCAGCCTGGTATGCCAAATACCTGCTCTGTCAAACAGGTACAATGTAATTTCAAAAAACTGAAGTTTTAGTACACCATCAAATTTACTTTCAAATTTATAGTTTTCATTTTTACATTGTGGCATTTTTATACCTGGTAAAAAAACAACTTGAGTCAAGATATTTACAGGGAACTGTTGCCTTTTGAAAAAATAACCTGTTATGTTTTGTTTCCATAGAAAGCCATGCCAGTATCCAATGAGATCTACCTGTCAAAAACAAGGTGTCTGATGAGACCTGAGAGTGCACATTATCAGCCAAGTGTCTCCCATCAATTTCTGAGACTGATCAAAAGTAAGTAAATCTTTGTGCATTGGGCTTTGCTTTAAGGCTGTTGTAGTCATCGTATAGTGGGCTGTTTGTTGCAGCACTATACTTACATTACACCAACATTCCACAACACTTTGGGTACTCCATGATGGCAGATGAGTTGTAATTACTATGACTATATTAAAAGCATTGTTGATAAAAATATACTTTTGGAGCAATCACAATTAGCAGTGGTGTTTGTGGTGTTAACCAGTTTAATCCAGCCTTTCCGAATTTTTTAAATACCAACTCCAAAATGTTTTTTGCAAAGTCTTGTCAAAACTAAACCCTGACTAAACGGAAGTAAAGGCAACAAACATGGTGGCACAGGGATTTACAGTTTTTTTAAAAGCAAACTTGCATGGAAGCCCTCTTTTTTCAGCTTGACTTAGCAAGTTCATAAAGCCGTCAATAATGGCATGCTAGTATCTTGCACAATTACCTCAGTGATAAAATGGACAGCATGAGTGCATGCTTGCATGGTGCATGCTACACAATGAACCTTTCGAACAGGTCAACACCTCCTTTGCTGATGAGCTCATCCCACACAGAACTTTCCAGGCATGTTGCAAGGTCAACCACCAAGCATTGGGGTGTACTTAAAATGTGTGGGTGTTAACATGTCCTCTAGCACATAGCACAGTGGCGTAGCCAGACATTTCCGTATGGTGAAAGCAAGCAGGAGCAAAGACATGATTTAGGTGTTTTTTTTTGTGTCGAACCATCATTGGTAAATTGTTTACATCTCATTTGGGGGGAGCAAGGGTTTTGAGGGGGGCAGGGGCTCCAGGCCTAATTCCCTGCCCAACCCCCCCCCCCCCTTTACGCCAGTGCTCCAGCTTGAATTAGTTGTTGATGATGTATTTCCATCATTGCTTCTGCATGCACGCTGAAAACTCTCAGATGGAACTAATCAAATTCTTCCTCCTTTTTTGTCACAGTCTGAGTAAAAGTTTGTCTTGAATTTAGAATTGTTTGGAAATCTAAACCATCTTTGCCCCTTGGCCATCAACCTCACTGTATTTGGGATGGGGGTTACACATACCTACTTGTTTCAGAGAGCTGACACCAACCCCTCAATTAATAAAGAGAGAACACTTGCCTTGTTTCTTCCTTTTCAAATACCATTTTTTTCCTTTTTTTTCATAGGGAATGCCATTCAACTCCAACAAGTTCAACCAATCAACAAAGGTGATGCCTAAAGACTTTCATCAGCCTGTATGTCGAATACCTTCTCTGTCAAACAGGTACAAATGTAATTCATAAACAGTTTGCTCCCAAGTTGGAGTTAGAAACCATTTTCAATTTGTCTAGCTTTCAAAACTTACTAGCTTATGGTATTAAACTTTTGGGTGAAATTCTTCTTTTACTTTGGTGAATCAGTGCTAGACATTATAGGTATGACATCTGAAGAAACAAACTTGTCCAAATAGGTGTGTACAAATATCTCACAAGGATGACCTGACAGCTATGATTAATGAGAGACTTCACACCATGAAAGGGTTTTTGAAAAGCCATTTATTTTTTGATTAGCTTTTTAAACTTTGGTTTTTGCATCTTACAAAGTTTTGAGGTCGCACCACACTTACCTTCAAAACAAATCCAAAAAGCATTTGTTTACAAGAAAAAATTTTGACCGAAAATATTTCACTAAATTACAACTTGTTCTATTTTGTTGATTCCTATATAGAAAGGTATGCCATTCTCAAATGTGATCTACCCATCATCAACTAGATGTCTGACGCTGATAACAAAAGTAAGTAAATCCTTGTCGTCGTATAGTGGCTGTTTTTGCAGCACTCATACACATACTTTGTAGTGAGACTAACAAACCAAAAAACTCTGGGACTGCATATTCTGGCACCAGACTATAACCCAGATAAGTGGCATTCATATTGCAAACAAACTAATAAATGGGAAAGTACCAGGGCCCTCAAGCAGACCATGATTCCAGGCCATTAACTACTTCACATCTGATGTGTGTACCTGCAAAATATTTCTTGGTAGAAATATGGTTGGCGTTTAAAAAATGCCCGGAACAACTTTGAAGTGTCCTCTTTTGGCTGCGGTCAGTGAAACGGCTGACATGTATACATGCCATCATACAATCCTTGTGTAGTGTGCACAGGCATGCACCTATCGTGCTATGCTTCCTTTCTCCCTGTACAAAGAGGGATAAGGGTACTGGGGATTATTGTGTAATCCCTGATTCCAGACCTTCATCCTTTCCTTGTACAAATGAGGACTGTGATCGAGAGATAATGTACATGGGCTGCCACCATGGTTTGTAATTGTATTGGGCATATGGGAGGCAAGTCAGAGATTCCAGAATGCCATGGCTGATTATCTACTGTGGCTCACGGCCAAGATTTGGGCCTATTCATTACAAGACAGAATTTCTCAAAAGAGAACAAACAATTCACACGTATTTTATGGGAACTGGTTGTCTTTACTTATTCAATCAGGATTTCATTATGACAGTTCTTCAAAAAAATTACCTTGGAAGTTCTGAAAAGTTCTTGGAAAAAATACTGTGCAAAGGCGAGGTTAGGATTTTGTGATAAGGATGTGAAGTGGTTAAGGCTTTGCGCTATGTTCATTTTTTACAAAAGCCTTGACACTAAAATTATTTCATCTGGCCTGAATTGCTGATTTTACATACATTTCAGTTTAAGCTGTGTGTGGAGCACCAGATATCAAAAATCATTTTTGTCAAGCATTGGTGATGCACTGACCATAGAGCAAGCACTGACACATAATGACTAGTCTTCATAAACATGACAATTATTAACCTTCATCCAAAGGTGACTGCAAGGCTCAAGTCATAATAGAATCATTGTAACAATGTTCTTCCAAAACAATGATGGTTTAGGGTTCATTTCAGTTGATCAGAATGGGCAAACCATTGCTGGAGGGTTGGGGAGGGAATATATTACACCCCCTACTTTTTGGACCAGAGAGGATGGCTCTTAGTCTTAGGATCACCCTATCCCCTCCAGATTTTGAAAAGTGGTAAACAAAATTGGCCTTTACTTGACTAACTCATATCAATTGTAAATACATAATAATCAACTTATCTCAAAACTACAGCACTTCGCTCACCTTATTTCTTACATTTTTGATAACATTTGGGGTTGAACAAAGACAAATTGACCAGAGCGGGATTTGAACCAACGACCTCTGGATTAACGCGATGACGCTCTACCAACTGAGCTATCTAGCCATGTGTTGGCAATCTCCCTATTTTGCCAATATCTTTGTTTATGGGCGCCAGTCAGAAGCCATAAAAGCGTTAACTGCTGTGTAGCCAGGGAATACACTCAAGTTTACGATACAACTTGGGAAGCAGCAGCCAGGGGATGATCTTAAGGGGGTGCAATTTTTAAAACTGACTGGGGGTGAAAGGGTGCTAGACATAAGGTTTGAAACCTTTGAAAACAATTCTCGTAGTACATGCAAATAATTTATTTAAAAATTACTGCTTCAGAATGAACCTGTGTCTCTGATGAAGAAGAGACTTTACTCAAGTTATGTTCTTTTTTCATAGACTTTACATTTTGATCGATTGATCAAACTTTGGTTTTTGTATCTTTGATATTAATGGACAATGTTTCAAAGGAAAGAGCTTGAACTGGAAATTTTTTTAATTTGTTTTTTATCTAAACAGGTATGCCATTCTCAAATGCGATCTACCCATCACCAATGTGTGTGAGACCTAAAGTGCCTATCATCAGCACAGTGTTTACCCATCAACAGCATGGATATCTAAGGCTGATTAAAAACAGTAAGTAAATCCTTGTCATATCCATACCCCCACCACTGGTAGAAGACCCACTGTGGTGGTTTAAACCTCCACTGGAAGGAGGAGCTGGATCCACACCCGTCAAACCTCCACGATCCTCCTCAGTAGCATGGGGAGCCTGGCTGTTAAAAAATCCAACGTCTTGCGCCTCCTGTTGTTGGGCTGACACTGCTCCGGCGACTCTTGCCGCCTGCCCCCGACGACCACTCTCAGACCCGCTCGTGTTGGAGTTCTTCCGGCCTCGTCCTCTGCCCCAAGTCGGGTTGGCCTGTTGAAATCTAGCCGGGCGGCGCACATTCGTGCCGGGCGCGGCATGACAACGCCTTGAAAAATTAAAATAACTAACGACGAAAGGCTAAACGTAATTCCCGCTCGCTCCAAAAAGCCTAGTAGAAACTTGTTACTTTAACGTAACAACTCACGTTATATAACTCCAATTAAAAGAACCAAAGTAAAAACTTGGTGTTGACTAAAAAGACGTTATAAATCCAAATTATAGAACAAAAATTTTTGGATGTTGACTTGGTTGGAAGCTGAACCGAAGTGAGGTTCCCACACAAATGCAGCGTGCAGACGCAGCGTGCAGACACTGTTGTTTTACATAACTGCACCTGATTTATTGAAGAAGGGTGCCCTGCCCATTTGCCACAAGGAACCCCATAAAAACCCTGGGAAAATATGTGCAAGGTCGCAAAAGGACCAACTGGACAGGGTTTGAAAAGCCCACCCAACATGACCAAACTAGCCAAGGTGGCACCACAAGGGTTGTGGGTGTCCATTGAATAATGTATTTTATCTGCAAGTGATAAAATGAACTATTTTGTTGTTTTTAAAACAGTCTTTGGTGCAAATAGACACAATCGGCAACTGGAGTCACATGACTCACAATAAGGGGTAGACCAAGCAAACGGCTCGGAGTGTGCATGGAAAAGCATGACTGCTTCCCACCATTCAGCAGCAGCACTTGGAAGCAGTCTTTTTGTATTTTCACAATGAGACAATTGTATGACCTAGATAAAGTTTGAGTTTTTACGAACAGCCAATTGCATTGGTTTGTACACGTCGCACTCCACACAGACAATTCGTTTGCACAGTTTTCACAAAGAGAATTACTCCTCATTTAGTAAACTTAATATGATAAAGATAACAAGAGCTTTGCATAATTAAAGATCTTCACTTTCATGTTGATAAACTGTCCAAAGTTTAATTGGCAAACAGTCTGTGAAAAAAAAATTTCAAAAATGGTGTATTTTCAAATACCGTTTTTCTCTGAACATGAAAGTTTGACTTCAGTGGCTTTATTGTTTATTAGTGAAAACAGTGACATTTCTCTGCAGGAAACTTTAAGGTTGGTACATATAATATAAACTTGTGAACTGAGCTCTTAGATAAATATCACTAAAATGTATTGTTTCTTAAAATATATATTTACACATTGTGTACTTTGTCTCGAATTAAGAGTTGTTTAGAAATCTAAACCATCTATGCCACTAGGCCATCAACCTCATATTGTATTGTGGAAGGGGGGGGGGTAGGTGGTGGTGTTATCACATACCTCCATGCTTCAGAGAGGACATCAAACCCCAAAACCCAAAATCTATAACAAGGCATAAAAATACCTGACTTTCAACCATAATTATTTAAAGACAGAACACTTGCCTTGTTCCATCCTTTTCAAATACCATATTTTCCTTTTTTTCTTCTACAAAGAACGCCGCTCAACTTCAACAAGTTCAACCAATAAACAAAAGTGATGCATTTAGATCAGCCTGTAATGCCAAATACCTACTCTGTCAAACAGGTACAAATGTAATTGATAAACTAATGTTGAAAGTTGCTCCCAAGTTGGAGTTGGAAACCATTTTTAATTGTATAGCTTTCCAATCTTACTGGCTAAAGGGTGCTAGACATTAGGTTGAAATCTGTAGAAACAAACCTTATAGTACGTCCAGCCAAAATTTCTTAAACATGACTGCTTCAGATAGAACCTTGTGACCTTAATACCTGCATCAGCCTGGTATGCCAAATACCTGCTCTGTCAAACAGGTACAATGTAATTTCAAAAAACTGAAGTTTTAGTACACCATCAAATTTACTTTAAAATTTATAGTTTTCATTTTTACATTGTGGCATTTTTATACCTGTTAAAAAATCAACTTGAGTCAAGATATTTACTGGAAACTGTTGCATTTTGAAAAAATAACCTTGGAAAGAGAACAAACAATTCTGACACATTTTATGGGCAGTTGCTGTTTTTACTTTACTCAGTCAGGATTTCATTGTGACAGTTCTTCAAAAAAATTACCTTGGAAGTTCTGGAAAATAATATTGTGCAGCGGCACGGCAAAGATTTTTTAATAAGGATGTGAAGTGGTTAAGGCTTTGCGCTTTGTTCATTTTATACAAAAGCCCCAACGCTATAATGTCATCGGGGCTGGATTGCTGATTTTACATACATTTCGGTTGAAGCTGTGTGTGGCACACCAGATATCAACAATCATTCTTGTCAAGCATTAGACTTGATTCAAGTCCTGTTCTCGTGTGAGAGGTCCCTATTATATCCCGCCAACTAGCAAACAACCCTTATAGCAGTGCGCGCTCGCCGTCAAAAATGTGGTCCCGAGAATGGGACTTGACGAGGTCATTTCTTACTCTGCACGTTGTATCGAAAAATCTACCCGAAAGGGTAGATGTATAAAACCAATAGGAGCATGGAAGCGCTATAATATTCATTATACTCTGTGACATCACAGTGCAAGACACTGTAAGCGCACGCGTCTAAACGCGGCGACATGTGGGGGCGGGCAAACTAATCAGCAGGCAAGGGGTTGTCGGTATTATAAGTCGTTGAATTTCACTTCCCAAAATTCAAATTTTGCAAACAAAATTGACCCCAATGTATGTTACAACGTATTAACTTAAATTCAAATGAACATTTAGTCGTGCTTTCTTTTTATAATAATTGGTTTTTCAATCCTCAAGTACTTAACCCCCACAAATAACAAACGAACGAGCCTTCTTGTTGAATGCGTTTGATTGGACAACACGTATTACGCAGCAATGTTTACAACATTCATAAGTGAATACATTTACATATCAGGCAACTGCGGCATCGTCAAGTCCCTGTCCCGCGTGCGGAACAGGTTGGGGAATGCAGAGCATCACAAAACAATAGTTTTCTGGGGATGGCACGGGATTGGGACTTGAGTCAAGTCTAGTCAAGCATTGGTGATGCACTGACCAAAGAGCAAGCACTAACACATAATGACTAGTCTTCATAAGCATGACAATTATTAACTTTCATCCAAGGTGACTGCAAGCCTCAAGTCATGTTAGCATCATTGCAACAATGTTCTTCCAATACAATGATGGTTTAGGGTTCATTTCAGTTGATCAGAATGGGCAAACCATTGCTGGAGGGTTGGGGAGGGAATATATTATACCCCCTACTTTTTGGACCAGAGAGGATGGCTCTTAGGATCACCCTATCCCCTCCAGATTTTGAAAAGTGGTAAACAAAATTGGCCTTTACTGGACTAACTAATACCAATTGTAAATACATAATCAGCTTATCTCAAAACTACAGCACTGTGCTCACCTAATTTCTTACATTTTATTGATAACACTTGGGGTTGAACAAAGAAAAATTGACCAAAGCGGGATTTGAGCCAACAAACTCCAGATTAGCTTGCTGACGCTCTACCAACCGAGCTACCTATGTTGGTGGTTTCCCTATTTTGTCAATATCTTTGTTTTTGGGTGACAGTCAGAAACCATACAACTTTTAACTGCCGTGTCTCTAACGATTTGGAAATTCCTCTGGGATTGTTTTCATTGCCTCTCACCTCATCCATAAATTAACATTAGGATTACTGAAAATGTTCAACTTGGATATTAGCCTTTAAAGTTTGCACCCATCCTAACTGAAAATCCTGAATCTGCCCCTGTCTACTATAAACATCCCCATTGCTTTGCTACGATGAGAGTTTGCTTGATTATTAAATAATGCAAAGTTTAAGATAATATCAGTTATTATGGCCTGAACAAAATCAATGGTTTTCATTGCGATAACTGCACTTAAACATCATGGATTAATGTAAAACTAGCTATAGGAAGTTTGTAAGTGGGTTCCCCAAGAAGCCTATTGAGTATTAGAGCTAAATGTAATGAGCCATGGTGATTAGGGCTAACACATGAGTGTTGTGAGATATTATACAAGGGTAATTACACATTTGAAACATTTATTCTTTGAATCAGAATTCATGGATTGTTTTGAAGTTTAGTTGTTAACTCCCAACAGGGAAAGAGAGCTAATTTATTTCAGGTGTATGTGTGTGATGTTAAAATTTAGGGATTGACATGAAACTTGTTTGATATCTTTGCAGTATATTTCACTGGAAGCTTCATATAAAAAAGCCATGGTAGTTAGGTCCAACCAGAAATGGTTGTCATAGTAAAAAACTCTAGCGAGACCTCATGGATTGTCATGTTGATTTTAAGCTTGATAGTGGAACCTTAAAGCATTTTTATTTTGATGGGTACATGTAAAGTTAGGAGGCTTAAAAATTGTTTGACATTACTGAAATCAACTTAAACTTGGTGGTTAATTTGTAAGTGGAACCCTGAACAAAAAAGAAGGAAAAAAAGAGTGATTTAAGGGCAACAAGTTATGAGGCAAGAACAGACCTTCAATAGATATTTTGATTTTATAGACTGTCATGTTGATTTTATGTTCAAATGACAAGGTATGGAAATAGAGATTCAATCTGGTATTATTAACCTATTCAGACTCGGTAGATATCTTGTGAGTAAAACCCCCAGGTTTATTGAATGAGGGACAGGTCCAACATCATTTAATAGGGGCTCCATCTCCGAGGACGCGTGGGGCTGGTATCCTGGGACCTGCACGTGGTGGCCCTGCTTTAGACTAACCTTACCAGGATTGTTGGGCGGAGTTTCGATTGTTGGGCGGAGTTTCGATTGTTGGGCGGAGTTTCGATTGTTGGGCGGACTTTCGATTGTTGGGCGGTGGCTCGATTGGTGGTGCATTGGCTCGAATGGTTGTGCGGGGTTCCGATTAGTGGCATGGATTCGAAGAAAAAAAAAAATGGATTGATCTCATCGAAGATAGGATGAAGAAAATGGCAATTCCAAACTTAAAAGGGACTTGGACACATACAACCAAGGTATGTGGAGTCCTACTCGGGCCAGGGTAACAGCTGGTTGTCGATCTTAAAGGTGCATCAGGCTGCTCCATCAAGGAGCATGGTATGGTGTTATTACACAATATGGTTGACAAGAACTCGGAGTAGTTTCCTAACTAGGGACCACGTTAGAGGAGATAGAGACTGCCTGGTTTCTACAGGTGTAGTGGGAACGACCCATTTCCGAATGGGAGGTGCAATGTGCCATTCATGAACCATCTCCGAGGACGCGTGGGGCTGGTATCCTGGGACCTGCACGTGGTGGCCCTGCTTTAGACTAACCTTACCAGGATTGTTGGGCAGGAGTTTCGTTGTTGGGCGAGAAGTTTCGTTTGATTGGTTGCGGTGGCTCGATTGGTGGTGCAATTGGCTCGAATGGTTTGCGGGGTTCGATTGGTGGCATGGATTCGAAGAAAAATAAAAGGATTGATCTCATCGAGAGATAGGATGAAGAAAATGGCAATTCCAAACTTAAAAGGGACTTGGACACATACAACCAAGGTATGTGAGTCCTACTACGGGCCAGGGTAACAGCTGGTTGTCGATCTTAAAGGTGCATCAGGCTGCTCCATCAAGGAGCATGGTACTGGTGTTATCACAAATGGTTGACAAACGGGAGTAGTTCCTAAATAGGGACACGTTAGTAGGAGTAGAGGACTGCCCTGGTTCTCAGGGTGGCGGACCGGACCCTTCCGAAAGGGAGGTGCAATGGCCTTGACGATCTCCGAGGACGCGTGGGGCTGGTATCCTGGGACCTGCACGTGGTGGCCCTGCTTTAGACTAACCTTACCAGGATTGTTGGGCGGAGTTTCGATTGTTGGGCGGACTTTCGATTGTTGGGCGGTGGCTCGATTGGTGGTGCATTGGCTCGAATGGTTGTGCGGGGTTCGATTGGTGGCATGGATTCGAAGAAAAAAAAATGGATTGATCTCATCGAGAGATAGGATGAAGAAAATGGCAATTCCAAACTTAAAAGGGACTTGGACACATACAACCAAGGTATGTGGAGTCCTACTCCGGGCCAGGGTAACAGCTGGTTGTCGATCTTAAGGTGCATCAGGCTGCTCCATCAAGGAGCATGGTACTGGTGTTATCACAAATGGTTGACAAACGGGAGTAGTTCCTAATAGGGACCACGTTAGTAGGAGTAGAGGACTGCCCTGGTTCTCAGGGTGGCGGACCGGACCCTTCCGAAAGGGAGGTGCAATGGCCTTGACGATCTCCGAGGACGCGTGGGGCTGGTATCCTGGGACCTGCACGTGGTGGCCCTGCTTTAGACTAACCTTACCAGGATTGTTGGGCGGAGTTTCGATTGTTGGGCGGAGTTTCGATTGTTGGGCGGTGGCTCGATTGGTGGTGCATTGGCTCGAATGGTTGTGCGGGGGTTCCGATTGGTGGCATGGATTCGAAGAAAAAAAAAAAGGATTGATCTCATCGAGAGATAGGATGAAGAAAATGGCAATTCCAAACTTAAAAGGGACTTGGACACATACAACCAAGGTATGTGGAGTCCTACTCCGGGCCAGGGTAACAGCTGGTTGTCGATCTTAAAGGTGCATCAGGCTGCTCCATCAAGGAGCATGGTACTGGTGTTATCACAAATGGTTGACAAACGGGAGTTAGTTCCTAAATAGGGACCACGTTAGTAGGAGTAGAGGACTGCCCTGGTTCTCAGGGTGGCTGACCGGTACCCTTCCGAAAGGGAGGTGCAATGGCCTTGACGATCTCCGAGGACGCGTGGGGCTGGTATCCTGGGAACCTGCACGTGGTGGCCCTGCTTTAGACTAACCTTACCAGGATTGTTGGGCGGAGTTTCGATTGTTGGGCGGAGTTTCGATTGTTGGGCGTGGCTCGATTGGTGGTTGATTGGCTCGAATGGTTGTGCGGGGTTTCGATTGGTGCATGGATTCGAGAAAGAAAAAAAATGGATTGATTCATCGAGAGATAGGATGAATGAAAATGGCAATTCCAACTTAAAAAGGGACTTGGACAATACAACCAAGGTATGTGAGGTCACTACTCGGGCCAGGGCTAACAGTGGTTTGTCGATCTTAAGGTGCATCAGGCTGCTCCATCAAGGGCATGGTACTGGTGTTATCACAAATGGTTGACAAACGGGAGTATTCCTAAACTAGGGACACGTTAGTAGGAGTAGAGACTGCCCTGGTTTCTCAGGGTGGCGGACCGGACCCTCCGAAAGGGGGTGCAATGGCCTTGCGATCTCCGAGGACGCGTGGGGCTGGTATCCTGGGACCTGCACGTGGTGGCCCTGCTTTAGACTAACCTTACCAGGATTGTTGGGCGGAGTTTCGATTGTTGGGCGGAGTTTCGATTGTTGGGCGGTGGCTCGATTGGTGGTGCATTGGCTCGAATGGTTGTGCGGGGTTCCGATTGGTGGCATGGATTCGAAGAAAAAAAAAAAGGATTGATCTCATCGAGAGATAGGATGAAGAAAATGGCAATTCCAAACTTAAAAGGGACTTGGACACATACAACCAAGGTATGTGGAGTCCTACTCCGGGCCAGGGTAACAGCTGGTTGTCGATCTTAAAGGTGCATCAGGCTGCTCCATCAAGGAGCATGGTACTGGTGTTATCACAAATGGTTGACAAACGGGAGTAGTTCCTAATAGGGACCACGTTAGTAGGAGTAGAGGACTGCCCTGGTTCTCAGGGTGGCGGACCGGACCCTTCCGAAAGGGAGGTGCAATGGCCTTGACGATCTCCGAGGACGCGTGGGGCTGGTATCCTGGGACCTGCACGTGGTGGCCCTGCTTTAGACTAACCTTACCAGGATTGTTGGGCGGAGTTTCGATTGTTGGGCGGAGTTTCGATTGTTGGGCGGTGGCTCGATTGGTGGTGCATTGGCTCGAATGGTTGTGCGGGGTTCCGATTGGTGGCATGGATTCGAAGAAAAAAAAAAAGGATTGATCTCATCGAGAGATAGGATGAAGAAAATGGCAATTCCAAACTTAAAAGGGACTTGGACACATACAACCAAGGTATGTGGAGTCCTACTCCGGGCCAGGGTAACAGCTGGTTGTCGATCTTAAAGGTGCATCAGGCTGCTCCATCAAGGAGCATGGTACTGGTGTTATCACAAATGGTTGACAAACGGGAGTAGTTCCTAAATAGGGACCACGTTAGTAGGAGTAGAGGACTGCCCTGGTTCTCAGGGTGGCGGACCGGACCCTTCCGAAAGGGAGGTGCAATGGCCTTGACGATCTCCGAGGACGCGTGGGGCTGGTATCCTGGGACCTGCACGTGGTGGCCCTGCTTTAGACTAACCTTACCAGGATTGTTGGGCGGAGTTTCGATTGTTGGGCGGATTTCGATTGTTGGGCGGTGGCTCGATTGGTGGTGCATTGGCTCGAATGGTTGTGCGGGGTTCCGATTGGTGGCATGGATTCGAAGAAAAAAAAAAATGGATTGATCTCATCGAGAGATAGGATGAAGAAAATGGCAATTCCAAACTTAAAAGGGACTTGGACACATACAACCAAGGTATGTGGAGTCCTACTCCGGGCCAGGGTAACAGCTGGTTGTCGATCTTAAAGGTGCATCAGGCTGCTCCATCAAGGAGCATGGTACTGGTGTTATCACAAATGGTTGACAAACGGGAGTAGTTCCTAAATAGGGACCACGTTAGTAGGAGTAGAGGACTGCCCTGGTTCTCAGGGTGGCGGACCGGACCCTTCCGAAAGGGAGGTGCAATGGCCTTGACGATCTCCGAGGACGCGTGGGGCTGGTATCCTGGGACCTGCACGTGGTGGCCCTGCTTTAGACTAACCTTACCAGGATTGTTGGGCGGAGTTTCAATTGTTGGGCGAAGGTTGAAATTAGCATAATTTATGCACAGCTTGTGAACGGTGCACTTACAATTGTGATATTTATTTGTAAAGGAAGTGAAGACGAGTATTGTTTTTGCAAAGTTAATGAGGTAATTATTCGCATATATTGTTTAATTATTTCCTGTTGCTTATTTTATAATGATAAAAATTCACCATTTGTTTGATATTTGTCTCAAATAAAAAGTTGCTGAAGAATAAATTACTGACAAACACAGAAATAAGAATTTCGTTCAAATGTTCTTTATTTTATTGTTGTCCGAGTTTAAATTTGAAGTAATATTAGGAAAATCATTTTAAATTTACAAAATAAGCTATAGTCCTCACTGAAAAAGGCCCTAAAAAATCGAAGGGTCCAAAGACACTAACAAACAAATAAAATTAACCCCTTTACCTTTTTTACACCAAAAATCCTGACCCAAAAAGGCCCATTTTTAAAATTTGGCCAAAAATTAAAAAGGTCCGAAAACACTCAAAAGTACAAGTTTAACCCCTTGCAGTTTTTTTCACCAAAAATCTTTGCTCAAAAAGGCCCATTTCTCAAATTTGGCCTGAAAATAAAAAGGTCCGAAAACACTCAAAAGTACAAGTTTAACCCCTTGCAGTTTTTTTCACCAAAAATCCTGGCCCAAAAAGGCCCATTTTTAAAATTTGGCCAAAAATTAAAAAGGTCCGAAAACACTCAAAAGTACAAGTTTAACCCCTTGCAGTTTTTTTCACCAAAAATCTTTGCTCAAAAAGGCCCATTTCTCAAATTTGGCAAAAAAATAAAAAGGTCCGAAAACACTCAAAAGTACAAGTTTAACCCCTTGCAGTTTTTTCCACCAAAAATGCTGGCCCCAAAAGGCCCATTTTTTAAATTTGGCCAAAAATTAAAAAGGTCCGAAAACACTCAAAAGTACAAGTTTAACCCCTTGCAGTTTTTTTCACCAAAAATCTTTGCTCAAATAGGCCCATTTCTCAAATTTGGCCTGAAAATAAAAAGGTCCGAAAACACTCAAAAGTACAAGTTTAACCCCTTGCAGTTTTTTTCACCAAAAATCCTGGCCCAAAAAGGCCCATTTTTAAAATTTGGCCAAAAATTAAAAAGGTCCGAAAACACTCAAAAGAACAAGTTTAACCCCTTGCAGTTTTTTTCACCAAAAATCCTGGCCCAAAAAGGCCCATTTTTAAAATTTGGCCAAAAAAGAAAAAGGTCTGAAAACACTCAAAAGTACAAGTTTAACCCCTTGCATTTTTTTCACCAAAAATCCTGGCCAAAAAAGGCCTATTTTTAAAATGTGGCCAAAAAATAAAAAGGTCCCAACACACTCAAAAGTACAAGTTTAACCCCTTGCATTTTTTTCCACCGAAAATCCTGGCTCAATAAGGCCTGTTCTTAAAATTTGGCCAAAAAATAAAAAGGTCCAAAAACACTAAAAAGTACAGGTTTAACACTTTGCAGTTTTTTTTCACCCAAAATCCTGGCTCAAAAATACCCCATTGTAAATTTAGCCGAAAATAAAATAGTCGAAAATCACTCAAAAGTAAAAGCTGAGCCAAATATTCCCAGTTTTGTTAAGGCAACAAATATTACACAAAATACACGTCCAACCCTCTTATAGGTCATTAAAAGCTTGAACTATACTCGAAGGTAAGTTTTCCGGAAGGGCTTGCATAATGTGGTGCTTACCATTGTATTGACAAGACAAGGCTGAACTTCTAGGATGGATTGATGGACATTCCAGTTTTCCTCAATCAATGCTTGATGAGCGTGGCCTGTGACAAAAGAAGAAAAACAAATCCTCACTGAAATAAATATTTCAGGAATACTTTATATATTCAGAGTCAAGCTTAAAAATGCAGAGGTTTTGATTTATCATTAGTTATTTGGTTACAAAGATTTTAAAATGGATTTTAAACTTGAATATACTGAAAAGTAAGCATGAACAGGAAAAGATTATAATTCTTGACTATCTGCAATTGGGGGTGTGATACTTCAATAATGAATATCAGGCTGCGAAAATGCACTAAAGATGAAACACTTTAATTTACAGGTTTCAACTCTGCCTGTTTCCGTTCTTATGGTATAAAATTTTGAAGCCAATTTATTGAGAAGAGTTGGTGGTCTAGTATTCTTGATTGGCGAGGCTGTTTTTTGTATTAGCCACCGGAAGAGGACGCTACATTGACTCGTTTGAAGTCTGACTCAGAAGGAATGGGCAAGTCTATAAATCTGTATCGAAACAACGTCTTGACGATTTTGGATTTGCTGCCCGGAAAAAACCAGGCAGATCAAAACGAGTCTAATTTGCAAATTTATATTGAGGCGTTCAGCGACAGATATTGTTTATGGTACCTAGATGTAGGTGATGTTAGTATGCCTCTCGGAAATGGCTTTTTCAAGAAGTACTGTGAATGTTGACCGGCGTTTTGCGAGAATTATATCGGGCCTTGAAGAGCTTATTTTGACAAATAACAGCGGACTGAAGGGATTTTCAATGGTGAAATCTGCTGTACCCGTGAAGTTCACGACGTCGTCAGCATGTGTGTACGTGTACGTGTACGTGCGCAGTCAATGTTTGGGTGACTTTCGGATACCATTGCATGTGTTGACATTGTGGAAGTCCATTTCCGAAACTTGCCAAATACAGAATCCTATTACACGGCGGTAATTGGAGGATTCCGAATAAAGCAAGGATTGTCTTTTTGGCACAAAATAGAAAAATCACAAATTGTGTTGTTTCGTCGTCTGTATTTGTGCACGGAAAAAGCGACAAAATTTTTTTCTTCTGGGGATGGGAAAAATTGGCATCAAGTGGATTTTTTATTCTTAAGTGTTGTAAGAATAATCCCTGAAATTTTTAAAGATTGTATACAAAATTGCATTTGGGAAAACTTTTTCGAACATAACCCCACTGTCTATCAAACCACCACTTGAGGAAGGTCACGATTTAGTTGTAAATTTACTGACTGGATTTGGCAAAAAGTGTTATTTTTCAAGCAGCCTACTATCGTTATTCATTAAAGACTTTTTGAATGGACTGTATACGGAAACCCTGATCAAGGTGACACCGTGAAGGTGAAGTCTCTTGTGATGAATGGACTGTATACGGAAATCCTGATCAAGGTGACACCGTGAAGGTGAAGTCTCTTGTGATGAATGGACTGTATACGGAAACCCTGATCAAGGTGACACCGTGAAGGTGAAGTCTCTTGTGATGAATGGACTGTATACGGAAACCCTGATCAAGGTGACACCGTGAAGGTGAAGTCTCTTGTGATGAATGGACTGTATACGGAAACCCTGATCAAGGTGACACCGTGAAGGTGAAGTCTCTTGTGATGAATGGACTGTTATACGGAAACCCTGATCAAGGTGACACCGTGAAGGTGAAGTCTCTTGTGATGAATGGACTGTATATGGAAACCCTGATCAAGGTGACACCGTGAAGGTGAAGTCTCTTGTGATGAATGGACTGTATATGGAAACCCTGATCAAGGTGACACCGTGAAGGTGAAGTCTCTTGTGATGAATGGACTGTATATGGAAACCCTGATCAAGGTGACACCGTGAAGGTGAAGTCTCTTGTGATGAATGGACTGTATACGGAAACCCTGATCAAGGTGACACCATGAAGGTGAAGTCTCTTGTGATTGTTATTAGACCACTGAAGGCACTCTCTGTTGAGCAGCTTGAAAGAGCCCAACAAATTGGCTTAATCCCTGAGGTACTTCTTGAACATCATTCACACAGGGGAAGACAGGGGAACATTGCCAACAATTTCAGAAACTCTGGCTCTCGTAACAGTCTGGTCACAGCCTGCTCACTGTTGTGCGCATGCGTTTCATTTCATGAATATTCAAATCGCTGCCAGAAAATAAAATAATGGCAGGGTCTAGAGCCAAAAGCGTCAAGACGTTTGTTTTGATGCAGATGTTCGTGTGATACAGATATCTCTTATCCAGTAATTCGTGTTGTGGACAGTAATTCATGTTGCGATATCGCACTTACGTTAAACAAAATGAACGTCGCCAATCAAGACTAGTGGTCTAGTGAAACCCTAACCCAATCTATTTCCCTAATATTCCATTGCTGGCAACTTTTGAAGGTATTGAGTATTTCTTCGGTGCCTCAAAATGAAGCTTAAAATATATTTTTTAATCAAAACCTTGTCTCAAACACCTGTAACTTGGCAACCGACCTCTACATACAGAAGACTTTCTTTGAGTAAATTTCGAGGCAAATCGGAGAAAAAAACATGTTTGAGGCTGAAAAAATGGCAAGCTAACCTTGCACTTTTTTCAAAAATTGGCCGAAATTGTTTGTTTTCAAATCGCATGATATTTGATAGAGAGCTGAAATGGAGTGTGAGGAGCAGACAATTCTTAGTTTGAGTCGTCTATCTTGGCAACCTTTGAAGATATTAACTATTTCTCGATATAACGGTGCCTCAAAAAATGATAAGACTTATTACCCCATCCATTTTTTTTCAAAATTTTGAAATTTTCCAGCATTGCAAGACCTATAAAGTAACATTGGTGTCAATACATTCAATACTCATGCTAATTTGTCACATGCAGGTCTAACACACTGCAGCTCTTTAAACAAACAATATAAATAGATTCAAATTGTTATCATTTTTAAAAAGCAAGTCTAGTCTAGACTTCGGATATAAGACTCCATTTATTTTCTTATTTCCAAACTGCCCGCATTTTAAATAGCTTAAAATTTGCGAAATTTCTAAGAAGAGTTGGTGGTCCAGTGGAAGGACTCCTGACTCTGGATGCGAGGGTTCTGGGTTCAGTTCCCATCTAGCACTAGTTGTTTTGTATTGCCTGGTCCTTCCTAAAGGTTTAAGTTTATCTTAACCATAAGTTAATTAAGAAGAGTTGGAGGTCCAGTGTATTAAAATGACTATGGTTCTTTGTTTTTCTTATACTGTGTCCAATCTAAGGGTTTAAATAAACATCCAATACAATTTTCTTAAAAAGAGTTGGTAGTCCAGTTGGTGGGACCTGTGACTCAAAAGCGAAAGGTCCTTGGTTCAAATCCCACTTATTTTGTTTTATACAGCAGCTGTACCTTAAAAAAGAATTTTAATTAACTACAAATGCAACTTTGTGATTGAGTGTTGCACATGTAGGTGCATTGATTCCCACTCTTTTATCATTTTTATTGCCTGTGTCCATTCTAAGGGTTTTAATTAATGTCAGATGGAAGTTTCTTGAGAAGATTTTGTGGTCCAGTGGAAGGACTCAAGGACTCTGGACTCTGGGGTCCTGGGTTCAACTCCCACTCTGTACCTTTTTAATTTTCATTACCTGTGTCCATTCTAAGGGTTTTAATTAACGTCAGATGCAAGTTTCTTAAGAAGAGTTGGTGGTCCAGTGGAAGGACTCAAGGACTCTGGACTCTGGGGTCCTGGGTTCAACTCCCACTCTGTACCTTTTTAATTTTCATTACCTGTGTCCATTCAAGGGTTTTAATTAACGTCAGATGCAAGTTTCTTAAGACGAGTTGGTGGTCCAATGGAAGGACTCAATGACTCTGGATGCTATGGTCCTGGGTTCAATTCCTGCTATGAGAAACTCTGGCCTTTTTTATTAAAAAAAAAATTAGTTTAATTAAATAAAATTTTAGCAAAAGGAGCTTGTTTGTTTCTAGTTTTCTAGTTTCTAGTTTCTAGTTTCTTCTAGTTTCTAGTTTCTAGTTTCTATTTAGTTATAAAGCTCGGACCTCAGGTTCGGCGGACACCGCCAGGTCTTGAACCTGGGTCAGTCGCTTCCTAACGCACGGTCTACCCGGTTGGGCAGTTGGGTCCCCCCCGATAAAATGTGCTCGTTTCTAATATATAAAGAACAAATTTGTACTTAGAAATTTTTTTCACACTTTGCTCAGCAGGCAAAGGAGTCTGCTGACTACATATTGGGACCAGCCAAGGTAAGGCCTATGGAGGAAGTTTGGACCTTAAAAATTACACTCACTCAGCTCAAAAGTAACTAATGGGGTAAGTTGACTGGACATTGGGTAGGGTGGTGGTAGGGTATCAGTAGTATCTTGTAAGGGGATGTTTGTACTTGGTAAATTTCACCAATGGAATGAGATGACTGGACATTGGGTAGGGACTAGGTAGTGTCTTCTAAGGGGAACTTTGTACTTGGTAAATTTCACCAATGGAGTGAGATGACTGGACATTGGGTAGGGACTAGGTAGCGTCTTCTAAGGGGAACTTTGTACTTGGTAAATTTCACCAATGGAGTGAGATGACTGGACATTGGGTAGGGACTAGGTAGTGTCTTCTAAGGGGAACTTTGTACTTGGTAAATTTCACCAATGGAGTGAGATGACTGGACATTGGGTAGGGACTAGGTTTGTGTCTTCTTAGAGGAACTTTGTACTTTTTAAATTTCACCAATGGGGTAAGATGATTGGACATTGGGTAGGGACTAGGTAGTGTCTTTTAAGGGGAACTTTGTTCTTAGTAAATTTTACTCGCTCAGCTCAACATAAAGGGAAAGTTTGTACTCTTAGGTTTGCATAATAGTAAGTAAAATGAGTTTGCTTAAAAAGGACATCAGGTAGGGATTATGTAAGGTCTTTAAAGGTGAAGTTTGTAAATTTCTGGATATGCTGGAATTGGACACAGGCAACTAAAAAAATTGGTTTACTAGACTTCTGACACCAGGCAAATAGAATAAGAGATAGTTGTTTATTTGGATTTACATGTTTTAACTACAATAAATCATAAATAAAGCTTTGTAATGATAATGAAAACATTTAAGCCAGTAATTGCAAAACTAAATTATTGTAAGAAAAATATACACTTTCCGTCTTTTAAAAGAAACCTCCTCCAATTTGACATTACTTAGGCTCCAGGGAAAGTACATTATTGTTTCTTGGAAGAATAAACTATTTTCCATTGAGAGAAAATTTCATCCTAGTCACATTTTAGTTAAAACAATGAAAAACATTGTATGTTTTGTCAGGGATTTTATGCATGTTCATATTGGACTTATTTTGATTGTGACAACAAAAAAAAGGCATTGGTTAAATCAGGGCTCGACCTTAACGCTAGCCCGGCGTACATTGGCTAGTAAAAACTGCTGCGGGCAAGTAAAAACCACTTCTCAACTTGCCCGGCGGGCTACTTAAAAATATGTGCACGTTCCTTGTTTGTCAGATGTGATAAAAGAAAATAAAAATAAATCTTCAAAGCTTAATTACCTTTTATGTGTAATGAATGTAACTTTATTTTGTTGCAAATGCAACCACGCTACACGTTTACGGTTCGGATAACCGTAAAAAAATCACTTGAAAGTGCCGCGGAACGCATGACCACATCGTGATCTCGATGTACACAACGTGCTACCCGTGCGACACACAAGCAGTCACATCGTTTCCACTTTACAGGTCTGTAGTCTTTGTTATCACGTGACTTTGCGTGCTACAATAAAGCTAAGAAACATTGAACGCTAGAGGGCGTGTCAAAACAATACGATAGAATGAGAAACAACCAGCGCGGTACGCGATAGCATACAAAATCCGGTTACAAACGCCTTGACGAAAGACTCTACGTTTCTATGCAGAAGGTTCTTCCCCCCGAACGTGCAATAATCATTATCACTGGTGTCGTGATAAAAGCGTATACAGCAATGGCGTCGCTGGTCCGCACGCAAAATCCGTTGACAGCGTGGTCTGCGGAGCACACTTATTAAAATCCGAAATGTCGGCTGGTTTTACGAAAAACTACGCAACATTTAGGCTTCATTTTACAAAAATGACAGAGTTTAGGATCCCCTGGATGAATGGAAAGATTAGTTAATTGTATAATGTAAGATTTGTTTATCTTTATTTTATTTTTGTTCGTTGTTTTATAGGTTTATTTTGCGGCGTGGTTGTGCCAAGTCAAAATGCTGTAGTGTTAGTGTTATGAAGACGCAATGTTTACGATCGCATGCACGGTTGCGTAAATGATTTTTTTTAAACCCTTAATTTTGTGTCTGAAACGGACGGTTAACCGACCGTTTCAGAAATGGTAACAAGTTTACAAAAATAACCGTAACCACACAGGCTTATGCGGAGTACAAGCAACTAAAACGTGTTCACAGAGAATTTTTACTACCGGGCTGCAACATGTGGCGGTAAATGTCCACCGTTAAAAATCTAAAATCCGTCACCAAACAAGCGAGAAAACGCAGCAACAATGATTTCTAGCCATGAACAAAAGTCACTCAACCTTCTCAGTAGTCAACAAGAACATTAAACCTGATTTAATGGTTATGTTTTTTCCAAACATATTTTCTCGGGCTAGTAAAAATTTCTGCGGGCTAGTATAAAACACAATTTACTTGCCCGGTGGGCTACTCTCAGAAAAAATTAAGGGCAAGCCCTGTAAATGTTCTTGTTTTAAAGGTATACAATTTCTTTAGAGATAAACTAGTTCTTCTCAGCCAGAATGGTCAAAATTATCAAGGTAGTACAGTGAATAGAATTTTTCCAGACCATCAACTTTTCCAATAACTTTCAATACTCTATTCCAGTCATGTCTCTATACTTTTAAAAACAGAATAATTTATGAAGACATTGGCCCCTGCCCTTTTTGCTCCCTGTACTACTATGAAAATACTGACAATTATGGATGGCCATTTATTAATGTCAGTCTTACCATGTCCTTGAAAGGGTTTAAGACATTCCTGGTATTAATGATAAATGTACACGTAGTTGATGTCAGATGAACAGCTTTCTGAAACACAAGAAAAATTGCCACAATTAATAAATCATGAAAACAAGCTCACAACAATGTTTTGTCCAAACAGGAAACTGCCCTGTGACCTTTCTTTTGAAGCATGTTAATAACTCAGGTGCAAAAGTGAAAGATTTAGAAGGACTGGAGCCTGTAGGCCCCCCGAAATGGCTTATCACTGGGTCAGTCCTCCTCCAAGGGTTTGCTGATTTTAAAAATAGTAAAATAAAGAGGAAAAGGAAAAAAGTTACCAAAAGGAGTTATTTAGGGCAATGAAAGTGAGGTTGGCACACCTCAAAAACCTGCTTAGCGTTTCATTTTGAATTTCACATGAGAGCCCTCACAGCCCATCTGTTTGGAGGC
Organism: Pycnopodia helianthoides; assembly: GCA_032158295.1. NCBI lineage: Eukaryota > Metazoa > Echinodermata > Asteroidea > Forcipulatida > Asteriidae > Pycnopodia > Pycnopodia helianthoides. The sequence continues at coordinate 20,682,357 of CM063252.1, read as the reverse complement.
AGAATACATTTCCCAACCCTCTTCTAAAATTATTTCTGGGTGTGCCACTGTCTTGTGCCCACTATCAAATTAAGTTGTCAATAAGAAATGGTTTGAAGATGCCTGCAAGTTTAGTTTAATTTTGCTATTTTCTTTGATTTTATTTGTTGGAAACGAAAGGCTAAGGTCTTAGATGTTTATTTCATCATTGTTTCACCTTGTGAAATAGAATAGTCAAGATTTTACCTTCCGATTATATTCTGCGACAATGCAATACTTAGCATACAATATTTGTATACTGTTATCTTTTCAGTCCCTTGTCTTAAAATTCAGTTCCTTAATTTTATAGGGACAACAAATTGTTTGCTTTAAAATTGTCTAGAAAATGTAGTGTTTCCATCTCAATAATGTTTGAACGATTGATACTTATATTTAAATATTTAAGGTGCTTGTTGCTTTTCCCCCTTTTTCATCCCCTTTTTAAGGGGAGGGGAGTGGTGGCTTGGGGTAATAATAAGTATTTCTGAGGGCTGCCTCTTCCAATCATTTAATCTTAACCTAAATGTGTTTGTGGTTCCATCACAAATCCTGAATCCTGAATAAATGCACATCTTACCTATTATTCAAATTCCTTTGGAGATGAACACGCTCATAATTTGTGTAACAAAGAGTTGGCTTCACATGAGTCATGACCTCCTGAAAGAAAAGACCAAAGATCCAAACATTATGAAAATATTGCTAACCATTTCCTCTCAAGACATTATCTATGGTCAGACTAACTGTAGAAGTTACCATGCAAGAATTCATACAAGTCTTCAACAGACTCTTAATTATTAGCTCAGAAATATTTTGGTAAATGTGCAAAGAACATTTCTCCAACGTAAAAGAGTGTACAAAGTAATGATTTCATTTGACGAAAAAAAAAAAACCAAAAAACTAAAATTAATTTTTTGAAATATTTGTTACTTCTGTCCAATTAATATTTTGTCCATGGAAAAACTATTCTTATAAACTGAAACTGAAAGATGGTCGCTGCAAAAGTTAACCACAAATTAAACCATGTTGTTAACCCATAAACTTTTTTCCCACCCCCTACTAAGGAGAATTGAAAATTGAGGCTAACTCATAGCAGACTTATTAATACTTCTAATTTTTACAATATTCTCAATATCCAGTAGATTAAGTCTTTACCTCTTGCTAAAGAAACTGCTTTCCATAGCTTCATTTGAGGAGCTTCCTGTACAAATAAAAAAGATAACAATTAATCATGAAATTCAAGAACATCTTGCAAGTGAGAATGAAAACAATGCAAACACAAGGAGATATTAACAGATATTCTAGTGAACAAAAAGAAGAACCTTTTTCTAATCTGTGAGATAATTCAACAAAAAGAATGCCCAACAATGTCTTCTGATGGAAAACATGATTTATCTCCTAGTATGAAAATAATAAATGAATTGCTATTTGTCATATTGCAATTGATCATTGCGCTTCCGACATTATTACCACTGGTCACTAGGCCATTATTGTGCTGCCAAGTATGCAAGCTAATTCAATTCCATGAACCATCTCCTCCCTCACAGGTACCCATTTACCCCCTGGGTGAAGAGAAGCAACTATAGTTTCTGTGTCCAGCTCAAGGACACAATTGTCATGACCGGTATTCCAACCCACACCCTCATGACTTAATCACCAGATCTTGAATCTGATACACTAAACCGCTCGGCCACAACACGTCACCCCCCCCTCCCCCATCCCCCCCCACCCCCACCCCCCCCCAAGTCCTGTGAAAAAAAATCAACAGGTGGATTCATACCAACAACCTGGGCCATTAAAGAGCAGGGCCCAATTTCATTGCTCTGCTAACCGCCAAATTCTGCGCTAACGATGCAAGCGCCGGATTTCTGCCCTAGCTGTGTAAGCGTAGAATGCCTAGTAATGTGGAGACTGCATGCCCAAAAGCCGAAATTCCCTGCTAACACGTGACTACGCTTGACATAAGCGCGGAATTCCCTGCTTCCGCAAGTGCCGATTCTTTGCTTACGGTAAGCAGAGCCATGAAATTTGGCCCAGATGTCTTACCACTAGACAAAGGGCTTGCCCGGTAGCTAGAGGCAATTTGAATTCTATACTTAAGCAGCACATACCACACAAATTTTAACATATGTTAAAATTTTCAAATGATTTGTTGGTTTAAACCCACTACAAGTAGTAGGCCTACAGTTCACAATTTTGTTGATTTGGAAATTTCATTTTTTACCTTTTTAGCAGCATTTTCTTCTCTTGGGATAGGTGAATTTCATTTTCATCCTGAACCATCAATTATAGACTTCAGAAAAAAGGCCCCATTCTGAAATGAAAAGCCAAAACCTTTTTCAAATTAGAAAATAAAACAAAACAGCAAAATTACCTCTGTAAAAAATTCATGGCCAAAGTTTAAAAGCAATCTAAAATTCCAGCATGTTCCACGTCAGACTCAGATCAAGTATTAGTGAGGTGCATTGCAACCCCCTCACATGTTTATGCATAGGCAGAAATTATTAGCTTCTTGTCATAGTTAGGGAACCCGAAAATAAAATAAAAACCAATCACTTGAGTAATCAATATACATATAAATATATCAATGGTAAGTGTGAAAAAAAAAAATTATTTTGTTGGATGTTAAAAGTTTGTTATACAAAGTTTGTAATGGGATGAATTTGCAGATTCGGTTTTTGGAAGTAATTTTGTGGTCCTATTCCAAACAATAACAAAGTACAGGATTGGTAATTACTAAGAAAAACAATATTAGATCCTCAAAAAGCTCACTGATTACCATCAGTAACAATCCGCAGGAAAATTATTTCCAAAATCGGGGAAAAAGCTTAAATTATCGTTGCTTATTTTGGTTATAGCACTCAAAGTAAACATTCACATGAAAAAGCAAAACATGGATGATAAAGCATTACTCGTAATTTTGAGTAAATCAAGACCACCTAATTTAATACAAATTGTCACCGGTTTGTTTTAATTTTTAAACAAATATAATTTAAGAAATACAAAAAGTTCTTATTTACTGAGCTTACTTGTACCAGAACTGTTGGCTGATCACTCTGAAGGTAATCTAGCTTTGATCCATCGTTATCGTGATCGTAAACAGCTTCTGTGGAGATGCACTCTACAACATAAATGGAACAATAATTACAAACATTATTTTCTTGCTTATAATAAACTTACATAATGTGCATGAAGCTACACTGACACTAGAGTATAGTAAGCAGTGATTGAGGGTTGACCAGATAGAAGGGGGAGGGGCGTATAATGACTTGAACCACAACAGAACCACAACAGAAATAAAGCAGATGATAATCCTCAATGCCTAAAGTTAATGTTTTTTTCAACATTTTTGATTCAATACAAAAATAAAGCTCACTTTGGCAGTTTGTTTCACATTTTAAAACTTCAAAAATTTGAAACAATTTTAAGGAAATGTGTATTGTGCTTAGGCTGGCACTAAAATTTCACTGTAAGCCACAAATCAGAAAAAGAGAAGGTGATACTAATAACATTTAAATGATTGAGTAAAGTAAATGCTTAATAATAACAAAGAATATTCTTATTATCTTGGGGGTCGGAAAACAAATGCTGGCTGCGGGGATTCCACCAAGGAGTGTTTCGATTGGTAAGTGGGAGGCATTCCACAAAGCTATAATGGTAATAACTAGGATGTTGTGGCGCTCCGAAGGCTAAATTTCAAACACAATCAACTTCTACCCTCGCAGGTACCCATTTATACCCCCAGCCTTGGGTGAAGAGAAGCAATTATAATTCATAGTAAAGCATCTTGCTCAAGGACACAAGTGTCATGACCGGGATTCGAACCCACACCCCGATGACTCACACACCCCAATGACTCATGCTATGCAACAACAGTAGAAAATCTCCCTCCCCCCCAATTGAAAATGTGATTTAATGTGAGCTACTTAAGTATGAGTCAAAGAGGGCACTGCAAGAATTGCTGGGCATAAAAGTTATTACATTAGTCAAACATAGTTCTTGAGGAACAGAAGTCATTTCAATTCAAGCTCTACACTGTACACAGAACACATTTTTCATACATGTCATGATAAACCACTTAAAATATAGTTTGCCTTTATTTCTCCTGTCCAGCTTTGAAAAAAAGGAATTCCACCTGGGCACCAAAGCCTTGCTTCTGAATAAGTCAATACAAACCAAAATACAGACACAACTTACTCAGCCAACCGGCCGGGCGGGGGAGCCGGGCGCAGCCGGGGCCGTGCCGCCGGAGTTTATGCCGTGTTCGAATACATAACGTGTCGTTAGTGCATGTGACGAAGTAAAATTAAAAACTCCGCACCTTCCAACAACTGCACTAATTCACAAAAATACACAGCTAGCAGTAACTCACCGACAAAATGTATGTGGCCACTGCGGCCTCTGGTTTGCATGGTGTAAGCAGGCAGTCATGTTTTCCGGAAAAGAATTCTTTTACCGTAAAAATCGCCTTCTTCTGTATGCAGAGATTTGAGAAGTCAACTACAAAAATGGCGCCCGTGTCCTCGTGTAATGAAATTAGCTTTAGCCAATGTGATCGGTTGGGGTTATCACGTGGTGTGCACTGAAATTACAAATTTGAATATCGATACAGCACGTCCTTGACGCAGGACCTTTTCACTGTGCCCATGGATTCCCAATTTGTCAAAGAAATTTACAATTATGAGAAAATATGTGACTGTTGTTGTGATCATGTAAAAACGCAAAGACGGGAGCAAAGAACTTTTGTTTTTGTAATGTCTAGATCGAGCAAACAAAATGTTGTTGGTATAAATGTTTACTTCAACGCAATTGCACGAAAACGCATACTGTGGGTGGCAACGTGACATGAGGCCATTTCTCTTTCAATATTTCAACTACAGGGTTAAAACAGTTGGATTAACTACAATGATCAACTTTTAGTCATGTGTCCTGTATCAGTTCACGCACTGATTCAAATAACATTATTTGTTTTTGCAAAATCGATATTCATATGTAGTTTAATTTTCTTCAATCTATTATTTTGGTGCACAGAATATTGGCTTCTTATTTAACAAATACCAAAAGTTGTTAATATTAATGAGTGACCTGAAAATTAGAAGACATAACTGTACATGTGTCCATATCTTTCCATATGGTCTTGTAATTATTTTATTTAGATGGCTATGTATACCTGCCCATACAATATTATTGCAGTACGGTAATTGATAAAATTATAATATTGCACAGAGTAAGTAATTAATTACATGGGGATAGTCTTTAATGACATCAATGTTCTGCGATCGTTTAAAAATAACTGAATATAGCGTTTTTATTTGGATTTGGATTTTTAATAGATGTGTTCATTTTTTTTTTACAAATAAAAGTTACCATATTTTTTTATATTTCTGCTTTATATCGTTTGTAATTCTACTTCTACTTTCTATATTTGTTTTTTGTTATGCTATACAATAGATCCGATCACAACTTAAAAATACAAACACACATGTCTACTGGTGTATATATTCCGGTCTCATGTGCTATATACGCATAACAAGTAGACAACAACACATAAAACACATCAAGTATAGTGACTCTTAATTTTGTATATCTTATTCATCGAGGTTATTTGATTTAAAATTAGTCAATTTACAGAAAAACTAATTTTATTCATCTTTTTTTCAACAATCGTTTCAATCAACGCTGTTTTCGTTAGTAGCTTGTAAGAGGTGAGAATAGGTTTTCGGTAGAAGTAAAGTGCTCCAGTGATGACAAGTGACAAAGCTTCTCAACAGTTCAAATTCATTCTAAAATGACGTCATTTCATTGCAATTACACTTTCCCCACAAAGTTGATCAATGTTTTGTTTTTTTTGTTTGTCTATTTCTATTTTAATCTTCCATCCCTTCAGTCCAGCCAGGATTTTCTTACAGTGCGTGTCGATCGTTCTGTATGGGATCTCTTCTGGTTGATCCAGAGATATTATTGTTAGCATAGTGCTCTCTGATTCCAGCCGTACCGCCAGATATACTCCTCACACCCCCAGAGGCCCTCTGATGGGTTCCTACTGCGTTATGGCAGCATTTGGGACGAGCCAATGCCTGTAGAAACGCTCTGCGATACTGCTTACTCTGAAACCCATAAATGAACGGGTTCACGCAGGAGTTACAGAATGCTATCAGTACACTTGCGTGGTAATACCAAGCGGAGAAATCCAGGTTCCAACCACACATGTAGGCGAAGAACATGAACTGATTTGGTGCCCAACAAATCGCAAAGGTCACAACGACGATAAGTAGCATCTTGATGACTTTCTTACGGGCACGAAGAAGATCTCTGGATAGCTGGTTCTCTCTGCCATCACTTAGTGATTGGCGCATAGCCATGGCACTCTTATGCAAATTACTCATGATCTGCCAATAGGAGAGACCCTGTAGAGTCAACGGGATGAAGTAAATGACGCAGAAATTGGCAACTCCCAAAAATGTCTGCCAGGCCTTACTTGGCCAATTAAGAACACAACTACCCAGACCATTGTTTTTGTACGTGTAAAAAAAGTAACTATTCATGATGATACCCATGGACCATATGCAAATGATCATGACGGTGGCCTTTTTGACAGTGAAGACGACTTCATATCTTAAAGGATGCACAATGCTGAAGTACCTCTCTAAGGTAACGCAAGTCAGTGAGAGCACAGAGGAGACAAAGCTTGCCCACAGAGGGAACTTGGAGAGAAGAAGGCGGCACAGCAGCTCACCAGCCACGCCCTTCGGTACGGGTATCACAAAACCTGCACATAAATTAAATTAGTACTCAATTAATTTGTTTAGTGTATGGTGACACGAAAATATAAAGCAAACAAACACCCCAAATACCCCGACAAACAAACAAACACAATGGGTTTTTAAACTGGTAAAGTCATAGATTACATTCAAATGAGATACAATACAAATTTAACGATGTTCACAAAGTATACAAAGACCCAGTGTTGACATTGTCCAGGTATCCGTACGAAGACCCATCAGAGTGTTTACATTTTCCAGGTATCCAATTTGCAACCCCGTTTGAACCATCTAAATGAGCTAGAATGCCTTATCACAAAGATAACCAGTCCACATAATAAACCGTAGTCTCTTTAAAATAACAAACTTACATTTCTATCAAATATCTTATCATGCAGAGTCACTTGTCAAAATCAGGAAAAGGGGTTTAACAGACCACGCAATAGAGACAATAATAATAACTAGTTCTATAATTATTAGACAATGTCAATATTTGCTCTTTCTCTTTAAGAGTTATGGTTCAAAGGAGATTCCCTCTAAATTAAACTTTGCACAATTCGTTATAACGGTCTAAAAATATTATTTTTTTGGCAGTATTGGCAGTGGAATGTTTAAACAAAGTAGCCTTAGAACCGGTGTTCCCAAATTTGACACAAGATCGAATTTAATTTTGTGCTCACAGGTCCGGAGATTAGGCCTAGTTTTTCTATCTGAAAAGAAAATAATGCGCAGATGTTTCTTGTTTGTGAAAAAAAGAGCAGAAAGAAAAGCGGAGCACAAACATAAATGAAAACAATTACCAAGGGAGTATCAAAATTTCCTGCACACTTTTGTTATCGTTGTTTTCTGACAGACATTCAAGGTTTACAACAATTTACGACTGCATCAAAACAACTTGTATTATAAATCATCCGGATTTGACAACCGGTGTCAAAACATAGGTTCAGCTCCCAAATGAGTTGATCAAAACTTTGTGCCTCAAAGAGACTTCACTTCAATTTCCTAATCAAGAAATTAATTTGATTTCAATAATGGCAGTCATCACTTCTTCAACGTCGCATACTATAGTTAATGGTTCTGATTTTAATCGAGACCTTTACAAATTTGATTAAAACATCATTGGAAATCATGAAAAAAAGTATAATGGCTCTTTAATTAAGTGTGCTCATCAGACTATTAGGCAATTTAATTAATAATTTAATGGGTGAAAAACGTTTATACTTGGACGCCATAGAAATGTGGATTGTGTTGATGAATTTAGATGGACGAGATGACTGTTTTTTATGTAAACCGAAGTCTGTTGTTTATTGCGCTGCGCTTCATTTATATTGCGTTTAATAAATCAACCAATAGAACACTATAGAACTTATGGGTTTTCCGAACACCTCCTTTCGAATTTATAATATCTTCAAATGTGTTGTCGATAAATAAAATGGTATTTGTCACTTTGGTACTAATCAGCAGGTGTTACTCAATAATTCCCTTTTGGGGACCACTAGGAGAAATATCAGGATGATGACATGACAGGCCAGATGTTTCGTTCTTGAATAAAAGGACAAGGCAGTTTTCCCTAATCATGAGTGAAATGTATACATTTCCATTAGAGCATTAAATCAAAGGGCTTCGTGGCAATGACCAGCCTTTGTCTCCGTTAAGTATCAAACACTATGATCAGTGGGACCAGGGGGCATTGAGCAGGAGCCCCCCCCCCTCCCTCCCAATCGGAACCATTGTCCCCTTTCGCCCCCACCAAAAATTGTGATAAACAAACGCGCAAATGAATGACTCCATAAATAAAATAGCCCCCCCCCCCCCACAAACAGTTATGTCTTTGCTACCGTTTGCACCCCCACCACCCAGTCATTGATTGACATTTTCATGGTGTCTACATGGCCTCAATAACCTAACTGTGAAAAAGCCATTTATCAAATTATCAATCACCTCTTCATCCCACGCTTGACAACTCATAACAAATAACTGAGTAGGTAAATGCCTTTATGACATCTCCTTCGGTCAGCTATTTTTATGCATTTGGAGGCACAAAAAGGTCGTTGATGAATGAGTAAAAACGTACTTGAATAAAAACTAAATAAGTCTGACATGAAATGCAAAATGCAATAAAAACCATTGTCATAATAACTGACTTCTTGTGGGAGACATGAGGCCCTCGTACGGTACAAATCAAATATGGAACGCTACCTCCGTGTGGGTAATTTTTAGGTGAGAGAAATAAAGGGAAATAACATTAACATAATTGGTAACTTGTATTATTCGACAAAATGTGGATTTGTGGGGTAGGATTTAATATGAAATATCGTACGCCACTGTTTTACATTTTGTGCATTTGTGACTGCCGAGAAAAACCAAGAGAAAATGGTGACGATCTTAAAAATGTCAGACAGACCTTGATGTATTCAAACTCGCACGTTCAAACGATGGTCGGCCGACCATCGCTTCAAAAAGATACAATATTGCATTTGTCTCTAAAATATAATGACACGTGGCCAAACGATTTCACTAATACTTGGGAATATGTACTTTCAGTCAAGTATAAGTTATTTTGTGGTAACTGGGATTAAGTTATTTTTTGTCATGTCTGCAAACGATGTATAGGCCTATATCTACCTTTATAAACACATTCAAATATACACTTTCCCAGCAATTGGATAACACGGTAAAACAAACAATGATGTCTTTAACTTAAATGAACATTACAGAATTGGTAAGAAAAAAACTTGTAAAATATACTTTTTGATCACAGATTTACATAAAACTTACACGGTCTACTGATGATGATAGTAGAAAACATCCCTTGAAATATTTCTGTCTAAAATGCCATATTTGATGAGAAATGAATAAACTAATTTTCCGATTGGAGTTTATCGCTCAGTGAGCGTTTTATTCATTTGTTGAATCTATACGATTTCATGCAAAAATGTGTAATCGGTTTTTCACTATTTTCTCGTGACCCAGATGGCTGATCGATCTCAAACTTCCACAGGTTTGTCAGTTTATGTATATGGTGGATTACATAAAGTGCTTACACTGCCAGCAACTTTTCTGTTAGCAAAAACCAATTCTGTAATGTTCCTTTAAGGTTGTGCAATCACAAAGTGGTGGTCCGGTGTCCATGTGGTGAGTGCATTTGAGAGACTATAAGCAAAATGTGCACGCATCTTTGTATTGGCATCTTTGTCATTTTGGAAAAGTTAGCATTCACCAAAATATGCTTCACTAACAAGATCACTCAAGAAGTCAACCTAATTTTGATCACAAGAAATATTGAATACGATTTAACAAAAAAAAGGTTTACACTCACCGAGATGTAGCGGTATGAGGAAAACCGATACGATGAAATCACTGACGGCCAAACTCACGATGAACATGTTGGTCAGATTTTGTAACGATGGTACCCTAGCCACAGTAAACATCACCAACACGTTACCGGTGATACCAAGTACGGCTATGACACCATAGATGGCCCGTAACCAGGCCTGGTCCTCAAAGGCTCCCTCGGCTGACCAGCCTTGTTGCCCCTTATCCTGACTATCTATGCTACTCATCTTGTGCGGCTCTTATAGTAATGTTATTTGACTCGTAGTAAAGTTTGGCGAGTCTAGTCGTGTTAGCAGCAAAGGCATAGCGGTTGAAGCATCCGCTTCGAAGGTTTAGAGGCACTCTTCGTGACCAGACGTTTGTTTTTTATGTTCATGGAATCACGTTTTTACAGTTCAATCAAGCATTGACAGCTTTAAGTTGAAAGCAGCAATAATATAGTTATAAAATAACTTTCTTGTATACATACACATTTTGGTGAAAGTGAAGCGAGTGCAACTCCTTGCTCTGTTCATAAAATAGCAATATGCTCGCGAAATGTTTGTGAAAATCAATTCAAATTTTGCTTGAGAGTGTCTGTAAGCAGATTTGAGAGTGAAGTTACTCAATCGTGTTCACTACGATTGCAGGCCAATCAAAATAGACCACGATTGTCTATTATTCCGATTTTCCCCAAAGAATTCCAATGTAAAGAAGTGAAATTATAGCATAAATGCGTATGAGAAACTGAACAGCCGACAGCAAAAACATAGTCTGTAATTTCGAGTCCAATATTGAAAATGAAGACACCAAGCCTCGTTGGAAATACACAGGAAGTCAAACACTACGTGTAGCCATAAAACAGACTTTAATTGGTTGGGCCGTGACTCCACGATGTGATGTGTTGATATACGGGTACCCCCGCCTCTATCCTGCCCATGTTGACAACGCAAGCTACCAGATTCTACCGTGCTGAATATCATTAGGAGGCATTGTGCATGGTGTCAGTCGTAGCAAGTTGTTTGGTCATCTCTTTTTCTATTCAGTATAATATGACTGCTTCCTAATATTACTTCTTATGATTTATAGTGCTTTTTGTCGAAGACCGTTTGACTAGCAAAAAATAGAATATACTTGATTTTATTTTATCTTCTTGGTATATATGGCAATAATTTTCTGTCATTCATGCTTTCTCTTCCACATATTTTCCACATTTTTGACTAGCAAAAAAATAGAATATACTTGATTCTATTTTTTCTTCTTGGTATGGCAATAATTTTCTGTCATTCATGCTTTCTCTTCCACATATTTTAAGATCCATTGCATGATAGCTAATATTGTTCTTTCGAAAATGTTAAATCACGTAATGGACAGAACCTACTTTACATGTCAGAAGTCAACACTCTCCCATCATTATTTTTACACGCAATTATTTATATAAATGTGTTAAAATGTGTCAAAATCATTCCAGAACCTCATTGTGTTTTTGTTACCTCTTACATGTATAAATGGGTCTCATAATTCAAACATTTCACCATACCTGTTGTAAAAAGTGATTCCATTTTATCCCCATGACCCCCGAGGCACCACTTAGTAAATAGCTGATACGGTGCCTATCATTGAAAACAGAAAACTTTGCGAGTTGCGATTAACTGAAGAACTAAAATCACAAACACTTTACATCAAAAAGCCATAGGAAAAATTCATTTCGTGCTCTCGAAAACCTCTTGAGATTGTTTCGAGTATCCGAAATGATTTCGAGCTCATGAAGTAGTTTAGCTTGAGCGCACAAGAAATATATAATTTCGCGCGATCAAAATGATTTCGAGCGCACGAAATAGTTATATTCAGCAAATCAAAAAACAAATACTGATAATAAAAACAAACATCCGTTTGTGGGCTGGAATTTTTTTTTTAATCAATGAAAATGTTAATTTGCATTTTTTTTAATCGAAAAGTTCAGCCTCCCACTCTCCTCTTTGATGTACCCCCATCATCACAATTGTTTTATTTCACATCATCGCCGTTTTCATCTGTATTCCTCGTCCGTATCATTAATTTCATCGTTTTAATCAAATTCTTCCAAACTGATACATTCGTCATAATTGCCCCCCTCCTCCTCCTCCTCCTCATTATTATCAAAATCAAAATGTTTTCTTCACATTTTGATCATAGCACCACTTTATGCAATCCATCCATATATCGATCAGATTAACTTTATCCCTCGTTGGCAGAGGATTATCCACACAGCTACGCGTCGTCAACGACTCCTCCACAATCGTTCCCATATTTCTCAAACACTGTTAAACCGGAAGTTTAGTGTATTTCGTCCTATGTACTAGGTCAAACTTATTCTACTCTGATCTTCTAAAACCCTAAAACTGTACACAAACTCTCATTTCATAGGTCAAACAACTCATATCGCATTTCCGGTGCACTTTGACCTTTCATGGTCCTCTGAGGAAAGCACAAAGTGTACCAGGTCTCGATTTCACAAAGCACTAAGATTCATCTTAAGATGAATTGCCAGTATCACCATAGTGATTTGTATTGCGACATCACACTTTGCTTAGCAATTAAGATTGATGCAAAGCTTCAGATAAATCTTAGCTCTTTGTGAAATCGGCCCCTGAGAGTCTATCTTCACTACTTTTATTTAGTGTGTATAATATAGAAACCAAGGGCGTTGGGGAGTAACGGTAAGTTAGAATGCAGTTAATGTAATGCTGCTATCAGGGCGTCAAAGCCTTGCCTCTTCTCAGCAAGAAAATATCAGAAACTCACCAATCTCAGTAAAGGGCATCATCAGTCCAACCAAAGCTAGTGTGACGTCATGATGAAGTACACCTTCGTTAAAAAAAAGAAAGAACATCAATTAAAAGAGCGGTTGATATACTTTCACTATAGACAACCAACAGCGTATGTTTTCCCAGACTTGGTTTTGTGTGTTCTCGGATATAAAATCAATAAAGGAAAGATAATCTAATTGGCTTCCAAATCAACTGTGCTGATGATAGATTGGTAGCTATTCCCCAGTCTCCTGAAACAGGTGACCTTCATGAGTGTCTTGAAAGCGTGCCTTTCAGTTCACGCATCTTCATTGGCAATTAATTATAAAATATACACTTTATTATAACCATTATTTTGGGTTATGTGTATTGTTATTCAGGTGGAATTATACAAAGCGTCATCTATCAGCTGATGGGCCCGTACAATTCAGAAATATCAGAGCCGAGATAATGATGTACAGGTGGCAGTATTACAAATAGTCCACACGATTCTCAATGTAGTTGCTGCCATTTTACGAAAGATACTGACATCCTCATCTTTGAAAGACTAAATTACTAATTTGAAGTAAACTGATATTTTCCATCAGATCATGGTTGATTATAATATTTCTTCGTTGATCCGTGTATTTGAAAGGTTTGACAAAATAAAGCTTAGCAACGACAAAGGAGTCAATGGTTAGTTAATAATTCACAGATGTTATATCCAGAAATGAGCGGGCTATATGATGAGCTGGCCTAGCCTGAACATCTAACGTCACACTTCGAGGCTCGTGAATAATGCCAGCTACCTGCCTGACCGGATGTTGCCAGATGTACCAACCAACGAACAATCATAACACAGATATGAAAAGCATACCTTACTACCAGTTATTGCATGTTTATCCAATGAAATCATTGGGCCTGTGAGATGTCTGTCTTTATCCTAGAGGACCAGTCCTATAGGCTGTATAATTATAGTAATCTGTTTCTGCACATATCAATATGTGTATGTGCTCAGCAAGTTTTTGTGTAAAGGCTTTATGAAATTTGACCTATAAAATAACTCCTGTCCCAAACATTCTGTTACTCTATCGGCAACAATATAGCAGAAATGTTGTTCTGTTTTGTGTAATCGTATTTATCTTTTACAAGCGATGGGTGTTGAGACAGAACAACCAAGTAAATGCGAACACTTACAGTTTGCTTCGTTTACATTGCTTCCAGTGACGTAGGTGCATCACAAAAAATAATCAATTATCAAAAAAGCATTATATACTTTTTAATAAAATATTATTTAATGTTAACAACGAAACAAAACTCATGAATAAAAACAGTACAGATGCCTGATTCCTAGCTACCATTGGATTTAAGCTCACAAAGACCATTGATTGTTATGCTTTTCATGTTATGAAAACTGGCGTCGACTTTTACTGAGCTGTGTTTATACATAGATCGCTTATGTATCAAGGACCGATATCAATGACCAAGTTTTGTGTACTGATGGCGTTCCATACAATGCATGAGCTTCCACAATGTAATGAAAGACATGTGGGAATTCCCCAAATCATCTCATCATATTTTGCAATAGTGAGTGTTGCTATTAAAATCAGGTGCGTGTCATTGGTTTTCTAAACGTCGAATACATTCCGTATGAATTAACAACCTAAATGTAGTCTCACGTTGCTTGAACTCGATGTACTCTTAATCATCGTTTTTTTTTAAAATATATTCCTAGCTACCATTAGACTTTGTGCTAACCAACGATATCATTCACAAATAGCTGATATGGTGCCTCACATGTAAAGCATGAAAAACAAATTGCGGCAATTCTGAAAAAAACGAAATGATTAACAAATCACGTGGAACTAAAATCACAAATACTTGACATCAAAGGCCATCAAAACTACGTTTAAAATATATTTGCCAAAAATGAAAACTGAAAAAAAATATCAACAGCTACCTTATAAAAAAGAAGCATGTCCGCCAGGATACAAACTTGCGTTAACTTTCTCGTATGTGTGTAAAATAATAGGTATATTATGTTGTTCATTATATTCTCAAGCTATGTCATGGTTGTACCACCCCTTTAAAAGGACGGGTGTCATGATACATGTTTATTGCATTTTTGACGCTTTCGCGTTCCATACTAAGTGTGACGTTCCGACAGCAAATAAAGGTCAAACGGTGAAATGCATTGGGAATTCACTCAACCCTAAAAAATTGATCGCAATAACGAGTGCTGTAATTTTGTTTCCGGTAAAGATAATTCCGAATTAAACAAATATAGCTGCTTACAACTCTCACCAACATTGGGTGACTCTGACGGCCATACGGTATGTGACATTATTATCTATATAAGGCTTCCAAGTGGTACAATAAATCAGTGTATTTAATATCTTTAGCATAAGTACCCGGATGACAGATCAATATTGTTTTCGTATTGCTCTGTCATCCGGGAACTTCGCGCAAGTACCCGGATGACAGATTAATATTGTTTTCGCATTGCTCTGTCATCCGGGAACTTCAACTGTTGATACAATATTGCTTGATTAAAGAAAATCAACAACACTTTCGCTCAGTGGTACCCGGTCGCTGTACCCAATGTGCAAAACTGGTGCCCCTCCTGACAACGGAGTGTAGCGGTCGTGCATTAAACTACACACACAATGGCAACTTCCACCGGTGCAAGATTTGCGTCTGTTAACGCAGAAGAATTCAATGAAAATCTTTTGCTTGCTACTTTGATTCTGAACTAATTTGTAAACTTTGGAACTTGAACGATTGAACATTATTTAGTGAACTTTCTGGGGGTTCATTTAGGTAAGTTTAATTTTGTTATTTCGCTAGTCAGCCTGATATAGATAATAATAATAATAATATTGTATGGCTTGGTTTTCGTGTGATACAAGAATATATTGCTCGAGCTATGACAATATTGGATGAGTCGAAGACGAGTCTAATATTGTTATAGCGAGAGCAATATATTATTGTATCACACTCAAAGCCATCCATTATGTAATGATCAAACAAGTCAGATATTACAGTGTAACCATGCAGTATTGAACCCTTGCACAACGGAAACGCACCTCTGCACAATGCCTGTCTACCATTTCCACAATTGTGGGAGTCCTTTGCGTACATTTTGTATAAGAGTGAACTATAACCGATATAAAATTGTCCTTATACTACACATATAATTATTTTGTGACTAGTATTTCAGGTTTGCTGGCTGAATAAGACACAAGATCCATTATGGCAGAGGGCCTAACTAATAACTCAACTTTAAAAAGGTTTGGCGAGGAACATCTAATGTGCCCAATTTGTCAAGAACTATTCAAGGAACCAAAGACGCTGAGCTGTTTCCATACCTTTTGTGGAAAATGTCTCTTGGCTTATCAAAAGTCACCCCGTAAAAAAGGAACATGTCCAATATGTCGAAAGGTCACCGTTCCAGTACAAGGAGACATAACTAGCCTCACAACAGACTTCAAACTAACTAATATGATTGAAACCATAAAGTAAGAAGAGGAGCAAGCAGAGAAACTAGAAACACCTACTTGCAAATCCCATACAGGGAGAAAATGTTGGTTCTATTGCGAGACTTGCAATGAATTCATTTGTTTAGCCTGTGTGATGGCGGGATTCCACAATGGTCATGTGGTTGAAGAGATTAGCGAAACAGTCACAGACGAGAAAAGGCAATTTGTTGCCGACCATATTCCAAAAATTGAGAAAGTTCTTGCAAACATCAGTCAGGTTTTAGATACCGTTCCAATAATTAAAGAATCATTGCAGGTAGCATTTGCGACCAGTAGAAAGGATGTAGAAGATAAGGCGATTGAAGAAATAGACAGAGTAAACTCTGAAAGACGACTCATAAATATTGAACTTGATACAATTGAAAATGAAAGAGAGCAAACACTCTCTCAATATGCAAACAAACTTAAAGATATGAAGGGACATTTGCAGCGTTTGATGTCAAGCTCAAAATGTGCACTTGAAGTAAACAATAATTGTGACTTCATTAAAAGCTACAATCCACTGACAAGGGATTTTCATTTTCTAAATGAATGTAAAACTCATCCTTTTGAAACAAATCTGGTAAGATTTCAACCAACCGATACTTGTTTGGGAAAGTTAAGCCACACACCTCTGAACCTTGCGAAAACGAAATCCCAACAACCTAGCACTTGCAAGAGGACGAAATCAGGAGTTGAATATGGTGGTGGTAGAGGTGTTGCAGCAGTTCCGCATGGATGTGTCAAAGCGGACCCAGGGGTCAAGTCGACAGTCGACTGTCGTATTGATATCTTGCAAACCAAATTGTAAGTTAATAATTAAATAATAATAATTTGACTTCATAATGTTTACGCGCTATTCCGTTGAATTGAAGATGCTACCGTGACAGCCTGCTTTTCGTGCTCTACTGAGGTAGTGATCCGTTGGCAATTAACTGTCTATATCCCAAGAAGAACTTCAAACCATGCACAGTCACCGTTAGTAAAGAAAAAAGAAAAATGTGTTTACACAGGCATACACAACCAAAATCAGGTATTTACCTTGCAATGCACAACAAGGTTCCCGGTTCTGGACATGTCCACCATTACGATGCCAAAGGCAGATTCATTGAATGCGTGACCCAAGGTTTGACACTTCCCCAAGGAATCAGTATCACAAAAGATGAGACTCAGTTAATTGTCCCAGACTTTTACTTAGTCCAGTAAAAAAGAATACGAAGTTCCATCGCATGTGTGTGTAATTTAATGACTAAACTATTAATTTACCATAGGCTTGTTTATACGATTGATCCGTATGCGTTTCCTATCATTAATATAAAATGATCGTGAGACAAAAACATAAAATAATGTGTTCAATATCATCAATAATAAGAGAGTGTTTTCGTTCTCCGTTACTATTGTTAATTGTTTTTTAAATTTTCATTTCATTATGATAAAATGGAGAAACCAACTTATTGTGTCCAACACGCTCTCTTGAATAAATGCACTTTCGGGTTGATCGCTCCTTATAATTCTATCAACTTTAAATGTATTTCTGAAAAATTGAATAACCCTGCAAAAACATACTTACAACAAGTATGTCTTCACGAAAAATAAAAGTTTGCTTGCGAATCAAACTTGTTAACAGTGAAAAAATCAATAGTACCATTACAATGTGTTTCTTGAACTCGATATACTCTTATATTACTTGAACTCGATGAACTCTTAAAGTGTTATTTGAACTCGGTGTACTCTTATGGTGTTTCTTGAACTTGATGAAATATTTGTGTTACTTGAACTTGATGTACTCTTTGTGTTACTTGAACTCAATGTACTTTGTGTTACTTGAAATCAATGTACTCGTATTCTATCTAATTAACCTGAATCCTGAATCTGAATTAAAATTACATTTGTATAGAAAAAGACTGATTTCACACAATGAAACTTTTAAAAACAAAGTTGTTTTGTTAATGGTTAATGAACGTCTGAATAATAGAAAACAATGTTTATATTTTGTGATATAATATTATAAATTAGGCCTAAGCCTATTTCAGAAAAATTGAATTTTGTAGTTATGGAAAAGGATTGTCAGTTTGACCTTTCATGGTCCTCTGAGGACCAGGGCTCGATTTCACAAAGCACTAAGATTCATCTTAAGATGAATTGCCAGTATCACCATAGTGATTTGTATTGCGATATCACACTTTGCTTAGCAATTAAGATTGATGCAAAGCTTAAGATCAATCTTAGCTCTTTGTCCAGAGAGTCTATCTTAACTACTTTTCTTTAGTGTGTATAATATAGAAACCAAGGGCGTTGGGGAGTAACGGTAAGTTAGAATGCAGTTAATGTAATGCTGCTATCAGGGCGTCAAAGCCTTGCCTTTTCTCAGCAAGAAAAAAATAAGAAACTCACCAATCTCAGTCCAACCAAAGCTAGTGTGACGTCATGATGAAATACACCTTCGTTAAATATATAAAGAACATTAATTAAAAGAAGCGGTTGAAATCAAACTTTCACTATATACAACCAACAGCGTATGTTTTCCCAGCCTTGATTTTGTGTGTTCTCGGATATAAAATCAATAAATGAAAGATAATCTAATTGGCTTCAAAATCAACTGTGCTGATGATAGATTGTTAGCTATTCCCCAGCCTCCTGAAACAGGTGACCCTCATGAGTGTATTGAAAGCGTGCCTTTCAGTTCACGCATCTTCATTGGCAATTAATTATAACATATCCCTCTTATTATAACAATTATTTTGGGTAATGTGTATTGTTATTCAGGTGGAATTATACAAAGCGTCATCTATCAGCTGATGGGCCCGTACAATTCAGAAATATCAGAGCCGAGATAATGATGTACAGGTGGCAGTATTACAAATAGTCCACACGATTCTCAATGTAAGGGCCGCCATTTTACGAAAGATACAGACATCCTCATCTTTGAAAGACTAAATTACTAATTTGAAGTACTGTATTTTCCATCAGATCATGGTTGATTATAATATTTCTTCGTTGATCCGTGTATTTGAAAGGTTTGACAAAATAAAGCTTAGCAACGACAAAGGAGTCAATGGTTAGTTAATAATTCACAGATGTTATATCCAGAAATGAGCGGACTATAATGATGAGCTGGCCTAGCCTGAACATCTGACGTCACACTTCGAGGCTCGTGAATAATGCCAGCTACCTGCCTGACCGGATGTTGCCAGATGTACCTTTGACCTTGCGTTCATTTCAAGATTCGCAGTCAATTCACACGAACATGTATACGTATTAATTTGTGAATAAAACAACAATACATGATGTAGTAACATTATGCACACGCTGCATGCAGATAATCGAAAGTGCAAGCTGACAAACTACATTGCCTCGGACCAATCATAGCACAGATATGGAGAAAGTTTACGTCACTGCACATCCAATGAAATCATTGTATCCAATAAAATCATTGGGCTTGTAAGGTGCCCGTCTTTATCATTGCAGATAAAGACAGGGGACCAGAGCTAGCCTAATACAGTTTCAACGTTGAGGGCAGTTTGTTACTGGTATTATTGGCTAGTAACTTGGCCGGTAACTTGCCTGTATTGGTAGTATGCTTTTTCATTGATAATGAACAAACCGCGCTGGTTGGCATGGACAGCCGAATGTTAGCAAAGCATTAAATCACATCAACAGATGTTGTG
Source organism: Pycnopodia helianthoides (assembly GCA_032158295.1). Classification (NCBI taxonomy): domain Eukaryota; kingdom Metazoa; phylum Echinodermata; class Asteroidea; order Forcipulatida; family Asteriidae; genus Pycnopodia; species Pycnopodia helianthoides. Next base: position 20,662,312 of record CM063252.1, on the reverse strand, counting down.
ACCAAGTTTAACATTTCTGCAAAACTGTTTTACAACAAATTCAACAGTATTTTTGAATGTTTGTGTAACATTGTTACAAACTGTGGCTATCTGTTTTTGCTTTGCATTTATGGCTTCCCATAGTTTTCCCAACCTTAGTTGGCAAAAGTTCAGGCTATTTGGATTGGTCATTAGTTATTATCTAGACCAGAAAGCATGCACCTTATTTTACGTCTAACGCGCACGAAAAATGTATTTGTGAAATAGTCCATGCAGTAAACCTGTCAACGGCCCAATTTCATGAAGCTGCTAAGCAGATAATATTGCTTAGCAAATGTCTTTGTTAGGAAAAAAGTGAGTGAGGCACCAGTTGCAACAATGTAAACTTTATAGCCTGAACATCTGACGTCACACTTCGAGGCTCATGAATAACGCCAGATACTGGACTTAGGAAGGTAGCGACTGGCAGGATCCTGCCAGATGAACCTTTGACCTCGCATCACGTTCACACAGACGGAGATTCGTAGTCTATAGACCTTTCTATTGCAACGTCACAGCCCGAGTTTTTGCCAACCGAGGTCGGAAAACTATGGAAAGCCATAAATGCAAAACAAAAACAGATCGCCACAGTTTTTAACAATGTTACACAAATATTCAAAAATAGTGTTGCATTTTTTGGAAACAAAGCAACCAATCATGAGAGGTACTTTACTTAGTTGAAAGTTTGCAGAAAATGTTAAAACATCTATAAACACGATTGAGTGTTTTGCTAACATTCGGCCTTCCATGCCAACCAGCGCGGTTTGTTTATCAACAATGGAAAGGTCTATACACATGTTACATAGAGAATACAATAACATAACATACATGTATACTGGCATTATGCACACGTGCATGCAGCAGACGATCGAAAGTGGGTAGGTCACAAACTACGTTACTTCGGAGCGAACCAATCATAACACAGATATGAAAAGCATACCTTACTACCAGTTATTCCATGTTTATCCAATAAAATTGTTGGGCCTGTGAGCCCAGTGTTTGTCTGTATCCTTAAGACAGGGGACCAGTCTAGGCTGTATATGGAAATCTGTTTCTGAACACATCAATATTTGTATGTGCTCAGCAAGTTTTTGTGTAAATACTTTATGAAATTTGGCCCATAAAATTACCTCTTCCCCGTTCCCAAAATTCGGTTACTCTATCGGCAACAATATAGCAGAAATGTTGTTCTGTTTTGTGTAATCGTATTTATCTCTTACAAGCGATGGGTGTTGAGACAGAACAACTAAGTAAATGCAAACACTTACAGTTTGCTTCGTTTACATTGCTTCCAGTGACGTAGGTGCATCACAAAAAATAATCAATTATCAAAAAAAGCATTATATACTTCTTAATGAAATATTATTTCATGTTAACAACGAAACAAAACTCATGAATAAAAACAGTACAGATGCCTGATCCCTAGCTTCAATTGGATTTAGGCTCACAAAGACCATTGATTGTTATGCTTTTCATGTTATGAAAACTGGCGTCGACTTTTACTGAGCTGTGTTTATACATAGATCGCTTATGTATCAAGGACCGATATCAACGACCAAGTTTTGTGTACTGATGGCGTTCCATACAATGCATGAGCTTCCACAATGTAAATGAAAGACATGTGGGAATTCCCCAAATCATCTCATCATATTTTGCAATAGTGAGTGTTGCTATTAAAATCAGGTGCGTGTCATTTGTTTTCTAAACGTCGAATACATTCCGTATGAATTAACAACCTAAATGTAGTCTCACGTTGCTTGAACTCGATGTACTCTTAATCATCGTTTAAAAAAATATATATTCCTAGCTACCATTAGACTTTGTGCTAACTAATGATATCATTCACAAATAGCTGATATGGTGCCTCACATGTAAAACATGAACAACAAATTGCGGCAATTATGAAGAAAGATACCGAAATGACTAACAAATCACATGGAACTACAATAACAAATACTTGACATCAAAAGGCCATCAAAACTACGTTTAAAATGTATATGCCAAAAAATAAAAACTTAAACAATTATCAACAGCTACTTTTATAAAAAAAAAAAAAAGGAGCATGTCCGACTTTTAAGGATACAAACTTGCGTCAACTTTCTCGTATGTGTGTGTGAAATAATAGGTATATTATGTTGTTCATTATATTCTCTAGCTATGTCATGGTTGTACCACCCCTATAAAAGGACGGGTGTCATGATACATGTTTATTGCATATTGACGCTTTTGCGTTCCATACTAAGTGTGACGTTCCGACAGCCTGTAAAGGTCAAACGGTGAAATGCAGTGGGAATTCCCTCAACCATAAATTTTTGTTCGCAGTAACGAGTGCTGTAATTTTGTTTCCGGGATAGAAAACTCCGAATTAAAAAACCACAGCTGCTGACGACTCTCATTCAGTTTCAACATAAGGCGACTCTGACGGCCACGTTACAGCAACGTACAGCAACCGATTCTACAGTCAGCGTATACGGTATGTGACATGATCAAACAAGTCAGATATTACAGTGTAACCATACAGTATTGAACCCTATTGCACAACGGGAACGCACCTCTGCACGATGCCCGTCTACCATTTCCACAATTTCGGGAGTCCTTTGTGTACATTTTGTATAAAAGAGTGAACTATAACCGATATAAAATTGTCCTTATGCTACTTTTATGACTTATATTTCAGGTTTGCTGGCTGAATAAGACACAAGATCCATTATGGCAGAGGGACTAACTAAGAACTCAAACTTTAAAAGGTTTGGCGAGGAACATCTAATGTGCTCAATTTGTCGAGAACTATTCAAGGAACCAAAGACGCTGAGCTGTTTCCATACCTTTTGTGGAAAATGTCTCTTGGCTTATCAAAAGTCACCCCGTAAAAAAGGAACATGTCCAATATGTCGAAAAGTCACCGTTCCAGTACGAGGGGACATAACTAGCCTCACTACAGACTTCAAACTAACTAATATGATTGAAACCATAAAGAAAGAAGAAGAGCAAGCAGAGAAACTAGAAACACCTACTTGCAAATCCCATACAGGCAGAAAATGCTGGGTCTATTGCGAGACTTGCAAAAAATTCATTTGTTTAGCCTGTGTGACGGGATACCACAATGGTCATGTGGTTGAAGAGATTAGCGAAACCGCAGACGAGAAAAGGCAATTTGTTGCCGACCATATTCCAAAAATCGAGAAAGTTCTTGCAAACATCAGTCAGGTTTTAGATACCGTTCCAATAATTAAAGAATCATTGCAGGTAGCATTTACGACCAGTAGAAAGGATGTAGAAGATAAAGCGAAAGAAGTAATAGACAGAGTAAACTCTGAAAGACAACTCATAATTAGTGAACTTGATACAATTGAAAGTGAAAGAAAGCTAACACTTTCTAAAGATGCAGACGAACTTAAAGCTATAAAGGGAATTTTACAGCTTTTGATTTCGGGCTTAAAACGTGCACTCCGAGTGAACAATAATTGTGACTTCATTAAAAACTACAGTCCACTGACGAGGGATTTTCATTTTCTAAATGAATATAAAACTCATCCTTTTGAAACAAATCTGGTAAGATTTCAACCAACCGGTACCCAGGAGTTTTGTTTGGGAAAGTTAAGCCACACACCTCTGATCCTGGCGAAAATGAAATCCAAACCACCTAGCACTTGCAAGTGGAAGAAAATACCGTCAGGAGATGTATGTGGTGGGGGTAGAGGTGTTGCAGCACTACCGAATGGTTGTGTCATAGCGGACCCATGGGGTCAAGTCATTTTGACTAATTCATCGTCGACTGTTGTACCGATGTTTTGCAAACCAAACTGTAAGTTAATAATTAAATAGTATTAATTTTGCTTAATAATGTTTACTAGCTATTCCGTTTAATTAAAGATGCTACCGTGACGGCCTGCTTTTCGTGCTCTACACTAAGGTAGTGTTAAGTTGGCAAGTAACTGTCTATATCCCAAGAAGAACTTCAAACTATGCACAGTCCCGGTTAAAAAAAGAAAAATGTGTTTACACATCAGGCATACACAGAACAAAACAACCCGACCATTTTCAGAGCTTGAAAGACTCTTTCTAAAATCTCTTATTGCGTTTATCCCAGATAACAGTAAACAGTGTCAACTATAAGGGGGATACGCTCAAGGTCCAGCAAAGCTTTGCCATTAAAGTAAAACAATAAAACAAACTTATAGCCGCCAAAAGGTCAGCTTTAAGAGTCAAATGTAATGTATCGGATGAGTTGTAGCTCATAATGAATCACTCTTTTTTCAGACCCTCGAGATGTATCAGCTTTTAACGGCCTTGTAATCGCTGTAGACAACACCAAGTTTGTTAAAATATACAACAACAAAAGTAAGAAATCGATCCCTCTAAAGTTTCCTACGGTCCCTGCGTCTGAAGGTAAGAAGACTCAAGTAGATCTTCGATGTGTAGCTGTAAAGGAAGATGGCGATATCATTGTGGGTGATGCAAAGAGGAGTGTTTTGAGCGAGCTGTCCCTCCGAGATGGTAGGATAAAACGTGTATTTTCCGTACAGACACCACCGGAGTTTCTTGCTGTTAACGAGCACTCCCAAATGTTAGTGTCTGGAGAATATAGTGGCACTGCTGAAATGCTTGACTCTGATGGTGCAAGCCAGTTCACCATCACACCCTACGTCAACAACGCCAAGGTGCGTTGCTGTACCGGTGTATGCTGGAGTAAATCGGGTATTTACCTTGCAATGCACAACAAGGTGCACGGTTCTGGTCATGTCCACCATTACGATGGCAAAGGCAGGTTCATTGAATGCGTGACCCAAGGTTTGACACTTCCCCAAGGAATCAGTATCACAAAAGATGAGACTCGGTTAGTTGTCGCAGACTATTATTTAGTAAAAATGTTCTTTCACATATAGGGACAAATATAGTTTTAGAGTTGCAGTAAAAAAGAAAATGAAATTCAATCGCTGTGTGTAATTTAATGACTATAGTAATTTACCTTAGGCTTGTTTATACGATTGATCCGTATGCGTTTCCTATCATTAATACAAAATGATCGTGAGACAAAAACATAAATGTGTTCAATATCATCAATAATAAGAGAGTGTTTTCGTTCTCCGTTACTATTGTTAATTGTTTTTTTAATTTTCATTTCTTTATGATAAAATGGAGAAACCAACTTATTGTGTCCAACACGCTCTCTCGAATAAATGCACTTTCGGGTTGATCGCTCCTTATAATTCTATAAACTTTAAATGTACTTCTGAAAGTTCGAATAACCCTGCAAAAACATACTTACAACAAGTATGTCTTCACGAAAAATAAAAGTTTGCTTGCGAATCAAACTTGTTAACAGTGAACAAATCAATAGTACCATTACAATGTGTTTCTTGAACTTGACATACTCTTATATTACTTGAACTCGATGAACTCTTGTTACTCGAACCCGATGAACTCTTAAAGTGTTATTTGAACTCGGTGTACTCTCTTATAATACTTGAACTCTTATAGTGTTACTTGAACTCGATGTACTCTTATGGTGTTTCTTGAACTTGATGAAATATTTGTGTTACTTGAACTTGATGTACTCTTTGTGTTACTTGAACTCAATGTACTTTGTGTTACTTGAAATCAATGTACTCGTATGCTATCTAATTAACCTGAATCCTGAATCTGAATTAAAATTACATTTGTATAGAAAAAGACTGATTTCACACAATTAAACTTTTAAAAACAAAGTTGTTTTGTTAATGGTTAATGAACGTCTGAATAATAGAAAACAATGTTTATATTTTGTGACATAATATTATAAATTAGGCCTAAGCCTATTTCAGAAAAATTGAATTTTGTAGTTATGGAAAAGGATTGTCAGTTTGACCTTCATGGTCCTCTGAGGACCAGGGCTCCATTTCACAAAGCACTAAGATTCATCTTAAGATGAATTGCCAGTATCACCATAGTGATTTATTGCGATATCACACTTTGCTTAGCAATTAAGATTGATGCAGAGCTTAAGATCAATCTTAGCTCTTTGTCCTGAGAGTCTATCTTAACTACATTTCTTTAGTGTGTATAATATAGAAACCAAGGGCGTTGGGGAGTAACGGTAAGTTAGAATGCAGTTAATGTAATGCTGCTATCAGGGCGTCAAAGCCTTGCCTCTTCTCAGCAAGAACAAAAATCAGAAACTCACCAATCTCAGTAAAGGGCATCATCAGTCCAACCAAAGCGAGGCTGGTGATGCCCGTCTCCAGTCGGTTTAGTGGGAGGGATCGATATACAAGATCGGTTTCAAGTCTGGAATCGTTGATTTTTGTCTACCTTATAGCCAATTATTTCCCGAAATAGCTCCCTCTTTTGTATTCATCTATATGACGAATAACCTTCGACCACAGACATTGGAATCTTCGTCATCAGTTTGTAGACACACCCTATGGCGAATTAGTCCAAAGGTGGAGTATGCATATAGTCAAACAGTTCCTTTCTGTTATTAATTGTGGGAATTGGTTTACATGTGTGTTGGCTGCACATTGGATGGTTGCAGAATTAAGACCGGACAGTTAACTCTACTGCATGTAAGTTTAGCCTACGTAGAAGACTAGGTCTTTTAAATTAGTCAAAAGGTACAAAATGTAACAATAGTGATCATCTACACTGTTTCCCATATCTATACTTGTTCATGTTCACGTCACCAATAGAGCTTTCCAAACCCTTTCCGATGAATATGCTCTTTACAGAAAAGCCTGCTTGGAATTGGGAGATACAGGATTTGCAGTTTCCATCACAATTTATTAGAGCTGCGTCAACCGCAACTAATTCATCACGTCGTTTTCCCACAACGATGGTCATCATTGCAATAGCAAAAGGAACAGCAGTAATTAACAGCAGCAGGAATAGCAGTTCTCACCTATGGCCCTGTTGCATTAGGTTTTACAAAAGCAGGTATTGTCGTAAAATCGGCTGCAGCTTACATGATGTCAGCTTCAGCTACATTAAGCGGTGGCGGTGTTGCATCAGGAGGGGTCGTTGCAACCCTGCAGTCCATGGGTGCGGCTGGGATTGGTGCAACTGGTTATACTGTTTCCGCAGGTATCGGAGCTTTCAGTGGTTATCTGTCAGGCATAAAGAAGTCCTAAGTTTCGTACATCGTCTGAGTGGATCCATGCACTCCCCGTGTACAACAGATTTGCGCAAATAAAATTATAACACACACAGTCAACACTTGACACATCAACTGGTTTGATCTCCCGAGAAATCGCTATATCCTTAACACTCAACCTGAACTTGTACTATCATGGAATACGTTATACCTGGCTATCAACATTGAGTACTCTCCGTGTGGAAGTTGATAAGATTGAATTTCTGTATTCAAAGTTATATTTTCCATTAACTTTAAAAGGAAACAGCTAAAATAAAACATTTATTAATAAATTGTTGGTTGTTAAAATTGTCGTATGAATATTAATCACTTTAAGGTGCTTATTGTTTCAACATCAGTTATCTTGTTTCATTAACAACTACGTCAGTATATGAATTAGTGTGCTATTCACCGAGAGAATAAATACAAGAAAAGTACAGCGCGCTATTTACTTTGCTTTACATCACTATTGTTTTGTTGCAGATTAACAAACTTTGAAATTCCACTTTTAAGGTGTGTCTTAAAGAGTCATAACATCATCAGTGTCCTGATGACGACTACAGCACTGCATAGTCGAAACGTTGAGATCAAACCAACCAGCTCTTATCAGAGCCAACACTTTTTCCTGGAAAACATTATTATGCATGGTGTATCAAAAATAGTGATAGATGATATAGAGTAGCTAGCATATGCAAAGCCTCAAATTTGATGACAATCCGAAACTCATAGAGAGAAAAGTTAAATTGAATTATTCATAGAGACAAGTCTATGAATTTTGTTCTTTAATCCCAATTATTAATTAACTTATCACCGGACAAGATAAGACACAGCAAACTAAAATGGCTTACGGTGGTGAATAGCAGTACTATACTGCATTGGTTTGTAGGCATTTTGCAAAGTAATAAGTGAAGTTGTATCATTTTTGTTTGCAGTTGTTCTTTTTGTAGCTTATAAGACCTGTCATTAATTATTATGCGTATCATTCATAACATAATGTTAGAGCTAAGCTTAGTATAGAGCTTAAATTTTCATGTATACACAGTATAGATAAAATAAAGCACTAGGTTTAGGACTTTTAAAAATAACAACATTTTGAACCACATTAATGTATTTGACGAATAGTGAAAGAAAATTCAAATTTCCTTGTTAGCTGTTCCGACTTCTCTTAGAAGTCGGAACAGGTTTTGTTTTCGTCGAGATTTTTATTATTTTTATTATTATTATTATTATTCTTTCTATCTGCCTAAATCCCCATAGCATTTGTACACAATTTTGTTTAATTCTTTAAAAAAAACTTAGTGATTATGAAAGACTTAGATCCTAAATCAAACTGAAGCCTAGTACAAAAACTAAACAATTAATTTAATACTGGTAAAATTTTTAATAAATTAGCCACTTTACAGCGATGTGAATATTTAATTAGCCATCTTTGTTGGAACCATATCTCAAAAAGTATACCACCGATCGTCAAACTTTTTTCAGTTTTAGACTTCTGGTGTACTGTAGATGTGTCTTCCGGGCCTAAAATTACGAACGACGTCACAATGACGTAATTTATTGCGCGTTTTGTATCTGTGCACAAAACAGACAGGATAAAGTGAAAACAAATCTGACTTCCAGAAACATAATTTTTCAATTAAGCTCAAATTAAATGTCTTAGACTACACAAATCTTTCTTAAAATAAGAAAGATGTTGTTGATGGTCAATTTAAAAACATAAAAACTTATTAAAACATTGTCAGTAGAAAAAACCCGAATTCCCAGGCAAATTTTCATGGAATTGGTACGGCGTCTAATAAGGTTTCTATTCTCAAAAACTTGTACAGTCCTAGACCCATTTGTAAACCCTTAAGTTGCGTTTTTTGTAGAATATACAAAGAGTCAATCCTGTCGCCGACTTACACAAGTCTACGTTTATTCACAATCACGGCAATGCGTCGGAGATTTCTTTGATATTCGGTTCCTAACCGGTTACAGGACCCATTGCTTTGTGCATAGCCCATTCGATTAGTACATGAGCAACACATGTACATGTAATTCCTACGTAGGTTAGATATCTGTGTACACGATCGATGGACGCGAGACATGCAACTTGGTTTTTGTGTAATTTGCACGGAAAGCGACGAATTTGACGTGGCAATACCATCGTGTGATGAACATTAAGGGATTGCAAAATAAGAGAATATTAAGAATTCTTACATTTAAATGGATAGTATTAGAATGTCTTTATTAAATTGGGCTCCCGGGCTTTGTGAACGTGGTGTTTTCACGGTTGAAATATCCCACGTTAATGCCATTGACATTTCCCGGTACTGAAAAACAGAACGTGCTTTCAATACTAACTTAAAAAACTGTTCTGTGGACTAGACTGCACCGAATTCAACAACATTTGCAAATTTTTCTTTCCATAATAGTTAGTGATCTTTTTTTGGTTTGTTACAACAGTAGTCGCCAGACACACAAAGCCTGAAGGTCACTTCAAGGTGTGGGCTACGAATCAATTGTTTTCCAGGGGCCATTAACACATACTCCTGGAGCTGAAACATGGGGACCCCCTTTACAGTCCATAAGGATTCAGGATTGGGTGTCATTCCTGGTTGGTACAAAGCACTACTTCACCAACTTTTACGAAGCAATTATGCCCAAGGACACTAGTGTCAAGACCGGAGTTTGAACCCACACCCCGATGACTTAGCCGACAGAGCTCGAGTCCGACGCAATAACCACTCGGCAACGACACGCCACAAGATATGTCAGGCATGATGGTGTAATGATTCATTATTTCCCATTAGCCATCAAATATTCGATTTTATGTATTCACCATAACTTTGCTTAGTTTTTACAAGCAATACGATTAAAATTCTTAATTAATTAATTACACGGTCGTCACATGAATAATTCATTAGTCAATCTTTTTAGCACCATAATTTCAAAAAGTACACCCCCTTTTCAAACTGTTTTCATTTACAGACTTCTTGCGAATTGGAGATTAGCCTTGGGTTGACCTTATCATCCGGGTCAACCGGAAGTTCCAATATATCTCAAGATGTACGCATACGATTTTCATATTTTTTCGGTTATAGACTCATTGGGCATAAAAATTAGCCAAGTGTTATCGTGACCCTAAGTTGACCCTAAATTCCGCGTCAACCGTTTTTAGGCACATTTAAAGTTTAAATTCAACTCTTGTAAAAGGTCAACTGTCTTCTATGTCAAAGTCAGGCTCACAATAAAGCTCTGCAGCATTTAATCAAAGACAAACAAAATCGGAACAGCTCAGCGTTTGTTCACAAACGCTTAGTGTCTAGTTTTTATTTGGTTTGTTTGTTGAAGCTTTTTTTGGTACTATTATTGTGATGATTTTCTTCTAGTGTACATCATGAAATTTGATGATGGTTTGGGTGTTTATGTTAATCACACTTTGAAATCTCATCAGCAGTAGGAAAATCGTCATAAACTTGGGAAGCACTCATTAATATCGTTTCGGGTTTATAAATTTGCCCACAAACGACACCCAAGTCATGTAATTATGTATTAAATTAAGTTTGCAGATGGACTCTGTATTTTGAATGCAATAAGTTTATGGCGCTTTACAGCTTAATACCACTACAGTAACAAGCTACGTTACGATTCTTGGATGAGTCCGAAGAGCGTCTATTTGCTTGAATCATTTTTGTGTTATATCCACGTATGTTTAATATAGTTATGCTGTATTCACTGCAAAACGTCATGTTCAATGAAATGGTACCGGTATAGATGTTGTTTAAGCGCACATGTAAGCCTAATGTCTAACTGTTTGCTGAATCTATCTTTAAGATCAGTCATCTACGCTACAAAGGGTTCAAAAGAACATCTTTCTCCAGAGAGATATAAACTATAGAGCTTTGTAAAAATGTACAATATGTACTTTAACAACTTTAATAAAATATAAAATCAAAGGCGGGATTTAAAACCTTTTTTTTCCCGACAATAACAATTGCTCGTGAACTTTTTACTACCGGGCGGATAGTGAAAAAGAAGTCCAATTTCTTGTTGTTTTGTGTTCGTTTGAATGGATTTTTTGCTTACTAAACTCATGCCTAGGACCGGTAAATGCACGTAATATACAGTAATCAAGTATGTATACACATGTTATGTACATGTACATTGTACATGTTAGGTCACACAGTGTATGACCCATAACTGAACTTTCATATTACCCGCGTTGCAAAACGTTTGCACAACGGACTTGGTTGAGTTTACAAAAGGTCGGAGTATTTCTCATCGAACAATTTTCCCGCCTGTGATGCTCATCAGTAAATTGGCATTGAGACGAATGTGGCACTCCTATTCACCACTGAGGTCTACTTTGGACTTTCATTGAGGGTTGCTATACTTCCTGAAGAGCACCGATTTGGTAAGAACCTTCACTTTTGTACAGAAATGGCTGTAACTTTATAATCAAAGCACATTAAGTGTATTCATTGTGTGGCAGTCACAATGGCCTTCATCGAAAATGCAACCAATAAACCAGCAACAAATCGCAATATTGTTTTCTAAACATACTGACAAAAGGCTGGTGCAATAGTTTGAACAAATTTTTATTTTGCCTGGGAGTTCCTGCCACATGTAAGAGTATCGGTTGTTTTTATTTCAATCAAAACCACACACACTTTGCTTGGGAGTTCGATGCCTTTGTGGAATCTTGTTATCAAAATATTGTCTTGAATTTAAATCATTCAGTTTTCATCTAGAATAGTTGAGCTCGATCAAAAACCATTGCAGTGGCATTGCACATCAGTTTAGGGTATTCCCCTTTTATTGTGTGCAAGAATAGAGTAAGCAGCTTTAGCAGCTATTGTGCTTCCACTATTGTAATAAACTTGGGCCTGCCTCCACTACCCCGCTTTACGAGCAGGGTTAGTGGGGGGGGGGGGGGGGAATTGGGGTCAGGTACCGAAGTGAGTTCATGAGCTTCTCGAGCGACACGGGGAGACCCAGGGCTGACTCGGAGAAGCTAATCAAACGCGCCCAACGTGCCATTCAACTAAGGCAAACATCTGGCATTGCACAATATTTTGGGGGAAATTCCCGTTAGCTTGCGTGTAAGATCTGGCACAGAGCAAAAACGTTTGACAACAGCTGATGCTGAGTGTTATTATAATCGATCTATTTCATTTTTTCTTTTCCTATTAAACCAACATGTGAACACATTGTCCTTATTTGGTAACAACCGAAATCAGCTGTTACGTTATTTGGTTTTGTGTGTGTGTGTATTTTTTTTGGTTTTCAGAGGGAAATATTTTAATACAGAAATGAATCTAGTATGAACTTTATAATTAGTAAGGTTTCAGACTGAAAATAAACAACGGTGTTTTTTTATCCTGCAATGTATAATAAATACCTTTAAACAACACAGGGTATATTAGCTACCTATAAATTATGAAACTGACTCTCCAAGTGGCACAACAATGTTAGTATAGTGAATGGACTTTTTGAGCATTTATTTATAATTTCAAATAAATAAAACTCCCACTAAACGTAACTACATTATATAATTGTATTTACACTAAAACCACACTAATGTTGACAGGGGATGTGCTAAAAAATTCAATTGTACCCTTTTGTATACAGATAACAATCCAGATAGAGGTAACCAGCGTATATGGTGTACCATCTTACTGACTGATACAAAGTTCACTGTATTCTTCAGCAGAGTGTACTGTAAGAGTTTATATCTTTGATATCATCATTCCCCAAAATTGAATTCCATTACTGCAGCAAACTAGAATCGTTCTGATCCTTATAGGCCTTCGTCTATTATAGGTTAGACAACGTCTGAGTCAGGCCTGATCTGAGTAATTATTGCGTTATCTTCCCTGTATGTATTTACATATATATTGTAATCCATCGCAAAGCTTACATTACAAAATAATAATAAATTATACAAATAAAGAACAATGTTTAAGAAAATCCAGACTAAATAACAATTTAAAATCCTCAAACGAGCCTTAAACGAGGCACATTGTCATCAAATGCTGACATAGTTTTAATATTTCCATTGTCTTAACCACATCAAACGCACTGGTCAGCTCATATGCCATGATATCATAAGCTGGACCATGCCGCACGTCCTAGAGGGGGGTGTCAATCAACATGGGACTGTAGTTGCGTATAGAAAGGGCAGGACAAAACTCTTCCAGCATCTTTTGTCGGTCAGTCAATTTGTCTGTCAATTGTCAATGGAAGATGAACCAAATTATGAAAATTAGTTAATTAAGCAAACAAATAAACTTAACTTTAATCGGGCAATACTTGGCCATGGTTGTAAACAAAACACTTAAATCAACAAATTGTTGCAAACATCATGCAAAACAAACCCTTTTAACCTACGGACAAAAAGTTGTCAGCATGTGCTGACAACGTACCACAGTTTACGTTTGTCCCAAACACTGAGGTGCCTCGTTTGAGGGTTTTAAATTGAGGTAATCATTGTACAAAACGGTAACCAATTACTGTTCAGTTCTCATTCTTAAAGAATTATTCATTTTATCAATTTTTTCAACTATCAAGGGTTACATTGTTCCACTTGTTTTTAAACTGCAGGAAACGTCAACTGATCATGCGGGAATTGAGCATCTTTGCCTTAATCATCAGTGCAATTGGATCTTATTGTCTTGCATCACACGACACACTGACACTGGGATGCCAAGGTGCAACAAAATCAACTGAGGAAACAGAACAATTAGAAATTATTGCTTTGGTTGTTTTCGTCTTTATTAACGCCCTTTTCGACCCGAATTCATTGCTGATAGGTGTTCCAGGTTTATTTTTTTCTTGGCTGGCGACTATGCATTCGTGTCCTGAGGCTTGTAACACCGTTACATGGACAAGTCGTGGTTACTACCAACTTATAAGTCCGGGTACTTCCGTTGTACATGCTATTTTCGAGATAATCTGGGCATGTGAAAAATGATAATTTCAGACAAATGAAACTCCCGCTAAACGTGGTCCATTGTACCCTTATATACAAATCACTAACAATCCAGATAGGAATAAACAGCGTCGTATATAGGGTGTAGCTTCTTCCACACTGATACAAAGTTCACTGTAGTCTTCAGTAGAGTGTATGCCCTACTGGAGTTTACATCTTTGGTATTATCACTCCCCAAATTGAACTCTATTAGCAAAAATAAAGATACAGGAAAGTCACATGTGAAAGTTTCAGCTGTTACAGTGTCTATACTTGCTGAGAGAACAGTCAAAAAGTGTCCGATATTTCCATGAGAACGTCAAATCCATCCACGTTTAGCGCTACCAACCGCATCTCTGATGCCCGCCGCATTCGCGAACTGACACCAACCATCAAAAATCTGAGAAACGATTCATGCATGAATCTTTTCTCAGATTCAAAAATTTTCGACGTACTTTGATTGATATATAATCACCGGGGGCACTTCAGCCGGAAAAAAATTCGCAGGGTTTACCCCATTAACATCGTTATGTCCTTGTTTTGGACTGTTCGTGGTACCTGCCAAATTACGTGGGGTGTGTGGGGGGGGGGGCTAGTGGTGCTTCGATTGCACACTTTTTTTGCGAGTTTATCTGGGCACGTTACACAAATTATTTCAGCAATTGAAACTGCTACCCTAATGTTTTGTTGCAGCGACATCAAAAGACCATAACAAGTCAATAGTTTTCGATGAAGACTAGACCATAGAAACGTCGAGAATAAACCGACTCTTTTTCAGAGCCACATTTTCTTCCTATAGAAAATATTAATTTCCGAAAGATTTATAACAGTTATTATCTATTTCCAGCATACAAAACCTCAAATTCTGCAACAATCATAAGCTCATTGTCAGAAAATTTAAAATTTGCAAAAGGGTTTACCATTGTTGGGTATTGTTGAAACATGAACCTTCACAACGCAACATGACCTACATGTATCGTCAATCCTATCGTTATCCTAACAAGTTCGTAAAGGTTATACCCGTGACTATTGTGTAACAATTTATCTGATGTTGCTTTATGTAAAGTTAAACTTGCTTTAAATGCTAAATGATTCATATGATTTAGAATAGAAATAAACTAAACATCTAATATTATCAGTCTGTTGTACAGGTCTTATATACAGGTCTTCAGATGTTAAAGATGATGATAGGTACTGGTTTTTTGTACTGACTTGCTGTTAACTTGATGTAGCACATTGTTTAATATCACAATTATTGTGGACTTTTAATGTGTAAGTTGACCAATTAAAACTATTATGTGCACGTTCTACTATCAAATCTTATCAACACTGTATTGTAAAATGAGCCATTTTGAAGTAAAACGCCTCAATGTGAAGTTATTTTACCAGAATATCATAATAACAAGGCTCGCTGTCACTATCGTTACCCACAACATTCACTCTTTCTTCTGTCCCAATAATGTCTGAGTATTTTTACACAGTACTGGTGGATTGCAGACATGATTTGTACCGATAAATTAACTTCACGACAAATAATAATGTGCAAAACGGGCCATACATTGTATCATCCATCACAATAGTCTGTGCAAGTTTTGCGCATATCGAAAACGAGAGAACGACCCGAACGAAACTATGCTTTTCTATGAAATCAAATCTTTTTTTAAACCAAACAAAACATACACAATTCTTGAAAATAAAAAATATCCATAGCAAGTTGTTATGAATAAAATTTCAATTTTGATATAATACAAAAGTAATATTTTGTTCAAATGAACATTAAAACAAAACGAAAACTTGGGACGAGGATGCTTATTTTTAGAAACCCCATTTACCAATCACGTCCCGTCCGAATAGACTGATTGCGCGACCAATGTTTACATGACATCACGTGACTTATAGTGGGTACTACGTCATATCAACGGATGGCAAAGACGCACTAGAGCGAGTACACCCACACAGACAAGTCGACTATGATTTTGTTTAATTGTGTAATTCCAATAATTAGTTATCACAACACCAGATAATAAGACACAGCGATGGCTTACGGTGGTGAAAAGCAGGACTGTTGAAGTTCGTTTGTAGGTATTTTGTAAAGAAATAAGTGAAGCTGTATCATGCAGTTGCTCTCTTTATAGCGCATAAGACCTGACATTAATTATGATATTATTCATAATACAATGGTAAAGCTTAGCTTTGTAAACCTTTTTGAATTTTCATGCACAGTAAGAAAAAATCAAGCGCTGGATTTCAGACTTTTAAAAATAACAACATTTTGTTTTATGAACCACATTAAGATATTCTGTGAATATTTACGAAACGGTGAAAGAAAAAATTCCCATTTTATGGTTTTTATTTGGTTTGTTTGTTGGAGCTTTTCTTAGTTATTTGTATTAATATTATTTTAGTGTATGTTTAACATAGTTATGTTGTATTCACTGCAAAGCTTCAAGTTTAATGAAATGGTAATGGTACCGGTAGATATTGTTTAAGCGCATTATATGTAATGTCTAAATGTTTGCTGAATCTATCTTTAAAGGCCCTGTACACTGTTGGTAAGATCGAAAACACAAATGTTCACAGATTCACACATAACTTACATGGTTTAAAGTAAGTAATGATAGAAAGGGTTCCTTAAAATATTTCTGCCTAAGATGCTATCGTTTCTGAGAAATGAATAAAACAACAGTTGTTATCGCGCGCGATAATAAACTCGATGTTTGAAAAACAGAAAACACGTAAGGTCTCTTTCCACTATTTTCTCGTGACCTCGATGACCAATTGAGCTCAAATTTTCACAGGTTTGTTATTTCATGAGTATGGTTAATCACACAAAACATGAACTTTGTTTGCGACTGTTTTGTAAGCTCTACCAATCCTGTATAATACCTTTAAGATCAGTCACCTGGTTTCATGAAAAACATCATCTATACGTTAATGTAACTACAAAGTGTTCATGTGAGAACATCTTTCTTCAGAAAGACATAAATAAGAGCTTTGTAAAGATGCACAATATGTACTGTAAAACCTTTACTGAAAGATAAAATAAAAGGCGGGATTTAAAACTTTGTTTTCTGATGTATATCAATAATAACAACTGCTCGTGAACTTTTTACTACCGGGCGGATAGTGAAAAGGAAGTCCAATTTCTTGTTGTTTTGTGTTCGTTTGTTTGGATTTTTTGCTTACTGTACTCTCCCTACCCTACTACCGGTAAATGCACGCAATATTATACAGTATGTATATACATACAAGTAATGTACATGTACATTGTACATGTTAGGTCACACAGTGTATGACCAATAATTGAACTTTCATATTACCCGCGTTGCAAAACGTTTGCCCATTGGACTTGGGCAAAAGGTCGGAGTATTTCTCATCGAACAATTTTCCCGCCTGTGAAGCTCATCAGTGAATTGGCATTGAGACGAATGTGGCACTCCTATTCACCACTGAGGTCTACTTTGGACTTTCATTGAGGGTTGCTATACTTCCTGAAGAGCATCAATTTGGTAAGAACCTTCACTTTTGTACAGAAATGGCTTTAACTTTATACCCAAAGCACATTAAGTGTATTCATTGTGTGGCAGTCACAATGACCTTCATCGAAAATGAATCAATAAACCAACAATAAATCGCAATATCGCTTTCTAAACATACTGTCAAAAGGCTGGTGCAACACTGTTTGAAGGGAATTATTTAGGTTGCCTGGGAGTTCGATGCCATTGTGAAATCTTTTCATCACAATTTTGTCTTGAATTTAAATCATTCAGATTTCATCTAAATAGTTGAGCTCGATCAAAAACTAATGCAGTGGCATTGCACATCAATTTAAGGTATTCCCCTTTTCTTGTGTGCAAGAATAGAGTAAGCAGCTTTAGCAGCTATTGTGCTTCCACGTACCAATTATAAAGGTGCCTTCGATTAGCTTCCCCGACGTGCCGGGTTATAAGTCAGACAAGTGAACCCGGGAGCGATAAAAGAGCGCCCTCATTGGCCTTCTCGTGTGGTTCGTGTGAGACAGTGGCAATGTCAAAGGTTGAAGTTCACCGGTAATTTAAATTTTTACAAACAAACCTATTTGTTTAATAGTTTACAGTAGTGCTAGGTCAGGTACCGAAGTGACGTCATGAGCTTCTCAGGCGACACGGGGAGACCCAGGGCTGACTCGGAGAAGCTAATCGAACGCGTCCAAACAACGTGCCATTCAACTAAGGCAAACATCTGGCATTGCACAATATTTTGGGGGAAATTCCCGTTAGCTTGCGTGTAAGATCTGGCACAGAGCAAAAACGTTTGACAACAGCTGATGCTGAGTGTTATTATAATCAATCTATTTCATTTTTGTCTTTTCCTATTAAACCAACCTAAACTAAATTGAATCTTACGGGTATCATACAGGATTGGTAGAGCTGAAAAAATAGTCGCAGACCGTAAAAGAGTCATGTTTTGTGTGATCAACCTTACATGAAATAACAAACCTGTGGAAATTTGGGCTTAATCCGTTGTTTGTGAGTCACGAGAAAATAGTGATAAATGCACAATTTTTCAGCATGTAAACACATTGTCCTTTATAAATTTGGTAAATACCGAAATCAGCTGTTGCGTTTGGGTGTGTGTGTGTGTGTTTTTTAGGTTTTCAGATACAGTTTTCTTGAATATGTTTCATCAGAGGGAAATATTTCACACAAATATGGATCTAGACATGAACTTCATAATTTGTAAGGTTTCAGACTAAAATTAAACAATGTTTTTTTTGTTATCCTTTACCAATCCTGTATAATACCTTTAAACAACACAGGGTATATTTTTATAACCTAAATAAATATGACACTGACTCTTCAAGTGATACAAAAAATTTAATAGTGAATGGACTTTTTGAGCATTTATTTCTAGTTTCAAATAAATGAAACTCCCGCCAAACATCACTACATTATACAGTTGTATTTACACTAAAACCACACTTAAGTTGATAGGGGATGTGATAAACATTAATTCAATTGTATCCTTTTGTATACAGATAACAATCCAGATAGAGGTATATCGTCAGCGTATATGGTGTACCATCTTACTGACTGATACAAAGTTCACTGTATTCTTCAGCAGAGTGTACTGTAAGAGTTTATATCTTTGATATCATCATTCCCCAAAATTGAATTCCATTACTGCAGCAAACTAGAATCGTTCTGATCCTTATAGGCCTTCGTCTATTATAGGTTAGACAACGTCTGAGTCAGGCCTGATCTGAGTAATTATTGCGTTATCTTCCCTGTATGTATTTACATATATATTGTAATCCATCGCAAAGCTTACATTACAAACTAATAATAAATTATACAAATAAAGAACAATGTTTAAGAAAATCCAGACTAAATAACAATTTAAAATCCTCAAACGAGCCTTAAACGAGGCACATTGTCATCAAATGCTGACATAGTTTTTAATATTTCCATTGTCTTAACCACATCAAACGCACTGGTCAGCTCATATGCCATGATATCATAAGCTGGACCATGCCGCACGTCCTAGAGGGGGGTGTCAATCAACATGGGACTGTAGTTGCGTATAGAAAGGGCAGGACAAAACTCTTCCAGCATCTTTTGTCGGTCAGTCAATTTGTCTGTCAATTGTCAATGGAAGATGAACCAAATTATGAAAATTAGTTAATTAAGCAAACAAATAAACTTAACTTTAATCGGGCAATACTTGGCCATGGTTGTAAACAAAACACTTAAATCAACAAATTGTTGCAAACATCATGCAAAACAAACCCTTTTAACCTACGGACAAAAAGTTGTCAGCATGTGCTGACAACGTACCACAGTTTACGTTTGTCCCAAACACTGAGGTGCCTCGTTTGAGGGTTTTAAATTGAGGTAATCATTGTACAAAACGGTAACCAATTACTGTTCAGTTCTCATTCTTAAAGAATGATTCATTTTATCAATGTTTTCAACTATCAAGGGTTACATTGTTCCACTTGTTTTTAAACTGCAGGAAACTTCAACTGATCATGCGGGAATTGAGCATCTTGGCCTTAATCATCAGTGCAATTGGATCTTATTGTCTTGCATCACACGACACACTGACACTGGGATGCCAAGGTGCAACAAAATCAACTGAGGAAACAGAACAATTAGAAATTATTGCTTTGTTTCTTTCCGTCGCTATGAACGCGTATTTCGACCCGAATTCATTGGCGATAGGTGTTCCGGGTTGTTTGTTATCTCTGCTGGCGACTATGCATTCGTGTCCCGAGGCTTGTGTCACCATTACATGGACATGTCGTGGTTGCTACCAACTTATAAGTACGAGTACTTCCGTTGTACATGCTATTTCGAGATATTCTGGGCATGTGAAAGATTGTTATTATAGATAAATGAAACTCCCGCCACACGTAACTACATTATGGTAACACTAAGAAACACTTATGTTGATAGGGTTTGTGATAAACAATTACATTGAACCCTTGTATACAAATTACCAACAATCCAGATAGAGGTAAACAGCGTATATATAGGGTGTACCATCTTCCAGACTGATACAAAGTTCACTGTAGTCTTCAATAGAGTGTACTGGAGTTTATATCTTTGGTATTTATCACTCCCCAAATAGAATTACATGTATATTAGCAACAAATAAAGATACAGGAAAGTCACATGTGAAAGTTTCAGCTGGTATACTTGCTTAGAGAACAATCAAAAAATATTTCCATGAGAACGTCAAATCCATCCACGTTTAGCGCTACCAACCGCATCTCTGGCCGCAGCATTCGCGAACTGAAACCAACCCTCAGGAATCTGAGGACCTATTCATGCATGAAGCTTTTCTCAAATTCAAAATTTTCAAAGTACTTTTATTGATTTATAATCACCGGGGCAGTTCAGCCGGGAATAGGATTTATAATATTATTATCTTTATAACAAGTTTTTGTGTGTGGTGTGTGTGTGTGTGTGTGTGTGTGGTGTGTGTGTGGACACACGGAAGGGCATATGTGGGGTCCTGACAACAATGGAACAATGGACCCCACAAGGTCATTTCAATAGGAACAATTGGGCCCCACAAGGGAATTCTTCAGAAAAGGGAATAATAGAACAACATAGCAGTACCCCACATTCCGGATCCGTAAGGATGTGTGTGTGTGTGTTGTGTGAGTTTGTAGTGACATTCAAACCGTGGACTTACAACAAAAGGGACAATAGGTCCACGTTTGCTATCACAAAGGAAAACAATGGGTCCACGTTTGTCAGGACAAAGAGTTGAACAAAGGAGGGTCCACGATTGGAGGTCATTACACACTTGTGTGTGTGTGTGTGGACACACAGAAGGGCATATGTGGGTCCTGACAACAATGGAACAATGGACCCCACAAGGTCATTTCAATAGGAACAATTGGGCCCACAAGGGAATTCTTCAGAAAAGGGAATAATAGAACAACAATAGCAGTACCCACAAACCGGATCCGTAAGGATGTGTGTGTGTGTGTGTGTGTGTGTGTGTGTGTGTGTGTGTGTGTGTGTGTGTGTGGACGCACGGAAGGGCATATGTGGGGTCCTGACAACAATGGAACAATGGACCCCACAAGGTCATTTCAATAGGAACAATTGGGCCCCACAAGGGAATTCTTCAGAAAAGGGAATAATAGAACAACAATAGAAGTACCCCACATTCCGGATCCGTAAGGATGTGTGTGTGTGTGTGTGTGAGTTTGTAGTGACATTCAAACCGAGGACTTACAACAAAATGGACAATAGGTCCACGTTTGCTATCACAAAGGAAAACAATGGGGTCCACGTTTGTTAGGACAAAGAGTTGAACAAAGGTGTGTGTGAGTGTGTGTGTGGGGGGGGGGAATCATACCAAAGTATGACCCTATATACCTTTAACTTCTTCTGCAGCCTGTTATGGACTGTTCGTGGTAGCTGCCAAATTACGTGGGTGTGTGGGGGGGGGGGGCTAGTGGTGCTTCGATTGCACACTTTTTTGCGAGTTTATCTGGGCACGTTACACAAATTATTACAGCAATTGAAACTGCTTCCCTAATGTTTTGCTGCAGCGACCTCAAAAGGTAATAACAAGTCAATAGTTTTCGATGAAGACTAGACCGTAGAAACGTCGAGAACAAACCGACTCTTTTTTCAGAGCCACATTGTCTTCCTATACAAAAGATTCATTTCTGAAAGATTTATAATGGTTATTATCTATTTCCTGCATGTAAAGCCTCAAAGTATTCAACAACCTGAAGCTCATTGTAAAAAAAATACAATTTTCAAAAGAGTTTACCATCATTGGGTATTGATGAAACATGAACCTTAAAATACGCAACGATAACGTACAGGTATCGTCAATGATGTTATCCTATTAACAAGTTCGTAAAGGTTAAACCCGTGACTATTGTGTAACAATTTATCTGATATTGCTTTATATGCTAGATGATTCATATGATTTAGAATATACGTAAACTAAACATCTAATAACTATTATCAGTCTGTTGTACAGGTCTTATATAAAGGTCTTCAGATGTTAAATATGTTTATGATAGATACTTAGAGGTTTTTGTACTGATTTGCTGCAAACTTAGATCACAATGATTGTCGACTCTTGATGTGTATAAGTTAACCGATTAAAAATGTTATGTGCACGTTCCACTACCTACTTTAGTGGTGTAAAATGAGCCATTTTGAAGTAAAACACTAGAATACTTTTGGACAAGTCTATCAATATTGACGTTGCCTGGACGTGGGGGTTACCCCACGGATAGCAATCATGGCTGGCGGATTTGAACCGTGTAAAGGCGTGTCAATGTTATCAATGTGAAGTTAATTTAGCGGTATTCATCCATAATAACATGGCTCGCTGTCACTATAAGTTACCCACAACATTCACTCTTTCTGTTGTCCCCAAATGGCTGAGTACTTTTACACAGTACTATTAGATTGCAGACATGATTTGAACCGGTAAATTAACTTGACAATGATAACCTTAACAAATAATTGTGCAAAAACAGGCCATACATTGTATCATCCTTCACTTTTTCTCTTTTACCCACGGCAGCTCAAATGTTTAACATAAATCACAGGAGATAGTTTTTAACTTAGAAAGGGAGGTGGGCTTGTGCATGCAGTCTGTATTTTTGCATTTCTGTTGTCTGCTGTAGGTTTTTGAGGTGTTACGGTATCACAGTCGCATTTGCGGACTAACTGCCATAAGTTTTCTTTTTTACCCAGTGAAATTCGAATGAACATAAATCACAGGAGATAATTTTTAACTTAGGAAGGGGAGGTGGGCTTGTGTATGCAGTCTGTATTTTGCATTCCTATTGTCTGTTGTTGGTATTTAAGGTGTTTAACAGTAATACTGTCTCCGCTCTGTTTTTCTTTAATTTTGTTTTTATTGTAAACATTTTGAGTGGTGTGTAGTTTGTGGTTGATGTATTTTTTATATTTTATAACTTTTCACACCAGTAAAAGGAATTTCATGTACTCTTAACATGA
Source organism: Pycnopodia helianthoides (assembly GCA_032158295.1). Taxonomy (NCBI): domain Eukaryota; kingdom Metazoa; phylum Echinodermata; class Asteroidea; order Forcipulatida; family Asteriidae; genus Pycnopodia; species Pycnopodia helianthoides. The sequence continues at coordinate 20,638,743 of CM063252.1, read as the reverse complement.
CTAATAAAATATTGAATTGAATTGAATTGAATTGAATAGACTGTGCAAGTCTCGCGCATACCGAAAACGAGGAAAACGAAACTATCTTTTTCTATGAAATCAAATCTTTTTTTTAAACCAAACAAAACGTACACAATTCTTGAAAACAAAAATACCGTAGCAAGTTGTTATGAATCAAAAATTTCAATTTTGATATGATACAAAAATAATATTTGTTCAAATTAACATTAAAACAAAATTAAAACTTGGGACGAGGATGCTTATTTTTAGAAACCCCATTTGCCAATCACGTCCGAATAGACTGATTGCGCGGCCAATGTTGACATGCCATCACGTGACTTATAGTGGGTACTACGTCATCCCAGCGGATGACGAAGACGCACTAGAGCGAGTACACCGACAGTGTCAGCTTTAGCTTTGTAAATATAAACACAATTACTAAACCCTTTTATTAAAGCTGTATGTTGTGACCATGATTTTAATCACATTAATTTTTCATCAATTGCAAGGCTGTATTTTACTATACAATGAGGTTGTATTTAGGTGTAACATGTAGACTCTCCGGTCTTTTTGCTTGTAATGTTAAATCACTGTAATAAAGTAAAATTACATTTAGCTTTGCGGAATTTTTAATAGCCAAAGAATCACAGTTTTGAAAGCTATATTCTTCTTTGGATGATTTCAGCTTTAAAATTGCTGCAATTTTTGTGTTGAAAGTGTGTGCTCGCGATTGCCGTGCGCAACGTGCACCATTCGTGAGCATAAGTTCTTTGTGGTGTTTTCCAAAACTTGCTGGAAACTACCCTTCTTGTTTATTCAGCCACTTCCTAAGTTTGGTACAAACACTGCAATATTTTCACAATTTTCGAAATAAAACCCTCGATCGAATTACAAACTGCAACAATCTCATTTACTTTACATCAACGCACTTTCCTATGGGTGGACGCCTTGTTTGTTGATATTTTGACACCCATTATAGGTCACGTGACTCACGGAGAGCGCAATCGGTCTTGCGCGTCCATCACATAGGTTTAATGACAACATGACGTCAGTGGATTCTAATTTCTTATTCTCGGCGGGATTTTCTTCGTTATTTTATTGAATTGGTTTTACTTTCATACTGTTTTTCATTATAGTATTACATTCCCAACAACATACTTTCATGGCCATAAGCAACGTTATACTAAAATAATTGACATAACTAAATCTAGCCCACGTAAAACTCCATATTATGGTTGGGACCACAATTACGCAAAGTGAGACTGCAAGTTTAACCTCAACTATATACGCATTTTAGATACACATCTATTTTTGGATTTCAATTTAATTATAAATCATGTCAAGGGGGTATTTAAAAGGCATTTTTTGTATGCTCAGCCAAGAAGCCACTTTGCAAACTGATTTCGTTTTCCATATTCGACCAAAGCAGAGATTTGCAACCCAAAAACTAAGCGTGCTCTCAATTTCTTCCAATTCAACAAATAATTTCGTCAATTTTTAGATTGCTTAACAAAATTATGTATAGGCAACCACGAGTTTCTCTGGGTTTGCTGACTGTTTGTTGTTCCGGAGGTGCAGTTGTCTTGGTTTATATTTTGAAGCCAAGCCCTGAAGCAGGTCTGAGACTCATACTCTTTGCGTAAGAGGAGATCACTCCAGTCCTTAAAGTTAATTCCTTCAAAACAATGCAATATTGTAAAACAAATCCAAAAGAAAATCGAAGCCGAATGTCACACAGATTTCCAGTAAGAGTTAGCTTATGTGTCCAGTCCAGATGGTAGATTCAATAAAGTAGAGTGTACTACCCCCTACATGAGATGTAAGATCATTCTGTAATGATACTTCACCATGATCAACATTGTCTTATCTTAGAAAAACGAACTCTATTTGAATCTATGCACCAACGCTATAATGGATATTATTACAATTTATATTTAAATCGTTTTTTTCATATTATAACTTTGTAATTTCCCAAAAGAGAAAACGGTCAACCACCCTTATTTTTGCACAACGTTTTTCACTTTTTTGTATGGTAATTATTAAAGAAAAAGAGGCGTTCTGCAGCCGAAAAGTTACTAGCCTGAGCACTGTATTTATGTTTTTATTCGCTCGCAAAATTTAAATCCTTTTTTTTATATTACAAATTTACTTTATGTGTTTGCCTTTACGGTGTTAGTTCTCAATGAACGACACAAGCACAGCTCTGTGCTACAGTTTGTAGAATTTGAGATCCATTTAAAGCATGTATCATAAAAGCCATCGCAGTGCATAATTTATTAATTGTCACACATTGACGACCTCGAGAAAATTATTTTGATCACCATGTTATAAACTTTTGTAAAATGGTTTTACAATCAAAAAAATAACAAAATACACACACAAAACCACGGGCAAAAACGTTGTGACGTCATTAACGCATCACAATATCACGTGTCTATTATAGACTGAGCACTTATATCGTCGGAGGCACACTTGGAATACCAATATTTCAATCGAGCTGCAACGACATCAAGTGCACCAGTGGGCAAGTTTGGGCTATGTAGTTCTAATTCCGCACTAATCCGTCGAAGTATTTTTCTCTTTTTCCCAATTTCCGTACTATGGTGATGTTGTTAAACTCTCGGTTTCAGAACGTATTCCGACTGAGTTAAAGTGAAATTTTGAAAATAAAGTGATGTGACTTTCTTTGTCGACGAAAAATATTAACAGTGCACGTTCGGTTAGATGTTTTGGCAATAATTGAATAAATCTATTTAAGTGTTTAAAGCCTCATTTATATTGGAGTCCCAAAGAGAAGGAAAGGTTGAGACACCACTCACATACTACGTGCATCGTGTTCAGAAATCAATACGACCTGAGATGAGTAGCACCGATGAGCTGATTGAGAAGCAGGAGGGAGGTGGCTGGTCAGCCGAGGGAGCCTTTGAGGACCAGGTCTGGTTACGGGCCATCTATGGTGTCATAGCCGTACTTGGTATCACCGGTAACGTGTTGGTGATGTTTACTGTGGCTAGGGTACCATCGTTACAAAATCTGACCAACATGTTCATCGTGAGTTTGGCCGTCAGTGATTTCATCGTATCGGTTTTCCTCATACCGCTACATCTCGGTGAGTAAGCATGTTACAAAACATTATATTTCGTATAAATGTCATAAACTCAAGCTTGATTGATTTGATCGTTGTCATAAAAGAAAACTTTCCTTATACCAGATGCTGTAAATGCATCACACATAATAACTATAATATGAGCCAGTGAGAAGGTCTGGGTTCGATTCCTGACTGCCGGGCTGCATGTGGGTTGTTTGGGGACCAAATAATTAACCTGATTGTACACAAAATAATGCTTGTCTGATCACACGAGTCCAACGTTATTATCTTAAATATTCAAACGCGAAGTAGAACCGAATCTGGACTGTTAACCGTGAGTTGATGTCGTACAATAAACAAGTAGTTTATCCTGTACAGGAAATGGTTAACATTTCCAATAACTATACCATGCATCTTACAAGTTAAGATAATCATAAATTTTGTTACAACAAACGTATTATATTATACGTTATTAGTATATAAAACATAAAGGGGACCATTTTAAATTTAATGTTTTAAAAGTGCATCCAACAGATCTTGTGGGGGATCAAGCAAATAAAACAATTTGTTTATGAAAACTACTGACTACAGTTGTTTTTATTACAATAAATATAGTCATGTCATTTTAAACTATTCTGTGATTATAAAGCGGCGTCCGCAGTACCTTTTCGGTGGGGGCATAGGGGGGGGCATGCTTTTAAGTGGGAGGGGGGCAATGGAAAAGGGGTTTGTCAGTGGTGGGGGTCATGCTTTTATGTTCTTGGCATTTTGTGTTCTCGGTAGCGATCAGGATTACGATTGTTCACTACATTAGATTATACAAACACGCACTTTCCTCTTTTTCCCTTTCCTTTTTCATTTCTTCTTTTGTAAGCACTATCGCGATTTTCTCCCGGGGGGGGGGGCACCTGGAAAGCACTGGACATTTGTTGGGAGTGGGCACGTGCCCCCGTGGCTTCGCCACTGTGTTAAGGAAACTCACTATTTGCTAATCTCGCCTTGGACATAAGTACAGATGGACTATTAATTCCCTGGGAGCATTTGCATTGCATGGTATGAACTTCACTAATCAGCTTGAAATTGAAGTTGATTAAGTTTCACCCGCTATGCACTAGTCTTTGACTATGTCCCTTATAAAGAAGAGTAGTCGAGTCAACATGGCACACGAACAGTCAAACACCGTCTTGTTAACTGTACAGTGTATTGGGGGGAAATGAAAGTCACAAGAAAGTTAACGGTGTATATGATTGTGACTGGCCTTAATTTCTGAAGTAAAAAAGGCTGTAGACACAAAAAAACAAAGAATCTCATCTTCCTAAAGAAGCCTTTGTTTGTGGTAGCCCTCTAATCAACCAAATTAACGAAGCAATGGCATAAAGATGGAGAACAATAGACAAAGCAGCTTGCAAATTAGCAGTTGAAATTAAATTACAAACAAATGGTCACATAAGATCAAAACAAAAAAGTTGAAACACCGACATCCAATTCAATTTGAAACTTTGTTGGCCAGACGTCCTTTTGTTAAAAATTACGTTGTGGTACAACGGTTTACAACACTAAACAATCACAGAGAAATCTGTAACGGGGTTTCAGTGTAGAAAATACTTTCAAAATCACAAAGAACACTCTGTAATCACATAGAAAATCTGTTGTTTTTGTTTGATCACAAGTATTTCTCTGTATAATTACATTGTTAATTCCAAGTTCTGTCTTTTGACAAATGTCAACCCTTGCTCTGTGCAGCAACATTTTTTACTTGAAAAATGTATCGTATAGCAAAGACTAGCAGCCCATTCATTGGGAAACGTTTGCACAACGTGTGTAAAAAGAAAAGCCTAATTAAGCTATGTTTAAAAAACAACTCAAAATGAAAAAAATATATATAAAAAATTAGAAGCGATATTTTACTCTTGTTTGTGATTTACAAAAATGTAAATCCCTTTACTTTATGGTAAGTGTCATTACACCAACACAATGACCCCCATATGAGTTAACGCTTGAATCATTGTTGATTTAGCTTAACGACTTTTCATGCGGCTGTGGCTAAAACAGCGCGCAGATCTTGCCATAGTCACAGCCAAAGCCGTAAAAGGAAACGACCTCTTACTAGAAGTACAGGTGCGCTATATATAACATACCAAAACAATGGTTGATTCAGGCGCGGTTCTAGAGCCACATTTTAGGGGGGCTAGACCTTTTGCACGTGACGTCACCCTCTAATTTTCGCTACTGCTATTTCTTTTTGGGAGTCGAAAAGGAACATATAAACAGCGCATTTTTCATGTATTTGTCGCATAATAAGTAGAAAGATACAATAATCATACAACACATGATGCAGTTGCGTGCAAATTATTTTGACTCCAAAACGGTAGACAGAACAAAAGCTTGCAGTGGTTTAACGAATTTGATTGAGAATATTATGGGATGTTTACAGAGGGAAGAGTGAAATCATATGTAGCCGTGTGCAATCAAGTCAGGATGAGATCATGTGGCCACAAAAAATATTTTGATGGTATTCGATATAAGAATCATATAGAAAGGTTTTATTAATGGACAAGCAAAGAAAAAAATAGGACCGGGACGCACTCAAAATGTTCAAAAAGCATACAAATTTGTCAGTTATGAAGATTCTCTCCGTGACGAGTGAGAATCATGTATTGAAAGGCAAGCTTTAAAAAACATTTGAGGCGTCAAGTATATTTCTTTATAAAAAACGGGGAGGGGGAAAGGAAGGGCAAAAATCGCCGGAAGCCGGGATGGACGATGAGGAGGGGAATGGGAGAGAGAGAGGAGGAGAGAGAGAGAGAGAGAGAGAGGAGAAAGGAGACCGATAGAGGCAGAGTAAGAAGAAGTAAGGCAAAAATATTCTCGTCTGGACTTTTTCAAAAAGAGGAGGCAGGGCGTTCTATTTACTATTTTCCAATTTTTTATATATTTTATCCAAGATGGCCGCCATGCTAAATACGGCTGGCCAAGGTATATTTATTCACATTTTTTTCTATTTGAGTATACTGATGCAATGTATGACAAAACAAATGATTTGTATTTTTAGTCCACTTTCTAAGCAAGTTTCAACATTCAAAAACAGTGAAATGTACATGTGTTCAATATTATTTATATCGCGAACATCACAATTGAGGTAGAAGAGTCGACGCCGGGCTCATGCAGCGATCTGTGGCTCATACTCAAATACTCTTCGCATGCGATGTTAAGTTAAGAATACTTAAGGTGAAAAAAGTATAGACAAATTCTTAGTCAAAAATAAACCAAGGAACTTCGTTTTTTCGAATTTTCCTTTTTTTCTCCCCCCCCCGTTTCCCCCTTTTTGTTATAAAATAGTAGACAAGAAAAGAAAAGCAAAGAGGCGGAAGCCAAAAAGGAGGCGTGCGGGGACGAGAAACGTGTTACTTTTGTTACTTGGCCTAACCAGTCTGCAGCGAATTAGTGATGTGTTAATTGGAGTGCGGAAAAATGGAAACTATTATCTCCAGAGGTAGCCATCGAGAGATAAATAGGCAGAGAAACGTTGTTAAAACTAATGTAAATGGCTCTGGTGTTGTCTCGTAATCAACCATCCTATGACTGTTTTTTGTTTAAGTGGGAGACAAAGGTCTCTGTTTTTGAAAAGTCAAAAGGCGATGTTTAAAACAGACATTTTCTTTGATGTTTTCAAGCCTCCTTATACTCTAATAGAAAAAAGGAAGGCTTTTAGGAAGGGAGGGGAGGGGGAGAAAAGAGGTTAGAACTTACTAAAAAGAACATTGTTCCGGTGATAATATGTTGAGCCACTTGTGTTTTATCACCGCATTGTCATTTCCAAACTGAGATTGGTTTTTATGTTCATGTAATACAAAACAAAACAAGGCGGAAGCGCGCGCCGGCGGAAACCGCAAATTCTAAGCACCGCGCTTGTCCCTGTCCAATATGAAACATTTAACCGTACAAGTCATGTAGTCTGGGCCAAGACTTATAGTATGTGAAAAGACCGTGCAAATCTATTCATTTTTATTTTTAATAAAGATCCAGTATTTTCCAGCTTGTATCTTCTTCTTCTTTTTTTCCTTGCACTTTTTGGGGGGGCTAGACAAAAATTGGGGGGGGGGCTTTAGCCCCCCCTAGCCCCCCGTAGAACCGCGCCTGTGTTGATTTACAAAGTGCCTTTGTTGATGCAATACTTACAGTGCGTTTTGTACGATTACAAACTTTCTTTGTAAGCATGCTTTGCAAAGCATGCTTACAAAGAAACTTTGTAAAAACACGAAGAAAAACGTAAGTGCCACACACAATGTGTACAGAAAACGTCCGTACGGCGTATAATACCTTTGGTAATAATAATTGACATCAGATTCTTTGTGAACCTAAGAGAAACAGAGTATCAATGGGAAATAACATAAACGAATCATTCAAAGGCGCTTTCTGAACAACTGAACATCCAACCAAGCAAACCAACAATATTAATATTGTTTGAAAGTAAATAGACGATTAAATTGTGTATGTAAAGGATCCCTGACATTCTGGACCGCAATGTTAGTCACACTACAGGAAAAGTCATTGCAACGCAGAAGTTTAGATACAAGTTTGACACCATTCCTGCCTGTACTCATCTTGATAATTAATAGTTAACGTCTCAAGATGACGGAAATTGCAATCTTGGTTCGTGTATAGACATGATTCGATGACAGTATCTTCGTGAAGAAATATGAATAACTAAATAATCTCTCTCCTGCAGGTTTTGTGATACCCGTACCGAAGGGCGTGGCTGGTGAGCTGTGTGCCGCCTTCTTCTCTCCAAGTTCCCTCTGTGGGCAAGCTTTGTCTCCTCTGTGCTCTCACTGACTTGCGTTACCTTAGAGAGGTACTTCAGCATTGTGCATCCTTTAAGATATGAAGTCGTCTTCACTGTCAAAAAGGCCACCATCATGATCGTTTGCATATGGGTAGCAGGGATGATAGTGAACAGTTACTTTCTGTATATATTTCACAATGACGGCAATGGCCGATGCTTCATCAGTTGGCCAAGTCAAGCTTGGCAGAAGTTTGTTGGCGTAGCCATCTTTAACGTCATTTACTTCATCCCGTTGACTCTACAGGGTATCTCCTATTGGCAGATCATGAGTAATTTGCATAAGAGTGCCATGGCTATGCGCCAATCACTAAGTGATGGCAGAGAGAACCAGCTATCCAGAGATCTTCTTCGTGCCCGTAAGAAAGTCATCAAGATGCTACTTATCGTCGTTGTGACCTTTGCGATTTGTTGGGCACCAAATCAGTTCATGTTCTTCGCCTACATGTGTGGTTGGAACCTGGACTTCTCCGCTTGGTATTACCACGCAAGTGTGCTGATAGCATTCTGTAATTCCTGCGTAAACCCGTTCATTTATGGGTTTCAAAGTAAGCAGTATCGTCAAGCTCTGAAACAGGCTCTTGGTATTGCTGCATGTTGCCACAACGCGGTAGGAACCACTGCATCCATTGCAACCACAAGCACTTATGCTGGGAGTGGCAGGGCACCGGTCACAATTTCGGCAAACCCAAATGTCGCTATATAAATACACCAAGCACAACAAAGAGTTGGACATTAAGACAGAGGGTTGTCCACAACAAAGAGTTGGACATTAAGACAGAGGGTTGTCCACAACAAAGAGTTGGACATTAAGACAGAGGGTTGTCCACAACAAAGAGTTGGACATTAAGACAGAGGGTTGTCCACAACACAGAGTTGGACATTAAGACAGAGGGTTTTCTATACAAAGTAACCTCGGATAAATAAGCCACAACATCATAGAATGTTGGACAAACATCAAAATGCAAACCACCAATCAAACCACTATCATGTATTTTAATATACAGCACAAAGGAAGATTCCTTCAAAGGACTAATGTTTGACGCAACTATATCTAACCATAAGCACAACTGAACTCATAACCAAGCTCTCATAAGTATACACAAGAAATTGTACAAAGTGGTACACAATTTAGTAATCGTAATGTACTTTTAGTTAACTTTAAAGATGGTACCATAAATACCCACTGTAACTGTAAGCGCTAAGGTGCACGTTGCACTTAAGATGGTATATGTCTCTGAACAAGACCTTTGCCACGAGGTTTTCAAATTTATTATTTACACATATAAACACTTTCACATATTTAAGCAAAACACAGCTTAGCTTTCAACACGTAATAAGACTTACCCGAGGGTCTCTAGTCCGTTTTAGTAAAGACCATTGCTTACACGTTTCGAAATGCGTAACCTAATTTGTTTCCGTGTTGAGGTAGGGATGAATGACAGGTTTTCATATTCCGTTAAGTTTAGTGTAACGTTCTTATGATGGTTTAATAACTGTTTAGCAAGTTGTACATTAAAGCACAAGTCAATATTTTATTTGTGTTAAAGATTTACTCACCAACCCGCAGTAGTTGAAGATGCATCACCAGTGTTTCTTCTGAGAAGAAAAAACAATCATAATGTGAAATGTTAATGAATCAATTATAGAGTAACACCTGGCTTCCTGTCTTAGTATCAAGTTAATACCTGAATGCACAACTTCTTTTCATATTTTAAAGATCTTTTACGCAAGGTATGTTCATCTCACACTTGCAGAAAATTGTATCATAGATTTCAATGTTAACCTTCAAACCGGCCAATATGGGGCAACGCTATAAGCGCATAAGGTCGATAGACTCGCTGCGAATAGACATCTTGAAGGCCGCTTGCACGCGTCTTGACAACGGGTTATTAGAGAGCTTAATTTACAACCACATTTATATCTGCTACAATGACTTGTAACACTTCAAATTGAAAGTTGTCAATGCATTCGATTTTTTTGAAAATATTTTGACTGCATCATTTTTAGTTCGTCGGTCTTTATAGAAAACTAAGCGCAACAGAGCTGATTCGGTTGTTACAACGAAAATTAAGGACGATGTGTTTACTTTATATGCTGAAAATTTGTCATGGTCTGTCACTGTTTTCTCCTGACTCACACAACAGATTAAGCACAAATTGTCACAGGTTTGTTATTTCATGTATATGGTTGATCACACAAAACATGACCACTGTCTGCGACACTGTCAGCTCTACATTTTAACGCTATGATTATAAATTCTGTAGCCCTTACCAAAACCACGATCATTTTAAACAAAATACATGTTTTCTTTTATCATGATGATACTTTAAAAAAAACTAATGCATCTGCAGTTAATCAGTATGAGCATTTGATGCCAGGTAAACTATTGTGTTCATTTTAATCTTATGAAAAATAACCTCGATAAAATTTAGCGGTAGCCGTTACCTGGAGGCACTTATTGTTCCCGTGGGACTTATCTCCTCCGAAATTGAATTAATATGTTAATCAATGAAAATATTAACGAAAAGGACGAAAATTGTACGTGAATAATAAGCCTGGTGTATCCTTTAAAATATTGTTAACCACGTTTCTGGTAATTCACTTAGAGAGTCTTGAACACTAAAAATTTCAGCAAACTCGGGCGGTTCAGAGACTAAAGGGTTAAGAACAGTGCGATTTGAGTTGGGCTGGAGTTGTTGAAACACATTCCTGGGCTTGGCTAATAAAAAGAAATCACATAAAATAAAATTAAATTCATCCAAAAAAATGGGGAAGAGAGAGAGAGAGAGAGGAGAGAGAGAGAGAGAGAGAGAGAGGAGAGAGAGGAGAGAGAGAGAGAGAGAGAGAGAGGAGAGAAAAGAGAACAATGTTGGATTGTATCCCTTTTTGATTTAATCGCAGTGCTGTGATTTTCTCAAGCAACTTAACATGAAACACGTCCTCCTTCATTTCACATCAGCTTAACACAGACGTTAAAGCCTGAATAAGATAATTAATCACGCAGCTCACTTGGAGCAAAGTTAATGGTAACAAAATTCAATAACACATGTGTGACAGAACTTGCATTTGATTGAACGAATGCAACGTTCAATCAGGGGATCAATCACGGTCACTGCCTATACGTTTACAGCTATAGATTAATCTAATAAATGAGCCTATAAAAGGTATTTCAAATGAAATGTATTAGCTACTAAATCCACTTTAAAAAAGGTTAACAAACGCTGACATGTTTCCGAAAGTCAATTAGTGCAGAAACTAAAAGCTACAGTATGGAAATTGACACAAACATTTGCGTTAAAGGAACATTACAGAATTGGTAAGAAAAAAACTTGTAAAGTATACTTTTGATCACAGACTTACATAAAACTTACACGGTCTAAGGATGATGATAGTAGAAAACATCCCTTGAAATATTTCTGTCTGAAATGCCATATTTGATGAGAAATGAATAAACTAAATTTCCGATTGGAATTTATCGCTCAGTGAGCGTTTTATTCATTTGTTGAATCTATATGATTTCATGCAAATGTGTAATCGGTTTTTCACTATTTTCTCGCGACCCAGAAGGCCGATCGATCTCAAACTTCTACAGGTTTGTCAGTTTATGTATAATGGTGGATTACATAAAGTGCTTACACTGCCAGCAACTGTTTTGTTAGCAAAAACCAATTCTGTAATGTTCCTTTAACTTCAAAGTTGTTATTTAAACAGCTGAAGCAGTAGAAAAATCGTTCTGATAAGGGCTACTGCAAAAGCGTCAAGTTATTGCCCCCGGGGATATTGATTTAGCCTCTAACATTAAACCACTTTGAACAAACAACTCAATCCTTCTCTTTTCTTTCTACTTCTGGAAAGTCAACTTTGAGAAACTGAGTGACAACCGACGAGTGTCTTGTAGCGCATGAAAAGGAAGCAACGCATTTTATCCAGTACGGTTTGTATCACTTCATCATGACAGTGGTATAGCATGGGAAACCACTATCACGATACTCACTCATCTAATGCAATGATTACTGTGCATCCTTATTTCATTCAGGTCAATAGCCACCGTGAACTGGACACAAGACTCAATGGGTAAAAGCAGGTCCATGTACTAGGCTCTGAATTATCAAACAGAAAAGTTATTGTGTCATTTTTTTGCGCTAAAATATTTCCAATTCAATTGAATAAATTATTTTTTTAAATAGAGATAATCTTTTACAGGTACAAACAGATTATCGACAGTGTCAAGAAAAATGTGCCAAGCCGTGGCAAAATAAACATTATAAAAGGAACACATCAACAACAACACCATTTTGGTCATAACCATTAATTCAGTATTAATGTGAATAGATTTAAGATTTCTTAGCAGCGCCTGAACTTGGTTACAATTTTAGGGGCACAAGGGGATGCACCATTTTTTCGGGGGGGGGCACTTCTGGCTAAAAACTGTAGTTTCCGTTTGCATTTCTCTTACACAAGCCCCTATTCAGCGCTCTTTTTGTTCCATTTACAATTTTTTTAAAGGATAATCTGACGTGAGTGTAAAAACAAATACATGTATGAAAATATTTAAAAAGACACGAGTCCATTTTAAACAGAAAATGTCTAATGCTTGATTAAAGAAATGTGTACTCGGTGGGCAGAAATCATATAATTCACCAGCCTTAATGTATCGATTAATATTAGTTTGATAATATGTGATGTAGTAGATATTATTTAATTCAATGATTACTGTATTCCAAATCTCCCATAGTTTAAAGGCCCTGTACACTATTGGTAAGATCGAAAAACACAAATGTTCACAGATTCACACATAACTTACATAAAGTGAGTAATGGTAGAAAAGGTTCCTTAAAATATTTCTGCCTAAAATGATATCGTTTCTGAGAAATGAATAAAACAATAGTTTTTATCCCCCAACCATCACAAAATGCCAGTCAGTATGGATGGTTGAAAGCACTTTGCTACGTTACGTTATTAAAACCTTATTAACAATTATAGCTAGTCTCCTTGGCGCATTAGAGCACCCAGGAGCAGAATAAACGGACCTTTAAGAAATTGAGGTTTTTTTCTTTAACATTTTTGGAGTGCTTCTAAGAAAATATCCATCAAAATATGTTGGCATTTGGCTCGTACAATTTCAAAAGTCAAAAACTTGTGGTTGTCAATAACTTAGAAGCATCACCACCTACTCTCCTTGGAATGATTTTGACCTTAACTCTACAACTTTCTCTTGAGCGTTGCCCTTAAATTCCGGAGTATCATTTAAAAACAGTATTTTGAATTACAACTACAACAGATTCCCCAGACCCAATCACTTATACCCCAACCAAAGAGTACAATAGCTTGTTGTCTCTTTCTGTACGAACAGAGAATGAACTCTGCCATTTCACATTTATTTGAGACTTGAAGGATTTAGCTTTTACATTAATTGCTCAGTTTACTGGGAATTCTTGTTCTACCCGATTATGCTGCATCCAGAGCAAATCAATTTCCTGGTTTGGATAGACAGGCAATATTTGTTCGTGATCTCCACAATAATAGGCATTGATAGTATCGTTGAATGGATCCCTAGTGTAGTAAAGGAGTTGTGTTTATTTTTACTGCATGACCTTAGAGTGTACAATACACAATTGTTTGTAAATTTCACAAGATTTCGGGATAGTTTTCTACCAAACCAAACAAATCAGACCCCATTGACAATTTTAAATTAGATTTTGTTTTTATGTGGATAATTGTGGTAAAAATGATTAACTTTAGGATCTTAAATGACTAAAGATGAGGTAAAGAATGTAAGAAATCAATGATATGAAGTAGAAGAATCTGCAGTAGCTGTCCCTGCTTGAGTAGACTGGTGACTTGTGAAGTCTAGTAACTCATCACGTCTGGAATTAACCTACAAAAACAATGGGTAGTTGTTATAATCCTCCCATACAAGACCACTTCTGCTTCTTTATTTCCCTCCCTGTTACGTGAATGGGTAAAGTAATAAAAAGAGACAAAGAAATTTACAAGACAAAACAAAAATTGGATCATCTAGATTAATAATCAATCAGCAGGAAAAAATACATTAAACCATTGTTAAAATAAAAAATGCTCTTTTTAAGTGTAAAGTGTGCTGAGATAATTGTATGTGGTGCACTAACAACATTAAATCTGCCACTAAATCAAAGTGTCATAAATTAGTTTCCTTAATAACTAATACTATTCGAAAACCAAAAACATTCAAAAGGTAAAAAGCATTAATTTTTTTACTAATAAGTTTTGCTTGTATACATATAAAAAAATATCATCTAAAAGTAGTATTTCAAAAATCAAATAAAGGAAAGTCATATCTTACAGCTGCAATAATAACATTTAATTAAGTGGATGCATTTGTTAAACTTACCCAAATTTATCCGAGTACATCGTTCAGATGTGGCTCCATTATTGTCCAAGAATGACTTCCTTTCGCATTCAAAGTGACATACTGTAGGTACAGCCAGTCGTGTAACCAGAAAGGGGGGGCAGGGGGAAGCATCGCCTTTGCCCTCCTCTTTCCCCACCCCCCCCCCCCCATGAGATGGGAAATGCACAAATAAAGAAAGCTTTGACCCAAATTCACTTCCCATCCCCCCCCCTAAAAAAAATGTATATGTTACCACACTGGGTAAAGGTTGAGTCCAGATATACATGACCTTTCAATCCTAATTCACAAAAAAAATTAATAAACAAATGCTTCTTTGTGGTCCAGGATGTCCTGACAATCCCCACAATTCATTATCCTTTTATGACTTTTTGTACCACCATGTATAGCCCTAATTTCTCTACTGACCTAAGCTCACATGGTGGTAAGAGTTCCTAGTCAAGCCTCATCTGTGTAGCATATAACTCATTCATACATAGATCTTTGCAATTTGATTGGCCTAAAACGCGTTTTTGCATTGTAGTACCATTGCGCTCTGAAAGGGTAATATAATTAGTTCCTATTCCATTCTTGCATCATACCCATAATTATCACAATGCAATTACTTTTTGGAATTATTTTTTAGTACTAGCAGACCTCAGCTACACTGCACCTTCCACTTTTCTGTGTGGATGCCACCAATCTTGTTTGGACACGGAAGCAATCACTTGCTTTTGGGGGCGGGGGTTGATCGAGCACAGTAAAACTCCCTAAAATGTTGGTCAGAGATTTTTCAAATGGAAATCATCCTGAGAGTTTGTTTGAATCTGGATCAACCCAGGTTGTCAGTGCTCTGGGGTCAGACCCATGTAGGCAAGAGGGAGCTAACAGAGCCCATACCCAAAGTATTTAAAACAGTTATTTTGAGACATACCATTAGTGTCAGGGGTGGCTTTTCCTCAGGATTTCTGTGGTCCATTGTGTAAAGGGGTTGCAGTTTTCCATTGTCTTGGAAAGGAGTGTTTGCATTAGTGCTTCCAGCAGAGACTTCCAATATATTATCTGGAACAATAAACCCATCATCATAACATTATATAGACACGTACCAGAAAATACACCAAGTTTATTCTTCAATATACATTTATTCAGTTGTATTCAATTAAACCATGGAGGTAGAATTAGTAACCTCCATGATTAAACTTACCTTAAACAGCTACTTGAGAAAAAAACAATTTTTAACAGGAATGCATTTTAAACTTGTTTATAATGTGTTTGTTTATCATTTAATTGTAATTTTGATATTTTTACACTTCACGATCAAAACATTAGGCCCCAACCCTTATGGTTTTGCAAAACTTCTGCCTTTGACGGCGTGCGTCAAAATAGCAATGATGTCATCTGGATGTTGCTTTGTTCTTGCAACAAAGCAGCTCTACAAAACTACAAACAAACATCGATTTATTAATGAAAGGGTGCCCCAGCAGCAAGCCTACATAATAAGTCATTAGTCCCATACAACTTAGGTGACATGAAAATCTCAGTGCAAGGTAATAGTTACACAAGCAAAATCAATAATCACAAAACTGGGTTCCTATCAGGGATGGTCTCTGACAAGAATCTTACCTGAAGAATTGTCATCCCACTTGTTTGGAGAACGTATCATCAAGAAGCTCATAGTCAAGTGCAATACTTGTAATGCTCAGGTGGGTAGTCATTCTCCATCAAACACTTGTTGAAAACCACCTCTGCAACGTCTGCAAGAAAAGCAAGATGCATATCAATTAGAATACATTATTAAAAGTCAGTAAAACAACACCCAGTCAGTAAGAGGGTCGACTTATAGCAACACCCACTATCAATAAGTAGCTGTTTTATAAACACTTTCATGGAGAGGAAAAGGAGAAACAAGTTGAGGGATTTCTTACCTGGCATCTTCTTGATAAGTTTCCTCATAGGTGTCATCTGGTGTATTTATCCCGGCTAACTGAGCACATTGCATGAAGCCAGTTTTTTCTGATAAAGTATAACAAGAGTGCAACATTCCTGCAGAATACATCACAATCAAACCAAAGTTGGACTGAGGAAGCAATCAGGAAAATGGACAACATCTGCAAAACAACAATGGAAACAGAACCGAAGAGCCAATGTGAAAATGGAAATTTTGTGCAGAATATTAACAACAAATGTTATCACTTGGCATCTGAAGTAAACAACCAACAAAAAATATAGTTGTTGCATTTTGCAAACTGAGAGTGTCTGTCATAACAAGTCTCTTAGAGTTAACTTGAAAACTATTACCTAAGCCAAAGGACCCCTTGCATTATGATGTCACAAGCTCAAACAACGCCCTCACTGAGGTCAAATGAAGACTTCCCATTGGTTGGTACTTGTGTATGTTGCGTACACACCAGCACGTTTCTATTTTTGACCTCAGCAATGGTGGCATATGCAAGGGGTCTAAATAAATTATGGGATAGGGCTAGATTTAACTGGTCTCCGACAAAATAAAATCTCACACTACCGGTATTGTACCTTAAAGCCATAAATATTGAAGTGCATTCATTTACAACACCATCATTTAAAAAGTTTTGTGTCCACTCATTCCAATGATACTAATATCAACAAGTTTTGAAAGTTCTAGAGTGCAGGCTACACTATTTTTGTTGTCAAAGGCATGTAACACTTGATGTTACAATGCCACTTTTGCTTTACTATTTGATCATGTAAGTCACATGAAGTCTACTGCCTCCCAATGCAAAGAGAACTGATAATTGTTGAAAGTGTTGCAGCTGTATTAAGATTAACCTCACAAGATGTCCTTTGTCAATTGCAAGATCAAGACAGTATTCACCTCACCATTATATCCTCATGTCCATTCTTGGCTGCCATATGAAGAGATGTTGCCTGGAAGAACAAATAAATGATAGTTACTGAATAATCAAAATCAACTGTCTATGTTAACGTTGCATGGGAAACATGAAGTGCAGCAAGTTTCTGTAAATCTCAAACATTCATTATGTATCTCGATTCAATGAGATTTTCTCAAAGTTGTCAATACCCTACCCTAGATTTAATCTGTGGGATCTAAAAAGTTGTCATTCTCCATCTAAAGGAGTTCATAATGACTACAGCTCCTATTTAACAAGATAAATATTTCATTTAAAATAAAAGAATGACTGCGATAAAAGACAACAGCCAGAATAAAGAGTAAAAAGGTTTTGGATTCAGAAGACAATTTGCATCCACCACACAGATGACATCTCCCCTTTGCTTCCTGACAGAATGACCAGGTTTGTATAATGAGACAAGAAAAATAAACAGTGTAGGCCTACTGATTGCAAGATGTAACAGAGAATTAGATTCTTCACCTTCACAACTGATTCTTGTTTAATCTCTATGAACCAACTTAACTCTTTCAGGGCGCTGCAGTCAAATACAATGTTCACTGTGAGTACCAAACCAGAGATTATAGGTGACATGATTATGTGACTTCAAGTAAACATATTGGGATTTTTATTGGTAAATCATCATGTAAACAACAACAAAGCTAAACATTATCAAACTTGAGAGTGATAAGTGCAAAGTTTCTATAGAAATAGGTCAAGGGTTTCTGTAGGCCGTGCTTGAATACTGCACATAAACAGTTTCAACTTCAGGATAGAATTTATCAGGCCAAAGATGAAACAGAAAAATGCTATCCTTCAGTATTATCAAAGACAACCGTGTTTCAAACAAACTATGTCAGTAGAAAATGTAAGTAAAAACAAAAGTCCTGTACAGACTGATAAAGTGTTATTATAATATTAATGAAGATTTTGAATTTTCAGCTCTGAATACTAAATGTTTCAGTATTTGAGGTAATTTGTTATGGCAATGAGCACCAAAATGCTAGTTGACTCCTGTGAGTCCTATGTGAATTTCACGTGTAAGTTAAGTGGCAAGATTTCCAGGTTCATGGGTTTGTTCAAAACAACTCATTGTAAAATAAAAATTACAGAGAAAGTTATTGGTTATTGTCTGTATTTACCCAAACTTAATGAATAAGAAACTACATTTTACACATTATGTACCTATCGGTGTTGAAAACAACGTCCTGTCAGCTATCATAAAGTTAAGTTACTGAAGAAATGCAAATAACTAGTCAACAGTGCGGTACCACCCCCCCCCCCCCATCATTGCTTGTGGCCGAAATCTCAGTCACAAAAAACATCTTTTTCGCTACTTCTTTGTCGAAATTAACTTTACAACCTTGACAAAGTTGACTCCTTAATCCTATATTATATGAAAATTACTTACAGTGCGGCATGAAACTTTCGTTGAACCATGACGAATTGTGCACACAATTTCTCAGAAATTTGGCTTGTTGTCCTGCTTGAAGCAGACGATCCTGTCACTGTCTGATGTCAGCAGTGCGCATGTGCAATGCTTTGCGCATGTGCGGCCAGGGCCCAATTTCATAGAGCTGCTAAGCACGAAAATGTGCTCAGCATGAAATTTCTTCCTTGATAAAAACAGGATTACCAACCAAATTTCCATTTGTTGCATATTGCTTGTTTATGGTATTCAGCTGTTGTTTGCTTATCCTGAAAATCACGGGGAAATTTGGCTGGTAATCCTGTTTTTAGAGGCAAAAAATTCATGCTAAGCAAATTTGTGTGCTAAGCAGCTCTATGAAATTGGGCCCAGCTCACACCGTGTATTGTATTTTGTACCGAAAAGTATTTTGCTGGTTGTCATTGTCAACAAGTGTTTACTATGGATACACCTTGCAATTTCTAAATGTTAAGTCAAATTTTGGATAGGATTTCGTTCCACAATTGATACCTTCCCACTTGGTGATATATTTATTTTAAAACAAAGTTTGTGGCTTGGGGGAAGATAACAAATGGTTTGAATATCAGAGTGGGGGAGGGGAGGGGCGGTGCATACTTTCATGTGGCATAAAAGGGGGCTGGAGCTAAAATTGTTGCTAGATCATTTCTACATTTAAAATCTCCTACAGAAAAGCTTCCTTGTCACAAAGATTTGTTGGTGAGGGTGTATATGATATGATTATATTAAAAAATCTCGAAAAGAAACAAGTTTATGAAAAGGCACAACAAATTGGTCATTGTTTACCAACTGAACAATGCTTCTTGTAGCAATTTTATTTCCTATATAATTTTTCTTAAAATATATTAATTAAATAATTCTGAATTGCAATTAAGATGTGAAAATATAAATAGTACTTTTTCAATCATTTTGTTCAGAATTAATTTTTTGTTTTAACAGAATGACATAATCAAGGCACCTTCTAAGGCAAAGTATTTTGGCATCAACTATTTTTGCACTAGGGCTGGTTTTTCTATTTGAATGAAGATTAAGCTCTGGAATTTTCTCGTACAAAGAAAACAAAATTAAGTAATTGCTTAATATCTTAACACCATTTTTTCCCCCTTTGCAGTGGGAATTCCACAGGCCTCTGTTGCTTCTGGACTTGGCCTAGGTGCCCCTCAGATATTCACATAGACTGAAAGAGTTTCCAACGGAAGTGCCCTTTGCAAAATGAAAATGCCTAGCCCTTTCAAATTCCACATCAGCCCCTGTTTGCAAATTCATTCTAAAGACCATGGAATCAAACCAAATTTTCTAACATGAAAATGTTGTCAAACAATGACACGTAACACAGCAAGACCATGTCATCTTGTTGACAAAAAGGGTAACCTTGTGCATTCTGGCAGGCAAGATACTACACTGGTAATAAGAGAATTGTTTCTATTCTATTCTTTGTATCGTCATTACCGCATAAAATCAAGAATTATAAAAAATTACAGCTTAACAAGTTTTGAGATGCGTCTCCTTTCTTCATCTCAAAATTTGATCTCAAATCTCATGGCGCAATCTCAAGATGAAATGTTTAAGTTTTGTATTTCTTTTTTCTTCGGGGGCTGTGTACAAATCTTGCCTGCAGAAAGTCCAGGCTCTGTTTGCATGATCTTCTGTATATTAACCCTTTATAAATGCCTTGGTTTAAAACGAATAATGGTTTTAAACTAAAACATGTAATGGGATAAGGAAGTGTCCATTCATTTTTGTGACAGACAAAATACTGTAAAATAACAAAATCTAAACAAAGTTGAATAAAACAGTATTTTTTTTAAACTGCAAAATTAAGTCTCAAGTTAGCTGTTTACTAGACAAGGCAAAATATGTGCAGAGTGCTGATGCATTACCAGTGTACAAAAATAAACTCTTGCTTTTGCAAAAAATGTTTAGCCTTATTTCAGCCATAGGACGGTCAGTGACGACGATTGTTATGGTATAATATTACTTAGCTATGTCAACAGAAATGTCATTGGTCAATATCAAAAGTACATTTGATTCAGTCTATACTGGGCTATCTAGGAAAACAAAAACTTTTGTTCCAATGTTACTATCTCCAGAGATAAGTTCTATACAACTGTCTATACAATGTAATACAAATTTCAAGTTAATGTAAAAAACAGAACAGTAACAGTAACAGTGGAAACACCCCTAGCACCCTTAAAAATACACAACATTTTATAGTAAATAAAGTTTTCTGTAATAGCAGTTACAGGTATGCCACTAGTCCAAATTTTAGGGATTCTTCTTTCCTTTGACCTCAAAACTGTCATCCTCCTCTTAAAGTGAAAAAAACTACAGGCAAAAACATTTCTTGGAGACATTGCCAACAAAGAAATCCTAAAAAGAACCATTTTGTTATGGCGTTAAAACCAATTCAATACCAAAAACTTGAAGGCAACTGTACATAAACCATCCACACCATCTACAGTGCAGAACAAAAAATAGACCACTTAGGTTAAAGTAATAGTGAACTTTGTACAGGAATTTATAATACAGTAGCAGCATGGCTGGTCTAAACCATAGCTTTAGCCATGTATGGGTGTCACTTGTTGTCCATTTACAAGGTATTTGAAGTGAGTAACTTAGACACCATATTCAGTCACTTACAGCAAGGTTTGACACTGTATTGCATATTCTGGCTATAACTATGGTCTGAAGGCATGCTGGTAAATCAGATTCCAGATTAGGGCCGGTTCCTTAGACATCAAGGCATCCACGACAGCATTTTGTGACTGCGTCCCTCGCATAGGGGATATACGACAATGAATACCTAAAATGAAACAATAAATAAATGAAAGAAAAACAATGGCAGGGGTTGACATAACCGGACATGTTTACAGCTAATTTGAACAGATCTGTATACCTTCATGCTCTTTTCAACAAATACCAAAGTATTTCATTTAGGTGTTATACCCTACACCAATGTGCAATAAGAACTCTATACTCTGTGCTTTCTGAGTCCTGTGAAAAAGTCCACAGGCAAACTACTCGGGTGGGATTCAAACCCGGGACCCTCGCATTCTAGAGCAGATGTCTTAACCGCTAGACCACCGAGCGTGCCAAGTGACAAGAGGCCAGTTCCAATTCCATAATCAGCAGCAGGTACTGCATCAATTTCTTTTAGGAAATAATTACATCTCTCTTTAGACCTAACTATAACAAATAACTGAACTTTTCTCATGTGGTTAGAAGCTACTAGGCCTAGTGTAAACACTAAAGGCTATCCAGGCTACATGTACTGTACTAATGCATAGCATTATGACACAAATGTCTCCTGTTTTGTGAGTTCTGTTATGTATTAACTTTTTCTTTTTTGATAATTTATGTTAAACAAATATTGTTATAATTGTAACGGGGGGGGGGGCCTCTACTGGACAAGCTTTGCTTCCTAGGGACCCCCTTCCACATCCATATGATGGCTCAGCATTTACTGTTATGGTTAAATATTACCAAACGATTGTGCATATTCATCTACTGTGTAGAAAATAAAGTGAACTGAACTGAACACTGACCTATGATAAGCACTGTATCAGATTCAGCAGAACCCAACAAGAAAAACACTGAGTCTAGACAACGCTTATCACACATAAGTGTAGGGTAAATAAACAACCAAGACAATACTCCCTTTATCTATATGCAAAGCAAAACTGAATAAAATAGATGAATTTTGTAAACACATTATGAGAATGAAATTGTTCAGGAACAGTAGACTGTCGTCACAAAAAACTCTTGTAACTTCTTGGTACAAAGTTGTTTCATGTTTGTTTTATCAGGTAACCTTCAACATTCTATAAAGGTAATTTTACAATTGACTTCTCCGAATGCTGTTTCTTATTTTCTTTGATTACAGGTGCTGAGACGACAGTTTGCAAACAATCTTAATCAGTTACAATGCACGGTGGCGCTTTGGGAATGAAATACAACTAAACAAAACCTAGACAGAATACATGGTCATACACTCACCATATCAACGAAAGAAACTGCAGGACACAAAATACAATTGCCAGAATGGCTATCTGCCACTGAAATGAAAGAACACAATCAGCAAACAGTTAATATACAGTGGAAACAACACAATTAAAAACAAGATTTCCAAAAGCTTTTCTTAAATTTATTTTTGATACAATTTGCTATGGTACTTTTTGCAGAATCATCATAAAATAGTTGATCCCCAAACACGATAGCAGATTATGGCCGTATGAAAGTAAATCCTCCAAACTTTGGGCAAAAACCAAGTAAAATGGGTTTGTGGAGCTGAAGTGTGTTCTCCACAGTGCTCTCTGTCTTTGGGGACAAATGATTGTGTCAGTGAACAAGAAACTTACATCCATCAACTGTCCCAAATCAGAATGTGTCGAATCCGGAAATCACAGGTTCAAATTCCATTCTGGTAATGTTTTCTTTGTTCACTCAAAAGTGATTTATACAGTGATTTATACAGTTGTATCTACCCAGTCAACTTGAATGTTGTAACAGCTACATAACTGTAAATAATCTGAGAGATTTTTCCATTGTAGAATTTAGGTCAATGAATGAGTCTAGAGTCAGCAAAGAAAATATTTTGATGTAGTTCAGGCAATTGAATAGATGCCTTAGTGAATAAAAAGGATTGGCATCTTTGTAGTTTAATCAGAACTCCTTGGTAGTGTGTGACACTGGTAAAAATGTTTTCCGGTTTTAACCAATGCTACATAAACCGATGTGGTCTTTATACTTGATAATCTGCTATCCTGTTTGGGGATCAACTATTTTATGATGATTCTGTTCGAGTCCCGGTTGTGACGCTTGTGCCTTTAAACAAGACACTCAACCATGATTGATTTTTCCTTTGGATGGAACTTAAAGCCGTTGGTCATGTGTGTTGTATAATGCACGTAAAACAACCCAGTTACACTTATCATTATTAAGAGGAAGGATTTGCTCCATTGTGTCTGGTATGGTTGACAGTAAATTGCGCCACAGCACCTTGTAACCTCTTACAAGGTGTTATATAAATAGTTCTCATAATTCAAAAACTTAGTGAACCTGTCTTAAACATTTCTCTGCCTCTGAATAGTTAACTAGATCAATGGCACATTATGAGTGCTTTGTATTATTATCAAAGTACATCCACGTAGGTGTATCTTACCCATAATGCTGCACATAAGGTCAATGCAAGGAAAACAAAGACCAGAATTGTTGCAACCAAACGCTTTTCCTTGAACATACTTTTAAGCTGTCTGACAGGTCCCATCAAGAACATCGTGCTGAAATGGTAACCAAATCATACAAATAAAGTCAGAAAAGAAATTCATCGATAATTGATAGTATCAATAAATTGTTGAACTTCTTAGCCAAAAAGCTCACCGTGCTTGGTATTTTCTAAATCACAGCAGGCATAGACTCTTAATGATTGTGAGTAAAAAATTGTGAGTAGATTTCAATAAATAACTCAAACTATTGAACTGAGTAGGTTAACGGATAACAACTATGTCAATGAAATCCCTTCGGAAGAAGTGTTAGTTTCAAACAGTGAGCTATGGAATAACTCAAACTACTAGCTCCAAGTTTTGTTTAATGCGGAAAATACATTTGAGGAGTTCAAGGTTTTTTTAAACATCTCTCTGGAATTACCTTTATTGGTGAAGTTTGGACATATTATTTAAAGAGGGGCTCCAAGGTCAACTTCAGTTTTGTGATGCACTCATTTTCAAATAGATATTGGGAGACTTATTTCAACCTTTGAGCCCCTCTTTAATGTCAGAAACATCAGATATGTTTACATTTTATGTTTTGATCAAGTTAGAATGTTAACTATCATAGATTGGTTAGTCTGCTGCCCTCAGGGTCTAATTGTGCACAGTTAATACTCACAAGAAATTAGGAAGTGAAAAAATAATAGCTTATTTTTGATGTGCAGTATGTATATGATAAGAGACTGTAACTTGAAGATAGTTTCAAAAGCTTTCCTACACTCCAACATTCTTTCTTTGAATTTACAAACCCGCATAGTTTATTATTCCTAATGGAAACCCCTCTACTTTCTAGACTTAATTCAGGCACACAGAAATTACCTGGAGTAAAGCAATGACTTTGGGAAACACCATGCATGGATACACTGGTACCACAGACTTCCGCAACGTACCATACCTTCTAGGCTAGCATTGGGTGCATATGTTTTGTCTGATTGCACAGCTGGTATTATGTGGAAACCTCATGGCTTGTGTACTGTGGACTTGGTCTCTATGGTCTCCTGTGGTATTTTGTGGCAAGAGCCAGTTGGGTAGGAAAGTGCACTGGTGATAGTAATAGCGTTCAGAAGGAATTTGGCTTACAGGAAAACATTTTAGTAAGTACATACTAGTGCTAGTACACGCTTGGTGTATCTAACACAGCACTGTTTTACTTTAGGTAAATCATCTATGCCTCCATCCCTTGGTTGAAATATTCAACTTAGGCAGAAATAAAACAAATGCAGTCAAGTTGGATTAACTTCTCTTGACATGACTTCAACACTATCTTCAAGGCTGCAAATGTGAGACTGAACTAAAGGTACCTCATTAAGCTAAAGATAGTACCAAAGGTGTAGCAGACAGCAAAGAGAGTAAGCCCTGTGCCAAAGGAGATGAACAGAAACATGCTACCCTGCAAACATGGATAATAAAAACAAACAAAGAAAGACAGGCTAGTATTCTCATGCAACAGCCACATTTAAGTTTTAACGAAAAGTCTATTGAGAGATAGTGAAAGCAAGGCCTGAATGAAACATTATTGTTCAGCTTTATGGGCAGCTGGAAAATACTTCTTTTTTTTAAACCAGCACACCAGCAGGGCCTGGGATTTTATCTTTGAAGGGAGAGGCAAGGCCATTTTCATTTGCAAAAGGCACTTCCATTGGAAAATCTTAAAGCCTATGGGAAACTTTTGGCCATGGACTTTGTGGCCTCCATGTAATTCCAGGCCTAAACTTTACAAACAACTTTTGAAAATTCATTAAATTTGGTGTTCATGTTTCAGAGAAAAAAAAGGGAAAAACGTTGTACACTTAACTAGTGTTTTTTTGTGCATATTCACATTGCGCTTATTTCCATTTTGGCAATCAAAATAAGCAGAGGGGATTTAGGAGGTCTCCCATCGCTTTTCCCTCAATTTTGACAGGATTTTGCATGGAAAAATTAATCAGTGAGCTTTCATATAGAAAACAATCTTACTTTGTCTTAAAGATTGCCAGTGAAAAGATGAAGCAACTACTTATGTAAAGAAAAAATAGATAATACTTGTTAGATGTCAGTTATTGTAAAGGAATTGCAATGTCAAAACTTAAACAAAAAACATTAATAATAAAATGTTTTAAGGTTAGTACAAAAAGTTCTCATTCGTGTGCTTTCATGCAGAAACAACATTTGTTGTTGTGGCAGCATATTTTTCTGTCTGTTAATGTCACACTCATAGAAAATCAGTAAAGATTAAAAGCTAGTTTTGCAAAACAAAAAAGTCTTATTTGCTATGTATACTGTTTCAGCAAACTTTTGCCAGGCAAGAAAATTTCTTATTCATTCATTTAGTTCTTCTCTTTGAAGGTCAGTGACAAATTAATACCAATCTGTTTCATAGACAGATAGTCAGGATAGAGTGCTTGTAATAGAAATAGATGTGTTGACCAAAGTCACCAGGGCCCAATTTCATAAAGCCTGTATTAGCACAAAAAATTGTTAAGCACATACAAATATTGCTTACCAGAAACTGGCTACCAGCCAACATTCCATAAAGCTTAAATAGTTGTGACTGGTGCCCCATTAGTTTTTTGAAAAGAAATGTTTTCAGCAGTATTTTCTGCTAATCAGCTTTATGAAATTGGGCCCCTACATCATCACACGATGAATCTTGTGTGCACAAATTTTGGGAGTAAGATATCCCATGTGTTACTGTGCAATGTGCATTGAAGGTGAAGCACCCATGGCAAGATCCGCACTATTTCTTTACATGCATTTGACTCCCAAAATGGCAGACCATGGGCAGAGACTGCTGTGGGCAGAGAGCAGCATTGTGTGAGGTCGGTATGTACAATGTGTAACTAAACCATCAGGAATTAATGCTGCTAATTCAAACTTTAGTGAGCAAAAAAACTAAACAAAACAGGAATTAAGGCTGCTAGTTACAACAAGCAGTTAAACCAAGCCACCAGGAGTCACTGCAACGATTCCAAGCTGAAACACGTTACACAGCCAAGCACAAGCCACCAGGGAAAAATACCGTTACCTCTTTACTTACCCTGACATTGCTGTGAGGTTACCAAATGAGTAGAGCACAGCAAATAACTTGATGTTACTGGCCGTTGGGAATATCAGAGCTATAGTGGACTGTAAGGTGGTGGAATATTCACAATGTCAGATAACTCTACCATGTTCTACACAAACAATGATTTGTTTTCTTTGTGGCAATCTCCAATTAGGCTCTTTTGAAATTGTGTGAGCAAAACTACATCACTGATGGTTTGGGAATATCTGCAATGCATATTGTAGAACATTTCAGAATTGTTATAAAGAAACTGCAAAATGCTGTATGACTTTCAGTGAAAGTTTGAATTGAGCACTCTCATTAAATCTAAACAGTAATTTCTTCAAATTTCAATCAATAATTATCTTCTTCACCAATGAGCACTTTGTACCAAAAATGTACAACAACAGTGTTTGTTCCCCAAGGATGTTATGGAATTGTTGACATCTTCTGTTTATGAAATATGAAAGATGGTGGAATGTTTATTCCTGATTTGCAAAAAAAATTGTTCCTCCTAAAATAAATTGAGAATATCTCACCAATACAGACAGGAGACATCCAAGCACAAAGCAGATGACGAACCCCTTTAGTCTTGTTGACCAGCTCAACGAAGAACCTTCATAAATCTGGTTTAAAACAATAAATAAAGAGGCTATTTATAAACACAACCATTGCTAGATAATATGTGACCTGTGGGAATTCTTCTTTTGCATACAATTGAGCAAAACATACATTTATATCACTATCAGATTTTACTCTTTTTGGTGACCGATGGGGTGTTGATTTGTTTAGGCCAACATCAGAAATATCCTGACCAAGTGCCATTTTAAATATCGAGCGTGGTTATTCAGGGTAAGATGCTGTATATGTCCAGAATCCAGAGCCATTTTTTCACTTCTTATGAAGACACAATATCCTGTAATACTGTTGAGCGCAAAGTAGAAACATGGGTGAGTTTTAAAATTGTGCAGGTTTCTTCTTTGCGCTCAACAACACTATTACTATTTTGGTTATAATGAAGGATAATATGCTGGTCAGTATCAACAATTGTTATGTTATTCCTAATTCTGTGCAACTTCACTTCAATGTAACAAGGAAAGATACCCAAAATTAAAACAAAACGAAAGACACTACATTTAAGTAAACTCGCTGTATGTTGCAAGCAGACTTTCTCTATTATTGTGGCCTTTTACACATAAACAGATATACGAAACAAGTAAAACCATTAATTTCAAAACTACAACACAAAACAAATTGAAAGTGAAACTGAACAATTGTAGTTGCATTCCATTTGTTACTTGTTTTATGGAGGAAGGAAGAAGGAAACTGTACAAGTGAAGTTGAGGGCTAACGTTACTATAGCTCCTTTAAATCTTGATCAGTGTTGGTCATGTTTGTTATACCTCAGTATGTAAAACTATGTGTTAACATTTGGACAATTTTACGACGATCCAAGGAGTCTGTTTAGTACCATGTCTTCGGTATGTGAAATCAAATACTAAAATAGGATTGGTTCCATCCAAAATATTGAAAAATTCATCATAACCCTACAACCGTTGGAAAGATAGAGGGATTATGCTTGTTGCAAATAATGTTACCGTACACCCATCACTTGACATGGGAGTCTTCAACAAGGATGTGCCATTTCAAAGGCTAGGCAAATCATATGGAGGAAGGAAACTCACACAGTGAAAGTTGTGATGTCATGCATGATGTGATTACTCAGTCATTTCATTATCGTACTCGTAGGGTCATACTTGAAACTTGACAGTAAAACAATTAATGAACATTAAACCATGCATATGAAAGAAGTTTATTTCGCTAATGCCAAAAGATTGACAAAAAACAAACATTCATGATTTACAATTACTAGCAATCATTCATTGAGTTGAGCATGAGTGATTGAATGCAAATGCAGTTGAGACAGCAACAGCTGCCGGGTGGTAACTGGTGGTTTACACATCTATCAATGTAATCCGAACAAACCTGTGTCACGATACCCTGCTCATCCTCCTCTTCTTCTTTTCCATTGAGGACTTTCTTCAGTTTATCCATTATTTCTTTAGTAAAAGTTTTAAATCAATATGCAGTTACTCTATCAACGACAGCAACCCTTCTGAAACACGGACGACGATACGTATGCATTTTTCGCATTATGAGATTTCCTGCTTCAGAAGTCAGGCCACTGTCATTAAATATGTTTGTATACGTTTAAAACAGTCTGGGTACTACACTAAATGCTTAATATATGCAATTCCGTAGTGCAGATAATGATAATAATATTTTCTCTTTATTCTCAGCCTGTAGCAAGTTTTCAGTTTAAGATTGAATTGAAACCAATAAAACAATCTTTAAAAAGCTATTTCCACTCCAAAAAATATTTAGTTTCTACTTGAAACTTATTGAAGGGCATCACACATAGTTCAACACGAACTACCTGTTTTAATGTAAGTGAAAGGTAACTATTGAGGGCGCCCTACACAAAACACGGTCTCCCAATTACACACACTCACAAGCGTATTAGTCACTATTTACACTGACAATGTGACTAGCAGGTAAAAAATTTGAAGGAGCAAACAAAAATAGACTGTCAAAAGTTTTTCTTTTCCTTGTTTAAGCTCCAGAATCGTTATTATATTAAATGAACAAAGACTAGTTTCCAATGACGAACAAAATTAAACCCTCTATTCTTGGAAGCGTGCTCATTTATTTTCTTAATTAATAATTCATGGGGGAAGGAAGTTTACATCAAAACATCAAGTGGATTATACAATCATCATCAAGAAAAAATAAAAGATTAAAAGCATATTTTGACTTGTACAGTAGTTTTTCAAATTAATGGCTAAGAATTAAGGATGAAAAATGAGAAGCAGCAATTGAACAGTTATGAAGTAACACAACTACTTTGACAAACAAGTCTTGAAAGATTGAAAACATTGAAATGAACAAATTATTGATTGAATAACTATTAGGGATGATGAGAGAGGGTCGGAAGTAAAAACTGTTTACATTTTAGGATTCTACTTTCCTAAATCACACAATCAATGACTTTCTGTTCAATAACTGTCTGTTTGAAACACTAAAGGGCAGCAGACTTACCAGGTAAATTCCCATTGTTTACTTAGAGTTGTGAGCATACCCACATTTCTAAGAACAATACAGTTACCTGTTAAGTCTGCAGCCACCTATTTTCCACAACAGTATTTCATTGAGCGATCATCCTTCCACAGAATTCCTTGATCTCTGAGAAATATATTATCGATGACAATCCTCAATCTGTTGATAATAAATACCTAAAAACAAGCAACTAAACCAATGCCACAATTGGGTAAAACAATACACAATCCTTCCCCAAACTAAACAAAATATAACCTTGCACACCTTATTCTTAAATAGGAACAATTCTTTATGTTCATGTGATTATCATCAAGTTTATAGGAAAAAATGCAGTATTAATTATATGGACACTCAAGCAGCATGAAGCCCAAAAATATGAATTGGGTCTATTGATAAGTAAATACAGCATCATGTAAATCAATGATTTCATTGGGTAAGAGTCAAATAAAGAATGTCATATTCACTCAAAAGTCTGAAGTGTTGTTTGTTGGCAAGTTAACCTCTTGCAATTTCTATTTACGTAACAGATGTATGTTCACACAATGCTTCGCTGTTTTGATTTACCCGCAATCATAGCCCATTTTGACTTACGATTAAAGGTCGAAATGCATTGAAAATTTCCCGAATGGCTTGTTAAACATACACTTAGATCATCTTTTTTTTAAATGCTCAAAAATTTATCATAGCTTTATATGGGCCTTGAATTTGAAGAGTGTTAAATGAACAAATATATTAACAAGGGTTGTATAATACGGCAGTCCTTCCAACTTAACACAATCTTGTATATTACACAAAATATAGATTTAGGAGTAAAGAACAGTTCAACTGGTACATGTTTGGATGTTTTCAAAAAAGACAATTTCCTTGGTGGCCAAACTCTATGGTTTGATAAAGTAAACAAGCTCAAAATACAATGTCAACACAACATACTCAAAAAAATAGTCATAAGTATTTTAATTTACATAGAAGACACAGTTGTCATGATAATTGCAGCTTTCGTTGCAGTAATTTTATTTTTGAATTGTATGAACAAAAACCATCCACAAGAAATGTCAAATTTATATGAAGATATACATCTTCGAGGAAATACCAAATAAAATCAGAAATCATCTACAGTACTACTTTTCACCTGGACTAGTCTAAGTTGATTAATCATCACGCGTTTATCTTTCAGGAAAGGATTGTGATGAGTCTCCTGTTCGCTGATCTATCCAATATCAATCTTACAAATCTACATGTATTCCACCATTGTGAAGTACATGCGTATCCTGACCATCGTGCTGACTTGAAATAACTGGGACCATCTCATTAATGTCTCTACCAGAGCTTCCTTGCTGCAGTAACACACCCAGGGCTTAGAGCTTGGTTTATTTTACCATGGCAACTCATATGAAACAAAATCAATCCTTAAATCCAGAGTCCTTATATGGGTCATCATGACACAGTTGTCAAACAGCATTTTGGGATGACATTTCAGCAATAAAATGACTCCAAAGAAAGACTGTTATGGTACAAAACATGAGGGTTTTCTGCCAGCTACAATATAACAGAAAATTTGATGTGCAATCTAAAATGGATAGAAGGCATATGATATAGCGCATTTTCAACCCCAGTGCCTGTACAAAGCCTTTCATATATGCAGAATAGAGCTGTAACTTTTAGACATTGGTTTCAAGTGTTGAAGCTTTCTCTAGGACTGTACCAAAGACACACATGATAAGCAAGAAGACTGCCATCCTTTGGGAGCGTCTTCTACTCACATGGATCCAATCAAACCATCCGGAGCATCTTTAAGTCTACCATGTGTAGGAGGACAGGAAGCATCTATTCCTCATCGCTACCTTCGTCATCGGAGGTATAATCAGAAACATCACTGTCTCCTTCCTCTTCTTTGTCCTCATCATCCGAGATGTCCCATTGAGGATGCATCTCTTCTACCTTCTTGGCCTCTTTCACATCCACCTTGGGAGGAAATCAGAGTTTTCTACAGTAAAGCATTTGAATATAACGCAGTCGGCCAACAGCATTCTGTTGTGAAAGTTAAGACCAGGGCCCAATTTCATAGAGCTGCTTAAGCAGAAAATATTGCTTAACAACTTTCTGCTAAGCAGAAATCGGCAAGATACCAGTCACAAATTATACATGTGACATGGTAGTTTGGCCGGTAACCTTATTCTGGTAAGCATAATTTTGTTTTGCTTGGCTACTTTTTGTGCATAAGCAGCTCTATGAAATTGGGCCCAGATTTTAAACCAGCATTTTAACTTTTAGAGGGGCCACTCACAGGTTGAGCTGTCAATTCTTTAAGCAATTCAAGCTCTCCTTATCCATGATACGAAATAGAGGATTGGACAAGTATTTGATGCTACACTTACTTTGATTGATTTGATGTAATCTAGATCCAGATAAGAGTCTGAGCGAACACAGAGCTGGTATTGATACAGCCCTTTAACAGGTGCTGGGAACTTCAACTCAATCTAATCAGGAAGGAGAAAACAAAACTCTTAACAACTCAAATCAATTTTATTAAAGGACTTTGTCTGAAGGGGATTTTGATTTTACCCTCACACTGATGTGTGATAAGAACTTTATACTCGCTGACTCCACTAGCTACTCAAGTGGGATTCGAACCCACAACCCCCACACTCTAGAGCGTATGTCTTAACCATTAGGCAACTGGGCATCCCTGATTATTGTCACTCACACTGATGTGTGATAAGCACTTTGTACTTGCCAACTCCAGCGGCAAAACCACTAGCTACTCAAGTGGGATTCGAACCCACAACCCCCACACTCTAGAGCGTATATCTTAACCATTAGGCAACTGGGCATCCCAGATTATTACACCAAGTAGATTTTGTCTGATTTTGCACTTCCAGTTATATACATTTTTGTAAGTATTCGTCAACAGAAGGAATAGGAATATGGTCTATCTGAGCCACTTACTGGAAAGACTGTTCAATATTTATCTAACAAAACTTTGAGCTAATTTACAGATAGGTATTTGATGTGATTTGTTTAGACTTACATCTTTTTCATCAACGAGGTCATAAATCATCTGAGGTAAGGTGACAATACGATGTGTCTTCCTATCAGCAAGGTAGATCCACCACCATTCCTGCTTCACCTGGTGGAAAATATTGCAGTACTGTTTAGTCCTAAAGGAACCAAGACAGTTCTTCACATTGTAGTAAGGCTGTCTCTGAACTGAGGGTGTTGGGCTATATATGTGGCTGTTGGCTGCAGCAATGTAGCAGTATTTGAAGATACAGTCATCTAGCCATAGCCTAAAGTCACTCTTTTATTTTAGCACTAGGCCTTGAAAGTGGATATTTGCATTAGTACCAGACTACTTTTGACATAGCCTCAATCCGATTCTCATAGACTAGAGTGAATAAACACGTAGATGGTCAAGGTCTAGTTCCCAGTATGTAAAATGATTAAGAGCATGACGGAAAGAATGCAATACAAAATAGAGTTGTACGAGGAAATTTGAAACGTCAAACTTCTTCTTTAATAGTTTACAAGGGTTAACAGACAAGCTTACAAAACCTCTGAGTAGTCCATGTAACTAGAACCCTCACTCTGACAGTTAAAACACAAGTCCGATGAACATTCTACAAGACACATAATGGTGATGTCTTACCTCAGGGAAGTATGGACTATGGACCTCATGAGAAGTCTTAGACGTTCCTTCTAGGACCTTCTCTTTCCTTGTGATCCCAGACTGTAACCTTTCCCACTCCTCCTCCTCTTGCTCTCCACCATCGCTGCTATTATTCTCCTCGCTGTCAACAGAGAGGTACAAACATGCTTTAAATATCTTTTCTCGGTGAAAAATGATTTTTCCCTGATTTGAAAGTTTCAAACCCTCACCATCTTAAAATGAATACTTGACCAGGTTTGTCACTGTTGATTTCCTTGAATTAGACAGGTACTTCTGGCAAGAATGAATAGTCATTCTATGGGGTCAAGCCGTATCGACGAAACTCAAAATGAATTTTGCTTAACTTTTATAACCCCAAAAAAGTGCAGACATTTACAAGTGATTGGTGACTTTGTTGACCAAAGAAACTCCAGGGATAAGTTTTCAAACTCACCTTGAGTGTTTACTGTTATCCTCTTGTTCATTTTCACTTTCGCTTCCCTTTCTCCCGAATCTTTGTTTGGGTCCAACTCTTGGATAGCCTGAATAAAAAAAACATTAAAATATTACTTTATTAAATTAACAAAAGTTTCTGCAAAATGACAATTGTTTTCAATTTTCTTCTCAGTAAAGATTATGATCATTTTTTCTTCAAATCTGATTGTGTTTGTTCCATCTATGGAATCAGAAACAGAACCAAGAGAATGCTGTCAAGTAGTTATCTGTGGGTATCTGCTTTGAGGCAATTCGTGCACACTGCCAGTATAGCCGTACGGCAAACTTCAGCTTTCAGCCGATCTGGTTAATTAAGGCATATTAATTAATATTGTTACTCTATATATACAGTTGACAATGGAGAGTTTGCATAGCAGACACAGATGACAATTGAGCTCAGTATTCTCTGCATTGTATTTTTATGATCAGAATAGATACAATACTACACATGACATATTTAAATCTATTCATTTTAACATCTAGTTAACACTGTGCATCTAATCTCACATATTACACCCCACCTGTCTCCATGAATGATTACTAGATCCTTCCTCACTCAAACAAAATCTAAAACCATTACGGTAACTCAACACCAAACTGTTGGACTCTGATTTGTGGTATGCCTGATCCCATGAGTGATTTACTAGGATCCTTCCTCACTCAAACAAAATCTAAAACCATTATGGTAACTCAACACCCAAACTGTTGGACTCTGATTATGGTGGTATGCCTGATCCCATGAGTAATTTACTAGGATCCTTCCTCACTCAAACAAAATCTAAAACCATTACGGTAACTCAACACCCAAACTGTTGGACTCTGATTTGGTGGTATGCCTGATCCCATGAGTGATTTACTAGGATCCTTCCTCACTCAAACAAAATCTAAAACATTATGGTAACTAAACACCCAAACTGTTTGACTCTGATTATGGTGGTATGCCTGATCCCATGAGTAATTTACTAGGATCCTTCCTCACTAGAACAAAATCCAACACAATATGGTAATTCAACACCCAACCTAATTATGGTGGTATGCCTGATCCATGAGTATTTACTATGATTCTCCTCACTAGAACAAATCCAACCAATATGGTAGTTCAACACCACTAATTATGTGGTATGCCTGATCCCATGTAAGCATAATTCGGCTGCAGCACGTTCTCATTCCGACAGAATAAAACAAAACATGCAGTTGGATTTTGATGGACCGAGGTGTTTAAGATTAATGAACTGTAAATGGAATGTTACTTTCTGAGTTAATCTGAATATGGAAACCGAGTATGGAAACTCAGTCCAATATCTGTCCCGGAAACAACCTACCCCTTTAGTATTATTGCTAACATGGTTAGCAGCTCCTTTGCCATTGTGTTGAGGTGATTCCTCCGCTGCTTTAAGCGCTGCTGCTGCTGCTGCCTTCTTATTAGCCTGCTTCTTCTGGGCTTTGTGTTTAGCTCCTCCTCCTCCTCCTCCTTTGCTCTTCTTTTTTCTGTGTTTGTCCCACACGTGAGTCTTGGGTTTGTGTGGTACTGGTGAATCAGTCTGATGATAAATGTAACATGAATCAATAAACAACCCAAGATTTTATTGTACTAAAAGTTTGGGCCAACATGAAGTTTCTGTTTTGTTATTCACTTGAATCTTCAGACCAGTTTGTTATTATATATTTCTGGTAGCAAAACCAAGAATGCCTCATAAGTGAATTAATCACTGTAGCTCGCAAGCCTGAGGAACCCTGTAAACAAGGGATGCTTGCTATGTGAACCAGAAACATCAGGATTAATCTCTACTCTTTCCGATAAGTATTTTGGGTTCTTTTACGCGCACTACCAATCCTAGAACACGGACCTACCATCTGAAAGACAAAGTCATAATAGTGAAGTGTCTTGCTTAAGGACACAAGTGCCTTGACCGGGAGTTCTTAAAAAGCAGTACTCTCTGTACAACCTTAACCCATACCTGCTTTACTACAGGATTGCCAATAGGACATACAAAAGCTGTACATACCTAGCTACATGAAAACCGAAGATGAAAAAAAGGGCAAAATATAGATCACACTAAAGAGAATGATGTACTCTTTCCAACTGTACACAGTTTGTTGGGATATGTTTATTTGCAAGGCAATAACTAACAAGTGTCTTTTGTAATGCAGCAATAAAGCAATACATGGGCTTAGTCTGTGTCAATGTACTGTCAGTGTTAATATACCGTGACAAGTCAGGCGGAAAAAAATTCCACAACCCTCAGCAATCTATTAACAAAGTGGCATCTGAGAAAGTTGAAGATCTTTCTGGTGAAGTATGCCTTGAAGGTTTGTTTCTGATCATGACAATTAGGTTATACTCTTACCTTGTCTTCATCTAGTGTGTCTTCTATAATAGCTTCTTCTACTGCATCTACTGGACCATTGCTCTCATCATCCAACACCTACAGACAAAACAAGAAATACAGTCATTACTTCATCCATTGTGTAATAACCTAGCACAGTCTCAAAACCCACATTGTTGTTCCTGTTCTATTCTCTTTGGTGACAGTGCCATCAAGGTATTCATTAACCCTCGACTCCCTAGGCCCAGTCACCTACAGGTGACCTCAACCCTCCACTATCCCCAACTCCCACCTCCTCTGTCACCCCACACCAAAATGGACCAAGATAAGATTGGTATACCTGGCCCAGTGATAAGCAATTGTTATTCCAGCCTACAGTTAAAAATAATAATAACAATACAAGCATTTATAAAGTGCATTTTTCCCAATGGTTACAATGCGCTGAGGGCAATAATTCCAGAGGAAAAAAGTAATCGAAAAGGAACCTTAGGATGAAAACAGTTCTTAATCCTCCGCAATTAGACCACCCAATGAAGAGGACTTCTGAGGATTTTGGAGGGTTAGGGGTTAAAATAATCCTTAAGATTCAAACTAAAAGCAGTCAGTGTCCTGATATAAAGCAAGAAAAGTCCTTATTTCCATAGTGGAACTGACCTGAAATGTCCCTCTCCTCAGGGTGACCGTAGCGGTTACCAAAGACCCTGCAGTTATCGTCCTCTTGTCCTCATCGGCGAGTACTAAACAGATCATCAAATTAACAATCACAAGTAATTGAATCCAAATGTAAATATCTCGTCAAATGGCAGAGGGCACTTTTAACAAAGAAGAGAGTTAACTAATTTATAATGACAAATAATGAATGTTTGGTGGCACAGTAGGTTTTAATTATTTAAGTGCCAATGGCCAGTAATAACAAAATGTTGCACAATAGTTGTTACCTTCTAGCTCAACATCTGCATCCAATTGGGCAGTGACTTCAAGACATTCAGAATGTCTTGATATTGCTTCTCATGAAGATGACGAAGAATGTTCCTTTAAGAAAAAAAGAGTAATGGATCAACAATAAACCATTGCTATTGAGAAAAATCAATCAATCAATCTATCAACCAATCAACCAATCAATCAAACAACCAACCAATCAATCAATCAACTCAATCAATTAATCGTCATTTAATCAATCAATCAGTCGTTAACTTTATAAAGCACCAATCTAATGGCCGTTGCTCATAGCATCCTACAGTGAGCTCTTGAAAAAAGGTAGGATTTAAGCAAATTTTTGAAAATGGCTATTGAAGGAAGTTGTCTGACGTTCTGAGGAAGACAATTCCACATCCTAGGTGCAGCGATAGAAAGGGCCCACCCCCAACTATGTTTGCTTCTTATCTTGCAAAAGGACTGAAGTTTGGGAGCAGGAACATAAATTTCTGACATAATCTTTGATGGACAAGTTCATTTCATCTGGATTGTTTTCTGGAATTACTCTTACCTTCTATCGACATCCTTCATTTTGACAAACTGACTGATGGCTTTAATATGGCGCTGGAAAAGATAACAGACATAGAAATGTTGCTGAAACTCTGGTGCCGCATCAACAACATGCATCTCCATTGTAAGAATAAATATTACTCCGACATACATTAACAAAGGTCGATGAGTTGAATACTTATTACAATAAAATTTAATAGATGTTAAATTTGCACTAGGGATAAAGAATATTATTTGGTTTTACCCTTTCACCGATGTGTGTAAAGCACTGTATACTCAGTACTTCCCCGATTTCTGTGAAAAAATCCACAGGCATATTACTTGGGTGGGATTCTCACCCATGACTTTTGCCATTCTAGAGCAGATGTCTTACACATTGCTGAAAGGGTAAAACCAAATAATATTCTTTATCCTCTGTGCAAATTTAACATCTATTAAATTTTTGCGGTACCCACTGCTATAAATATAGGATTGGAACTGCCTCTAGCTATCGGGCAATCTCGGTGGTCTAGTTGGTAAGACATCTTGTCTAGAATGGCAAAGGTCGTGGGTTTGAATCCCACCCAAGTAATATGCCTGTGGATTTTTTAACAGAACTGGGGGAAGTACTGAGTATACAGTGCTTTACACACATCGGTGAAAGGGTAAAACCAAATAATATTACACTAAAATTGTTGAGTATTAAGAAATAGGTAGGAGGGGCCATAGTTGACTGCTACTCAATCAGTGATTGAGAAAGTACACTCAAAGTATAGAGACGAGAGATGTGGCTGAATCCACACTGTACCTTTTTCCGCAGTGTATCTTCATTAAAATGTGGCAGTTGTAGTAGTGGTGTTTTGTCCCAGCAAGCTTGGACGATCATTGGGCTCTGACGCATGAGAAACTCAATGGACTCAAGACGAGGCTCTTTGGCCACTGACAAAAACAGAAAATGACAACCATTTAAATGCACCGTGAACACTGTAGTCGCAACAATAACAAAGGATTCAATTCCTAGTTCTCAAGATTCATAGAGCTGCTTGAGCGTAAAAAGTGGCTAAGCACAATAAAATTATGCTTTCCAGAATAAGGTTACCAGCCAAAATACCATGTTGCATGAACAATATGTGACTGGTATCCTGCTTATTTTTGCTTAACAGAACAGTTTTAGGCCATATTTTCTGCTTAAGCAGCTCTATGAAATTAAGCCCAGTTCATATTGACTGATAAATTAAGAAGATGTTCTAAGCACGTTTGCTTATATCAGAGACGATTTCAAAAGAAACAGTCTGGCAGCAAATATATAAACGGGTTGCACCATTTCAGAAGCCATTTTTTTCAAGTATCCTCACATTTTGTTTAAATGCGTTTCTTGTATTTGCAAGAAAGTGGATTCCTCAAAGCACAATACATTTTAATACCCATATGAACATGGGACCTAAAAATTCCCTGGATCATCTTAACTCCTTAGGATTATGCAGCACCAGCAGCCAAATGGGCGCACAGGTTGCTAATCATTCACATCAACAATCTCGATCCTCGCAGGTACCCATTTACCCCTGGGTGATCAGAAGCAAGTATAGTAAAGTGTCTTGCCAAAGGACACAAGAGTCATGACCAAGATTCAAACCAAAAAGCAGGCTCACTTTGCCAGACAACACTCCTTCAAGAAGCACAACAATTAAAACAGTACTGGTATTTGGTAGACATCTTGAGATGAACGTCCTTACCTCTGCCATAGTTTTTCCATGTGACAAGCTGGGAGGCAGTGTTGATCATTTCTTGAATCAACTGCGGACATTTGCTGACGATGTACTTCTTGTCTGTAACCAATCAAAGCAAAACATTAGGGTAAGATATTCACACTATAGGCGCTGTAAGCAATGAGGTTGTAAAGCAGATGCCACAGGCTCAAGTCCAATTTCATTTATGGTAAATATAAAGGTTGGGTCATACTTTCATATAGTACTCAAAAATTTAACGACAATGAAAACTTACTTAGTGAGAAGCACTGCATCTGTTGATAGTATAAACTATTTTAGAAAGGATTCCCTTCAAAGTAATACGGTTTGAAAAATTTGTCACCCAAAACATTTGTATCGGAGAAACGTTTCATGCATGAATTGTTACTCAGATTTCAGAGGGTCGGTGTCCATTTGTGAATGCTGCGGCCAGAGATGAGGTTGGTACCCACTCTCACCACCCTAAACGTGGATGATTACGGCGTTCGGGTGAAAGTACTGTGACAAATATTTGCTATTTTCTCCACAAGCAGACACTGTACTCAGCAGAAACTTTCACATGTGACTTTGATTGTGTCTTTCTTTATAATTTTGTCTAAAAATCAATCTAGGACCCCACCTTTATTCAGTTAGTAGAATAGCTAGACAATAAACTACATGTCACGAGTCTCAGTTTCATTTCATTAAAATTGTTATTTCTTTAATAAATGGCCAAATGACGGGGTAATATATGTTCATGTGCCATAAGCAATATTCGGGTACTTATGTTAATTATAATGATTTATAAATGTTAATCTTCTATCGAGGATAAAGAATCTTATCATTTTGAGTTAGTTATAATTGGCTGATGCAGAATCAAGTTTGATTACAGGTGACTTACCAACATCCAGAGTTTCTAGTGGGAGTTCAGTCCTAGCTAAGTGAGCATAGAGAAGGATCCGTGCTTTGCGACTGTATGGATACACAAAGGGTTTCTCCTTACTCTTCTTCCCATACTCGCTGTCAAATTCACGCATCAGCTAAAGACAACACAAAACAGTTATGTCATTTACATTATTATATATGTAAAGTGACCTCAAGCTGTAACACTCCTACTCCTGGTAACATTTTGGTGGGTGGCATTGAGTGGTCAGGCAGTAGGAGGGTTGACTGTGTGCTGTATAGATACATTTACCACATGATTATTGCAGGCAGGCATAGTTTATCTATCATTCAACACCACATTGGATGGCATTGAATGGTCAGGCAGTAGGAGGGTTGACTGTGTGCTGTATAGATACATTTCCCACATGATTATTGCAGGCAGGCATAGTTTATCTATCATTCAACACCACATTGGATGGCATTGAATGGTCAGGCAGTAGGAGGGTTGACTGTGTGCTGTATAGATACATTTCCCACAAAATTATTGCAGGCAGGCATAGTTTATCTATCATTCAACACCACATTGGATGGCATTGAATGGTCAGGCAGTAGGAGGGTTGACTGTGTGCTGTATAGATACATTTCCCACATGATTATTGCAGGCAGGCATAGTTTATCTATCATTCAACACCACATTGGATGGCATTGAATGGTCAGGCAGTAGGAGGGTTGACTGTGTGCTGTATAGATACATTTCCCACAAAATTATTGCAGGCAGGCATAGTTTATCTATCATTCAACACCACATTGGATGGCATTGAATGGTCAGGCAGTAGGAGGGTTGACTGTGTGCTGTATAGATACATTTCCCACATGATTATTGCAGGCAGGCATAGTTTATCTATCATTCAACACCACATTGGATGGCATTGAATGGTCAGGCAGTAGGAGGGTTGACTGTGTGCTGTATAGATACATTTCCCACATGATTATTGCAGGCAGGCATAGTTTATCTATCATTCAACACCACATTGGATGGCATTGAATGGTCAGGCAGTAGGAGGGTTGACTGTGTGCTGTATAGATACATTTCCCACATGATTATTGCAGGCAGGCATAGTTTATTTATCATTCAACACCTCAGTGGATGACATTGAATGGTCAGGCAGTAGGAGGGTTAATATACATTGAGGGCAACTACATTCCATTGTATCTGAGATATGCTCACTCAAGAGCCTTATGGAGGACAGTAAGATTGGAGACAGCACACTTGAAAGGGTGCCAAGAAAAAACAATGAGGGCCATAAATTCACCAATGTCATCTCTAATTCTGTAATTTGTATACACATCTGATGTTATGAGCATGCTCAACAAATCAAATTTCCATTTTATGGACAATAAATTTGAATTGAATTGAACCTTGAAGCTTGAAGCTTTAGGCTAAAGGTACTTGAAATGTTACAACCTTAACAGTAAGGTTTTTATTCAACTTAAGACCATGGGAGTTTTTTATTAGATGAGACTGAAAGTGCTTACCGGAGGAAGTTCTTCATTGTCACTTGGTCGAAGCACAATGTCACTGTTATGTTTCTCCTCAAACTCAAAAGATCCTGATAATATCATCAAAGCTCCTACAGGAAAGGTACAGACAACTCCAGTCATACAACATGGCATTTTCAAAAGGGAAAATCTTGATTTCAAATAAAAAACTGATGTAAAATGTATGACAAATTACCAGCGGATAAGAGCACCAGACTCAAGCTCTAGTGATCTGATCAGCAGAGTGTGGGATTGACGACCTGATCGTGGCACTTGTGTTCTTGAGTAAGATGCTTTGTCCTTCGGATGAGACATTAAGCCGTAGGTCCTGTGTACTAGGATTGGTAGTGCACATTAAAGAACTCAGAACACTTAGTTAGTAGGAGCTAACCCCCGTGTTTCTGGCTCACATAGCAAGCATCCTTGTTAACAGGTTGCCTCAGGCATGCCAGCTACAGTGAATAGGTTCACTTATGAGACATCCTTGGTTTCATTACTAAAATATATATAATAATGATATACCTCATACATATTTATGACCAAGAGCCAAATTCTCACTGGTCCATTCACCACCACGAGCAAGATGCTATTTCTGCTGTTTACCGAGCGCGAGTATTCATGAGCAGCATAAATATGCATACAGTTTCACAATTGCTCCATAAAGCGCACTGGTACTAGACACACATGCAACAGTCTACTACACATGTGCTTTACGAAGCATTTGTAGAACTGTCGCACAGGTGTAGTACGTACGTGTGACAATTGCCCCAGCAACCCAAGATGCATGGTGGAACATGTAAAATATGTCAATCTATGTTTTCCTGAGCTCAATGATGCCGAACATGAGAATATTGTGGACATTAATGACGCAACTGAATATGTATGAGGTATAGTCAAACAAATACATTATGGTTAATTTCGGGTGAACAGTTGATATTGGCTCCCCTCAGTAATGGAAGTTGACAAATTTTGTTTGTCAACTTTCAATACCTTAGGAGCTAATAACGACTGTCCATCCTCAAACCATGGCAACTTACTTTTGAGATTCAGGCAAGGTGTCTTGTAGATGAAGTGAAGAAAGAGTTGAGACGTGTCAAGGAGTACTTCAACTGCACTGTAACGAATAGAGCGATACCACCATGTACCCTGGAAGAAAGCAAACATCGGACAAAAAACATAAATAAAACGATTTGAGTGGAAAAATACAAACACAAACACCTTGAACTGAAAGTTTTTTGCCTAAATTCGGCAAATGCCTCAACAAAATGTCTTGATAAATAGCTAGAGAAGTTATGTATTGAAACTCACCACAGCAATGGGTAAGATAACCATTATCGCCAATCCATAAGCACCAAGTACCTAATAACCAAAGAAAAATAGTATTTAAAAAAAAGTAATATTAGAGCATTTACACAACAAGATTAAGGTTAACAATGTTTGTAATCAAGTTTGAAAGGAAATGCACAATGTCTGGACCACTTTTTCTTTAACATAACAATGTGTAAAATAATACGGATTGAGAATACATTACCAGAATGGAGTTATTTTGATCCACAACCCATGCTGGCAAAGCAATTCCAAAACTGGTAGCTGTAATAAAAAGACAAAATGCTTATAAATAGAGAATCTTGCAAACATTGTTCAATACAGTTATAATCACAATGAAAAGAATGCAATGTATTTTATGAAAAGGCTACATTCAACCTGAACATCACATATCCCACACTTTGTTTAGCCCACAATTGAAGATGGATTTGTAAAGGCTATGGAGTGTTGTGGCCGAGCTGTCTAGTTAACAGGACTCAGTTCTGGTGTTGTCAGAGTGTGGGTTCGGGTCCCGGTCATGGAGGAACTTGTGTCCTTGAGCAAGACTCTTTACCATTTTCTTTGTCCCTCTTATATAATGCATGTCAAAGAACCCAGTACACTTAGTGTTTCTTACACGGTTGGCTGCAGATTGCGCCGCATCACCTTATAAACTCTAAGGTGCTTTATAAATGGGTCTCACAGCTCTCATCATTCAAACTTTAACCTGTCACTAAAGTAATAAGCGCTTGATCTACATAAGAACTTAGTATTAAGGTTTTTTGCCAAAAATTATTATGAGAGAGGAAGATTAAGGGACTGGATGAATTAACCAGTATAATTCCACTCACCTGTAGGGCCATCTGGATTGCCATATTTCTCCCAGTTTT
The DNA here is from genome assembly GCA_032158295.1 of Pycnopodia helianthoides. Lineage (NCBI taxonomy): Eukaryota > Metazoa > Echinodermata > Asteroidea > Forcipulatida > Asteriidae > Pycnopodia > Pycnopodia helianthoides. The sequence goes on along the minus strand of CM063252.1, from coordinate 20,594,429 downwards.
CTCTTGATTCATCATCCGTCAATCTACAAAAAGGAAGATGAAATTGTGTTACAATCATGTCAACCTTCAAGGCCTGGTCTTGGTGTACGAAAACACTAACACTTATTAAAGATGAGTTGTCAATATTACCATAACGATTTTGTATTGTGATGTCACATTTTGCTCAGCAATTACTAAAGATTCATTGGCGAACTCTTTTTGCGATGAAATCTTATAAAGCTTTGTGAAATTGAGCCGTGGTTCATTTCTAAGGGCCCATGGTATTGACCTATTTCACCTGACGTCATCACTCCTTGATAGGTCTTGGTTGCACCAATTGCAGCACCAATTTTAGGCGACCAGAGCGTAGATAGATGCTCACCATTCCTTTACATGCAATTTGACCCCCAAAATGGCAGACCATGAGGCAAACAGTAGCCGCATGTGACATCAGTGCAAGGGGTCAAAAGGTCAAATGGCGTGTTAACTGGCTTTTAAAATGCAGACACAATTATCGGTAATCAAAGAGTATCTTAACAATGGTGTACATTCATTTCATATCAACATTGATCAAGATATACATGAAGTATACATGAAACAGCTCTGCTGAAATGTGTTAAACAAAAGCCCAAGTAAAAAATGTATCAAATGAAATAGGATTGTTGCATTAATAAATTAGTGAAGTTAGAAAACAGAGAAGTGTCACTTGTGTTCCTTTCAAAACATGACAGGTGGTACAGAGAGCTGGGACGATGACATGAACTGTACATGAGTGAGACTGGTAAATAAGTTAAGAAATTAATAATTAAAATATTAAGTTGTGCAATGAATCAGGATTTTTTGGGGGTGGTGAAGCATTGTACTAAAAGATGCACGCTGATAGTTTTAACTCTGGACATGCTGAATATCACACATTCTTGAAAAACCTTTGTTGTATTTAACCCGTTTTACTAGATCTCACATATTATTTTACCTTAATAATCAACTAACATATTTTTCTCATCTGATCATCTCGAGACACCATGTTGACAACATTCCTCCAAACATCAACCCATGAAAGTTTTCTCACAGTTCACATAAATCAGTAACGACAGAAATGCTTATATCTTACGCTGCATATGCCTTGGCTATCCTCATGAACTCCACAGGATCTCCACCTTTGTCAGGATGCTTGGTCTTGGTGAGGAGACGGTACTTCCTCTTAATCTCTGCTTGGGTTACGCCCTAAATATAAGAGACATACATCTGGATTAAAACCCTTCTACTATCAGTGTTTCTCGGGAAAGCAAACCCATACCTCACTAGGCCACAACAGTGGCATTTTGAGGTACACACATGCTGATGTAGAGAGTAGAGCCATTGCCCAAAGTGCTTCAATGAGAGTGGTAAACTGGAGAAGCCACCAGCTGTGCTCAACTGCAATGGAATTTTGGGCAACTGTTGAAAGAGATCAGGTTCTCAACCTTGGTCAATTTCTGCAGTGGCAATCTGTGGCACTGATCAATGGGTTGCTTTACCATTATGCCCATAACACATGGAAGATGTAGGGGCATCTTGGGGTATGCAGCTATAGGAGGGTTAACAGTTATCTCCATTGACCCACCCAAACAGTAGATAATTACACCTTTCTATAAGAAGATTAAGGATTAAGAAGATTAAGGATTAATCTTAGCAAATTAAGGTCATCCCATGAATACACACATCAGCTTGGAATGTGTGCATAATGGTCTGAAAAGCATGGGGAGAATTCTTGATATCCAACTCATTCACAAGACCAAAGGGGAAGGTGTCTCCCAAATTTCATTTCAAAAGATCAGGATACAGACAGGAGTGTTTGTGTTCATTATTGGTCTTAGCCTTCCCAATTCTGTCATCCCTGATGTTCATTATACAATTATGAAACGGACTACTTCCAAGTGTTAGTTCATTGCACATAAAAATACAATAGTGACAAGTTACAAATAGGAGTCGCGAGTTCAAAATAATATTGAGTATTGAGAAGACTTACTCGGTCAAGTTCCAAGATGTCATACGGATCATATTCCACGTGGTCTCGTTCCACTTGGGATGCCCGGACTGCAAGATATATGAATAACACCCAAGCTCCTACCAGAAAACCCCACCTGTCCAGCAACAAACAAAACTTAGTTAAAACTTAACTTTTCTACTTCTAGTTGGTTCAAGTACATGTAATTTTACTTGAAACAAAATTATCTCCATGCCATTTTTAAATGCCAGATAATCCAACAGCTTATTGCAGGGTTTGCCCTCAACTTCTTCAGTGACTAGCCAGCAGGACCAATAAGCTTGCAGTTTCACTGGTCCACCAACTTTACCACTTGTCCATATTTCATATTAAATAGGGATACTTTTCAACACTGAACTAAAGTCAGTTGAACCAGTTGGAGAGAATTTGAACTGGTCCTCAGGTGTCTTAAGTGGCATTTAGGCCTGCTGAGTGCTGACCACTGTTAAGGGAGAACGCTCTTAATGACAGTTCAAGAAACAAAGTTGTTCCCTCTATCATGTGGGCAATTCCATGAAGAAGTGGACATGACCTCAAAATTTAAAATTTTGTTTTTTTAGTAAAAATTGGGCTTACATGGTAGCAAATACATCAAAGCTTCAGGAAAAAATGGTTTCAATGTCATGTCTTTGCAGGAAAGATACAAAAAAACGAATTTTGTGCCAACAATGTTTTATCATGAAATTATGTGTAAAAAAGTTGTGCAACTTCAATTTACTACTGAATGGGGAAGATTCCAGTGTATCAAATCAATCTAATCATATTTATGTATTGATTGAACCTACACAATGGCTGCAATAGTCAAAATTTGTGATTGTGATAGATTCAGACCATCAATCTGTGAAACTTGTACCCCATTAAAGCCTATGTAACGTAACTAACCAAAACTTCCAATTATTTTCGCCTCTAGAGAAGGCATTTAATTAAAACTTTGATATCTTGATTTTTCCTCCTTTGTACAATCCTTAATTGAAATAAGGAAAGAAAAATCATAAAAATTGTAACATGTGGAAAATAGAAGCAGTCAAAACCTGTAACGTAACTAACCATGTAACGTAACTAACCGGGGTGTAACGTAACTAACCGACATAAAGACTATTAAGATGCTGCTAAGTTGACACCAGCACAAGTTTTCAGCCATGTTGTAAAGTTTAAAGAACAGAGGGCAGTATGATACTATTCTTTTACCCACAATTCAACTTAAAAAACATGTTTTGTTTGCCATGTGCCTCATATTGTCTGTATGCATGTATGCAAGATCCATGCGCAACAAGCCTGTCCTACAAAAGTTCAGCTACATGTACTTCAACTTTTGTGGTGAGAAAATTTGGGTAAGTTTGATGACAATATAATAACATGGTATAATCAATCTGAATTTTATTACATTTTTAAAGGGTTATCCTAAAGTTGTATTTCTCTACCAAACTAAATTAATTGGAGTTTGTAAATTAATGTGATGGGTGGAACAGATTTTATGTTCAGTGCTGTATCTACATAAATTCTTACACTGTTTATATCAGGTATGAATAGTAGCTGCAATTTTCTAAAATTTTGATTGACTTTGTTCCTTATGTTCATGTCCATAGATCCACACAACTTAACAAAGGATAACATCACCACTGATGATGAAGGTGCTGAGGTACTGTACCATCTACCAGCTACCCCAATGATGATCCAAGCAGTGTGGAGTCAATTCAGATAGGAGACTGGTACATGGTAGAGTATGAATGGCACAGATATCCTGGAGAAGTGGTTGCTGTTGAAAGTGGAGAATTCTAAGTGTCTGTGATGAAGCATGCAGGCAATTATTGGAAATGGCCCACTCAAAAAAATTGTATCTTCTAGGCTATACAAAGGACAAAATTATTTTGAAACTAGATGCGCCAGAAGTTGTCAACAATCGCGGGCATTTCAAATTTTCTGATGAACTTTAAGATTAGCGTTCATGACCAAGAGTCAAGACATGGATTTCATTTGAAATAATCTTTATATTGTTTTGTTTTCTTTGGTATTTATGTAGTAATAGAGAAATTAACTTAGTTTTTTGTTATTTTTTTCTCATAAAATACTGCATAGCTTATGAATGTAAAGAAAAAAGTTTGAATGTTAAAGACATTAACATTTTGTACATACTGTATTACAAAATATTACTTTATTCCATTGTTTTTTGCTTAATTGATCTGGATATGTTGTAGTAGTGCATATTAGTTACTAATATAGACCAGATTAGAGCTGTGAGTGATATACAAAGGGTTTATCACAAATAATATTAGTCAAGGACAAAGTGTAACGTAACTAACTGTAACGTAACTAACCATGATTTTTGGGCAATGCCTGAAACTGATCAGAGTTATTTTATTAATTTTTCTACCAAAACACTTGCTAGTACCCATGTAGGTATAGAAATAGTAAAGTTTGTTTCAGCTGTATCCTGTTTGAGGAAACTTTTTGTTCAAAGACATGCTTTTTTTTTCCATGTCCCTTTTTTGTAACGTAACTAACCAAAATTAAACTGATCATAACAACTGAATAAACGTGTCTAAAAGTTTGTAGTTATTTTGTATAATAGGTCTAGGCAAGATGTATCCATGGTACAAAAATGGAGACTTGATAGGCTTTCATATTCATTTTGGAGACCACAGAGCTGTTCTAAGCAGCTAAAAGTGTAACGAAACTAACCATGGAATTGCCCATGTGTCTATATGCAAGCAGCTTCTTATTTGGTCAGCCACAAGATGTGATTTTACAGCCAAGATATGACACTAATTCCACTTACTTCAGAACATGTCGTAGTTTCTGAGTGGGTTTCTTTGCCTGCAGTTTGGCTTTCTTGACCAGGCAGGGATGACATTGACATTGTTTCTTAAGCTTCTCTGGATCATCTGAAGGATAACAAAATATCACAAGAATCCTTGAACAGTTTCAAAAGAAAGGCTTAAACAACTAAAACAACATTAATATTTGTCTCTGTACTTTTCAATTTTCCTCACATCCACTTCCATAGTTATTGAGTCCATCTATATCTGATGAATACCTAGCAGGTTTTAAACCTGCAAGGAGAAACTACAGAAAGAACATTGCCAGAAGAACCATATAATATGATTGTTCCCTTCCATACATGTACATGTAGATATACATGTAGAAAAACTTAAGGTTAATCATTGACAAAGTCAGCATACAGTTACTTGCTCTCAAGTGAAAAAACCATGAGTGGTTATTAAGCTTAGTGGTCATTGCTACTCACAAATGTAACCTTCTAAGTTCTAGTGTGGTCCTTTCGTGAAGAATATTTTTGCTTTGGTTAAGCTTGGCAAAAATTCTTCAAGTTGTTTAATTTTAAGTGCAACTAAGGTTTTTTTTTAATCATTAAAAAAGGAATTCGGGAAATAAAAGTGACGATATTAAAAATCAACTGATCTCCCTTTTCTTTTTTTCAAAACTTGTTTGTTTGTTTTTTGTCACAAACCTATATGACTATCTGCCTTCCCATTTAACTTAGGACCGAGTTGACTTTGGACTGAGTTGACTTAGGACCGAGTTGACTTTGGACCGAGTTGTCTTTGGACCGAGTTGACTTAGGACCGAGTTGACTTTGGACCGAGTTGACTTTGGACCGAGTTGACCTATATCTCCCCCCCCCCCCCGGAAATGGTCTGCCATTATTGGATCCATTAAATTGCAGGCTCTAATTAGTAAAGATATCATATAGTGATGCTCATCCATCTGCGCATAGCTTCACCTAAATACATCCACCCACTGCACAGCAGCAGCACAGTCTGGCACAGCAACAACTCAAAGTCAAAGGGGATTCAACATGTTCAAACTCCCAAAATGGCATATCATGGGTTGATGATGACGTCAGGTAAAACATTCTTATTCGTCCATGCACGGGTGTATTGCGTTAACTAAAAAATAAATTAATTTAGTTTTAATTTTAAAGTAAGTCTTGATACTGAGTGACTGATACTGTGATAGTTCAATTGAATTACCCAGGGCCAGGCCAATACCAAAAACGGGACATGAGGTAGGCAATACGTTAGCCCTGGTAGGACGTCAGTATTTGTTGCACTGCACTGACGTCCTGGGTATAAAGCTTCTCTACGATGCAAAAAAAAATGTTCAACTAATGTTTAAAAATACTTTTACCAAATTTAAGAAGCTGGAAATTCCTCCACTTATTCTTTGTGTCCTAAAATACACTTTTGATGGTTCCACAAATAACAATTATCCATGGGTGACATTATTTCAGAAAAAAGTTGGAGTTCTGTACTATCGTTATTATTATCATTTACCAATTGCCCACGTGGCTATATGCGCGCATGCCTAACATGCATAACATCCCCGGTTCGTCACAGAAAGAACATGCTGCACGAACGAACGTGGTCAACCTCGTTTCCATGGGTGACTGATCTCGCAAGTCTTCACAACCGAGTTAGACCGGAAGTTACAAGAGAGACCTAAATTTTCATTTTATTTTCTCAAATAATGTCAGGATAAAATTAACATTTCTGAACCCAGCCGGCTTGGAATTCCGGACATAAGGAATATGTAAAGGAAGCTTTAGCTTCCTCCATCAGGTATAAATATGATCATTATTTGTTGGAAAATTTAACTAAATCAAATGACAGGTTGACATCAAACCAGTTCCTGACGGCAAAAACACATGTAAAATTGGCTTGGTCTGTTCCTTCCTCCGTGGTTTAAGCATGAAGCTATAGCTCCATGGTTTTTAACTATCAATGGAAACTGCTGGTCAAGAGCGATTAAGAAAAAACACATGCCCGCAACAACACGGATAACTTAAACTTGTCGCCATTTTTATATTCATCAAATTTGCACACTAAAAAAGTCGTATTTCATAGAATCATCCTCACCTTTCTTCTGCTTAGAAGGCCACAAGTAATATGTAAGTGGGAAAAGAAACAAAGCGTAGAAAGAAACTAGAAAATACAGAGAGGTGCCACCCGACTCGTCGTACTCAAACTGGGCAGACATCTTGGACAGCAGCTGTGTAAAGTATCAGGAGGAATGATGGTTTACGTTCAGTTATTTGTATCTCATGTACATATGATACAGCTGATGCAGACAGCATACTAAAGCGTCCATACTAATGTAAAGGGAATAATTACACGTCGTTGTAAATAGCGCCCTCTTCCGTCTGGGAACGCGGTGTAATGCTTGAAATTACATAACTGCAGTTCTTAAGACAAGACGAATGCGCTGTTGTCTTATTTGTTTTCGAGGAAATAACAGGTAATGCAGGAAAATCATTCGAACTACTCAATGTTTTGGAAGTCGGTCTGATAACTGTCATCGTGATTATAAATGTTTGCATGAGATTGAAGGACAAGCCATAATGATTCTGTTGCAAATTCCAAACATCGATTTCAAAATTACAAACATTGATGCATCCACATGGCATTGGCAGGCACAGCGCGCGTCCCTAGCCTTTCTTCAAATGCGCCTGCAGCAAATGATAGGGAGGTGGTGGTGGCGGGGGGGGGGGTGGATTGCCAGAATTATTTTGTTTTAATGTATGTGTATAATTAGTTACAATAATCGTAATACTACATCCTTGCAACGAACTACAACTCATGAACTAAACTAGTGTAGTGTGCCTCTCTAGCTCTCTGTTACACTCTGCCAACCCTTCTGGACAGGTAAGGAGATAAAGTGGCAGTCAGTCGGATACAAAATTTTAGCCTTTTCTTTTCTTCCATGGCACAAATAAAACAAATATCTATTAGTGCAGAATAAATAAATTTGGGAAGGAAAGTATTTAGTAGGCCTAAATACTGTTGTACCACCGCAACAGCCAACTTGTCATTGCTGATGAACTTGAAATGCCATTGCAGTAATTTTGGCATTTGTTGATGTTCGCAATTTTTAAAATTATTTATCCTTGACTTGAGGTTAAACTTAAAATGCAAATTCCTACAAAAAATTTCCACAAGTTAAAATCTCATTACAAACTGCCTCTAGTTGGGTTGCTACACACAGTGCATATTTCTTGTGGCGCAAGCAGCACCACTGTATCACAGTGGCTCATTCATTGCTTGTTATACTCCATGTTATTCCATAGTTCTACCTTGTTACTAGCTGGTCAGGCTTAACTGATGCACCTTTGATCTCTGATCATGTTTTTACTTAGACTAATCAAGATGGGACGGCCCACAAAGAAATCCACAGATACGGCGCAGACATCAACAAAGAGAAAAGCATCTGGTAAATCAGACGAAGAACCAAAGAAGAAGACAAAGAAGAGTACATCAGATGCTGATAAGAAACCAAAAGAAACGGCCAAGAAAGAACCTAAGACAACTGCAGGTACAACTGCACTAAAAGAGAGATGCTCAGGCCAGGAATTACATGGAGGACATAAAATTGCAAAATGAAATTAGCCTTGTCCTTTCAAAGATGTAATCTTAGGCCTGGATGTAGTATCTATTCTTGTTTCATTTCTAAAACTTGTAAACCTTGTAACAACAGGCTTAAGTGGTGGTTAATTTTGACAAGAGTTTTTCCTCTGAAACAGTAGTACCCTTTTTCTGAACCTTTCATAAACCATCAGAAATGGTGAACATGATTGTTTGTATAGCAATGTGCTGCAGAGATAGCTCTATGGTCGTAGGGTTTCCGTTTGTCGCCTTCAAAAAAGCTTAAGTGTGAACAATTGTCTGTTGTCAATTTAGTTAGTCTTCAGTCTTCTGTCTCTTTTTAAATTTCCATTGACTCATTCCATCCTGATCAAATCTGCAAGATTAAACTAGAAGCACTTTCCTTTCTCATAAAAGGACCAAGTGCATTTGAGGAAGAGATTCGTCAGAAGGAGGATTATACAGCCCCCATGCCAATACGAAACAAGAAGGGAGAGCTTATCTTTGAAGACTGCCCAGATATTTACCCCAACTTGACACCAGCAGAGGTTCTAAAAGCAGGCAGCTTCGGTGGGACTTACTATCGTCCTATCAAATCAAGTGTCACAGGTAATGTAAAGTGCATGGGATAACCCCCCCCCCCATGATGCCCTTATGATAATTCTAAGGAACCTTCAAGCTTTCTGAGCAGTAGAATGTGGGGAAATGGGAGACTTTGGAACACTAGGTGGCAGCAGACATACCAAGTTAAATTGCCATTGTTTACGTGCAGATTTTCAAGAACAATGGATTTAAATCTGCTGCCACCTGGCGCTCTAATAATCTCCCATTAGCACAGAAGTAATTCTTCCATCAATGATCACGATTCAAAGTTCCCTGTCAAATTCTCTGGCAAAACATAACGTTGTGTCAACTGAGTGCATGTATTATATAGCTTAAAATAGCACTTAAATTCACGCGAGTGTGAGATTATCAAATCTTCATTTCTTGCTCAAAATAGCACAGATGTACGCACAAAACAAGTACCAGCCGAGATACAATATTTTGCACGGAGCATTTTCTTGCGAGATGCAACGTTTTTGCACCGGCACAATGATAACGTTGATTTTTTCAAGTATTTCATGGTTTTTATTCCAGGTGAGAAATACTCCGGAGTATGGAAAGAACTGCCTCAGGATTGGCTGGAAGGTCTCAATATAGCAAAAAAGGTATCATTAAAACAGATTGTTATTTTTTTAAAATCATTTTATACAGTTTAAGCAAGTCCAAAATTTTTTAATAGCCTCATGTTTTGACCCTAGCAGAGTCTTCCTCAGAGGCCAAATGATGGTATGTATTAGTCAAAGGATCAGTAGTAATATTGTATAATTCAAGTAATGAAACCAATGATGCCTCATAAGTGAACTTAATAACTGTAGCTTGCAAGCCTGAGGTAATCTGCATGCAAGGGTACTTGCCATATGTGAACCAGAAACACTGAGGTTAAACCCTACTCTTCCATGATAAGTGTTATGGGTTCTTTTCTGTGCACTACCAATCCTAGTAGAAGGGACCTACAGCTTAATGTCTCGTCTTAAGGACAAAGCAATTATGGTGAAGTATCTTGCTCAAGGACACAAGTGCCACACTCTGATTAGAAACACCAGAGCTTGAGTCAAGTGCTTTTAATCGCTCGGACACGCCTCGCATGTATCTGAACATTTGAGAACCTTGGGTTTCCACGTCCATTACGTAGTTGTGTGAAGGAAATAAAAATGTGCACTTGAACAAGCTCAGTGTGCAAGACTTACACAGTATATTAGTCGGTAAAATAGTTCTTATGCTCAACTACAAGAGGGCACATGTAGTGAGGTGCTTTACAATTAAGTAATATTACTGTCATTCTCCAAATGAAGCCTTCATTGTGGTTGTAGCGTGTTGTGGCTGAGCGGTTAGAACGTCAGACTCAAGTTCTGGTGGTTGAGTCATCAGGGTGTGGGTTCGAATCTCCGTCATGACACTTGTGTCCTTGAGCAAGACACTTTACTATAAATTGCTTCTCTTCACCATGGGGTAAATGGGTACCTGTGAGGGCAAAGATGGTTCTTGTGATTGATTTAGCTTGGTGTGATGAGGTACCACAGGCTGTAATACTCCCAGGAAGCTGAGATGGTTTTAGGAAAGAAATTAATGGCCCAGTGACCAAGGGTAATAATGTATGTATAGCACATCAAGAGTTCTTCCAGAACTGAAATGCGCTCTATAAGAATGTCATATTATTAATACTGTGTTGATACTACAGTTCATATCAGCTACTATGTAGTATTAATGACTTGTTTGCCATCTTGTGTAGGTATCATCAGCAGCGTATAACACAGAAGCCAACACATATAAAGTCAAGTGTGGAGGAGACTTACAAATGTGGGAGAGCAGTGGTTGGATGCGTAAACAAGACCCTTATGGCTGGTTCCAATGGTACTGCAGGTAAGAATGTTATAGCTGCTATGCAAGGGAGAAGAATAACTGTCAAGAAGATAGATTACAGAAATATAAAGTAACTACATGGGAACCTTCATGTCAATGTTCAAATTGGAACTTTTGTTATGTTGCTTGATCTCATAGTAGTACATTCCTATTTTGAAAAATTTGAACCTCTGGTCTTTTCACAGTGTTAAAGGAACATTACAGAATTGGTTTTTGCTAACAAAACAGTTGCTGGCAGTGTAAGCACTTTATGTAATCCACCATATACATAAACTGACAAACCTGTAGAAGTTTGAGATCGATCGGCCATCTGGGTCACGAGAAAATAGTGAAAAACCGATTACACATTTGCATGAAATCATATAGATTCAACAAATGAATAAAACGCTCATTGAGCGATGAACTCCAATCGGAAAATCAGTTTATTCATTTCTCATCAAGTATGGCAGTTCAGACAGAAATATTTCAGGGGATGTTTTCTGCTATCATCATCATTAGACCGTGTAAGTTTTATGTAAATCTGTGATAAAAAAGAATATTTTACAAGTTTTTTTCTTCCCAATTCTGTAATGTTCCTTTAAAAGGAATGAATTGTGGGAGAGCAGACTGAAGACAAAGTTTATTCAGTGCTTGATATGCTCCTAATTATACATGTACAGTACATCTTTCAGTTACAACATCTATGACTCATGTGTAATTTTCTGTTCATATTGACATCCAGATTCTACCTGGGAAGACGCAGTGATGATGACGAAAGACAGATAGGTCGATGGTCAAGATGTGCTGGGTTCAAAGGTCGCTGGAGGAACAACCTCATTGCAAAGTGTGTACGCAGCGGAAATGCCTATGACAACTTTGGTGTTTCCCCGGTAGTGAGGCAAACATTACAACACTGGGGATATCGGTTAACAAAGGAAGATTTTGATAAAGGTGCAAAACGAGTCAAGTAGAGCTTGATGTAGACAGTAGTTTTGTATTCCTTACGCACAAGTGTATGAAGATTAGAATAAGAAATTGGTTTGTAATAGACTGGTACCTATCAGTTAAAAATGCAGGATTTTCATTGCATAGCATAGGGAACTTCACAGTGATTGACTGACGTCAGATTTGTTGGCTCTCATTTACACAAATCTGTTGAAATCATAATGGGGGTTAGTGGCCATGATAGTATGGTACCTGCCATGGTGAGATAAATCTTCATAGGAATTATTACCTTGGACTGTTAGAACTTGACTGGTTGGGTTTCTGGTATCCTGTAGAAACTGTTTTTTAGCAAACAAACAAAATGAAATGATATTGATATGATGTTTGGATAGTGTTTTCAAGGCTACCCTCTTGAAATATTTTTTTAAGGAGTCTGTTTTACTGTTCTTTAATAATGTGTTCCAATTCGACAAGAAGCATATTAAAAAGTATCTAAGTACATGTACTTGTGTGTTGTGTTTAACTGTAAGTAAAAGGACTTGTTTAAGTTTAATACAATTATTTTAATACAACAGTTAAGTTTGACCTGTCAGGCACTTTATTGATTAACACTCCTTCATAAAGCGAACCAATAAAGATTTGTGTATTAATTTTTATTGGCTGGTAAAACAAAATCTGAAAGTTTTCTTTTGATAAACTTCTTAGAAGTGTTCTACCTGCCAATACATAAGTGTTTCTATCTGAAATTTGGCCAAGTTTGAGTTCAAACCCATTCCAACACAATAATTCTTGATGTATTATCAGCCTTTTGTCACTGCCTTTTGGTAAAGGTTGTGAACTGAAATGTTGTATCATGGACTACTAGATTGGTAATAGCCTAGTGTTTACCTTTCCAAAAACCAAGGATGGGGTACTGCACCACTAAATTGTGCATTGTTTTAGATTAGCAGATTGTTATGCCCTTTTAATTGAGAACATGTGTGAATATTTAAAACATAAATTTGTCATTTGTCCCCCATTTTGTCTTTAAAGTTTTGAGTGTGAATTAAAGAAACTGAACATAAGCTTACATGATGCTCTTTGTCTTATTCATTTATCATAGGCTAGACTATTTTTTGTTCTTGACTTCTTCCCCATATTATTAAACTAAAAACTATTGTGGCATAAACGTTTTACATAAAGATGACAACTCGATTGTTGTAAATTTCCTGGCTGTTCTGTTTTGGTATCATAAGCCCCCCCTTTTTATAATTATTCCCCTTGCTCCCAAAAGGATTTCTCTTCAATGATACGAAAGACACCGGCCGGCAAGATGTACCAAGTATTAGTTTCAATTCGCCCCGTAAGCACAATGGCAGTTGCTACTGAAGACGGTCTATTATCGTTGATCTGCTTATTCGGATGTAAATAGGTCACGAAGCTCATTGTGCCAAATGTGAATGCTTTAATCTGAATGATCAAATTAACAACGCCCAGTTGGTACACATATCAATTAACATAACGCGGCGATCCAGTCGTAGCCATGGCTGTGAGCCGTTAATTCGGACAGGGCAATATCATGACTAAGTACAGTTATCAAAATAAACAATAATACCTGGTTAGTTTTGATCTGAAAGCACACTGGTTCAGTTCCCCAGAGAAATATTCTCGTCCCAGACTGATGTCTAAGTCAAGAACATAGTTTCATTTGCATATTCCAATCGCCGCAATCGGAATAAGCCCGATATGAACGTGCATAAAATCCCCAACAAAAATACTGTTTCTCGTGTTTTGACGTTAAAAATAACCTAAAACGTGACCGCTATGCTAGAGATTTAGTTAAGGTTGAATGGTGTGCTTATTGAAAACAAGATAATGCCACTTTCCATATAGTTAATATTATTTTTAAACCAACGCCATGAATATCACTTTTAACAAATTCTCACAAAATATTGGAAAGTATTTCCCTTGTTGTCGATACCAATGATATCTTCAACGAGGCATTATACTTTGGGCCATCATTGAAATCAACATTAGCCTAGCTGCGTCAAGCATCCAAATATTCGGGATAAAAAGATAATGGATGACTCCCATAAAAGTTAACTGTGTCAGGATTTTAGGATTGAATGTCATGTTTTATTGCATATAGGAGGCATGGATGTACTGTCCCCATCAGACTGTGTAATTATTGCCATATTGTGATTAACACTCTACTGGTTGGCGGCATCTATCAATAGAGTTACTATGGTAACTGCAAGGAGGCAGGACGACGATGGCGAAGTTCATTGGGTGCGACTTACATCCACTGGTTACATTCCACTGGTGGATTTTTGAGACACATTCTCGTCGTGTACGGAAATTTATCTGCTCAAGAAACTTCCCAGTCTCACCGTAGGATGAATCAGAGAAATGAATAATGTATCGTGGTTATGTTAATAACGCAATTGCCGAACACCACTTTCCATGCAGGAGAGGAACAATGTGGAAATCGAGCGAAATGAGATAAAATATAAGGGCGATGCTGATACGACGTCACGATGATGTGGATGAGGACAATCGCTGAGTGCATGCCTTTATGCACAGCGAGGAGAGATTCATCCTTCCGCACCTCGCCGTCCTGTTCATCAAAATCAACATGAGCTGATTGATTTAATTCCACTTTTTGGTATTATATCAAATTATTGATAATTAGTGACTTGTTAAGACACCATGCTGAGAAGGATGTCGTGCTGTATCTACATTGATTCTCTTTTCTAGACGAGGAGGCAATTTCGTGAGTGATGATGGACGAATACGAAGAAGTCATCCTCAGACCTCTGAGGGTGGCTCGTGGTGGTAGAGGTCACAAATCCCACAGGTAACGATACCATAACAGGATTGCTGTCTAGTGTAAGAAACCATTCGAATCAAATTAGGGAACAAAAATGTTGTTATTAATATAATTTTCAAAGAAGTTTAAAAGCATCGAGGGTGGAATATTGTGAAACAATTATTGTTAACGTTCCTATTTGTGACATGGTAGTTTGCCTGGTAACCTTATTCTGGTAAGCATCATTTTGTTGTGCTTAGCTATTAAATCAGGCCATCAAGAGCTTGGGCCCGGTGAACTAGACCGCTCGGCCGCGACACTCCACGATGCCAATGGTGTCAACATACAGCAGGTCATCGGGTACTCACCGTTATGAAGGGTTTGGACATTTTGTGAAACCTTTTGTTTCTATATGTTTTAATATTGGTTCTAAGTTTGTAATAATCCATAGGCATGCCCGTAACCAGGAATTATTTGTTTTGGGGCGACAAATGAAAGAAAAGGTACATCGGCGCGTTAGCACCGCCCGTCGCGCAGCAACGCAGGGAGGGGGGGGGGTCTGAGGGGTGATGTGCCCCCCTCAGAAGTTGGAAATTTTGGGAATTGAAGGCCTAATTCAAGCTATATGATGCACTATTTTTGCGCTATTAAATTGGTTATTATATCTGAAAAACAACTCAATTACAGCTTTGTATCAATAATACTCAAAATATGGGTTAAAGGAACATTACAGAATTGGTTTTTGCTAACAAAACAGTTGCTGGCAGTGTAAGCACTTTATGTAATCCACCATATACATAAACTGACAAACCTGTCGAAGTTTGAGATCGATTGGCCATCTGGGTCACGAGAAAATAGTGAAAAACCGATTACACATTTGCATGAAATCATATAGATTCAACAAATGAATAAAACGCTCACTGAGCGATAAACTCTAATCTGTATTCATTTCTCATCAAATATGGCAATTCAGACAGAATTTTTCAGGGGATGTTTTCTACTATCATCATCATTAGACCGTGTAAGTTTTATGTAAATCTGTGCACAAAAAGTATATTTTACAAGTTTTTTTCTTCCCAATTCTGTAATGTCCCTTTAAAATAGACCATGTATATAGGCCAAGTTGCATAGTTACGATGCGGCCTTTATTTATTTATTTATTTATTTACGTTTTTTTTTTTTTTTTTTGGGGGGGGGGGGGTCGGACCTTTTTGGCGGAGGACTTTGGTTTTTTTTGGGGGGGGGGGGTAACCCCCCCTCCCCCACCCCCTCCTGGTTACGGGCTTGATCATAGGGGGGAAGGTGGTTGTGTGCGCGCGCATTGGAAACAAATAGTTGATAAACAATGGTAGACTGGATAAAGTCTAACTATGACGTTGCTAGCAAGGTACAAAGTGCACCTGCAGGAGGTATACCTCAATGATTTGAGTGTCAGGTCATGCAGGTAGCCATTCAATCATGACCTACATAACTTAGCGCCTGAGTGAGTTTGGGATGATGTTCATACACCTAATTACAGCTAGCAATAGAACACTCAGCAGCAGTTCCCTCACAGTAAAACCAAATGAGCCATCCATTCACACAGGACGATAATAAAGGAAATCGCCCTGTTCCGTATCTTTCTCGTTACAGTGACACAGAGGCATTGCTTGTGGCCGAAGCAGCGAAGGATCTGCCACCTATCTCCTACGCAGCGCCCGTTGATGACACCGATCTCCCCAGCGACTTGGAAAACTCAGCAGATAAACCACCGACTACTCAGACTTGGCAACAAACTGCAAGGGATTCTGTTGGTTCCAAAAGAAGATCTGCTACGTCCGAGTCCGAGGATCAAGAAAGTATTGCAAGCCTAAATCGAGTAAATTTAAGACAGACTAAAGGGACAGTTAGGTCTGTGAGGGTTGGCCCATCGCCATCGCCAGATCACGGTGAGAAACTCCCGACGAGTCCTAACAACGGGGCATCATCCAGGTCATTGTCGACCGCGAGTATGCCGACACACACGGCGGACTAGACCGTGAGGACACGGTGGAGATGAATGCATGGCGGAAGCGACATGGAAGTGGAGATAGTGATGATGAATCTAATCATAGGGCTAATAATTCCTATGCTCAGAACTGGCCTTCAAAGGAAGAACTGGACGCTGCGGACGGCCTTGGAGGAGGACTGGCAGCATCTGAAAGTACTGAGGACTTGACCAATCTCATCAGTATACACCAGGTATGCTCCCATTAACTACTGGGATTTATTCTCTGATGTTAAAAAAGGAACTAGTTTTCAAAAAGTAGTGTTTGGATATAAATTAGGCCTAAAGTACAGGGGAAAATGAATCAGGTGATTATTTAAAGTACGTCTTAAAGCTAAACACAAACAAGTTGTGCACTGCACAGATGTTGATGTAGTCAGTGCACCACTTTATTATTTTTGCCGACCGGCCGTTGGTTAATGGTTCAAGCATAAAGCAAACCACTCACAGTTTAGCTCATAGTATTAGTAGCTGCCCTAGTAAGAATACCACTCAAGACTTCAGACAAGTTTTTAAAATTTTTTAACCATTTTGTGATTTGAATTAATAGTATATTACTATTATAATTATTTGGGGGTTAAACAAAGACAAATTGACTAGGGCGGGATTTGAACCAACAGCCTCCGGATGAACGTACTATTATTAATTATGTTAATTGTGATTATTGTCATCTTATACTCTATGATCAGTATAGCTCCATCCAAGATTATTCTTACCATAAACAGGCCGGGGAAACGGGGTTAGGGTGGAGTATTTGATAAGACTTTTAAGAGAATACCCCTAAGAAAGTTTAATTGCATTTATTTCATTTATTAATTCTGGTTACGAAGCCAATGACTCTCAGAATCTTAAGCAAACTTAATCACTATACTAGCTAAGAACCCCAAGGGGAGAAGACAAAGAAGGAAGTTTCAGTTTTACATGTGGGAGGAAAACCCTAGATATTTATTCCAAGGAAAACCCACGCAATTGGGTAGAGACTAAAAACCAAATCAACATAGTGCCCCCGGCGGGATTCAAACTAGGGTCCCAGAGGTGGAAGGCAACAGAGGTGGAAGGCGAGAAAGAAGGATGCATTCGGCTTAATGCCAATCAGGTGTAACCATGGTAACCATAACAACCCAAGAAAAAAAAAATCAAATCTGAAAAGAACGAAATAAAGTCTTTTGACTGCACAAATGACTTTCGACAGAAACTAACAACATACGTAAAGAAGTCAAAGAGCTGGTGATCTATAATTACAATGTTGAACTTTTGCAACCACTGATTGATCAAACTACCACATAAAAGTTACATTAAATGCACAGGGCGTGATATCCCAACATGGGACTTTGCCGAGTATGAAAGTAGAAGTAGAAGCAGTCTTCATTATCAATGATTGATTATTGATAAAATGACCCCATCACTGTGTAAATCCTCATTGCGTACAACCTGTGGAAAATGTGATTCATGCAGTCTGCACATGAATCATAGCTTCGGTGGGGGTACATGGGTTGGGCGGAGCCTACTGCTGTTTTTTACAATCCAAATTTTTGCATGTTTTTCTCCATTTGAATCACATTATTTTACATGGTTAAATAAGTTGAGAAGATTAGAGGTTCATTCCAGTAAGTTAAAGTAATACTTGGAAATATAGCATTGTATATTGATTTCTCTTTTCCTTCCTCCATGCACATACTAGATTTCCTACCCTAATACTTAAATTATTTACTTTCTGTACAGAGTCTGCATTGTTTTGGACTAAAAAACTTATCCCAATTTGTACCATAATTACAGTGGCACAGACAGCTCGTAAACCAAATCAGTTATTTCAAAATAAAAGCATGTAGTTCGGAAACATTGTTTGTGGTTTTACATGCAGTGTGTACCAATCAATGCTTTTTACTTATGGTATTCACCCAGTAAATCAATAGAATGTAATCAATATGGAAAATGGTAATATGTTGCCAGCAGGCATGTTTAAAACCTGTTTTTACATTCACTAAAATGATAATTGCGAACTGAAAATTCATGACATCCTGAGGTTTGTTGCAACACCTTGGCATGGGCCCAGATTCCATAACAACAAAAAACGCTGGTATTCACGATCAGAAAAAGAAACAATAAAGAAATAACTATTTGTATGTAGGATTTAATGTTTTCTTTAGACTTTATATTTGTTTTGGTTAAGTTCCTGATTTCATTCAATTTCACGCTCGGAAGAACTTATTCAGTTTGGTGGTTTATTATTCTGGAGGTCAAGGGTACAATTAAACCCTGTGTGGTTGATTCTTACTCCGCAGAGAGTTGAAAGCCAAATGTTGGCTAGAAACCAAAAGTTCATATCCTGAACATGCCTACTTTTGCAATTGTGACCTGCCCGAGTGCCTATGTGTACTGTCAATTCACAGAAACTTCTCTTGTAGATTTCAGGCCATCTGTATGATTAATTCAAACTAGGCATAACATGCTGCCTGATAAAAGGATTTACTATTAGATAAGGAATGAGGAAAATAATCTTTTGATTTCACATGCTTCATATTAATTTAGAACAAAGTATTATTTAATTGATACAAGGTAATCTGTCACAGCATGCACAATGTACTTGGTGTACTAGTATGATGAATTAAAGATGCTATGTAGGTCCAATTTAAGGCCCATTTGGCCGAAAAATTAGATTTCAATTTGAAGTAGCTATTTATATTGAATTCTCAAGAAAAATACAAGTTTTCATTTGAGGTACTTCAGGGGAATTCCGCCAATGACTATTATGGCAGTTAATTAAAAACTAAAAATGAATTCTTGTCGGAATCCTGACATGACTTTACATTCATCAGCTGTGTACAAAATATTGTGCGTGTTACGTGTATTTTGTGCATTGTTGCGCAAACATACCAAAGTTTTGGTATGTTTCTCATTTTGAATCAGCATCATATGTCAAAATTTGTTACATTTTTTTTTAATCGGCAAAAATCGGGCTATACAACTTTAATAAATGTTATGCTGATTCAAAACCAAAGTCCATTTACCATTAATCTGATCATTGCAGATGGCGTACGCTATGACTGTCCATTGGCTCACATTGTACACTCCTAATGTTGAGATAGTGAGATGTTTGACCACTACTGTACAAACACACCCTCATACAGAGATGAACCACTGACTGAATCTGAACTAAGGGTTACTTGATGGCAGGCGCGGTTCTAGGGGGGGCTAAAGCCCCCCCCCCAAATTTTTGTCAAGCCCCCCAAAAAAGTGCAAGGGAAAAAAAGAAGAAGATACAAGCTGGAAAATACTGGATCTTTATTAAAAATAAAAATGAATAGATTTGCACGGTCTTTTCACATACTATAAGTCTTGGCCCAGACTACATGACTTGTACGGTTAAATGTTTCATGTGGGATCGGGACAAGCGCGGTGCTTAGAATTTGCGGTTTCCTCCGGCGTGCGCTTCCGCCTTGTTTTGTTTTGTATTACATGAACATAAAAACCAATCTCAGTTTGGAAATGACGATGCCGTGATAAAACACAATTGGCTCAAAATATTATCACCGGAACAATGTTATTTTTAGTAAGTTCTAACCTCTTTTCCTCCCCTCCTTTCCTAAAAGCCTTCCTTTTTTCTATTACGAGTATAAGGAGGCTTGAAAACATGTCTGTTTTAAACATCGCTTTTTGACTTTTCAAAAACAGAGACCTTTGTCTCCCACTTAAACAACAAACAGTCATAGGATGGTTGATTACGAGACCACACCAGAGCCATGTTACATTAGTTTTAACAACGTTTCTCTGTCTATTTATCTCTCGATGGCTACCTCTGGAGATAATAGTTTCCATTTTTCCGCACTCCAATTAACACATCACTAATTCGCTGCAACTGGTTAGGCCAAGTAACAAAAGTAACACGTTTCTCGTCCCCGCACGCCTCCTTTTTGGCTTCCGCCTCTTTGCTTTTCTTTTCTTGTTTACTATTTTATAACAAAAAAGGGGAAACGGGGGGGGGGGGAGTAAAAAAAGGAAAATTCCGAAAAACGAAGTTCCTTGGTTTATTTTTGACTAAGAATTTGTCTATACTTTTTTCACCTTAAGTATTCTTAACTTAACTTAAGAGTATTTGAGTATGAGCCACAGATCGCTGCATGAGCCCGGCGTCGACTCTTCTACCTCAATTGTGATGTTCGCGATATAAATAATATTGAACACATGTACATTTCACTGTTTTTGAATGTTGAAACTTGCTTAGAAAGTGGACTAAAAATACAAATCATTTGTTTTGTCATACATTGCATCAGTATACTCAAATAGAAACAAATGTGAATAAATATACCTTGGCCAGCCATATTTAGCATGGCGGCCATCTTGGATAAAATATATAAAAAATTGGAAAATAGTAAATAGTAACGCCCTGCCTCCTCCTCTTTTTGAAAAAGTCCAGACGAGAAACATGTTACTTGGTTTACCTGGCCTTATACGGTCTCCACTCTCTCTCTCTCTCTCTCTCTCTCTCTCTCTCTCTCTCTCTCTCTCTCTCTCTCTCTCTCTCTCTCTCTCCACCACCCTCCCTCCCTCCATTCCGTCCATCCCCGGGCTTCCGGCGATTTTTTGCCCTTCCTTTCCCCCTCCCCGTTTTTTATAAAGAACTATACTTGACGCCTCAAATGTTTTTTAAAGCTTGCCTTTCAATACATGATTCTCACTCGTCACGGAGAGAATCTTCATAACTGACAAATTTGTATGCTTTTTGAACATTTTGAGTGCTATTTTTTTCTTTGCTTTTCCATTAATAAAACCTCTCTATTATATGATTCTTATATCGAATACCATCAAAATATTTTTTGTGGCCACATGATCTCATCCTGACTTGATTGCACACGGCTACATATTATGATTTCACTCTTCCCTCTGTAAACATCCCATAATATTTTCAATCAAATTCGTTAAACCACTGCAAGCTTTTGTTCTGTCTACCGTTTTGGAGTCAAAATAATTTGCACGCAACTGCATCATGTGTTGTATGATTATTGTATCTTTCTACTTATTATGCGACAAATACATGAAAAATGCGCTGTTTATATGTTCCTTTTCGACTCCCAAAAAGAAATAGCAGTAGCGAAAGTTAGAGGGTGACGTCACGTGCAAAAGGTCTAGCCCCCCTAAAATTGTGGCTCTAGAACCGCACCTGCTTGATGGCCATTCTTAGTTTGAGAATTGAGTCTGAAAAGAAACAGAGTAGTCTCATTGTAGTAATTGTTTGATCACCCATCGCCCAATTGCATACAACTGACCCTTGAAAGAACATCTAATAATCTGTCAGAATAGGAGATGTGGTTGGTTGTGTCCTTCCTTCCTCCATGGTGTCACCCACCATGGTTTTTAGATACCCACCAATTGATTTATACAAAACCCATTTATTTAGGGAAGTGTTTACAGAGGGCTACATTTTTTATTGTTTGTCCATGGACCTCCATGGTTTATCACACTGATATCATTGCTGGCAGGTTTAAGTCACTTGCTGGCAGGTTTAAGCCATAGATGGCTTAAGTCACTAGTTAAATATTTGTATTGATACAAGTCATCTCTGATGGCAGTACTGGAGAGCCCTGTTACAAGCTCCTTTTTTCAAACAGTCAATCAATAATTAACAGGGATAAAAACAAATGGAAATTTTACTTGAGACTGGATTCTTTTTAACTTTTTGTGTGTACAATGAGAAAAAGACTTATGTGATTTTTTAAGAATTCATTTTAGTATGAACTTTTGTGAAACTTAAAAAAAAAAAAATGTTTGATTTAAAAAATATCAGAAGCACAGAGAAACACTCCTCATTCAAAACTGAAAGTTTGGAAGTTGTGTCTGACCGTTGATACGGAGGACTTCAACAAAAGAGATCCAGGTGGTTTAACAGAGCGAGGGCGTCATCTTTCTTGTACAAAACCAGTAGGGACATCACTTTAAAAAAGTCCAAACAATGGGACAAACAAAGAGAATTCCTTCATTTATGGGGTCGACTTGTGTGTGTTTTTGTGAAGAATAACTGGCCTGTTCAGGATTAAATGTTCAGGATTAATTAAGTAGTGACAATCATTTGCAGCATAAACGTACCCACTATAATGACATCATTTGTAGTCTTTGATGCAGAGTAACTTCCCACAATTGACACTCTTCTTGATTGGCTAAATCTTGACCGTTATAATTGAACATTCTTCTCCTCAGGCAGCCAGAGATGGAGAGGTAGAGGTGATGCGGCGTTACTTGGAGCAGATTGGCTCCAACAAAGTTCGCCGCGTTAACAAACTAGACGAGAATAATCTGAGCGCTCTCCACTATGCGGCACGTTACAACCACATCGAGGTTGTTAAATTGCTCATCAAACACGGAGCAGGTAAAGAACATATCCTGTTAATATTGGTCGTTAGGATTCTCCACTGTAGATTTCTTTAATTCACTAATGGGAGACTTTGGAACACTAGGTGGCAGCAGACTTACCATGCCGATTTCCTCTATTTTTTTTCCTAATTCTGAGCATGCGCACATAAAAAAATGGATTTACCTCAACCTGGTATTAAGTCTGCTGCCTTCATCTAGTGTCCCTAAGTGTCTCCCGTTTCAAATGGCGTCTCTTTTGATTGAATGATTTATACTTGTCCCCAACTCAAGACATACACTCAAGTCTTGCTTATATTCAAACAATCTATGGAGTTGTTTGGTCCCATGTACAAAAAGAAACGGAATCGTGCAATTGTTAACATTTCCCAATGGGGGATAAGAGAATATGTGATGAGACTGCTTGTAGAGGTAGAATCTTTCAGTGTCTTGTTGGCAACTTCAACAGGTTGTTGAATCCAAAGTCAAGACTAACATAAACCTGATATATCAGAAGTACCATTGTACTGTGCTACACACTACGACACACTCTCACTCAGTTGCATGATGCGGAACACACCTCCCCATAATGCGCGTCCACCATTTCTGCCACTTGGGAGTCAATTCTTTTGTGTACATTTTGACTCAAAATTACGGACAGAATTGGCCAGGGTGTAAGGTCAATAGGGTCAATAGGGAAAATGGTCAATAGGGGTTCTATGTTATCAAAGCCTCAGAACAGCATAGCAGCAATTCATGCTGTTGATATAACCTATATCCATCCATCATAATATACATTGAGATTAGCTCAGCAGGATTAACTTTGATCCCTAGACCCTGGAAGGAAAGGTGATGATAACACAACGCCCATTCACTTCGCTGCTCGCTGCAAGCGCCCTAATAAAGCAACGACAGCCGTGGCACCTGATCAAGATGGTGATGCGGATGACAATGATGATGAGGATGATTCAAGTGATACAACTGGAATCATTACATATCTGGAGTCTGCCGGTGCTGATATAAACGCACAAGATATCTACGGTCAAAGTCCACTGCATTTTGCAGCCATGAGGGGAAATGATATCGCTGCACAGGAACTTCTTAACTCCAAAAAGATTCTCTTTGAGGTATTTCTCAGTTTAAAGTAAAGAAGTTGAATTTCTTTAATAGTAAATTACATGTTACAATATGTGCCATAGTTCAACCAAATTAAAGCATTCGACTGACCTTTGACCCACAGGCAGTAGACAAGCAGTTAATGACTCCTCTCCACATGGCCTGTACCCATGGCAACCTGGAAGTCGCCAAAATGCTGATAGCCAAAGGGGCGCAACTGAGATGCTGTGATGAGGAGAACAATACCCCATTGTTAGTTGCCTGCACAGAAGGCCATGTCAAAATCGTCCAGCTACTGTTTGCTGCTGGGGAGAACCAAGGAATATTGAGCCAGGTAAAAATCATAAATAGCTACTGCCTAAAGTTTTGGAAGCAAACAATATGAGGCAAACTCTATGCAATCTGTTTGACTAAACCTTCTGTACAAAGCAGCCTGTTTTCTTTTCTATTGCATTAGTCATTTTACTTCTAATCCAAGCGAGGCTACAGTGATGCTAAAGAAGATTGTTGACTGCATTATTCACTTATTTGAGTGTTGATGTTAATGTATGCAATATGTAAATTCTTACAGATGTTAACAGACCGTGATGTGGAATTGAACACACCAATTCATGTTGCAGTTGATAGTGGGAAACAGGAGATTGTGCAGATGTGTCTGGAGAAAGGTAACTAATAACGAAATAACTGCCCCAATTGAACTCTGCAATACCCCCCTTGTACATGATAGGCCGTAGTATTCTGCATAGTGTAGAGTACCCTTAGTTTTCTTATCAGTAGAAACCCATTCAGTGAGTCTTTACAACTCTTTGGAGTTGACAAACTTGCTTGTGGATCTGTGAAATCTCATTTGGGCAATCTACTTATTACTAATGTCGCAAATTCTGTGCCGTTCCAATTTAACTTCTCCACAAACCAGTTTTAGATAGTACACAACTAAACTCCCTTATACTACTATTGTGGTGATTTACAGGTGCCAATGTGAACACCTTCGATTATCAGCGTAATACATGTCTTCATGTAGCAGCAGCAGCTGGTCATCTTAACATTGTTAAGCTGCTGCTGCAGAGAGGAGCCCGGATTGATGCCCTTAATGCAGAACGAGCAACAGCGCTTCACCGTGCCTGCGCATTCAATCGGCAGCATGTTGTGGAGTTCCTAATCAAAAGGTAGGACTACGTTTCATTCTCATTGGACACTTCACAGGTCGGGTCATCTTTATGAATAACAATAATAATAACATTTATAAAGCGCCTTTTACAAAGGTTTTAAGGCGCTGTACAAAAGCATAACGAATAAACACAAATTTGAGCAACTTGGAATAAAAGCATATGACTTTTTAATATGGTTTTGAAGGATTCAAGAGATGATGCCTGACGGATGTGAAGAGGGAGATTGTTCCATAATGTCGGTGCACTGACTGTGAAAGCTCGCTGGCCATACCCTGTGTACCCAGGGGACAAGCACAAATGAGAAGTAGAAGAACGTAGCTTGCGAGAACTGCGGACTTTAGCAATGGAATACCTCTACAGTTGTAGCTTACATCCGTTTACTCCAATCATTTTGTTCTTTTGTTACAGTGGAGCCAAGTTAGAGCGTCGTGACAAGGACAACTTCACCCCGTTGCTAATTGCTGCTAGTAATGGACACAGTGCAACAATAGCTGAACTCCTCAAACAAGGGGCAAATATTAGAGCTGTTGACAAACACGAGAAGAGTGCTGTCTATTGGGCTGCTCAGGAAAATGAAGTCCAGGCTTTAACAGTAAGTGGATATCATTTATTTTAGTTTTATTTTAAATCTTTCTGGTAATTTAACCAAGGAAGCAATTAGCACTAGGCTGAAGATACCTGTGTAGAGAGGACAATAAAGAAATGTTGTTTTAGAAAAAAAACACGCAATCAGGTCAGGACTAAAAATTTATTCAAAATGTGAAGCTCTGTGAGAGGTTTGATTTGAACTGGGGTCTACAGAAGTGAAAGGCAGTGCAGGATACCACCAAGCCTACCTGATCCCGTAGAGCAAGGTTTGAACTAATCATTGATGTCATTATAAGGGAACAAGAGAACTGATTTTGTAACAAACTGTTTGCTATTATGGGTTTTAAGGCACTGCATGGTGAGGCTTCAATGTGTATTCAGTTTGCGGTAACACCATTGTATATATCTACTTTGCCCTTTATAAAATGTTCTTTGTGAAGTTGTCTTGCTATTTATTCTGACAAGAACTGACCTGCTTATTAAGTTCTACCTGGGCGGGAGGTAGGAAATCGCCCAGGACTACTACTTTCGCTTAGTGGATCGAGGTGATTTCTCGTTATTAACTTCACTACCGCGGAGTAAGTTCTTAATTGGTCTCAACATTTCAACTGAATACATTAAACTGTTTGCTCTCGTCGCAGGTTCTGCTTGACCATCGTAAACACAAGGCGAAGAAGCTATTGATGGAATCCGATCGCTACAATAACACACCCTTACACATTGCTGCCGAGAAAGGTTACATTCAAATAGTCAAGGTAATTATACATAAAGGAAGCATTCACATTTCAAATTTTGTGAAATTGTACATGATTGAGCACTATTTTGTTGCCATACAGTAAGCGGTTTTGTACCTACAAAATTACTTGCTTGTTGTTTAAGCAACAACTGGTTATTTGTTTCAGGGATACTCAGTTTGTGGTGATATTTTTGTGTTCTTCCATGATAGATTTTACTGGACAGAGGAGCAAGTCTTGAAGCTAAGAATGAGGAGGAACAGACAGCGTTACACCTTGCTGCTAAGCATGGACGAGTCCAGTAAGCAAAAAACATATAGATGGCATTTGGAGTGTTGTTGTGCTGTCTTTCATTATACATTCTTATTAGAGATATTTTCATGGGTTATTAAAACTATCAGCTTGTCGGCCACAGAATGGACCAGTTTACAATAAACATTTTTGTTAAGTTACTAAATGCAAATTAGCCGTTGTAAACTAAAAAGGATCTACAGAATAAATGCAAAAAAATAGTTAGTGGCTTGACGTTTTGACCCTAGCATAGTCTTTCTCAAAGGCTAAAATCAGTTACAAAATGGATGCTCTTTGTATAGTTGACAGTTTTTTCTAAAGATTGATGACAGTATTTATGTTAATTTGAGATGTGTTATCTCTGTTTACAGCACTCTAAATGAGCTTGTGCGTAGAGACATCACAGGAATCAATGATGAAGATGAAAATTCCAACTCTCCATTACATCTAGCAGCTTCAGAGGGTCATGCTAAGTGTGTGCTGGCTCTGATTGAGGCTGGTGCCGATATTGAAGCAAGGTAATAGCAAATCAGTTCATCCTTCGTTGTGGCTGAGTGGTTTAATACACTGAGCGAGTGATATATGCATGTGGATTTGTTCACAGAATTCGGGGAAAGTACTGAGTTTACACTGAAGTGCTTAAAATGTACATCAGTGTTAGGGTAAAAACCAAATAATCTTTATCCCCAAATACAAAGTTAAAATCTATTGAACCCAGAATACTTACTTACTTTGCGTTTTGTTTCAAAGCAAACATCCTTATTTTGCATTTGTTTTCAAAATCTGAATCCTAATGAAGTGCATGCCTTTTATTGTTGAATAGAAACCAGTCCTTATGGACACCATTGGATTGTTCTGCTGCCAATGGGTGGGTGAAGTGTGCCACTGCCCTCCTAGAGAATGACAGCCCTGTGGATCCCACCGATAAATCTAAGGTAGCAAAGTTACTTTGTTGTAACTTATGATCATCTCTTTTTACAAACCAGCTTGGAATCAAATAACTGTTGTCAATTTTCATGCCACTCTAAGGATTGACTACTCGTATCGTTTTTGATGAATTTGAATGTGAGTTAACGCATTTTCACATTGGGTAGTAGAAGGTGACTAGAAGCCATGTGGTGTAATGATTTGACTCCTTAATTTAGACACAGAAGATGAACAATATGTCTCCTTTTATATTTCCTCAGACAACTCCTCTTCATCTGGCCTGCAGGAATGGCCATGTTGATATGGTGAAGCTACTTGCAAACTGGGGAGCTGACCTATCCCTTAAGGATGGTGATAATCGTAATTGCCTAGATTTGGCAATCGACAAAGGACATCAGTATGTTAACAGTTTACCATAAATTACATCCAACTACAAACAAATTTTGCACTACTTCTTTTTACTTTAAGTGCACCTTTACAAATTAACTTTATCAGCCTTCCACAGTTGCTACTCTAGTCTTGGTTCAAGACCCTCCTGTTAGTTATATCTTCCCAAGACCCCTATAATGGGAGTCCGCTACTGTTGAATGATGTTTGGATCACTTTGAGAGTTCTTATTTAAAGGAACATTACAGAATTGGTTTTTGCTACCAAACAGTTGCTGGCAGTGTAATCACTTTATGTAATCCACCATATACATAAACTGACAAACCTGTAGAAGTTTGAGATCGATCGGCCATCTGGGTCACGAGAAAATAGTGAAAAACCGATTACACATTTGCATGAAATCATATAGATTCAACAAATGACTAAAACGCTCACTGAGCGATAAACTCCAAACGGAAAATTAGTTTATTCATTTCTCATCAAATATGGCATTTCAGACATAAATATTTCAAGGGATGTTTTCTACTATCATCATCATTAGACCGTGTAAGTTTTATGTAAATCTGTGATCAAAAAGTATATTTTACAAGTTTTGTTCTTACCAATTCTGTAATGTTCCTTTAACCATTTTGTCTATTTCTCTTTGTAGAAATGTTGCCCTTGCCATTATTAGCCTCAAGAATTGGCTTCATGCAATGTGCACAGTTAGCCGGGATAAATACACCAAAATGAGGATGACACCTATGAGGAAACTTATCAAGAAGATGCCAGGTAAGAAATCCCTCAACTTGTTTCTCCTTTTCCTCTCCATGAATTTTGTTTTAATAAAACAGCTACTTATTGATAGTGGCTGTTGCCAAGTGGGCCCTCTTACTGACTTTTATTAATGTATTCTAATTGATATGCATGCATATTGCTTTTCTTGCAGACGTTGCAGAGGTGGTTTTCAACAAGTGTTTGATGGAGAATGAATACCCACCTGAGCATTACAAGTATTGCATTACATTTGACTGTGAGCTTCTTGATGATATGTTCTCCAAGTGGGATGACAATTCTTCAGGTAGGAGAATTCTCATTTTAGCAACATTTTAAAAACAAGTTTATCCCGAAAGTAGGACAATAATAATTGTCTTCAAGCAAACTTGAATCCTTGACTTTGATTGGTTGATCCATAGCAACAAGAGTTTGATGCAAGTCATGTATCACACCCTGTTCTAACATGTTGTTCTAATGCTACAAGTTGCGCTAGTTTAAAATAAGATAAATTTGTTATCACAGGCACACCCGTGGAATACGGGAAAATATAGCTCATCTTTGTGTTTGTCCCATTTTAACTTCAAGGCTTTCGGCCTCGCTTGATATGGGACGCAGAAGCACTATATTTTTCCGTATTCCACTCAAGCTTGTGTGATAACAAATATAACAGCAGTTCTTATTGTGCTTTATCACACCGCCGGGCATTTTAAAGTGCATAGGTATGCAAAGCTATGTTTGAATGATAGACCCATTTAAGTAGAACTTTGTAAGCACTTACCAAGTGATGCGGCAAAATCTAAAGCTAATCAAGGTTTTAAAACTTGTTGAAAAATCCAGTTATGATCCATTTCAACTCAAATAATTGAATAATATAACCTCATTTATCTGTTTATTTCTCGAGCTAGGAAGTAAATATCACCAGCACTTTGAGTCAGGTAACTAATGATGGTGACATTTCAGTCCAGTTCATTTGTGACTTGATTGGAGACTAACTAATTCTTACCACTCGTCAACTATCCAAATATGTCTTTGGCTAAAGTGATGTTGCTTGCTTTGGTTGTTAAGTCATTGTACTATGTTGTAGTATTATCATCATTTGATGGATTTACATGCAGGAAGTTTATTGTTTGTATGGTCTATTTGATAGGATGATATTCACTGTACTGCCTGCACCTACATGTAACTAGTGTTTCGCACTGTCGTATTTTCTGGAGATAGTATTGAGCCCTTGTAGACCGGGCATTTGTGTAAACATTTATTTGGACAATTTGTCCTTTATCTTGTTTTTTTATGTCATAAATGTCTAGAGAGTGTTAGAAAAACTAACTTGATAATGGCTCTGAAGTATTACCACAATAAAAAAAACATGGTATTAACAACCTTGGTTTAGGTTTTGTTGCAAATTTGAAACATAAACCAAAGCCGAAGGGAATTCAAAACAGGCGGTAGTGTAGCTAAGGTTTGTGGCATCTGAGAGAGAAAGGTGCCCATTGACTCTTTTATCTGTGAAAATCTTAGCTTTATTTTGAGAACTTTGTAATAACAATGACCCATAACATAACCGCATACCCCCGGCTTAAAAAGCAAACAAACAAATTAAATAAGACCTTTATTGATTTGGTGCACCCCTTAGGCAGCGCTGGGGGCTCATTCCCCCCTTGCCCCTCCCCCCTCAAGCTGCGCCACTGAAAACAGGAAACTGTTGTCTGCGTCAACCCTTCCTGTTTTAGTCCATGTGTCACAAGCACATGTATGCATTTCTTCTGCGTTTTTTTTTAGGGGTGGGGGGGGGGTAAGCAGCTAATTTCCTCAGTATTGAAAGTAGAAAACTAAATACAATCTGCACTCTGTTGAAATATGTACATATCATGTTTCAAGTTCAAATTTATTTATTTGATGTTCTTGTTTTTGATGTGTTGATAAGACTGTAAAAACTGAAGGTAGCTAATGATTGACATGGTTTTAAATTTCACTGTGGTTTTTTGTGATAGGTGCTGAAGGTTTTTTTCAACTGATTTTTTGTATATACACAAAATATGGAAGGTAGGGTAAAGGCTGTGTGAGTAAAAGCACAACATTGAAGTCATATATTCAAAGGACAGATGAGTTGATTACTGACATGAATTTCTTGGCATGGCTAATTAAAGGGAAGGTACACGATTGGTAATCACTCTAAAAAGTTATGGCAATCAAAACTTACTAGGTTTTGAAGTACAGCAACTTTTGATAGTATAAAGCATTTTAAGAAATATTTCAATTAAAAAATTAGTGTGGATATGGAAAAAGATGTCGGTTTTTATCCCCTCAAATTTGAATATGAGAAACGTTTACGTCAGAAACATTTCTCAGATTATATATTCTCATGAGGGATTATTCTTCATGCGTGGACATAACCGCTCCAGATTTTGAGCGATATCCCCAAAACGCCACCACCTTTTGAAATGAAATTTTCACAAGTTAGTTTTATTGTATATATCTACATTTATATAGGATTAAAACAATCTAAGGTATACTTTGCCTTTAAGTGACAATGTATCTGTTTTGTGCAGTGCCCTTTCCCTACTGTGTTGTGAATGTATAGCTTAACTTGAACATGCTCTTTATTGTCAGCTGCTTGGACATTGTTAGGCGTCTTGTGATCATAAGCAGCAAGTCTGTCCAGTAGAAGACAAGAATAAAGTCATTGTAAATGTATGTGTTTTTTGACTGTAGGTGTAGACATATTTGAGGCTATGTTCTTGTGATGTTTTTGTAAGGATAACCCGTTAGTGATCCATTTTAGATCCAGGACCCACCATTTATTTCCAGTGAAGACTCATCTTTGATGGAACTATTCAGAGCTAACTCCAAACTAGTAGTTTGTTTAACACCCAAGGAAGCTTATGCACAGACTGGATATTGATACTGAAATGATCTTGTTTGTATTCTAGATAATGTTTCTGAGAGATCAGGGGGCTCTGATGACAACTCTCCTTTTCATGACAATGGAAAACTGCTTTCCTCTGCGACTCCTTACACAACAGATGCAGAAATCTTGAGGACAAACCACCCCCTGACGATAATGGTATGCTCCGTGAATGGATTTTACAACTTCTATGAAGGGTTGATAGACAAATTGCACGTTGCAGGAAAATGTGTTTTCGAGCAAACCAATAAATAAATTACAATATAATTGGTTCCCGCTCTTTCCAATATGCAGCAGCTCAGTTATGGAACAGTTTTCCAGAGGTTGTTAAACGGGCCAAAACATCAGAACAATTCAAAATTCCGGGTGAAAACATATCCTGTTTACTTTGTACAAATTTCCCCTTTACAGCGCATAGGGACCTTAATACAATGATATGCGCTAAAATAAGAATGTTTTTTATTATTACTATTATAATAGAGTCTGTCCTACACCAATATAGGATTGTAGCACATATTTGGCGTATTCCGAGTCTTGCAGATAAAGAAATGGGATTGGCTTCTTGGGTGGGATTCAAACTCAAGACCATCAACAATTTAGAGCAGATGTCTTAACTTCTAGAACCACTGACCTCGCCTGGTGACAAACAACCTTCCATCAGCTAACTACATCCATTGCTTATTATTTCAACATGGAATTGTATCGTTAAAAAAAACCAGATTTGTGAGGAAGGCAGTTACAAAAAGAATACTGTATTTGATGGTTTTTCTTATGTAGGTTAACTCCAGACGTGATGAGTTGCTAGGCCATCCACTAGTCACTAGTCTACTCCAGCATAAGTGGGACAGCTACGGTAGATTCTTCTACTACGTGTCACTGTTGTTCTACACTCTTTACCTTATCTTCTTGACTGGTATGTTTTCTGTTTGGTTGGGTTTCAGGATGGGTTGTTTTTAGGGGCACATATATGTTTTAGTTTATTGTACAAATCTACAATGCTAATTATGAAGTGCGACAGTGTGATTTTTGTAACAGTAAGATGAAATGTATATCTTTTATCAAATTACGATGTATATTTTGAAAATGATATTTTGGATATTTTGAAAATGATTTGTTGGTCGTTGTGTTTGACTTTAATGTGCCACTGTCTGTATTATTTAATGCCTTGTTTGATTAATTATTCAATAATGCAACGATACAAAACTTTGCCCTGAAAAAAGAAATACATTTTGTTTTTTTCTGCAGGTTATGTAGCGACAAACCCACCTCCTTTTTATTACAACATTGATGAGAACAAATCAATTAGTTGGTATGCGGATGGCGAGGAACGCTGGAAGAAGGGTTTCAGTCCCCTCACTCATTTCGTGTTTGGAACAATTGGTGATTGGGTCATCATTGTGTTATCAGGAATCAACATCTTCAAGGAGGTAAGGTTGAGTTGTTGTTTTTTTTTTTATAACCAAGGACTGCTGCTTATCTCAGATAGAAATTAAGGCCCTTTGCGAAACCACGGTTTTGTCTCTGGCTAAGGATCCGTCAGTTATGTTTAGAACATGTGCTTTTATGGCATGTGGCCAAGTGGATAAGAGCATCGGACTCAAGCTCTGGTGTTTCTGTTCAGCAGAGTGTGGGTTCGAGTCCCAGTGGTGACACTTATGTCCTTCAGCAAGACACTTAACAATTATTCGGTTGGGACGTAAAGCCATAGGTCCCGTGTGTTGTGTAATGCGCGGGACCATGCACTTAAAAAGAGAAGGGGTTCGCCCCGGTGTTCCCGGTTTGATTGGCAGCATATTGCGCCATAGCACCTTGTAAACCAATTACAAGGTGCTATGTAAAGGAATAGGTCTTATACTTTAAAAAAGGTAGCTCCATAATACCTTGCAGGAAAATACTGAATGGTGAAGCCCTTGAGCATCATTGAGTGACGATATAAGCGCTGTATAAGAAGCCACTATTGATATTATTATTATTATTATTCTTTAGTACAGGGCTTTAAAGGTCAGAGCCCTAGCCATGGTTTTGATAAGGCCCAAACTCTATACACAGCCTGTCGTAGCCGGGCACTGTAACACTTAAGTGCACCCTCTGTGGCTTGTAAATAAAGACTCAGAAGTCACAAAAGTAGCCATTTGTGACCTTTTATAATTCTCACCAAAGATACCACCAAAAATTGAAAATCCTGTTCACAATACTGAATTAACTTGTGATTTTTAATTTGCTGATGCATTTGGTGCTCAGAATTGTTGCTAGCGACAACCCGAAAACTGTACTAGAGAATTATGTGTACATAATAGGTTAAAGGTGTAGAATTTGATCTTTTGAACAATGTGGCAACCAAAAGTACTGAAGACAAAAAAACATGCATTCTTTGCACACTCAGTTGTTGGAACTCGCCATTGTTTTTCTATTATTCCTTTTTCTAAAGAATTCCTTTGTGGGGACCCAGTTGTGCCTACCCACTACTTGCTGTTTTTAAGCTGTAACTTTGTCTTCCATTCATTTTACAGCTAGTCCAGATGTACCATCAGAAAGTCAACTACTTTGGTATTGTGAATTTACTTGAATGGTGTATCTACACACTGTCCATCCTGTTTGTCTTACCACTATCTGGAGTAGCATATGGATACACTGAAGATGCAGACTGCAGTGTGGCCATGAGTCCAGTCTGCATCACACTGACTCTGGTAAGGTACCTTACAAGCTCGGCCAAATCTCGCTGGCCCACCCGCATCTCCATCCCTGGCCCCCCCTGCCCCATCCCCGGCCCCCCATCCCCCTGGCCCCCCATCCCTCCCCTGGCCCCCTCTCATCCCCCTGGCCCCCATCAGTGTTGGTTCTCATTGCGCAACCCTGGGCTCCATCTTGAGGTAACAATATTTACGGGTACAGGGAGGGTAAATTTATTGTCAAGTGTCCAAACCATTTTGGTGGGGATTGTAGATACACATTAGGGGCTCGATATGGGGCATGGTGTACCCTCTGCCCCATATCGGGCATGGTATAGATACAACATTGTTTGCACAAAGGAGTGCTCTATCTATTTTAAATGAAATACATCAAGCTGTTAATACACATTATGGTTAAATTTGTACTGAAACAGATGCTCAATTTATTATCTTGTTAGAAAAAAAATGAGTGCATAATATTGTGTTTTGTGGATATAATGTTTTGCATTTGGAAAAAGATGTTAATTCTTGATGATAATCTTGGCATAATCTTTCCTGAGAAGGAGAGTCATACATTGTAGGCTGGTGCTCGACATTCAATCTATTCTCTTCTAGCTGTCCTTATGAGAACCAGATTAGTCAATAACAGCGTTGAAGAAAACATCAAATTGTATTGAAGTTTTTACATGAAGAATGCATTCATGAGTTGATGGAATTGTTTGTTTTCAGCCCTGGCAATGGCAGTGTGGCGCTGTGGCCGTCTTCCTAGCTTGGATTAACCTGATCCTGTTCCTGAGAAAGTTCCCCCAGTTTGGCATTTATATTGTCATGTTTACAGGTTGGTACAGTCGTTTCAGAAATGCTTACTCTACTTGTTTTATTTTGGTTCAACAAAGAAGAGATGAAATTATTATTATTAAATTATTTTGGGTACTTATATCAGAGTGCTACCACCTAAACAACCTGTGGAATTGTTTCTTTTGTGTCTACTTATTCAGGGGCAGTGGTAAGACGTCTGCTCATTAATACACACGTTTTATAGTCAAGGATAATGCTTTGATTAGTCATAGATCTCTAACACCATTATGGTAACTCAACACCCAAACTGTTAGATTCTGATTATGGTGGGGTGCCTGATCCCATGAGTGATTTACTAGGATCCTTCCTCACTCTAACAAAATCCAACACCACATGGTAACTCAACACCCAAACTGTTAGATTCTGATTATGGTGGTATGCCTGATCCCATGAGTGATTTACTAGGATCCTTCCTCACTCTAACAAAATCCAACACCACATGGTAACTCAACACCCAAACTGTTAGATTCTGATTATGGTGGTATGCCTGATCCCATGAGTGATTTGCTAGGATCCTTCCTTACTCTAACAAAATCCACCACATGGTAACTCAACACCCAAACTGTTAGATTCTGATTATGGTGGTATGCCTGATCCCATGAGTGATTTACTAGGATCCTTCCTCACTCTAACAAAATCCAACACCACATAGTAACTCAACACCCAAACTGTTAGATTCTGATTATGGTGGTATGCCTGATCCCATGAGTGATTTACTAGGATCCTTCCTCACTCTAACAAAATCCAACACCACATGGTAACTCAACACCCAAACTGTTAGATTCTGATTATGGTGGTATGCCTGATCCCATGAGTGATTTACTAGGATCCTTCCTCACTCTAACAAAATCCAACACCACATGGTAACTCAACACCCAAACTGTTAGATTCTGATTATGGTGGTATGCCTGATCCCATGAGTAATTTACTAGGATCTTTCCTCACTCTAACAAAATCCAACACCACATGGTAACTCAACACCCAAAGTGTTGGAGTCTGATTATGTTGGGGTGCCTGATCCCATGAGTGATTTACTAGGATCCTTCCTCACTCTAACAAAATCCAACACCACATGGTAACTCAACACCCAAACTGTTAGATTCTGATTATGGTGGTATGCCTGATCCCATGAGTAATTTACTAGGATTTTTCCTCACTCTAACAAAATCCAACACCACATGGTAACTCAACACCCAAAGTGTTGGAGTCTGATTATGTTGGGGTGCCTGATCCCATGAGTGATTTACTAGGATCCTTCCTCACTCTAACAAAATCCAACACCACATGGTAACTCAACACCCAAACTGTTAGATTCTGATTATGGTGGTATGCCTGATCCCATGAGTAATTTACTAGGATCTTTCCTCACTCTAACAAAATCCAACACCACATGGTAACTCAACACCCAAAGTGTTGGAGTCTGATTATGTTGGGGTGCCTGATCCCATGAGTGATTTACTAGGATCCTTCCTCACTCTAACAAAATCCAACACCACATGGTAACTCAACACCCAAACTGTTAGATTCTGATTATGGTGGTATGCCTGATCCCATGAGTAATTTACTAGGATCTTTCCTCACTCTAACAAAATCCAACACCACATGGTAACTCAACACCCAAAGTGTTGGAGTCTGATTATGGTGGGGTGCCTGATCCCATGAGTGATTTACTAGGATCCTTCCTCACTCTAACAAAATCCAACACCACATGGTAACTCAACACCCAAACTGTTAGATTCTGATTATGGTGGTATGCCTGATCCCATGAGTAATTTACTAGGATCTTTCCTCACTCTAACAAAATCCAACACCACATGGTAACTCAACACCCAAAGTGTTGGAGTCTGATTATGGTGGGGTGCCTGATCCCATGAGTGATTTACTAGGATATATCCTAATATGGTATCGAATCTAAACTCATTTTAAACCAAATTGATGTTGATACTTTTGTACAGATGTGACGAAGACCTTTCTGCAGTTTGCCATTGTGTTCTTTCTCTTCATCATTGCCTTTGGATTGGCTTTCTATGCCCTGCTCATGAACCAGGTATAAACGTTTAAAATTGTAATTCTTGAAAATTATTGTTTGATACAAGATTGCAGATCAACCGAGAATGTCGAAATAAATAGGGTAATTAATACATGTATTTTTCTTCTTCTAAAGGAACCCTTTCATCGTGTTCAATACTCGTTGATTAAGACCTTTGTGATGATGATAGGAGAGTTGGAATTTGATGCCATTTTCCACCAACTGGACTATCTTCAGCGGGGTAATGAAGACAAGAACGAGGACGATCTGTTCTTGGTGGAGGTTTATTACAAGGGAGTAACGTACTTTGTCTTCACCGTCTTTCTCGTTCTACTGTCAATCATTGTCATGAACTTACTGGTGAGTAACTCTAATGGTATCTCTGTCAATCAATCACACAGGCTGTTTGGTGCAGGCATGATATTCTTACTACTTAAGTCTGATTTCCGATTTTGTTGCTCTTGGAAAAATCTGGAAAAGTTTGATAATAGCCTGAAAAGTCTATTACAGCCTACACCGTGTGTACATTTAGGTCAGCCCTTGTAATCAATCAAATATTCCTGCTTTTTTTTTCCAAGGACCAAGTATCATGTCTGTCGGTGGCATAGCAATTGGGTTCATGGCACAAGAAGGCACAGTTTGAGGATGGTGCCCTGCACTCACTTTCTCTATGAACATTTCATTATTTCGAGATGTTATGAGTTATAAAGCAAACTTGATGCACAACGTACTCATGTACACAGGTACATGACACATACACACCCTAGTGTTTAAACACCTGCAATCGGGGACCTCCTGTTGTCCCCCTTTTGTTTGTACGTTTGGCAACAGCTTTCATTGGTTGTGTACACACTTTCCAACTGGGGACCTTTCCTCAACCGGGGACCTTTCCTCAACCGGGGACCCTACTGTCCTCTTTTGTTATAGGTCCCCAGTTTGAATGTGTAAACCTACCCATCAACCCCTTCCCACCACACAGCTCTGTGTTTCATACACTCTGTGGACATTCCTTTGTTCTGTGCACTTAAGAAAAAACATATTCTTCAACACTGTAAAAAACCCTCTTTTGTTTTTAGGTTCACTCTTTTTGTGTAACACTTAAACGCCAACCCACACTCATTCACCGCTTAAAAAGAAAAAGAAAAACCTTGGTCCATTCAGCCGCCCTCCTCCCCCTTAGGCAGCTATAAAGCATGTGCTCCCCTTCCTTTGTGCTCCACTTGCTGTGCTACTGATACCATCACATACAAGACAAAGTCAAAATCCAGATGATGAAATTAAGGTTTAATTGGTGTGACACCATCAGAAACCCAGTCCAAAACAGGAATTTATGTGCACTCTTTCATCATGTCAAACGTGTAGGTTGGTCTCGCTGTAGACGACATCAAAGGAGTCCAGGAACAAGCCAAGCTGCAACGTCTTGGTATGCAGGTCAGTGAACAGATCCTCATTATGCCGGTATTCACTGGCCATTCTGATTTCCAATAATGTATGTGCTTTTTTCTTTGTTGGAATGATAACAATAGAAATGTTGTATCTGCTAATGTTCGATGTTCATGACAACTGAACACCATAACCCCAGTGATTGGGCCAGTTGATTGATTTCTTAAAACAATCCCAGCTCCCTGGGGTTGATGCGGCCTGGGCTACAAGAACCACCTCTGCCCTCACAGTACAATTTTTTCCCCTGGGTGAAGAGAAGCAATAATAGTTCAGTGTGTTGCTCCAAGTTGCTCAACTCACAAGTGTAATGACCCGGATTACAATCCATGCCCTGATAACTTTGGCCACAATAAACTGAGCCCAGTGTGCTACACCCGCTACGTCACGACAGGCCGTGAAAATGAGACTTATGTCCACAAAACTGACCAATGTGATATTTTGTGTTGGATAGGTGAACCTAGCCATGGAAGTACAGGAAGCCTTGCCAAGGTTTATGTGGAGACGTTCAATCATGAAGAAACTGACTGTCTACCCAAACCAACAAAGCAGAAATCTATGGTCAAAGTTCTACAACTGGTACTCTGGACGAGAG
Organism: Pycnopodia helianthoides; assembly: GCA_032158295.1. Classification (NCBI taxonomy): domain Eukaryota; kingdom Metazoa; phylum Echinodermata; class Asteroidea; order Forcipulatida; family Asteriidae; genus Pycnopodia; species Pycnopodia helianthoides. The sequence continues at coordinate 20,555,040 of CM063252.1, read as the reverse complement.
GATCTTATTGGTGATGCTATCACCACAGCACTGAATCCACCCTTGGTAGGATACCCTCATTTTTGTTTTAAAAAAATTACCAAGGGAAACTCCTGAATTGATAGCTGTCAAACATCATTGTTAAGTTGGGATGTATGTTTAAATCCTAATTGGTACTTCCCAGCAAGGATATTAACTGTGCCCAGTTAAGAATCTTGGTTGCCTTACTACTCAGAGATGATACTGCTCTAATGCTAACTGGAACCTAAGTTTCAAAATGTAACACCATTGGGTGTTGACCTGCTGTTAATCACCATCCTGAGGCTACTATCCTCATTGGAAGATACATACTTGAAAATTATGTCATTTTGATCTACATGGTTAACCCTCATGGCCATAGAGCCTTCAAAAACCTAAGAATGTTTCAACTCAACATCAAACCAGGTGGACTCGTGCAATTCCCAGCAACTGCTTATTCAATGCAGCACCTCTTCCGTTAAAATAATCAAGATGTTGTAATGAATTTTTGTGAATAAAGGGGAAAAAAAGATGTGGACAACAGTTTTGTTTTCTTGCTCAATTGTTGTAGACAAAGCTTGAGGAAATCAAACAGCAGCAAGATGATCTGTCAAGCACTGTGAAGAATGTGAAATATCGGCTGAAGATGCTCAGAGGTCAGAATGATCGTATTGAAGGAATGCTGGAAGCACTCCTCAAGAAACAAGATGTAGACTGGCAAGAAGGAGAGGCAACTGAAGAAGTTGGGGAGTAAAAGTGAAGCGGAAGTTTTGGATAAAGGTCAAAAGTCAAGTTGATCGGTTTCTTTAGCAAGGGATATTTTACTGTTAAATGGTGTTTTATACCATATGTAGATATTCATGACATTAATGTCTTTATATGGAAACTACAATAGTCTCCTGTAAATAGAACAAATGCGCCTTTTTATAGAAAACATTGCATTGTTGAGGTGTTTAATTGTTTTATAAGACTGTAAAGTTTTGATTGGAATGACTTTTAACTCCTGGGCCCAATTTTATAAAAGCAGAAAAGAGGGCTTAACAAATTTCGTTGCTAAGCAAAATACTTGTGGGGCACCAGTCGCAACAATTAAAACTGGATAGAATTTTGGCTGGTAACCTGTTTCTGCCAGCAAGATGTTACCGCACTTAGCAAGTTTTTGCGCTTACAGGCTGTATGAAGCAAAAATAAGCAGGATGACACATATGAAATGCTACTTTGGCTAGTAACCTTATTTTGGTAAGCATATTAAGAAAGCTCTATGAAGTTGGGCCCAGAAGCTACTGTTTGTTTCCCAGACTCATATAAACTCTCCATTAAACCAAAAAACATATAGGCCCTACTGATTTTATACATGGAAGACTTTCTAATCATTTTCAAGGACCATTTTAAAAAGTATTCAATCCCAACTTTGATGAAGATTAATTTATAAAATGACATCAAATGAAAAAAAAATGTGTAAATATTTTGGATACATTTTAAGTTTACAATAAATTAGTATGGGCTTTTATATATTTTTTATTATATGTATTTTTATTATAAGTGGTTTTTTTTTAATAGAGAGATTTATCAGAAGAAAAAAAATCAAAGGAACTCAAAATCATACTTTTTCATAACTAACCTTTCCTAGAATAAATAATATCAGCGCGATTCCAATTAAAAAAATCATGAGGTACAATTCACTCAAAATCACATTTGTCAATATTTGAACTATAAAATTTTCAGGAAAGACTTATAGACTGTAGTTAATAGAGAAATTATCTATAACAAAATTTGTATATGTATATTGCATGCTAAGTAGGATGTGACTTTAGCAGCTGTGCAATTTCGTAATAACTCAGAATCATTATGATCATCACTGTTTATAGACTGACTAATCATTCAACCATTTTACTAGATCATTTAGTACCTAAAGTACAGACATCAACCATGACTCCCAAGAGTGATTCACTAGGATCCTTCGTCACTCTACCAAAATGCAACGCTATCATGGTAAGTTAACACCCAAACTGCCGGACTCTGATCCCATGTAAATAAAGCATCTAATCAGTTAACTAGTACAGTCTTCAGTCTAACGGTATCAACCGAAACACGCAGATTGATTTTGAAGGGTTTGAGGTTTAGGGTTAATCCAGGTAGACACTCCTTCTTATTGTGATGATTCATGTTATTAAATTGGTTTATTGTCTTTCATTTGTAGAATTTAAGGTTTTTCTAATCAACATTCCTTCTCGTACAAATAGTATAAAAAGTATAACACAACTTTGATAGTCTTAGAAGCTGCAGTGACTTGTCAAGCACTTCTTTACAAACATAAATGAGTATTATGTTTTTATATCTGCAGTACAGTAGTAATTTGTGTAAAACAAATTCTTCTAGAATATGCTGTGTAAAATTGAATCCCTTTATCCATGTTGTATTTTAACATTTTCAAGTAATGCCACTCTGGAGGGACCTATCAAATAGTCAGACCTCAGTAATGTATTCAAGGAACAACTTCTGTGTAAAATATTTGTTCTTGTATTGGGACGTCCATATTGTAGAGGGTCCCAATGTTTTCTTTGTTCAACCCAGAATCACTTATAAATTTACCCATCAGTCAGTTTCTCTTGTGGTTTATAACTTGATGTTTAGTCACAATGTTTGATATGATGTATTCCTTTGATGGGACAAACTTGTGGAACGTAACTTTTTCATTATTTTTTTAAGTACACTTAATGCGATTGATATCCACCATTCAATTTAATGGAGTAATTGCAATTGGGATAAAGAATACTATACTTTTACTACGATTGTTTAGTAAGTAAGACATTTCTGTTCGCTACTTGCACAGATCCGCCATGTGCAGCCTGGACTTCATGCTTCATTTGTATTGTATTTAGGGTATCTGTTTGGATGAAAGTGTCGTTACATTACCGTGACAATACAGATTTCCACAATTCAAGGCTCTACACGCAAATGGCTGACAGTGCAAAGAGCAAATAAATGTGGGGGTTGTGGGTTTGAATCCCACCTGAGTAGTAGCTTGTCAATTGGTTTCTTTCAAGCCCTTGAAAGCACTGAGTATACATTACTAAATACATGTTGGTGTAAGGTCACAAACAAAATTAAAAGTTGCAACTGTAAATTAGGGCTTGACGATTAGTTCACTACACAACTAGTCACGCTTCAATTACTTGCGACATCGACACGAGTTGCACCAGTCACCCAGGCCTTCTGTAAATCATAGATTTAAAATAAACAGAAGTCATTTACATTGATTCTACAGTAAATGTTTTCCAGTTGTATACTTTGTAAGGATCATGAATATTATGCTAATGTCTTTGTGTTATATGTTTTCTAAACTATTGTTATTTCTATAACAATCCAATTCTTTCAGTGTCTATAAGTACAGATATTTCTTGCATAATAATCACTTGTTCTCTGAAATTAATTGATTGCTTCATATTAGTTTTATAGCACATACAACTTGATCTTTGGTCTTAATAGCTATTTGTATAATATTTGCAAGTTAATTAATCAGAAAGTTTGTTTTAAACTTAATCCTAACTTAACAAACCTTTAACATTGGCTGACATCAGAAGAGTTATTTTGTATAATTTGTAACAATTTGTTAGGCCTACTGGAAAATGTGTTTGTTTTTCTTTGAAAGTCTTGGTTTGTGCATGTTTTGTTATTTTTTTTATAAACAATCTCACTTGATTTTTTTGTTTTGCTAGATAAATATGTTTGATTCTGTTGAAAATTCTTGGTTTGAATGTATATTTTGTTATCTTTTATAAGTAAATGCAATTTGAATCATTCTCTCTACCTCCCTGCTGTTATTCATGGTTTGGTTGGATTTTATTTTTGGTATCATCTTGTTTTCATATAAATATTACAGTATTACTAAATTCCAAACATATTTTTTTCTACTTTGAAATGTGAACGCTTCAGAAAAATGTCAAGGTTTTTTTCAAGTTCCATGATGAAATTTTCACCATTAGGTATCATAAAATTATCAAAATATGGTAATTATTGCATACTCTGAGTTACTTATCATTCATCATAGATTGTAAGAACAGATTAAAAATTATTGGAGTCATGATAAAATAGTGAATAACTCCATTACTATTCATTCACTCTGTTGTCTGGGATTTGTAGGGAACAGAAAACTAATAAAATTGTTTTGTTTTGTTTTTCTAAAGAGGCTACTAATGCTGTTATTCAAATATCCACTGTAGTATCAAGGAACATTGCTGTACGATGTCCATAAAATGTCTTATAGAATGAGACATTCAAGTTTTTGAGAAATTGCACATAATATGGGCCTGTCTTGTTGAAGACAGTGTATATATTTTAATATAACCAATTTCAATGAAAGATAAAGATCAACGTTATAATCAACTCCAATTAACTTAAAGTTTATTCATTTATCAGTTTAAAACTTTGTTAACTTGTTGAAACAGTTTTTGACCAAAATGCTTGAATGTACACCTTTTTGAATTAAACCACATGAAAAACTTAAATGGGTTGTCTCCCATCCTCGATAGTGTCTAACTAACATGCTATAAAACCAACTACTTGTCAAAACTGCAGTAAATTTTGTAATTAATTTTCAGTGATGAAGGCAACTAAAAGCAGTCCTTTTGTGGGAATATTCCCTGGAATATGGAATATGGTAATTTACATTCAGTGAGTGGAAACAAAAACCTGACAGTTGGGAGTGTGGTGCAGGCTGAGGAGATTTTAAGATAATTGTCATGAATTAGTCTTGGACCAAACTGTCAACTGGCCGTCTTACTGAACTGGATTAAAATTCATATCTGAATTTGAATTTTCATTTGTTTCTATTGTATTATACAAAATAAGAAGAATTCAGTGAGTTTGTTTTTAAACAAATCAAAAAGCCTGCTCACTACCCAAGAGTGCGACAAATGTATAAAACCCTTAGTGCTGTGAAGCTATTACTCATATTTAAAAAGATTTTTTTTATTTTTTATATCTAATAATTTTCTTTGTAAGGTACTATTTCAAGAATAGTTGAGTAGCTGTCTTTGTCACTGCTGGCAGAAAACTTTTAGTGAGTTAGTTCCTTGGGGGCGCTATTGCAGTTTAACGGTGATGAAATTAATGGAAGGGTTGACGCCGGGGGTGGTCATGACTGCCGGAGATTTGTTGCTCGCAAGGATACTATTTGTTTTTAACAAAGTAAGTTAATAGTTCGGTAACATGTTTTGTAAAAGGGAGCATTACAAAGTCGTGCTCAACAACAAACAAGTTTGGTTCATGCCTAAAATTGTCACAGCTTTGGGTCATGCAAAACTAAGCGAATCCGATCAGTGGATGTGACTTGTATCCGGAATTATTTTTTATTATTTTTTTGCTACAAAAATCTTCCAATTTTTTTATTGTATTGTAAGTAAGATGTCTGTGGATGAAACATTCTTTGAAAGATTTGATGGTGCCAACGTTATTTTAGTATTGGGATAACTATTTACTGAGAATTTATCAAATTTAAGAAAATGATGTCGTCTGATTTCACAGACGACAACCCTGGAACAGACTTCCACTTCTGTTGACGTGAAATATTTCAAAGTTTAGCCGTATTGCAATTTTTTCAAAGAAAATGTTCAACATATAAATTAAAAAATGGAGAGGGTAGATCATAAATAATTTGTTAACACTCACTCACGTTGAATACTGAAGAAAATAAAACTCGGACAACAAAGAAATACTCGAGCAGGCACAATCGTCACCTCGCTCCACAATAACGTACAATATTATTATACTGAGTGGCTAAATATCCTACCGCTTGAGGGCGCTCTTAAAGTTTAACGGTGCATTAAGCAGACGACATTGACAACGTTTTAAAAAAAATTCAACATAATTTTGAAGTCTCGTGACACTCAAATGTCAGTATGCTAGATACTAACACGCTGTACGTATCCGAATGGGAAGATATTCATTCGGTAGATAAAATAAATACCTGTTTACACCACTTTCATGAGCATGAAAAACGAATATTTATCGACATTTTACAACTGAGCAAAAAGGGGGCAACACATAGCTTTTTCGAGTCAGACTAACAGCCGGTTGGTACGTATTGATTTAGGAGAGCTTGTATCATCAAGATGTGACAGTAACAAACAATTTGTGATACTCACTTTGTTGTAAAGACGAATGCAGTTAACAGTTTGACTTGAGAAATCCATAAGAAATGTTGGGTCAGTGTTCATGTCACACACCACACACACATTCGATGTCCGCGGTCGTGTGCGCGCACGACGGCGTCCCGCCGGTAGGTAAGTGGGCGGGATCTAAAAGGAAAAGTGACCGTCTTTGCAATGCACACGCGCAAACGATCGAAAGTGGTAGCTGACAAACTACGTCACGTCGGGACGGACCAATCATAACACAGATGTGGAGAGCATACTTTACTACCAGTTACTGCACAATGTTTATCCAACGCAATTTTTAGGCATGTTAGACAATGTGCCTGTATATCCTTGCGGATAAAGACAGGGGACCAGTTTAGTAGACGGAAACTTTTAATTAGTGTTGATAACGATATCACTTGAGGGCGCTATTTAAGTTTAATGGTGCATCAAAATTGTTGTGAGAGTGACGACACTGATTGTATTCCAATTAACAGTTAACAATTTAATACCGTTTTCAATACTATTACAATTTAATGAGTTGTATATTTGTGAATCTATGCTATCTTCATTCATAGTTTTCAATAGAGATGGGTCTTGAGAAGTCCCAATGGATCCATCCAATTAGGTGAGGTGGGGGTGTTCAATGGAACGTATGAGGGGAGGGGTTAGTAGGATAATGCGAATAATGCCTTATTATTGTCCATCAGTTAGATGCTTTCAAAGCATAATGACACTTAATAGTACAACCGATCGCCAATCTCGTAAGGCAATAAGGTCATCACGAAAGTCCGTAGTCTCCAGTACCAGTCCTTGGGCTCATAGCGAATCCTGGCCGTGAATCTGTTAATGCCGCCACCATTGCTTCCACAACAGGGGTGGTGTCTGTGGTTCCAACTCCGCTGAAATAACTCATGGTCTCCACCTGGGCATCGAACGACTCCTTCCCGTATGCCTGCCTCGTCACCTCACTCATCCCATCCCACATCTTATTAGCGATTTGCCGGATCTTCTCCGGCGTGAAGATACCCGTGCAGCGATGAAGTTTCCTGGCTCGATGATACTGACGTGTACACCCCAGCGGCGCATCTCATACCTTAGACACTGAGTGAAGCCTTCCATGGCGTACTTGGAGAGGATGTAGCAGGAACGCCCGGGGTAACCTTGACGAGCAAGACCACTTGTCATCTGGACAATTCGACCTGTTGGGTCCGATATAAGATCAGTCAAAGCCAATTTCCTCACATGTATTTATGAGTTCGTTTCTGTTATTGTTATTTAATACATACCCTTTGCTCTTCGGATGAGCGGAAGGAACGCCTTCACCACTCTGACCCCTCCCCATATGTTGACGTCAGCTACACCTTGGAACATGTCCTAAACTGCACCACTCCACCTCCCCGAAGGTAGACAGACCAGCATTGTTGACGATACCCCACAATCCTGCACAAATTAATGGACATAATGTTCTCAATATAAAAAAAACCTAAGTAAGATTATTGTATCAAGTAACACTCTCTCCCACTTTTGTATATTATAATTTGTTTGGGTTATAATAATTTTGCAATAATCATGCCAACCGCAGAAAGGCACAAACAATGAGAGTACGATAATATTATTGCATTACCTGTATCCTTTGGAAGTAAACTTGAAACAGTCCTCACACCTTCAGTGACTTCCTTGTCGTTACAAATGTCCATCTGAATCACTTTCATACGTGGTCTTTTCGATCTTCCCTCTTTTCGTTCCACTCGTTCCGACCCCTCCACGAGCTTTAGAGCCCCCTCGCATTTGGAGTCCAAACACCCAGCGAAACACGATGAATCCGAGGCTATGAAGTCGACTGGCCAGGGCGTTCCCGAAGCCCGTATCGCACCCAGTAACAAGTACTGCTTTCCCCCATGGATCCAAGCGTTTTCTTAAATAAAATGCTACCACCCGTTGTCCAAGCCAGTATCCACCTACACAGGCTATTAAGACTGCCACAATGAAGGTGAACATTTTTTTAATAATATATTCTCAGAACACTATAACAAACTTGGATCGAGTTAAACCAGACAGCGCTAGTTACTTTTATTGTTTCTACACTACACTTCTTAATACACGCTCTGAACTTTGATCATTTTTGTTTTTAAATGTCAACATAGCACAACCTCCATGTAGCATTCCTGATCATTTTAGATAACAGGCAGTCTGAGGTACCTACTGTATACACAAGATAACCCAAGCACCGGTATAAAGCACCAAGCAATCCGAGATTCCTGTCAGATCAGCTCATATATTTTTTTCTGGATACATTGAGACTAATTAGCAAGAGCTTAATTTGTCAATGGTTCAACTTTTAATCTTGCTTCAACAGCACGAAAAAAAATCTGCCATTGATAAGAGGCAGTTAATTTTAAAAACTAAAAATGATTATTGTTGTCGGGTTATATGTATTTTGTGCATTGTTCGTGGCATAGGCCTGTGCAATTATTTGTGTATGTTTTTTTCGTTTTGAAACAGCAACATCTGTCAAAATTCGTTCAGAAAAAGAAAATACAAGTTCATGAAATTTTCTGGAGTGTTTGTCATAACTGTAGTTGTTATATGGTCACTTTGAGTGCAACAAAATTACTCTGGTGAAGCATGCAGGACGCACTTACCGATTTCGGCCGGGGGTGGGGGCTGGTTCTTGCCATCTATACTGAGTGGGCCGTGTCATATCCCAACACGAAAGTTAAATTCAAGTTTGAGATGAAAGCTTAACCGCCACTCCCAGATGTTTTGATACACCATTCGCCTCGTAATTAATTCGCATGTACTATGAATCCGTTTCAGAGCCACAATTTTGAGGCAGTCGTCAATAGTCATGATGACAAACAGTTGTGAATGTTTTACTTTTTGCAGACAAATCCCAGTTCGTAATTGCAGGACCTATCGTTCCACTTGGGGAGATATGCGAACCTTTCTACGCAGTCTTCACCATGCTTATTGTTGGGTTCACCATCAACCCAGTTAGTGTAATCTGCAACAGAATCATCCGTCCATTGGAAGACTCCTTCTCTTCCTACGTCATTGAACCCAATCCAGTAGCCTGGAGTTGCAGAAAGTCCAGACGCGTTGTGGACGTACTCAGCAATAAAGCCATCTTCCTCGTTACTGTGGATAGATACAAGACGTGACATCTTCCCCGGGTGGGATAGCGTGTGGCAATATCGCTCAGCATCCTTCCAATTCATTGCTATGTTGACCCATCGATAGCAGTGCTCCTCAAAGGTGACCCATGGTGGTGGACAAAAGTTTGGCACCGAGTGGCTTGAGACACATCTACGACAGACGTAAATATCAACAGGACAACAAGACCAAACGCCATGTTGTATAGGGCCTAATTATTGACAACTCTTGCAGCAAAAAAGGTAAACTCTTCCCTCGAGTATAATCATGGACGTTAAATGGACTCTGGCGATAATTAACAGTTTCTTACAGCACCACACTAATTACAACGGCGGAAATGCATATTCGGCTAGCGTTGAGCAGTCGATCCAATCAATCAACTGTCGAGGTGTGATTCTAATCACCCCCCCCCACACACACACACACACGGGTTATTGATAGTTTGTTATTGCTAGGCTCTACATTCATTAACAGAGAAACCAAAATGTTGCACTGAATAATTATTGATACATAAAACTGTTCCGAAAACGTAAAAATAATATGCATAATAAGAATAACATTAAAAACAAAATCCCCAAAACACGATTCAGGTGAAGCAAATCTGGTTACATTTCAACTGTTACTGAGACGTGATCAAAATAATAAATGCAATCATAAATATTTATCTAATTTTCACATGTCTGTTTATTAATAAGACTGTGGAACCTCACAATACCCCCTTTCTCGAGTTAATTGCCTTGTATGTGCGCTATGATCTTGATGAAATAGCGCCTTATAAATGTTAATTGTTATGTTATGTTACATAATAGATTTATAACCCCAAAATAAGAAAACCAACATAGCGTTGATTTAGTATTTGTGGTGAAGGTACTTCCAACTCAATTAAAAATCTACGTCCTATGCGAATTGCTCACACTAAAAAGCAGTTTGCACTAATTGAATGCTCCTCGAGGACGACATAATGATCGTTTAAATGGATTCTGAAATACGGACAATCGGCCAAGGAAACTCAGTCAATTTACGACATATAATTGATCTCGTGTACAGAAAAAAAACCCGTTTTATAAGAGAAAGGTGGTTGGTTTCCATGTGAACTTACTATGGTTCTTATTTTGTGAACTGCAAATTTCTGGTACAAATTTATTGCGCTCATTTCTGATTTAAGAGCTCCCGTGATGCAATACAAAAATGATAAACAAAGCGGCACTATTAAACAAAATGTCCCAATAATTGTTGGTGATAAACTGCACTCATTTCTAGAGTTGACCCCTGTCTCTTATTGCAACAACGTTTACAAGATTGCAGACAAATTCTAGCAGTGCTTTACACTGTTTCATCTACGTATGGGAGATGATAATGGCCAGTTGTTCACAATTTGCAGACAAATTGTCGTTTTTTGTTTCAGTCAACATCATTCCATTTTCGAGATGCGTACTGTTTATACTTCTCCACACAGTTCTCATTCTTGTCTCTGTTATTGGGTTCGTCTGTAGCCCAATTAGTGTACATGTATACAGCATTGTCACATCAACCCACTGATGCACATCCTCATGTCCAATGTCATGGCAACCGATCCAATAATCCACACCCATATCTGCCGTTTTCAAAGACTTCACCAAACTGCCGATGAAGTCATCTTCCTCCCGACTGTGAATAGATGCTAGATGAACCATCTTGCCTGGGTGGGATAACATCTGGCAGTATTTCTCAGCATCAAGCCATGACTTCTGAAGGTCAAGGAACTGGTAGCAATGTCCTTGAAAGCCATGCCATGGTGGTGGGCAGTAGGGCGTGGCACATACTGCATCCACGCCTAATCGAGTCATGACCGATATTGTCATTAACGATACAAGGCCATTGAGAAAACTCATTGTTCTGTCCCCAAGATTTCTCTACCACAGAGAGTCGTTTGTCCAGCACACAGCACAATCTGGTCAGTAACTGATGAACATCCACTGAATGAAACGTCAGATGTTGCTTGTACGAGGCCGATTTGACATGTGATTTTTTCGATCTTGAAATGATAGAAACCGCATATCAACTCTCCAGGAAATTGTTGTATCACCAGGTCTACGGAATACAGTGCGTGGCACTTTTGAGTGTTTCTTGAATTCATTACCAGAATGATATAACAAGAATACTGTTTCAATTCTATTGGAATCAGTAACTTTCAATATTCACACTTAATTGCAACATTCAGTAAACAAAGAAAATGCACATCGTAAGTGTATTCTATTATAACGCAGGCACTGATAGTTAAACATTGACATATTAACAGAAAACGTGGCTTTTCCCCATTTTCCGATGTGTGATCGTCAAACACTTTCATATCTTCATCATAACTACAAAGGAATTCTATCTAGCAGGAAACGTTTTGCCCGGCCTTGTTGGTTTAAAGCAAAAAAGTTAATTATAATTCTAGTGTAGTCAATGACAGCTTAATTTACTGACGTTTGCGCAATTCATTTTAGTTGGAAGTTAATACACGGTTATGCTCACGAAATAGATAATATTACAACTAGACATTCCTGTATTACCTACTCAATATAATAATTGAAAAGACAAAATAATAAACTTCTTTTTCTTCTTCTGAATCTGCTTTTTGGTTCAAGTAATAACCACGTTTTTAGTATAGAATGTCCTTTATTTTTGAAACTTTCACATCGAGTTCTAATGACCTTTCAAATTGATATCATCATCTGTTTTATAATTGATTTTTATTTTTTATTTTTGTCAAACTAAAATTTGTCGTGGCTATTTTACATTTACAAGTTAGAAAACTAATTTTCTTTCATTAATTTTTGTCTGTCTTACTGTTTGTTTGTTTGTTGGGGTGTTGGGGCGTTTGTTTGTTTGTTTTTAGGGGGGGGGTTGAATGAAAATCAATTAAATGAAAATAAATGAAAGTTAATTCCAAACATGTACTATACATGACTTCTTTTGTAATATTTCTCCATTGGCGACGATCTTGATTTCGCCCTTTTTGTGCTTTGCATTGCTTTCTCATTTGCAGCTTTCCTCCTGTTAATGTTGAATATTGATTAAGTGACATGATCCCATATTATTTCGTACTGGGATAGTAAATTTATTCATAAATTCATGGTCACAATAGAACAATTACTGCTGTGATTGGTCAATTACGGATCGTTAGACTGTTTAGGCTAAGAAAGCTGTAGTTTATCAAAAACATAATCTATCATTTGAACCATTTAACAATAAGTTCTTTCTAACCTCAATCTTAATGGTCGCTTACTTAGATAAGATACATTCTAGAATATTTTAAGTTACTTCTTACTCCTATGAAGCTAAATGAGTTGCTAGTAATAACAATTTTAAACACACTCACATTCTCAACCAAACACGCATTCTGTTAATGAATTTTGATTTAAAGGCAGTCGATACTTTTGATAATTACTCAAGAATTATGTTACCATAAAAATGTACTTGGTAAGGAGCACCTGAGAGTATAGAACATTGTGAAAAACGACTCTCTCTGAAGTGATGTAGTTTTTGAGAAAGAGGTAGTTTCTCACTAAAATATTTGAATATGAGAAAAGCTTCAAGCATGAAGCCTTTCTCAGGCATTTGAAACCACACAAATCTTGCAACAAGGGTTTTTTTCTTTCACTATTTTCTTTCAACTTCGATAACCAATATTGAGCCCAAATTTTCACAAGTTTGTTATTTTAAGCATGTGTTGAGATACACCAAGTGAGGATACTAGTATTTGACAACTACCAAAAGTATATCCTGCCTGCAACAGGCAATTTTTAAAATAATTTTGTTATAAAAATATTTTGACCATTTAGGGCAAGATTACAAGTTAAAATATAATTTTCAGATAACTACACCTGTATTTTGTCAATTAATAAACAAGGCACTTTCCAACTATTGTGGTGATTCTAATTTGCATTATTATATGTCAGCATATTTTTTTAACATAGATTGGTTTAAATGATTAATCTTTCTTGGATAACAATACTGTAAAATTACAAACAAATCGTTTGACAAAGTTTTTCTTTTACAACCCTAGCAATACAAAATCTGCTTAAGTGCAACATATCAATAACCTCCACTTTATTTACATAGACCCCTTGCACAGGCCGCCATCGCTGAGGTCAAACATTACAAGCACGCACATGTGTACCTTCCATTCAAAACTTTCAGCCAATAAGAGGGCTTCCTTTAGACTCAGTGAGGCGCTGTTTTGTGCTCTTGACGTCATATGCAAGGGGACAATTACATTTTATTAGACAATTTTTATTAGACAATTTTTAGCGATTTATTTTTCACAAAATATGCTTGCTTGCATGAAATTCTGTATTTCTTTTGATCTGTGATTAAATTTGGAAAAACATTGGAATGAAAATTTTAAATAATCATCTAGATTACACTTATGTCATTATAAAAAAATATATAAGGACTGAATATACAAATACAACTATATTTAAGAGCAAAATTAAAACACTGTTTGTTTGTGTCGTTCGTGTTTTGTTATGTTTCAGAAAAAAATAATTGTTTCATCTCCTAACACTACTCTGAAGCAAGTCTGATTTCTACTTCACATTTTCGAGTTGATCTGACAAGATTGTTGACAATAATAGTATACTGCATCATTGGATTTTGGAAGAGTCAAATTATTCCCATCCCGTACTATCCAATAAGCACCCAATCATTTCATCGGGTGTAAAATTCCATTTTGATTGGGTGGTGAAGTTTTGAAGTAATAAACATCAAACATAGTTTTTTTCTTAGGGACCGGATTTGTGCATCATTTTATATTTTGTTTTTGTTTGTTTCAGAAAATCTAAATATTGAAGAGAAAATAATGTTCTTAGAGTAATGGAAATATTTCTCAAGACAGGATGTTTTGGCTATAATAATGTGAAACTATAAATGAAATGAAATGGAGAGGGATTCAGATTACAAACGGTTCACCTATTTTGGGGGTTGAGCACCAAACCTTTCATTGTATAAACTATTGTTTTAAGCTTTATTTTAAAACATTTTATTTAATTTGTCACCTGTACACCCTCTTTGTCTCCCTTAAAGATGTTGATACAGACCTCATTCCAGCTACTTCCAAGCTCCAGACGTCGAGCCATGGATGGGTGATCACTCTCAACCTGAGCTACCCACCTCTCTGCCTTCAAGACGGCCTCCACAGTGCTCTCTCTGTCTCTGCTATTGATATGGGGAGTCGGTGAGAGTTTCAGAATCTTGTTTAAGTGGAGTAAGATGAGGTATGTTGTTACTAGCTGCTCAAGAAGTCTAGCCATGTCAGCCCCTGTAATAAAACAAGTGGCTTAATTAGTGCATACAGATAGGTTGCAATAAGACCAAAATCAGCCATCTTTACGGGCAAGTTGGAACACACAGTCATGCGTTTCGCGTGAGAATGGCGTGCAGCACACAAACATTCCACAAAACTCATTGCACGATTGGTGTGGCAAACAATGCAGCTACATTAATAATTCATGTGCTTCACGCGCGTGCAAGCCAAAATGCAATTTACCCGTAAAGATGGCATCTATTGGGAACTATCTACAGATTCTTGACATGCTTGTTTTTTAATACACAAAGCAAATGTGCACAATAGCCCAACATACTTTAACAAGGTCAATGAACAGAAAGAAAAATGGAACCAGACTGAAGGCTCTTAAAAGAAGAGCTCTGATTGGCTACTCAAATGGTTCATTACAACTCAACAGCTGCTGGACAAGAACAAAAGAAAACAGAGATAAATGGTATCTGGGAAACACTCTGTTGATTTTATAAGAAGACGTTCATGCATGCAGCGCTTGAAGGACTGAATCCCTTCCTTAGTGATGTTGCCAACAACAGATACTGTACAACTGTTCCACAGGGGAACGGCAGTGTGAATAAAACTTCTGTCCAAGCAGCAAGTTAGGGCAACTGGCGAGTGAGAGCTTAACAAACTTGTTAAAAATACAGACCAGAAATTCAACACTAGTATTTCCTTAGAAGCTTTTATAGAGCTCCTTGAAACTTCTAACTTTACTCAAAACTAAACTACACTGATTTGACACAGGAATACAAATAGAGAGAACATCTTGAATGACCGAGGGACGAGGAATACAACCTGTTATAAAGCTAGCTATGGCTCCACTGTAACTAAAACAGCCTGAATGTAGACTGGTTCCTGGCCATTTACACTACTATTATGTCTACTGCTATTTGAGGGAACAGGCTTTTCTTTTGTCTTAGCTTGTTTCATGCAATCTTCATCCCTCCCTCCTAAACTCTTTCAACTCCACCCTTTAAGTAGAGAACTAATTCACATCATACAACTGTCTTACTTACCGAGTGATTTTACACCAGCATCAATCAACATCTGTGAAATGTACGCACACTTCACCCCGACAACTGACTGAAAAACAGGCCCTAATGACCACCATCCAGCCTGAAAAAAGAGTGTTACAGTAGATTTGTCAGAAGGTATAAATGTTATTGTGTGTGTTTGAGTTTGAAGGACTTACAACAAAAGGGACAATAGGTCCACGATTTCTCTCACAAAGGGAAACAATGGGGTCTACGTTTGTCAGAACAAAGAATTTAACAAAGGAGGGTCCACAACTGGAGGTCATTACACACTTTTGTGTGTGTGTGTTTTAAGCACTGCATAGTGCATACTAAGTACTTTCCTGAGTACTAAAAAAACAAAACCACAGGCATATTATTCATACTGCCTCTGGCTAGCGGGCAAGCTTGGTGGTCTAGTGGTAAGACATTTGCTCTAGAATGGAAACAGTAATATGCTTGGGGATTTTTTTCCCCGCATGACTTGGGAAAGTGTTTACAGTGCTTCACACTAATATCGGTGTCATGGTATTATAAGCAGTGTGGCGACAGTAGAACAGAGAAACACAAAAGGAACAATGCTGTCCTCACATTGTAATCCTTTGTTTTGTTTGTGTCCTCACATTTTTGTGTGCGCTTACTCTATGGAGAGTGTTAAGTTAAGGGGACAAAGGGAAGTCCTCACATGGATAGCAATAAATTGATGGCTGTCAGGGTAAACACAAACAATATAATTATTCCCCGATACAAATTCAACATGAATAAAATCATAACAATAATAATCAGTTCCTAGCAATTTATCTACAAGTGTCTCAAAATGCTTATGATTAGGACAAGTATGTTAAGATTTTTGCATCATAAGACCCATTCATATACCATCTTATTAAAACAAGATGATGCGGTGAAACACCAGGACAAACCCCTTCTCTTAATGCTTAATGATGTCCAAAGACCATTGTCACAATGTGATCTTAAGGTGGCAATGTGATTTCAAAATAGCTCTTTCCCCCTGAATAACGTTGAGGAGTTAATGAATTTGAAATGGAGATGGTATAATGTAAAATGTCGGTTGTATGTATCGAGGGGAGAGTATTTCCAGAATGATCAACATTCTGAGTTATCCATTTCACTGTCGCTAATATGGGTTGGGCCGTGAGCACCCAGAGAGGGAGCCCTATAAATTATACTCAGTGATTATTGAAGGTACAAGGTGGTCACTGCTTTGTTCCGTAAATGGAACAACAAGTTTTTTTAATACTGTTGGGTTAGATCAAATAGTTTTCGAATTCCTCCCACCCATTAGGTGTACTGGGTTCTTACACAGCACAAGGAACCTTATGAAGAATGAAGCAATAATGGTTAAGTGTATTGCTTAAGGTCACAAGTGTCAAGACCGGGAGTTGAACACACACCCTGCTGATCAGAAACACCAGAGCTCAAGTCCGGTGCACCAGACCACTTGGCCACGACATGCATTGGTAAGCCTTACTAAATGAATTTCAGTCACCATGATAACCTACCTTGTTTTGTAGTTTAAGAAGAAACATAACTTCGGCAATGTTAGTTTTACCATCGCTAATCCTAACATTGGTCTCAATGTTTAGATCTGCATCTATAGTTAAAAAGTGAAGATATTAAAAAAAACAATAAATATTATGGACAAAACAGAATTGCCTCAATGTAAAAGCCACATTTATAAAGTTTTGAATGTACAACATGTAGAGCGATGATAAACATGCTTAACGTATATTTTCTTGAGTTGCAGCTATGCATTTGTGCTCTTTTGAAATATCGTCCATAGTACAACATGGCCTGAAATAATTATTGGTGTGTATAACGTCAAGAAGCTAGTTTTGAAACAGGAGCTCAATGCGCCGTATTTTTGACCGCGTGAGGGCGCTCTTAAAAAATATTTGTATCACTTCCGGGGGTATAACTTAAACGATTACCGTCTGCTCAGCTAGCTGTGTACAGTTTTAACATCGGCGTTCTGTCACTTCTGTGCGCGATAGTTTCTAGTTGCTTCTAGAATCTAAGGTGGATTAATAATGGCTCCTTTAAAGAAATAAAGAGCCCTGCATCTAATCTTACAATATCAGAACTGGCAATTAAGCGTGGCTCATCCTTTCCTCTTTATAGAAACAACTGTTCTCCGGAAACGAAAACTGCTTCAAATACTTCCTCCAGACAGTTAAGGACTGAAACACATTACTACCAGACATCATATCCATCACGGACAATAAGACCTTTAAAGGAGCCGTTATTAATCCACCTTAGATTCTAGAGGCAACTAGAAACTACCACGCACTAAGTGACAGAACGCCGATGTTAAAACTGTACACAGCTAGCTGAGCAGATGATAATCGCTTAAGTTATACCCCCGGAAGTGATAACAATGTTTTTGAGAGCGCCCTCACGCAGTCAAAAATACGGAGCATTGAATTTTTGTTGATTAATGATTTAAATGTCACAATCAAGACGCCACAGTCTTTTTTCACTGCAACTATAAAACTTAACAACATTGAAGAAAGTGTGACAACTTATCTTACCTTTGTTGATATGAGGGTGTCCGTCTCCAAAAGAGGCACACATATAATCCGGTGAACTTAGTCTAAGGATAGACCTTTCCCCAGCAGCTTTATATGTTTGAGAGAATCCTGTGCAGGCCCTTAGCTGAGGAGATGATTTAACCATCAGTGACTTTCTCAGTGGGACCTCATCAGATTTTGAGTGAGATTGAAACATCATTTGTTGTGCATTTGAAACTGCGACAGATGGTGATCTTATCCTCTCTGCTTTCAAATTTGCAAAAAAACGAGTAGGACCAGGTGAATAAGTTGGAGGTCCTTGTTTGGGAGGCCGCGATGGTGACGGGGAGCTGCCATGAAGTTTTGATAAATCGAGAGGTAGGCCTACTTGCTGTAAATCATACAATGCATTATCTTGACTTATAGGCTTTTTTTGTGGGGAAGGTCCACCAAACAAGCTAGCTGCCTTCTCAGATGAGCTGACTCCTCCAAATCTCACTGACCCAGTTGCTGGTGGTGGTGGTGGAGGAGGTCCACCAAACAAACCTGCCTTCTCAGATGAGCTGACTCCTCCAAATCTCATTGACCCAGTTGCTGCTGGTGGTGGTGGAGGAGGTCCACCAAACAAGGCTGCCTTCTTAGATGAGCTGACTCCTCCAAATCTCCCTGACCCAGCTGGTGGTGGTGGTGGTGGAGGAGGTCCACCAAACAAGCCTGCCTTCTCAGATGAGCTGACTCCTCCAAATCTCACTGACCCAGCTGGTGGTGGTGGTGGTGGAGGAGGTCCACCAAACAAGCCTGCCTTCTCAGATGAGCTGACTCCTCCAAATCTCACTGACCCAGTTGCTGGTGGTGGTGGTGGAGGAGGTCCACCAAACAAACCTGCCTTCTCAGATGAGCTGACTCCTCCAAATCTCACTGACCCAGTTGCTGCTGGTGGTGGTGGAGGAGGACCACCAAACAAGCCTGCCTTCTCAGATGAGCTGACTCCTCCAAATCTCACTGACCCAGTTGCTGGTGGTGGTGGTGGAGGAGGACCACCAAACAAGCCTGCCTTCTCAGATGAGCTGACTCCTCCAAATCTCATTGACCCAGTTGCTGCTGGTGGTGGTGGAGGAGGTCCACCAAACAAGGCTGCCTTCTTAGATGAGCTGACTCCTCCAAATCTCCCTGACCCAGCTGGTGGTGGTGGTAATGGAGGAGGTCCACCAAACAAGCCTGCCTTCTCAGATGAGCTGACTCCTCCAAATCTCACTGACCCAGCTGGTGGTGGTGGTGGTGGAGGAGGTCCACCAAACAAGCCTGCCTTCTCAGATGAGCTGACTCCTCCAAATCTCACTGACCCAGTTGCTGGTGGTGGTGGTGGAGGAGGTCCACCAAACAAGCCTGCCTTCTCAGATGAGCTGACTCCTCCAAATCTCATTGACCCAGTTGCTGCTGGTGGTGGTGGAGGAGGTCCACCAAACAAGGCTGCCTTCTTAGATGAGCTGACTCCTCCAAATCTCCCTGACCCAGCTGGTGGTGGTGGTGGTGGAGGAGGTCCACCAAACAAGCCTGCCTTCTCAGATGAGCTGACTCCTCCAAATCTCACTGACCCAGCTGGTGGTGGTGGTGGTGGAGGAGGTCCACCAAACAAGCCTGCCTTCTCAGATGAGCTGACTCCTCCAAATCTCACTGACCCAGTTGCTGGTGGTGGTGGTGGAGGAGGTCCACCAAACAAGCCTGCCTTCTCAGATGAGCTGACTCCTCCAAATCTCACTGACCCAGTTGCTGGTGGTGGTGGTGGAGGAGGACCACCAAACAAGCCTGCCTTCTCAGATGAGCTGACTCCTCCAAATCTCACTGACCCAGTTGCTGGTGGTGGTTGTGGTGGAAGTCTCTTAAATGAATGTGCCTGTTGAGATGAACCAAATCCTCCAAATGTAGATGACCCAGTTTGTTTTGCTGCTGGGGCGGCATTGCAGGTCTTCTAATTAAACCTGCCGGGATAGGCGGCCCGCCTCTACCATATTCCATGTATACAGATGATCTAGCTGGAATTGGGGGTGGTAGTGATGGAGGTCCTCCAAATAAGCCTGTCTTCACAGATGATTCAACTTCTCCTAATGCAGATGACCCTCTTCGTGGTGGCAGTGGAGGTGCTTGCACTGCTGACAATCCCTCTTCTGCCTCTGGCAGACTATAACGACAGCTAGATTGTGTTTGTGGTGCAGGTCTCCCAAATAAAGCTGTCTTCTCCAACAAACCAAATGTTGCAGATTCAGACAAACCAACTGGAGGTCGTGAGGGCGTTGGAGATGGTCCTCCAAATGAAGCTCCCAACATAAGGTTTTCAACTTCAAATGCAGATGACCTAGTTGGTGGTGACTGTGGTGGTGGTGGTACTCCAAATGAAAATGGTTGATGTATTCCAGCTTCTGTAAATTCAGTTGCTGAATCAACACAATCCTGACTCTCTTCGATGAACCCAAATCCAGATGACCTAGCTTCAGAAAGTGGTAGATGTCCACCAAACAATTTAGCTGTACCAGGTTGTGGTAGTGATGGTGCTGATGCTCTTAATGGCATTGCTAGACGTGGTTCCATACGCGCGCACATATCAGAATTCAAATCATCAAAATCTTCAAGTACTAGTAGTGCTGAAGTTGGTGGTACAGAAAGATGGGCTTCTGACATTCCTGAAACCCGGAATGACCGCTCAAAACAAGCTGGTTCTTCCATTGTTTCATTTGAATCTTTCATCTGTTTTTTTAATCTCTCACTTGAAATGCCCTGAAACAAAAATAAAACAAAGGCAGTCACAAGCTTGTGAACAGTGAAAGACATAATCATAAGTTTGTCTTTTGTACAAATAAAATTAGCTCTCAAAACCAGTTCAAAAGCACTTTAAAACAATTACAAAACCAGACTATACCAAAATCGATGCTTCTAACAAATTCTTAAATCCCACTCAATAAAAAGCTAAATTCTTTATGAATTAGATATTCGCAGTCCTACAAATAATAACATGCAAATCTTATTGACTTCTGAATGTAATTGGTTGGATTTGGTTCATAGTTAATGTAAAAACCATTGAAATTAATGTCTAAAGAGTACAAAAACACTGGTGACTGATATCATTAATGCTTACCCTCGACAGCATCCTTGAGGCACTTTTCCTGGAAGAAAGTTCTAAATGGGGAAAATAAAAAAGATTTATCATGTTATTCCCAGTTGTACCTGAAACTAACCTGAAACTTACCTGAAACTAACATGTGCAATTAAAGGTTTGCAATACCTGTGCAAAGCACCTACATTACTGATTACACGTTCAAATTATAAATTCTTTAATGAACACAAAAGAATGACGGCTCTGATATGCTCAAACTTTAAAATTTATGTACAAAATTTCAAGCTTTTTACATAGGTTTGTACATAAACATGGATGCACCCACATACCTTCAAGTTAGTGGTCTAGGCATTCGATATAGCTCTATGATTCTCAATCATTAGAAAGAGTCCGAAATTATTTGCTTTAAAGGAAAACCCTGCATTAGGATTCCCAACAATCATACCTTTAAATCTCAGAAGTTGTGATGCATCAGAACTACTATATTCTGATAGATTCTTTGTATATTCAGCACTGACAAAAGTTCTGGGCTGTTGTTGAACCTCACTTGTTTGCTTGGCTGAACGTGCTGAGAGAAAATCATCCAATACACCACGAGCTCCCGTCTTCTTTTTCTTACTTTTTTTATCAAATGTAACTTGTGGTTGGCTGCTTGACATTTTCATATCACTCTGTAACCCTTGTATGATCTGCTGCTGTTGCATTTGTTGTTCTGCCTAAAAGTATAACAGAAAGTTCATTGAAAGGTTGTGGCCAACAGGGAAGGAACAAAAATAGACACTTCTTAAATCATGCTCTTAACAAACAAAATTAAAAAAACAAGCAAATATCAACATAGAAGCTTCAGTGAAATTTCACTTGGAAACCAATATAATTTTTCATGAATTAGAACTTAGATATATAAAACAAGGCTATAGTAACAGGGAATGCTTTGATACGTGGGTCGTATTGAACTACTGTGAGTTGCTACATAACTCCTAGGTGGTGTTTGTGTGTCACAACCTTAGATCAACAGAATTTACTTGTGGCTGACTAATATAGGAGAGGTATGTCTGTACATAGCATACAAACGTTGACTGCTTTGACTGTTACAGTTAAATTTTACAACTCTCGAGGTGATCCCAAGAGCGTCTGGGATCACAGAGGGAGTCCTAGAGTTTTAACCATAGCACAAGTAAAAGCAGTCAACATTTCTTTTTAGAAACCCCATACATATATTGTGCCTCAAGGGTAGCTAAGGGTACAGTACACTGGTTGCTATGTGTAGTTTTTGGCTTTCTAGCAAAACTAAGACATATCATGTGATGCACTCTCAATCAATCACAAGGCAGAATCTATGTAAGGGGGTGTTAAAATACAAGCTGTTTACCATTGGCTGGAGACCACAAAGAATGGTGTCCATGAATTCATTTGAAACTTCCTCATTGGTCTTATCCATCATCGGACCAACTGCTGCTGTCCTCCGTGTTCTCAGACCTCTTGTGTCCCGTACAGATTCTACATGGATTAATTAGAATGGATGAAGGTAAACTGTTTGTTTACTGGTTATAGGGGGTGTCGTGGCCGAGTGTTCAGGGCGATGGACTCAAGTTCTGCAACTTACAGAATGTGGGTTCGAATACTGGCCTGTCAGTCATGACACTTGGGTCCTTGAGCAAGGCACTCTTCATAATTGCTTCACTCCACCCAGTAGTACAAATGGGTATAAACGAGAGCTGGGGAGTAACCTGCGATGAACTGGCATCCTGTCCAGGGGTATAGAGATATTCTCACCGGGCTGATGAGCCATATTGGCTCGGGACAGACTTCACTTTTTTTTACTGGTTATGATCAGTTATGTCAGAGTCATGCCAACTGTTCTAGTGTATCTGGGTCAAACTCTGTTTTTCCGGTCATGATACTTGTGTCCGTAAGCAAGACACCTAACCAGTAATGCTTCGCCCTTTGGATGGGACGTAAAGCTGTAGGTCTAGTGTGTTGTGTAATACACGAAAAGAACCCAGAATAGGGCACTTATCATTAAGTTGTCCCCGTGTTTTCTTGCATGTGCTGATTGCAGATTGTAACCCTTATAAGGTGATTCTAAATAGGCGAATCAAAATTTTAGAGTAGCTCTGTATGTACACCTGTGATAAATTAATAAGTGCATTGTGGTGGCCATTATTAAAATCCTTTATAAAAATTGTATACTTCCCTTCTTTTTATTGTAACAACAATTTGACAGTCGAACCAGGGGATTGTAAGCGATGGACCTTTGTCAACATTTGCTGGCCTATACTGGGCTGAGGTATTTAGCAGAGTTAGCAACATGCATGGTAGACAGAGATGTGTGGACATCCATGTCAGCCCGAGAACGCTAACACAAGCGGGTGACTCAACATGTGCGAGTGAGGGAATAATTCACACAATTTGATTAAGACAGACTTGTCACACTAAGTTGAAGTTTCATGAGAGTAGGTAAACTTAAAGAAGTGTCATTCCCTAAACTGCATTTCAACTGTAGAGTAGTTCAACTTTCATCTTCATTCCTTTTCTTTCTTTAATTTTGGGTTGAACAAAGAAAAATTGACTAGAGCGGGATTTGAACCAACGACCTCAGGATTTACTTGCCGGCGCGCTACAAACTGAGCTATCTAGCCCTATGTTGGCGGTCTCCCTATTTTGTCAATATCTTTGTTCGGGGGTGCCAGTCAGAAGCCATACAACTGTTAACTTCCGTGTAGCCAGGGATCACACCCAAGTTTAAGATACAACCTGGGAAGCGGCAGCCAGGGAATCACCTTAAGGGGATGTGACTTTTTCATATCAAATATCAAGTAATAAACCACAAAGGAAACTGACTGGGTAGATTTTATATAGTTTTGGGTTGAACAAATTTTTTTTGACTAAAGCGGGATTTGAACCAACGACTTCTGGATTAACAAGTCGGCGCTCTACCAACTAAGCTATCTACCCCTATGTTGCTTCAAATCCCGCTCTAGTAAATTTGTCTTTGTTCAACCCCAAAATAATAAAAATCTACCCAGTCAGTTTCCCTTGTGGTTTATTACTTTTCTTTCTTTCTTAGTTCTACCTGCCATTGCTGAATAGCCGCTGTATTTGTCGCTTGATCTCTCTTGCTCTGCTTCTACTGGTACCTCATCGTATTCCTCTTCCTCCTCGTTCTCATCACAACAGAGATATTCCACTTCCTCCTCGTTCTCATCACAACAGAGATCAGTTCCCATATACTCATCAGACTCGCTGTCATCTTCCATGGATCTAGATATAGCTGTAGTTTTATAATAAGTACAAAGAGTAACATTATATCCTTCATAGGGTCGGGAAATCTGTGAGGTGTTTTTTCCCAGACTTATCTTTGTTTTCTAAGGAATTTCTTTGGTGATCACTTTCCTCAGGAACCTTACTTTGTTAATAAAAAAGCAGCCATATTTCCCAAGAACTGCTTCTAATTCTGTAATGAGAGACTTTTGAACACTAGATGGCAGCAGACATACCAGGTAAAAAAAATTAGTCACTTAGTTCTAAGCATGTGCACATTGCCGAGAACGATGGATTTAACTGGTACGTCTGCTGCCACCAAGCGTCCCAAAAAGACCCCCATTGGGATGTGAGATGTCTACCAAAGGTATCTTCTATCCCACTCCCAATTCCTAATCGCTCTTTTCTTTTCTTCATCGTATGCGTCTTCAAATTGCACTCTGCTCTTTCCTTTTCCACCTAACTGCTTCTGTTACACTAATGTGCTTTATTGTGTGGTGAGCTTTCATTTTGCCATTGAGAAAGACTCTGTTAGGATTGATGTGTCAGGAGATTGACAATTGTTTGCAGTTATACCACAGTTCATTTTGGTTGGTAAGCAGAGGTAAATTTATTCACACAATGCAGATAATTGCTCTCATATTTTTAGTTATTATTCAAAATGCTCAATAAAGACAATTTCCTTACTGATGAATATTTTCTCAATGAAAGTTTTCTATGTTGAAGGTAACATTGTGTCCATTTCCAAAATACAAATCCATTTAAATGGACATGCAACATTGTAAACGTGGAAACTGTAAATCACGCACAACTTTGCATAAAGTTTTTCACTTTTCTATGGCACTTAAACAAAGGAAAAAGAGAAAATTTGCGGATCAGCTGTTAATATCCATTGCTTGATACATACACAAGTATAAAAACACCTGCAATTGGGGACCTCCTGTTGTCCCTCTTTTGTTTGTGCTTCAACTTTTTGGCAACAGCTCCCATTGGTTTTGTCCTCTTTTGTTGTAGGTTCCCAGTTTGAATGTGTATACCTACCCACAAACTCAAGTGTGTAAACACCTACACAATCCTACAATCGGGACCTCCCATTTGTCCCTCTTTTTTTTGTACTTCAACTTTTTTGGCAACAGCTAGTTTTTTTTCACTGGTTTTTTACAGATTTTCCAACTGGGGACCTTTACCCAACCAGGAACCTTATTGTTCTCTTTTGTTGTAGGTTCCCAGTTTGAATGTGTATACCTCCCAACACAAACACACAAATTATTAACAGTGTTACTTACCATCTGAAATTTCTCCATGTCCTCTGTTCTCCTTTATCATCATATCCATAGTCAATATCTCACCGTCATCGTCATCTTTATTTTTAAAAATTATACAATTTGTTTAATTATCATTAAACTAAAACATTTATAAGAAGACTGAAGTTGGCCTCAGTAGTTAAAGAAGAAATGTTATCTGAAGTGTTTGCATGTTTGAGAAAATCGGGTAAATCCAGCTTGTTAATTTGGGCCCAATTTCATAGAGCTGCTTAAGCACAAAAAGTAGCTAAGCACAACAAAATTATGCTTACCAGAATAAGGTTACCAGCCAAACTACCATATCACATGTACAATTTGTGATTGGTATCCCACTCATTTCTGCTTAGCAGGCAATTGTTAAGCAATATTTTCTGCTTAAAGGAACATTACAGAATTGGTAAGAAAAGAACTTGTAAAATATACTTTTTTATCACAGATTTACATAAAACTTACACGGTCTAATGATGATGATAGTAGATAACATCCCTTGAAATATTTCTGTCTGAAATGCCATATTTGATGAGAAATGAATAAACTAATTTTCCGGTTGGAGTTCATCGCTCAGTGAGCGTTTTATTCATTTGTTGAATCTATATGATTTCATGCAATGTGTAATCGGTTTTTCACTATTTTCTCATGACCCAGATGGCCGATCGATCTCAAACTTCTACAGGTTTGTCAGTTATGTATATGATGGATTACATCAAGTGCTCACACTGCCAGCAACTGTTTTGTTAGCAAAAACCAATTCTGTAATGTTCCTTTAAGCAGCTCTATGAAATTGGGCCCTGATTGTAAATCAAGAGAGAAGCTAATGATTTGTTACATCATTTGTTCATTAGGTGTTCATGCAACTTGTTTTTTAAAATTTTGTTTTCCTTTTTTGTTTTACCCTTACACTGATGTATGATAAGCATTCAATAAGCACTCAATGGAAAAGAAATCTACAGACTACACTACCCGGGTGGGATTGGAACCCAAGACCCCCTCCCAGAGCAGTTGTCTCAAAAGAGATATGCACTGTATAAAAACAACAAAACACTGACAAGGTTTGTAAGCAGCCCCTATTTATGCACTTCTTGAAAACTACACCTACAAACTACATCCCTTCCATGCCTTAGGGATAAAGCTAATGCAAAGAACGCCCTCAGTAGCCCATTAACAGAAGAGCAAACGTTTATTACCTAATTCCTAAGAGGACAAATTGGAAGCATCATACGTAAGGTGTGTCACAAAGGTCAAAAGGGTCAACAAGTGTCCAATTATGGTAACAATCCCCATTTTTCAAACATACATGCTGTTTTGAGTTGTTATAAATACAATCATACAAGAAATATTTCATAATTTTTCATGCGCAAAACAGTGCTAAGGTTTGAAAAATGCTTATTCTTGCTTTTCGGAAACATTAAATTAACGACAGCTTTTATTCTGATTTTTAACTCTTTCTCTACAGCCGTTCAAATGTTTCAGATTTTTGTTAGCACTGCCAGCAAGTCACTACTAACGCCTTGTTGTAAACACTGCATCAAACATTTACATCCCAATGTACAAAACAATGCAATAGCGAAAAAGTTAAGCATTATTTGTGATGAAAAATTCTCATAAACAAAACATTTATGCAGCTTCAATAAATATTAATGTTAAGAAATTATTTGAAGGAATATGCATTGAGACTACGAAATTGTAAAAAGAAATAGACAAGAACATTCAGTAAAATTTACCTTGTTCATCGGCAGAGCTCTCCATGTGCATGTTACATAGAGCTAAAACCGAGAAAGTACGTGAATAACGTTATTTTATATATTTATCTGAAGTCACAATAAGTGATACAGATGTTTCTCTTATTTACAAGGAGGTTTTCCAAGTCACAAATTCTCGGTGTTGAGATGTCAGTGTATGCCAAAGAAAGAGGCTGACAAACTTCAACGTTAAAACTGACATTCAAGATGCCAAAATTTAAGTAACACACCTTTGTTGATTGGGTTCCATTCTTCATCATCCAGCATGGTTTCATGGCCTTCAATACATTCTTCTATAGTCTGGAAAAAATTCAAATGAATTTCAAATTACTAGGTGATCAGAATAAAGCAAAAGAAAAAAACGAAGTAGAGATTTGTGGAGAAAAACAAATAAGGCTGCCAATGAAAATAAAAACAATTAATTCATAAAGTGTGTTACAATCCTGACATTGGGTGTGGAATCTGGCATCTAAAATGCACACCCAGGAGCCAGTGCTGATAACCTTTGATACCAAGATGACATCAACCTCAGTTACATACCTTCAGAGACATAGTGGTCTAGCCACAGCCACAGAGTCAGGGCTTTAAGTTTGGATACGTCTTTGAACATAGTCAATGCCAATCCATGGACACCAGTCTACTTCAATCTCATTTTTTCTTACATTTGCTCTAATATGTATCTACCTCATAGTACTTGAGTTGTGAGGTCGCGTTTGGAATCACATGTGAGGGTGTATGTGGTGGTACGGACTCGGACTTGGGCCTGAAAGAGAGGACTCGGACTAGGACGACCGAGACACAAACTCAGACTGGTGCAACTTGACCATAGCACTGCCAGGAACCTTTTTAAGATTTGACTCCTCTATAATCACTCATACTGGACACGGCCAGAAGCTCCACCTGACCTTTTTATAAATTGACTCACCTAGAAGTGACATAGCTTCAAACACCTCAACAAGATTTTCATAAAACTGTTCAGGCCCCCCAAGGTCACGACAGAAGACTGTAAAGCAATCTGCTTCACAAACTTCTCCAAGCCCGAGAGTCACCACTGGAGGTCGAGCAAACAAAATAGGGTTGGGTGGCTTGAGCCAAGGGGAGCTGAGCTAAAACGTGTAAAATTCTTTATAGCTTAAAAAGACAGAGCCATCCTTCATGTGTTCTTAAACAGGCACCGTTGTCGTGATCATAGTCTGCTTGTGGCTGGACGTTGGAAACATGAACTCTCACCCAGTTACTACACACACGCGCCTTGACCGTCAGTCACATCACAAACAAAAGCTTTAAAGTGTGCTGTCCTTATTATCGCACACCCCCCTTGTGTGCAGTAACTGGGTGAGTGTTCAGAATTTAACGGCTTGCCAAAGACTCGCTGTGATCACGACGATAGTGCCCCTTAAAAAGTTTTTGTGATAATGACCACTGATATTGATACTGACCGCAGTTTTTTCAGGTGTATCTTGGGAATGATCGTCCTGCCAGTCTAAATATGTTAATGAATCCACTTCCTCCTTCTGCAAGAGATCAGTGACGTTGACCCCTGACCTCACTTTGTCACCATCAGTCTGACAAAAGAAACAACAAATACCTAGACAATTGACAGACTCCATGTATTTATCTTTATCCTGGCCCAATATAGTAAACAATATCAAATGTTGAGGACTTACAAAACAAATTTCCTTGCACATTATGACATGAATGTACAATTCTAATGCTGTGTTGAATTGTCTGCAACTTCACTCAACTCAATTGAAGCCCAACATGATTGCCACTTGGGTGTCCATGTACACTAAGTCCCTGCGCAGTGTCTATTTGAGGACAGCCTGGATGAAACTGTACTCTTCAAGTCTTATGCTTTTTGTAACAATTTGATGGGAATCCATCGAAAAATGGGTGATTGGTATGCAAACTATCAAACCATAGAAAATATTTCTAATTAATAATAATCAATAGCCAATCACAGATACACCGAGATGACCTGTGGTATGCATATTTTGGTTTCAATAAGGGAATAAAACAGTGGGCTACGAGGTCTTCAATGCCTGTTTAAAACCTTGCAGCGATGCACCCAACCACAGTGCTTTGGCACATATCAAGAAAAACATAACCATTTCAAAATGGTAGATCCCAACCCCGTGATACTCCGTGATATCCTGCAGTGTACCAATACACACGTTTTAGGAGGGGTGTCAATCAACGGGGGTCGTCAATTTGGTCAGGAGGGGTGGTGAAAAAAAAAAATTCCCATAGGTCATGCACAAACTCCTATCTCTGAGGCACGTGGGCCACAGAGCACTACCACAGCTTGGTGGTAAGGCATGTTGTGTCTAACCCTTGCTCTAGGTTCAATGGGTCAATGGGCTTTTGTGAATGAAGGTCTTGAAATCTTGTGCCGACAGCAGACTGGTTTAGCAACCATAAATCATTGAGATAAGGCAGAACAGACCCTCTTAACCTATCAAATGGGCCTGCCACACCTTTGTGGCAGGATGACGTAACACCGTTGGGATCAAACAGGTGCCCCGTTGCAAGGCTAAAACTGGCAGGGTCGTGGTCGTGCCGTAAAGGACTGAGACGAAGGCGAGGTCCTTTACTGCGCAACCACGACCCTGCAAGGTTTTAAACTGGCATTTAAGACTGATTCACCACTCTTTTATTCCCATTCTTAAAAGCCTTTCCGTTAAAAACATCAAAACACCTTTAAAGGTTAAGAACAAATCAGACAGTTTAGCCTCAGCTCACATCAACACTGCATTGAATTTCCATGTCTGTGTTGAGCACTAAGTAGCTTCATGCAAGTTTTGAACTTGTTCACTTAAGTTTCAAACTTCGCGCAATCACCTGATAGCGTCCTCTTTGACTCAATGTCGTCAGGTCATGTTTCAACAGACTGTGACTGGGTTTATGTGACTGTTAATGGCCATATGACCTTCTCTCAACCAATCAGAATGTATAAACTGTCCCAGGAATTTATGAATGAATAACAAATCAAGATACTTCTGGTGTAAGGCATTATTATAAAGCAACACCGAGCAGAGTACAGCTATGTCAAGGCCGTCATTCTGACAGACTCTGTGTGTGGTTCATAGAGTTTTTGACATGAGTAACTGTACTTCATGTTTATGGACACTAGTGTACCGTGTTGAGCAGGAGCCAGCACTGGCAATCAAGGATAGTCCATATTCAAAAAGCTTTACTAACCTCATCTCGGACCTCCACAGCCACAAAGCTAGTAAATTGAGTAACAATGGAGTACTTCTTGCTCAAGCTGATGATGTACGTCTTCTGCTCAGCTTTCCTTGCCTCATGTTGGGTGTGCTCGGTTGCTAAGGAACCCTCCTCCCAATCACGAATGATGTTGCGGGCTGTCAACTGATGCAGAATCTAGACACAGAAAGAAATGAATTGTTTGATGGAAAATTAAAAATCAAAACACAAAATTTAGATAGACAAATCTGAGGGAATAAGTTCATTAGTGGCGTGTTAAGAGCAGTGGACTCAAGCTCTGGTGTTTCTGATCAGCGGACTGTGGTTTCAAGTTCTGGTCGTGGCACATGTGTCCTTGAGCACGATACTTTACCGTCATTGCTTCGACCTTCGGATGGGCACAAAGCCGTAGGTCCAGCGTGTTGTGTAATGCACATAAAAGAACCCAGTTACATAATAATAATAGTGGCTTCTTATATAGCTCTCATATCCGTCACTCAGTGACGCTCAAGGCGCTTCAACAGTCAGTATTTTCCTGCAAGGTATATATGTGGAGCTACTTTTTGAAGTTTGAGACCTATTCCTTTACATAGCACAATGTAATGGTTTAAAAGGTGCTGTGGCGCAATATGCTGCCAATCAATATACAATAATATATCGCCAAGAGAAGGGGGTTTGCCCCTGTGTTTCTGGCAGTGGCTTCTGAATGTGCAGCAGCACCTTGTAAAATATTAGAAGGTGCTACATAAATGGGTCTCATAAATCAAAACATAGCTCTGCTTATCCTATTGAAAAATAAATAATGAGCTCTTTGATATACCCCTAGGGGTGTCACGAATAAAGCACTGTGTAAGAAACCCAGCATTATAACTGCTAATATGGAAAGCGCTCGCCTCTCACCAGTGTGACCCTGGTTCGAACCTGGCTAAGGCAATATGTGAGTAGATTTGTGCGTTGGTTCTCTGCTGTGCCAGAGTGGTTTTTCTCCAGGCCCTCCAATTTCCCCCCCCCCTGGAAAAATCATACACTTTCGATCTCAGGCTGTGGTCCGTGGTCATGGGTTGATGTGGCAGGCTGCCAAAGGCACCCTTGCATGCCTGCTTCTCGAACATGTTGTAGCCACATCCTTTACAATTCATCTTCTCAGCTGCTACTAAGGATGATTAGCCTCCCAAATTATTATTATTGTACTATTTCAATAATCTTATGACTAAGAAGTATTTGGAAGGCTTGGTAAAATGCTGACCTTTCCTTGTGTGATGCTAAGATCATGAGTGGATACCATTGTAGATACCTCCTTGCCATCAATGGTAGCTGTTAACGTAGCCTGGAAAAATCAACATCAATGAATTATTGCTTTCCTTGCACATTATCCTCTTCTATAACTTAGTATTATCTTCATGCGATATTAAAACAATTTGTAATCACATAGTCCAAATCTATCTGGTAACCAATATT
Organism: Pycnopodia helianthoides; assembly: GCA_032158295.1. Classification (NCBI taxonomy): domain Eukaryota; kingdom Metazoa; phylum Echinodermata; class Asteroidea; order Forcipulatida; family Asteriidae; genus Pycnopodia; species Pycnopodia helianthoides. The sequence continues at coordinate 20,522,823 of CM063252.1, read as the reverse complement.
ATACTAATCAAGAAAATATATGAAATTACAAAAAAAAACTTTGCAATGATGGTCGAGTATAATTTCAACAGAACAATTTTTAAACACGCAAAGTTTTAAGGTGACATGTAGCTATGTACCTCTCAGTATTTATCTTACAAGAAAAAAAACCCTTCAAATTTTCTTTTTTAAACAAACTTGTAGAGCTTGTATCAATACCTGCGTGCAATATGGTACGAAGCCATACACAACCTGCCGGGAACCACTGAACAATGACGTGATGTGATTGGGCGCTTGGATCGGAGTTGGAGCATCATCGTCAAATTGACACCACTTGACGTTGACAGATGACAGGACGGGCTGTGAGGCTCTACTCAGCTGTGACTTGACCTGTAGGAAGCAACCAACAACATTTCATTTCATTTCATTTATTCTAGTTGTGAAGCCAAGGACTCTCAGAAAGTGAACTTAATCACTATACTAGCCAAGAACCCTGTGGAGAGAAGACAATGAAGGAAGTTTCAGTTGTCAAATGAAGGTACTTGTTGGCGGAATACCCCAGAGAAATATTCCAGGGAAAACCCACGCAATCAGGCAGGGACTGAAAACCCCAATCCACACAGTGCCTCGATGTGATTTGAACTGGGGTCCCCAGAGGTGGAAGGCAAGGCAAGATACCACTACGCCAACCTGACTGCCCAACATCAACTCAAACTTTGTTTAAACACTTCTTAAACACAACTGCATTTCTTCTGATTGGTTGGAATGATCCCTGTCCAATTTCACAGAGCTAGTAAGCACAAACATCTTTTAAGCACAGAATAAAACTTGCTTAATAGCCGAAACACCTTAATGGTTACATTGTTGAGACGCTTTGCCAAGTTACTTTGTAATTTTTTGCTTAGTAGTTTACTGACATTGAGCCCTGATCAACTGAAGTAACCTTGTTATAGACCTGATACAATGTAATACTCATGAAAAGAATTCACATTTTATCAACATTTAAATTAAAACTATTGAAACAATCAACCCCTTTTCCTAAAACAAATGAAGGTTGCTTGTTCACATAGAAGGATGGTATGGAAAAGTAAATCCTACTTTACAGAAAAAATTAAGAGCTGCTATTAACAACGACCAAGTGGGTAGCGATATGTGCACCTTAATCTGCCACACACAACAGACACCATGCGGCAATCCAAATGGCAGAAACTTGTTTACATTTTGAAATGGGATTTTGACATGGCGGACTTTTGTCTCTTTTGACTAGTCAAGGCATTAAGAAGTGGAGCTAATGGCTCACCCTATTTAATAGTTGATAAATTCAAGACACTTCAGAGTATAACCAGCAGCCTTCTTCCAGCTTGCCGCTGACTCGTCAAGAGGCCATCAGTTGAACCTGTTCTTGAATCACTTTATCAAGAACAGGCTCAATTCGCACACCAGAAAGTTCTGGTTTAGTCAACGGGTGATCAACTACTAGAGTGCTCTTCCACAGTTGATGCTACCAGTGTGAACATTCTCAAGGGTCAGTGGGACAAATTCTTGAAGAGTATTTGGTGGGCTCTATACAAACTTATCCAAGCTTCCTGCCACAGTAAACCAGAACCAATGTCTCATCTTAAGCTATAGCTGTGGCTGTCGCTAAGGTTGTTGCTATATGGGCCTCCTATGCTTCATCACACATTCTTGTGGTCATCAAGTCGCAGCTGCTAAATCGGACATGGATTAAGTTATAAAATATTTAGCCTCAATATGCTAGAGTAAAGTTACAACAACCTTCAACTGATGAAGCCCCATCCTAAGCTGATCAGCTGAATACATACCTTGCCTTCCCATTTAGACTTGGTCTTGTTATCAAAATACTCAAAGGCACCAGCTCCTGTATTGGACACTGCACGCAGGAGGTACTTATTCGCTGTAGCACTGTGAATCAAATTATCGACAACAAGAATTAAACTGGATGCAATTTGTATATGATGTGCAGGTACAAGATTGCTGATTCTGGTTTGGGATACCCGAGATGAACACGGACATTTTTTTGTAAAATGGTATACTTAGTTTTTATAATTTATTCACATAGTGTGACCAAGTGGTCTAGAGCATCGATCTCAAGTTATGATGGCAAAGAGATCAGGGCTCAATTTCAATCTCAAAAGTGCGAATCAATCTTAGTTGCTAAGCAAACGGTGATGTCACAATACAAGTCAATATGGTGAAATGAGGCAACGTAACTTAGGATGATTCTTAGTGCTTTGTGAAACCCAGCCCAGAGTGTGGGTTAAATTTGGTCATGACACTCATGCTCTTGAGAAAAACACTCAACTATAATTGCTTCTCATCTCTGAGGAATAAATGGGTACCTGCGAGGGTAAAATTAAAAAGCAACTTATGCTGCTGATACTTTTAAGGAGTTGAGATGGTTTCAGGAATGCTTAGAAGTCAGGACCAGATAAACAGTGACTCTTTGAGAATCACTTTGTACAAATATATAATGATAGTGTTGTTTCTTAATTTCAGAACTGAACGAATATAATAACTTTGATATGAAATTTCCTTTCATCTGGAAGATTAAGTGAGAAACTCATGAATACCTGACACCGAAGGTAAAGACCCTCGTGTGACGACAGTTCTTGCGAACTGTTTCCAGTGTGGCTTCGTCATTGCTGACATGACCATCAGAAATGAAGAAGACATTTCTGAGTTGTCCGGATTTCAGCATAAAGTATGCCTTGAGAGGGCGCCAGACATCTGTGTTGCCCATAGTGGCTGATAGACCTTGAATGAAGCTGTGAGCTGTTTTCATTCTCTCTTTGTTCATGACTTTGCTTTGTGGAAACAACTCTTCAAAATCTGAGGAAGGTAGATGAAATGACATTAATGCCATCAGGAATGTGCATAAACATACAGGAATACAGTTATCATCAATTTAATAATGTCTGGTAATGAAACCAAGGATGCCTCAAAAGTGAACTTAATCACTGTAACTCGGAAGTCTGAGGAAAGCTGTATAGAAGGATTCTTGGAAAAAAACCACACCAAGGTAAACCCTACCACCGAGATTGCACAATAGCTAGAGTTTAGAATAGTGATTAATTCAGAAATCTAGAAGGCAGACAGTTCTCAATCTTGAAATACTAGAAGTAAAAACAAAAATATATATATCTTTCATTCTACAGAATAAAAGAATTGCTTTCTTTGTTAATTACCTGTTCCAAAAACAACGATATTGAACTTGCAGTCCTTTGTTAGATGATGAAGGATCAACATCACAAGTTTCTTTGCATCTTGTAGGTTGCTTCCTTCCCGCATTGAATTGGACAAGTCCAAAAGAATCACCACTTCTGATTGGCCGGAGCTGTTGGCATCAAACTCAGGGTAGAAGGTCAACATGCATGCTTGGCTGTCTTTCTCTGTGGGGTGTCTCTCCGCCCACATTCGGGGAACATGAATCTCGGCTAAGCCAATCAGAAGTTGGAATCCATCATCCAGTCCACTACACGTCTCTGATAGGCAAACAGTTGCTTTAGTTGCTGTTTGCTGTCGACAAAAAAATGTACACACATTTTTGAAGAACAAAACAATAAGTAGTTTTTAAGATAAAAAGCATCAACAACTTAAGCCCGGTTCATACTTCACGCAAAAGCGAAGTGAATTTCGGTGATGCAGAAAAGGTGATGCAAAAATCAGTATGCGCCGTTTTTCCAATTATGGCGCAAGAAAATTCACTTAATTTTCACCGAAGTGAATTTTCTTGCGCCATAATTGGAAAAACGGCGCATACTGATTTTTGCATCACCTTTTCTGCATCACCGAAATTCGCTTTGCATTTGCTTTTGCTTGAAGTATGAACCAGGCTTTATACAATCATTTAAACTGTTTCATCTTCTTTAACCAGTTGATGCTGGCTATTTTACCAAAATGTATTTTTTGTGTACCATTATTGTCCAAACGAAACTATGCCTAAATGAAGTAAAGACACCAAACATGGTGGTCTTTGGCACTGGGATGTATACTTTTCTTTTGAAATACTTGTAAGGATGCCACCTTTTGTTTGGAATGACTCAGCCACCTCTAGGCTGTAATCCACTGCTGACAGTCACCCATGGCTTATTGATAACTTACACTCGGTGTGAAGAGCAATAGAAACAATCCTAGCAGCTAAATTGGTCTATCATAGTCCTGGTATGTCAGACACAAACATCCTAGATAAAGAGTGAATTCATTCATTGATTCCAGCACCTTTCTACCCAGCCAACAAAGCAGGACAGCCTAAGTGCATGCATGATGCAAGCAACACAATGAACCTTCTGAGTCAATTTGTCATCTGCTGTTGAGCTCGCCACACACTAAATGTTCCGAGCAGGCTGCCACGTCAAAAACTCCACATACAAAGACAACACAAATGCGTGTCTAGACACCTCCCAGAGTCTGTGAACTTTGCGTAATAACACGGCCTCCAGGGTCATGTGGTTAGAGCAATAATGATTACTTATTCTGAAGGGAAGTGCACAGTAACTAACAGGAAAAACAGTGTGCAAACAATAATGATGAAGGCACCAATGTTTCTTCACACTTCATCTGAAGCTTTTAAAATATTTGTTAGCTACCTTTTGTTTGATTGGATGAGTTGGGGATTCCAAGTTCGGATTTCATAGGGCATCTCCACGGCAACATGAACTGATAAAGATCTGAAATAAATCAATGACAACACGATGGATACACATTTATTACACATTTGAAAAGAACTTATCTTCAATGTCATGTTTAAACTGTTGTGCTGTTATGTATTTTCTTTCAACAAATTTCAAGATTTGTGATTTTAAATGCCAATCCCGTTCATTATTTCCCAAACAGAATATTCCTGACCTCTTTGAGTCTGAATTCACTTTGACTGTTTCAACATCTGTCTGAGTCTCTTGAGACAAAGCTTCGTCTTTCCTCCACGGTGCCACACTCCCTGGTAACGTAAAGAGGATTTTATCACCATCCACTGAGAGCTCAGCAACGTAGGTTATCTTGATGACAACAGTAGTATTGGGCGGGAGATTGCCAACACTGACAGTGAAAACATCCTATACAAAAAATAAAACCATTCCCAAGTGTTTAGACAAAACATTATGTATACAAGTCTATAAGTTTCAGTCAGAACAATCGCACAATTTGTTTTCCAGTAAAAACTGTCAGTACTTCCTAATTGATCACTGCAGTGGATGAAAATGGAATCAATGAAAAAATGAATGAATGAACAGAGCGAATGAATGAATGAATGAATGAATGAAAGAAATGAAGGGATGAAGGGATGAATGAATGAAGGGATGAAAGAATAAATGAATGAATGAATGAATGAATGAACGAACAGAATGCGCCCTCTACATTTTGCCCAGGAGAAGACATTTTTGCAGTGTCTTTGGTAAAAGGTTAACAAATATTTGAATGTCATGCAGCTGCACCAAGTGGTCATCGTTTTCGTAGCTTGCATGCAGATAAAGCAGCAAGGTTGTATTTCTCTGCTGTGTTTATGACATAAGATTGTCATTTTTTTAGGCGGTGAATTTCACATTGATATCCGTCAGCTATTTCAGTCAAGGTTCAAAACTGCTCCTGCGGGGGACTGTGATTTTTTTCTGCTTTAGGGAGAGATGGCCTCTCCTGGGTAAACTGTAGAGGGAGCAATTGCCCGCATTCTAATTTTGAGCACCAAGTAGGTTCACATTTTTATTCAAACAGTCAGTTCCTAGGAGTTAAACATACTGCATCCACTGTAATAACAAAGTACAAATCAACTTCATTCCACCAACAAATAGCTTGATGTTTGTTTTTCACCCATAAGATGAACTCAGAGCTCAGCTGATAGATTTCTCATACAATTCTATCATGAACTGATTTGATCCCTTCAATACTTCATCTAAGAGTGCAACATTTGACCTTTGAACTATGACCTACCGGTTTCTCCTCATCCATGAGGTATGCTCCATGACCTTTGCTAATGGCCTCTTTGTACTCCCTATGAGCAGTTTCTTTCTCCTTTACTTCACCCACGATGTGTTTGTCATTAATGAATGCTTCAAAGCCGCACACTGCAGCTTGCTCATCGAGTGGAAATACGTACTTGGCTTCTATGGGTGTGTCGCTATCATTAGCATAGACTTGAAGGACAACAACCTGTTGAGGTCGACCAAATACATGCAACACTTAAAATTGGTTTATCACAACACCAGTTTCGTTTTAATAATATTGGGAAACCATGAGAACATATACATCATTCAAACATACACTGGTCCAAATACTCTTCTTTTTTTGTTTTGTGAACTTTTCACAATTGTTTTTCTGCAGACACACACTGGGAAAGTGCGCAGTACACAGTGTTTATCACACATTGGTGAAGGGAAAAACTGAATCATACTATTGTAAAGTAACAAACCACAAGGGAAACTGACTGAGTAAATTAAAATTTCATTTGGGGTGGACAAAGACAAATTGACAAAAAAAAAATTTGAACCTGCAACCTCAGTTCTACCAACTGACATGACTGAGACATCTAGCCTAATGTTGGAAGTCTCTCTAATTCGTCAAAATCTTTATCCCCGATGCAAATTCGATATCTATTAGATATCTTTGTTCGGTCGGTAGAGTGATGGCATGTTAATCCAGAGGTTGCAGGTTAAAGTTCTGTTCTAGTAAATTCTTCTTTGTTCACGCCCAAAATCATGTTATCGTTATTCACAACAGTGGACTAACCTGAGCAGCCAAGTCCAGTAGCCTGGCTCTTACATGGACAGCTTTCAATGGTATAGGTTGATCAGCGTTAGAGAGAAGACCAGGCTTGATTTTGGTTAAAGGATTCTCGACACTTTGCACATCACTGAGATCTATGGTAGAATAGGATTAAGGTCATTCGTTAAAACACAATTGTTGGTTTAAATATGACTTTAGACATATACAAGTGATCAAACTATAGCCAGTTTGTGTGTTTGGCTAAGTATTACACAAGTCACTGTCATTCAAACAGCCAAACTACAAGCCAGTTAACAAACCAAACTACAGGCCAGTCAGCAAGCCAAACTACAATCCAGTCAGTGAGCCAAACTACAATCCAGTCAGCAAGCAAGACTACAAGCCAGTAAGCAGGCCAGACAACAAGACACTAAAGTAAGCCAAACTAGAAGACAGTCACCTGTCACCAGCCATTTAAGAGTTCACAAAACAAATTTAACGCCACCAACATTTGCAGGAAATAAGCCAGTCAGCCAGACAGTCACTCACATCATCATGTAAATATCCCTTCATAAGAGTTATTGATTAAACAGTAATTTTCATGGCTTCAAAACAAGTGTCGTGCCAAAGCTATTTTTACAGGATGCAACCCAAAACTACAATAACAAATTTAAGACTATCTTGTTAAAAACTCTGTAGAAATCAAACAAATGCAATAAAACTTTGAACATTCAAACATACCAATGTCTGTTGATAGCTCCTTTGCAATTACATCCTCATCAACGTCTTCTTTGACATCGTTAGCATTCTCATTGTCGCACACAGGTAACGTTGTTGGTTTATCATCAGGTAACAAAAACTCAATCAAGTAACGAAGACGCTGTTGATTTGTGCTATACACAACATACTCATCGTCCTGTCAAATAAAAGGAAGAACAATTGTGGGCATAAATAACTTAGTAACTAATTATTATAACTCATAATTTTCTTCGGTCCACACATGACATCACTCACTTGAATGTCAAACAAAAAGCTTTCAGTGTAGCTGGACCAATGAAATTGAACAATCTTCCTCCTGTCATTAGGGAATCTGTTCGCTTATCTTGTTATAAGCTCTTAAGACTCACCTCTATCCGTGTTAATTTTCAGTATGAGCTTTATGATCTTGATGGAATAGCACCTCATAAATTGTAATTGCAATGTTATGTTAAGTTAAGTGAAAAGAAAACTTGAAATTCTGAGGAGTAGCATTTAAATCCCATCCAAGAACAAAAACTGCTCCTCGATTCAACTCCTATATCTTTAGACATCAGTCTTTTTTGACCCAAATGAATACTACCTTGAAGTCAGATTGGTTGGTGCCATTGTGCTTGACGCCATGAACACTGTGGAATCCATCTGGTGGCTTCAGGAGATCTTTCTGATAGCTTGTTGTGTCATGACAGTTTCCTAGCGCTACTTGGTTTACTGCCATCAGACGAGTTCCTGTAGTTTGGCTTGTGTGGGAGTACTTGGCACTTGCACTGTAACAACAAACATTCATTTAAATAGAGAAAAAATTCAGCTGTTGCAAACTGCAACCAAAATGACCTGTGTTCTAAATGCAAAAATGTTTTTAATGGCCTGACATTTTTGTCCCTAGCAGAGTCTTTCTCAAAAAGAGAGTCAAGCAAAAAATGGTAAAAGATATACAACAATTAGACTGTTACTGTTATTCCAGTCAGCAGGTAGTTGGTTTAATTTAAAGAACGAACAGTTTTATTTACCCAAAGCTATCTGCAAAATAAATTCCACTTCCCAGCATTCCAGCATCTGTCCTCTCACCTCCGAAATCATCCATGACTACCTTAGGTAGAACCAGACCCCTGTAATAAAAAATCAAAAACCTTAGTTAATTATGATGAAACTTTGCTTAATACATTACAAATGAGAGGAAGAATGTTTGACATTGTGATTAAATGTTGTTTTTTATGTATGGAACAACAGTGTCGGAGCCCATTATTTACTGAGCAGTAAATGTCAATTGTGGTTAACAGATTGAGCCAAAGGAAAGGCCCATTATACATCTGTGATCCTGAAACCAGCAATTTCTTGGAAGTGAAGATTAATTTCACACCATAATTCCTGACAATAAACACCCTCTTTTGTGAACGAAACCTAATAATATGCAGCTCTAAATAGCTCTTAATCTCACCTGCCAGGAGTCTCAAAGTGCTCTTTATTATTTGGATAGAAATTTGTAGCTACGTTTGAATCATGAGACCCATTTATTTAGCATCTTGTAAGGGTCAACAAGGTGAAGTGGTGCAATCTGCAGCTAGCCAAACCAGAAACACTGGGTAATTAAACCCCATTCTCTTAATGCCAAGTGTACTGGATTCTTTTACGTGCATTGCACAACACACATAACCTAAGGCTTTATGTCCCATCCGCAGGACGAAGCATTTATGGTGAATTGTGTTGCTTAATGACAAAAGTGCCGCGACCAGGACCTGAACCCTACACAGTCCCATGTCCCATCCGCAGGACGAAGCATTTATGGTGAATTGTGTTGCTTAATGACAAAAGTGCCGCGACCAGGACCTGAACCCTACACACTCTGACAACATCAGGGCTTGAGTCCAGAGCACTAGACCTTTCTGCCACTCCACTGGGAGTATAAGATGAGACCATTTACAGGTAGTTACAAAAATATCAATGATCCCTTACAGAGAAGTAAGCTTGCCGCAAGCTCGTTATCAGATTGCTGCAAGCTCAATAAGCTTGCTGCAAACTTGTATGAGCATGCGCTTTTGCACGCAATCTCAAGCAAGCAATTTAAATGCTTGCAAGCTTGCAGCTGAAGTACTGACTTACCGAGACAGAATACCCACAAAGTTAGCTGGTCGTGATGCATGGAACAGCAGCTGACTGTTATGAAGCTTACTGTTAAAACTAGTCAACTCTAGAGGGCGTGTCACAGAAAAAATATTCAAAATCTTCACTGGCAAGATTTTCCTGGGGAGCAAGATCAAGTTCAAATGAGTATTTGGTTACATAATATTCATTTGAAATACTGAAAGTTAATGGATGATTTTCACAATAATTAAGCTATTTCCATTATACTAAGTACATTTATGGGCTGATCCAAGCAGAATCTGTTTTTAGAAGAAAGTAAACCATTTATCACATACAATCCAATTAATGCAGACAAAACATTACTGCCAAACAGCCAATTTTCAAACACTGAGATTATGATGAAAAGATTCACTAATACTGGGTGAGGGTAACATCATTTTGGAGAAAAACTGGAATTAAAAATCTGCATACAAGAAGTTCAAAATTTGATTGTGTTAAGTTTGAGGCCCTGGTCAGCATTAGTTATACAGCTGTAAATTTGAAGCAATTGAGTTTGAGAAGTTAAGTAAAGCTCGTTAACTTTGCAGTTAGGGAGTTTCTAAAAAGTCTGAAATAGCAGGAGCATTCTTAGGGGATCAATTAAGTATTCCAGCGGGCGTTTTTGTTCCTGTAGTTCGACACAATGTTGCAGACCTGTAGAATGTTCTGGCAGTCTACTGGATTGCGGGCGTATGCCCAAGGGAACATAACTTTTCGCCTAGAATGAGATGCTTCTTAATTTAATGAGTGAGTTTTTCGGTGAAGTAAAAAGCCAAAGACTTACCCTTGAGTAGAGAGTATGAAGTTCTTGATATCATGGTATTCAGAATGATTGACAGGTAGACAACTGATGTGACACCGCAGGGCTCTATACTTGGACTCTACGCTGCTCCGTTTTGACCAGTTGGTTGTCTCACTCACACTTACAATGTCTTTAATAAGCTAAATAGAGAAACATTCAATAACAAACCAATAAAAATAACAATTATATTACTTATTAATCATGGAAACAAACTAACAAAAGGATTTAAAGTATGAAAAGCCACAAATCTGAGATTGTTTTTGTTGGTAGGCAAAGACTTTATAAGTTTAGATTGTCTATGATTCCGATTAATTTTCCTGCTCAAAATTGTCTGGCAAACTTTCTATGGCCTTAGTTGAAAGCCTGGCTTCATGCTTCTCATAATATTGTATGTAATAAATGCATCCGTCCTCACTTGTACTGTCAGGTGGAGAGCAGCAATTAACGGTTATTTGTATTACCTGGCAGAGGTCTTGCTTCTTAGCGATTACACTCTTTGTCTTGAAGTCTTTTTTATGATGTATCTTGTGTGGTATCTGACTGTAGAATTCTTGACTCAGTTCTTCGATGTCCGACTCAGATCTATTCTCATCAGTGTCTTTGGTATCCAGTGCCTTCTTGATTTGTAGAAGAATGCTCTCTGCTTTAGTCACCTGTTAAATTAATTTTATAAATTGTAAAAATGAGGAGACAAGGTCTTGAAAAATGTTGATGTCAACCGCTGGAATTGCAGAGGTTTGCATACATGAATTCAAGTAACATAAGAACTCAACTGACTGACCCTTTCTATTGATTCTTAAATGTGACAAGCAAGTAAGATGTACATTGGAAAATTCTTCTATCACACTGTACAGCCAGCTAAACAAGAACATTTAAATTGAACTTTGAGAATGTTACAACAGACTCTTTTCTGAGCCTCTACTTCTTCCAACAGAAATATCGATATAACGTATAAACCAGCGTTTCCACCAGCTAACAAACAGAGAGATATGGCAAACATTCAAATTGAGGATTGAAGCATTATTTGCACAGCCTGCAAACTGACGAGAATGCAGCCCTACAACTACTGCATGATAATTCCATCTACACATATATCCAAATTGCGAGTTCTTGATACAAACATGTAGAGGTCAAGAAAAGAGCTCATAAACTACATGGAAACAACCTTTCAAATGGCAAGTATAATTTCCTGTATGTCATATCTTCACAATGAGGTGGTGATATTGATACAAAATGAACAAGGAGATCACTGAAAGTAGCGAGGTGGACTTCCTCACAATTGAATTGGAAGGGAAAACACCGGTTTAAGCACAACAAACAACTATTTAAATGAAACGTTTTACTGCAATTCAAACCCAATAAGATTACGGCTGACTTTGCACATGGCTTCTCTAAGGTATATTGTCTACATTTCTTTTCTCCTTTGATGTCACTGACAAACCTTTTCAGCAGAAAGGGTCTTGATGTCTACGGCTAAGACATCTTCAAGTTCACCTACGACCTCCTTCCATAGACTTTCCACAAGTGATGCAACTTCTGAGCTCATCTCTCCGTCACAATCTCCTGAGATTGCTAGTTGATTCTAAATATATCAACATAAACATAACAACCAAAAATTAATAAGAACAACATCATTAATCCTGATAACCATTAAAGATTGGAAGCTTAACTCTTGACCTATAAATGGCAGGGGTTGATTTACTCTTCCCTTTTTCGTTAAGCTCAAAATAAACATACTTTTTGGATGAGCATAAAACAAAACTGAACAAAACAAAACAATCCTTACATCCTCCAGTTTGGAAAGCCTCACATGATCTTCTACGCATATCAACTACTCAGGCATTTTCAGTCTCTTTGTTGTATTCTAAGTATTCAAAAGCTATGAGGTCAAAATGCTACCCCAAAACTGAACCTGGACTGAGATAGTTTCTTATATTTAACAAACTGAAGGTTTCTCAACAGTGGTGTAGCTAGGATTCTTGGTACCCAATGGTGTAGCTAGGGTTCTTGGTACCCAGTGGTGTAGCTAGGCTTCTTGGTACCCAGTGGTGTAGCTAGGCTTCTTGGTACCCAGTGGTGTAGCTAGGGTTCTTGGTACCCAGTGGTGTAGCTAGGCTTCTTGGTACCCAGTGGTGTAGCTAGGGTTCTTGGTACCCAGTGGTGTAGCTAGGGTTCTTGGTACCCAGTGGTGTAGCTAGGGTTCTTGGTACCCAGTGGTGTAGCTAGGGTTCTTGGTACCCAGTGGTGTAGCTAGGGTTCTTGGTACCTAGTGGTGTAACTAGGGTTCTTGGTACCCAGTGGTGTAGCTAGGGTTCTTGGTACCCAGTGGTGTAGCTAGGCTTCTTGGTACCCAGTGGTGTAGCTAGGCTTCTTGGTACCCAGTGGTGTAGCTAGGCTTCTTGGTACCCAGCGGTGTAGCTAGGCTTCTTGGTACCCAGTGGTGTAGCTAGGGTTCTTGGTACCCAGTGGTGTAGCTAGGGTTCTTGGTACCCAGTGGTGTAGCTAGGGTTCTTGGTACCCAGGGGCAAGCTTCGAGGATGATGCATCTTCACTCACTTTGCCTTTGACAATCTTAACATTTTGGGGTAAGTTTTAGTAATAACAATAGGCTTAAGATGTTAGTCACAATCCAAAAGGGCACTTGAACGTCCAGGTGGATATCATTCTTGTAAAAGAAAACAAGTGATAACAAAATACAAACCCGACAATATTTGTCTTAGGTGCCTCACTAAGACGGCACTCGGGGCACGTGCCCAACCCCACTCCGCTACATCATTGTCTCTCAATAACAAATCAAATCACATCACCTGTCTGTATCTTGGAGATCCAATCCACCTTGATGCTAGCCTCTTACTCCTTTTCATTTTGAGGCGTTGAGTATAGAGAAAGCTATATAACTCCACTGCAGACTCACTTGACTCACAATACATGACTTCTCGTATGCCGGACTCCTCGTTCTGTAAATAAAACATCAACTTAGATTTTGTTAAATCTAAAAAATTCCAACTGAATTCAAATTATGGCAATTTAGATTTTGTATAAATGAAGTCAATTCTTTTCTCTACCATTTACTTTTTATTTTATTTTGTTGTATTACAGAAAAACAAGTAAATAAAAATAAAACAAAAACAAAGAAATAAAATAAACAAAAGTTACCATGAAATAAAAATATTAACACGTTTACTTATGTATAAATGCATCTGTGTATATGATTTATTAATGAATGAATTGTGAATTTAGGGTTAGGGGTTGTTCAAAGTTTTTAATATATTCATAGGGAGGGGTTACGGATCAGGTATGCCTTTTAGAGTATGAAAATGTTAATATTCCTACAGTAATCAAATGAGGAAACCAATGATGACCAAAAACATGCTGAAAACCCTGCCATGACACTGTCATGCAGAAAAAACACATTGATATGTACAACTGTAAGGGGGGTGGTTATTTAAAATAGTACTAAGGATTACCTAAAAACAATTCTGGTCAATTCCAAAAAAACTTGGGTCCCTTTTTGTCCAATTTAGCTGCCACCCTTCAGCAGCATATGAGCCACATTGACCAACATTTCCATCAAACTTTTCAAACCTGACTGGAACTTTAAATCCCAGCAAAGAGGACATTTTTTCTGTGAGTAACACACACAACACAGGCTAAGAGGGGATCAAGTAGGTTTGGGATGGGCATGGTGAAAAAATGAGATACCTGTTTTCTTCCTACACCCCCCACCAGCCATCTGGCTAAATCCTCATGGAGTTCACAGGTCATGCAGGTGTTTTGCATTCCCAAGCTACCTACCATCACGTTATGTAGATCCCCTTTATGGATGAACACCCTGAATCTGTACTTTACTTCATCATTGTGAATTTCTGTTGATGTTCCATCAAACACATCATCTGGAATGACATGCAACTCAAGCTGGTAGAAAGATGTCTCTTGGCTTCGGATTTCTCTCTTCTGGAAACAACATAAATGACAGTGGTGTAACCATTTTTATTTGAGAGAGCAAGCGGGGGCAAAGACAAAATTCAGGGGCTATTCCTTTGTGCCCTTTTCCCCCACTCTCATGAGGGGGGGGGGAGGTTGAGCGAGGGGCTGCTGTCCCCTGCTCTCCTCACGTTTAGCCACCGATAAATGACCAATAAAGCAAAAGTGCAAATGTTTGCAAGAACCAGACATTCTCCGTTCTGCTATTTGTCTGTATGTGTGGCCCTGAAAATCATTCTCCTTGTGAAAGAGCCTCAATTAATTCCTATAATCTTGTCTACGAAAACAGAAATGCATGTTATACAAAATGATTGATTTACCTCCAAAAGAACACTTTTAGCTACTTCATAGTTGTCCTCAAGGTAAGCAGGTGAATCAACACTTCCCCACTGCCAGACTCTGAATAATAAATTTGAAATCAAAATCAATAAATATCTAGATAAAATAAGTTGCTTGTTTTATTTGAACAGGTTTGGTAAAATATAATCCAAAACAGTCATACTCACTTAAACTTGTTGATGTTAAAAAACGATTTTTTGACCAGCTTTTTCGTTTCTTGATGTGTCTTGGTTGCTGTTGATTGATAAAATAAAACCGGACCATGAAGTATCAACGATTTGAAAAGCGAAACTGATAAGAGACTATTTTGACAGTCCGACCCAACAAGCCACCTTAGGTATTACATAGATCTCAGGTCAAAATTGTAATCAGAAAATATTATTGAGCAATTTTTCTCACTTGTAATTTTTCCCGAGCCAAACTGCATGTTTGCAGTAGTGCCAACCAGTAGGAAGTCATCCTGGTCCAGCAAGCGTCCCTCCTCTACGCATTTCTCTATAAAGCCGACTCCAATAATGGGTACCCCCTGCTTCTGGGCAGTGCAACCTTTATAAGAGTCAGCTGTCTTGGCTCCATTGCTGGCAACTAAGAAGGATGTCTGCAAATACAAGAAAATTATGACGAAGGTGAAGCTTACAGGGGATCAATGCAATGAGTAAAAAGTAAAGAAGTTTCCATCCCCTTTCCTTCAAAAATTGTGTTTTTAAGAGACGGTGCATGCTGCCCAAGTTAAAAGTGCTATAAAAACTAGTACTGAACTTGTTTGGGAGACTGTTCATTGGATGCATTGTCATGAATGGGTGGCTAGTTTGGGGAAAGATGGTTTTAACGTAGCAGGTTCTGTAATCTGTACAGTAAAACAGCAATGATGTTTACATCAAGAAAATGTTTATATCTAGGCTATACGACTGTATCTTGATCTGGGCAGAAAGTAACTCCAGGTGCTTATATTTTACAGTTCTACCTAATTGTGTGGAGATACTCCTTTTGGGGTTTTCTTCCCACATAACTTCTGAAACTGACAATTCTTCATCATCTTTTCTTCACATGTATCTTTAGACCTCACAATGCTACTTGCTTTTGAGGTTCCCTTGGTTTCATTATCAGAAACATATAATAATACAACATTACTAAAGCTGTTCAAAAGCGCTCAATTAGATATTACTCTGACCTTCTTGGTGAGAATATATGAGATGACTCCTCCATTATCAGTGACTGCTTTCCTAAGCTGTTGTTTCTTCTTATAAGGGACTTGAGTACAGTCTAAATCTAGAACAAACTGATGCTGATTGAATATACCCATCTACGACAAAAACATAATAAATGAAAAGCACAAAATTACAAACAGTTAAACAAAAATGATAGGCACCAAGCGAACCCTTTATGTAACTACTTCTTGTACTTGGATCAATCCACCTAAAGTGGCTTTTTTTGTCTGTTCTCTGCGATTACTGCAAAATCACATAATGGCATATCCATCATCAGGGTCTTTACTCCTGAATAAACACTTTAATTGTAATATGCAACATCTTGTAACTGTGTTCAAGGGGCAGATTTGTCTAATGTGCTGGTGTGGCAGGAGATTCTGTCCCCCATACGACGAACTGTCTACAAATTCCTTCTGATAGCGCCTCTTTTGAATCAAGCTCCTATCAGCCCTCGTTAATTTCCCATATGGGAGGGCAGAATCTCTGGGGGACAGATTTCCCTCTGACATGGCATAGAACTATAGTGCAGTGACTGTTTTGGGGACTTAATTTTGGGGAATTAAGACCATTCCTTAATTTTTGACCTGATTTCCCTTAATCAAATCCTAGGGAGCCAAAAATCAGAACAAAAAAGGGTAATACTATACTATCCATTTAAATGGTGAAATAAACTATTAACAATAAAACAAGAATTTTTGGAATGACAAATTCTGAAACAGCAGCAGCAGGGATTCAAACGTTGAACATGTTGGTTCAGCAGTAGGCATTCCATCAGAGCTGCGCAACCATCGTCAAAAATTCCTGCAATTGAATATGTTATATAAAGTAGGCTACTTAAGTACGCGTCAAAGAGGGCACTGCAAGATTAGCGTTGAGTAAGACTTCTCCAGTGCGGCAATATATCCACTGTCATCTTGAACACTTGTTGACTGTCTGCAGTATTTGCAGATGGCAACAAGTGATCGAAATGAACAAATTTGTCTCTTGTCTTGTATGAACAAGTTGGTGCATGTTTATATTAATTATTAATATTAGATAAAGAAAGTGTTAATTGCATCTTGTATTTATAATTAATTTACTTTTTAAACTTTTGTTTACATACAAGCAGTTGACCCCGATAATGAATGTCATCTGTGTAGCTAGTTTTGACTCACTCTAATTCCAGAATATTTTTGCACTATGGACATGGTGGATGGTTCGATGATAATGGTAAGCTAATGAATGACTTTGGGGTAACATTTACTAAATGTAGAAAGTAACTCATGAACTAAATGATTAGCTCAATGATAATGAGTTTCTTTCCTACATACCATGCATACATGATGCACAACATTAAAAAATATTTATTATTAATTTATTTTACCACGTATCATATCAGCTTTAGGCAGTCCAACAGTCAAGCCGCATGTAGAAATCAGGATTACAACAGCAACAGGTTCAAACTGGTGGAATGAGGAACACACTGCAGAAAAACCGAGGTTTGATGTGAGCTCGACCTGAGATCTATTTTAAGACATTACGGTACAGGGGCTGTGTTGTGTGTATCCCTCTTTAGAACTAAACATGTATAAGTCTACTCAACACAGGTAGTTCAAATTTTTATTTTTAAAGTACTGAAATTTGCTTTTTGGTTACAAAACAGATTTAAACATAATATTCATTTATGCTATTTCAATTTGAAAGCATATAACTAACACTCATTGAAAGGAAAAAAATTGGAGATTCTTTGGCGATTTCAAATACCACGACAGACTGAATTAACTTTAAATTATATTATTAAAGACCGTGTTTTGGTTAGGGCGCCCTCTTTGTCCTCTTTCCTGGTTTGGCACCCAATCCCAAAAGAATGCATAAAATTGCAAACGTGTGTTTTTTTCTCATAGAGTTGCATAAAATTCTTAACCTTTTTTTCACAGGAACAGACTGTTTAAATGCATGACCCTTTAATTTCTTCTCGAGGCGCGTTGATGAGGTGTGTCGATATTTATCTCGATTTCAACTGAAAAAATGTCAACAACATTGCGATTTTTTACGATCTGTTGCATTTCCTGAAAGGTAATGTATCTATTTGCTTTTAATCTTTATTTGGTACAATCTGCTGATGATTCTAGTGATAAATTAACTGTGTAAAAATTACCTAGTCAGTTTCCCTTCCATTCACTATAGTCCACCGTTGACTGTCCTCCGTTGATACACAACGCGACGAGTCCAGGGTATAAATAAAGGTCCCCTGCCGTTGCAAAAATGTTGTAACAAAATATGTTCATACTTATGATGGAGGAAGCTGAAGCTTTGCTCACTTATTCCATTCCAAGACTGCTGGGTTTAGAAAATAGAATTGTTGATTTTATTCCTTGGGTGACATTATTTTTCATGTTATGGAAATAAACATCTCTGGACTCTGTACTGATGTAGTAACTTTCTGTACAGACATCGTATGTGAAAACTTAAGCGCACTCTTGCCCACAATGATTGTAGCAAATTTGTCATGTTCAGGGTATTGTTTATTTACAATTTCGAGTAATAATGCACTTGTCAATTGCAAGACGGAAAATGTGACCCCCTGGAATGGTGCGTCGTGGTTGCATATCAATCATAGTTAAACAAATATTGACTGAGGGGCGCGTCAAAATCAAACTTTGGTCCGTCAAAAATCCAATAGATACATCATGGTTTGTCAATGTCTACAGCCAAATTAACGGTTGTCGTAAAAATATATCTTGTAATTTTGTGTTTAGTGTGAAACGTAATGGCAGGGTATAAATTTCAAGCAATCAATCAAACAATTAATCAGCCACAATTGACAAAACAAATATGCAAATAAACCAAACTGAATACTCTTTTTGTTGCATGCAGAAACCAGTGTTTGCTTTTCACCTACCGTTCCATTTCTCATCAACATCTTTGACCACGCTGCCGCTGTGTTGCAACATTTAACGTTTCACTTAATGAATTTGTAGGCCCTTTTTTAAACCATGGCTGTGACTTGGGTTTCAACTTAAACTTCTGCCTGCCCATATATACTGTCCCATACCAAAACCACATGTTTCAAAACAACTAATGGAGCCTAAGCCTGAGGTGAGACCAACCAGAAGTCGTGGTTTCGAAAAGGTCTTTTGCCTGGCTCTCTCCTCCATGTTCTATCCAACAATGCTGAAGCGAGCGGGGAGCCACACATCCCTAAATTCCAGGGTTGGATGGCGAGATGTGGAATCTAATCTCAAACCGGTTGTTTTTAATGCAAAACTATAACCTCTTACTCATGAGCACATTGCTCACGCCGCACGATGTTTCCATTATGCCTAGCTCTTTTCACGGTCATTGTTTGCTTTGCCACTTATGGTGTTTGTGTACCAATCAGCAGCAGTAGATATCAAGGTCTACTACCATACTCGCAACAAGCTGGAAACGAAGCTACACACCCACAAAGACAAGTATGACTCTAGCAGTCAAGCGGGAGTTTACCGGATTCCTTGCTCTTGTGGTAAAGTGTACATTGGCGAGACGGGTAGAGACCTTAACACAAGGCTGAAAGAACACAAAGCCCATGGTCGCAGAGGGGAATATGACAAATCTGCCATTGTCAAGTATTCTGCTGATCTAGACCATGTCATAGATTGGGATCAAGCTCAAATCATAGCTCCTGAGAGACATTGGTATACACGTCGCATCAGGGAAGCTATTGAAATACACAAGCACAATACAGTTTATCAAGATATCAGCTACTTCATCAGCA
This sequence comes from Pycnopodia helianthoides, assembly GCA_032158295.1. Classification (NCBI taxonomy): domain Eukaryota; kingdom Metazoa; phylum Echinodermata; class Asteroidea; order Forcipulatida; family Asteriidae; genus Pycnopodia; species Pycnopodia helianthoides. The sequence goes on along the minus strand of CM063252.1, from coordinate 20,503,184 downwards.
ATATTTGGCACACAATCCTACCACCCTACTCTACTGGTATCCCTCAGTCTACTGACACGCCCCACTACACACGGCACTCACACACAATGGGCAACCCACACAATAACTCTGAGCCCTCCAATCACAGTTCTCCTTTCAGAAGAACCAATCAGAGCAGTGACTGATTCTACACTGAAACCTCTGAATCCTTATAAATAGTCCAGCATGTCTTACACTCTTCAGTCTCCTGACGATGACTTTTGAAACCAAAAGAACTCACACTGCGTCAGTGCAGTTAATTACGAGAAGTCCCCCCGATCCACAAAGCTATTAGTAGTAGTCCAGGCTGATTTCCTACCTCCCGCCCAGGTAGTAGTTGATAAGCAGGACAGTTCTTTTCAGAACTGAGAAGTCTCCCGAATTTGGAAAATCTACTCCGCTGTAGTAGAATAAATAGCAAGACAAGTTCTCTAAAGAACAAAATCTACACAGCAAAGTAGATATTTATACACATGGTGTTACCGCAAACCGAATATATATTGATACCTCACCATGCAATGTCTCAATACCCATATTATTATTATTATTATTATATCTTTCTGGTAATGAAACCAAGGGACCCTCAAAAGCTACTAGCACTGTGACCCGTAGGCCTGAAGGTAGGCCTACCTGTGTGGAGAAGACGATGAAGAAATGTCATTTTTTAAGATGTGGGAGGAAAACCCCAATTCGCTAGGAAAAAGCCACACAATCAGGTAGGGACTGAAAACCAAATTTGCATACAAGGTTCCAGTCTGGGATTCGAACCGGGGCCCACAGAAGTGAAAGGCAGGGAAGGAAACCACTAAGCCAACCTGACTGTCTTTTGTGCGTCCTTTTCAAGAAATGGTTTGTCAAAAAAAAGTCAGTAGTAAGTCAAATGCGTAGTGTTGGTGCATCAGATTTTTTACACAACGAGCACCTTTGTACACTGAAAGATGACTGACATAATGAACATTGGCGCACCATTCCCGGGGGTCATGTTGTCTGTCTTGCAATTGATAAATGCATAATCATCAAGTACAGTATCGACACCTTTGCTTTATACAACAAAATAATGTTTTGCTTCAGTTGATGAGAAAGTCGATTGGAGTTGCTACGCATTTTATGCATGCGCACACAAGCTCACACATCAATCGATACAAGATGTTTTTGATGGAAACATGGATCTTCTTTATATTTTCTGGAACTATGTAACCTCTTGATATTTGTACTATTTTTCACCCATCGAAAGCATGGTTTTGGGCAAGAAGAATAGGCCTATGTGAAAGAAATGTCAGCTTCTGAAATTTTATTTGCATTGTAGAGAAACTTTATACCTAGGATGTCAGTGCAGTGCAACAGAGGCTGGTGTCTAACCAGGGCTAGTTTCCCTTGTGGTTTATTACTTTATATTTGAAATTTTAAAAGTTGCATCCCCTTAGAGGTGATCCCTCTGCTGCCACTTCTCAGTCTGTATTGTAAACTCGAGCGTTATCCCTTGCTAACAGCAGCTGCAGGCTGTATGGCTTCTAACTGTCACCCTTGAACAAAGATATCAACAAAATAGGGAGACCGCCAACATAGTGCTAGATAGCTCAGTTGGTAGAGCGCCGGTATGTTAATTCGGACCGGAGATCGCAGGTTCAAGTCCCGCTCCAATAAATCTTTTTTCCTTGTTCAACCCAAAATTCTTTAAAATTTACCCAGTCAGTTTCCCTTGTGGTTTATTACTTGGTAAAAATTAAAGTGTAAGTAAATTCACAACTGATTCTGTATTCACAATCTCTAACGCTAAATGGAGGAAAGAATGGTTATTTAATTGATGTTTTTACTGAAGGCTATTAAGCTGGCATATCTTGTAGTGCCCTCTTTGACGTGAACTTAAAAGTAGCTATGAATGTATTAAATTTCAGGGATTTTTTTACCATTGTTGCTAATCAAACTAGTTACTGGACCCACCCAACTGTCCCTAGAACTATGGGATTCGTTCCACTATTGTCTCCACAAACCTCATCGTATTCGCAGGTGATTATGTAGTAAATCCTACATGTATGAAACTTTTTGCCTGTCACGTTTATGCACATACATGTACAGTTCTGTTTTGAAACAAGATCTCTCCAAAGTAAGTCTTGATGAGTTCTATGTATTCTCAGTGAGCTTAGAACTGTTCCAGAAAATTCACTCCGCAAAAGTGGTTCTCATTTAGATTTAGGCATTATTATGCCTAAAAGATTTGCCCACAAAATTCACTGAAAAAACTGCCATATCTGACGTTCATTTTTTAAGGTCACTTGTTTGATTTACCATTTTGTTTGATGAATACTTAACTTTATTTCAATTACTTAAAATTCTTCTCGAGCAACCGGTGTAGTTACCGTAATTACTAACCTTAACAAACCAAATAAATAAGGAAAGCATATTAAAAGAGAATTAGTCAAAGTCGAATTTGGTTAGTTTGGAGGGTTATGATAATCGCAACAAGGATACAGCAAGTTTGCCAGTTCACATAATCATTTTGTAATAATGGTGAAGAACAAAAATTTGCCTGGATGACTTGTTTTAATGTAATTTTATGGAGAATCTGCAGTCACATCTCAATGTAACCATCAATTACTTTGTGGTGGGTCAGATGGCTGTTTAATTTAATAACAGTCTTTTATCTTTATGCCGGTACTTTAACACATGCCTCTATCACATGCTTTGGGCACTTTTAAAACAAATATACCTTTAATGTCTTCCCATTTTGCTGCATTTTATTTGTACTTGGTGCTTCAAGTGTGAAATGTTTTACGCTTGCAAACTTTGTGTGAAATGTTTTACGCTTGAATGTGATGCAGTGTCTGTCATCTAATTTGAATCTTGTCTCGGCCAGTATCGTGCATTACATCAAAATTTAATGAAATTTTAATATGTTGCCTCCCCCATTAATTACTTGGTGCTGTCAAACACATTCTATATTTATTGTTTGTTTTAAAAAGTTGTCAGAAAGGTTTAGTACACAGTACTGTATCAATTGGTACTAATTAGACAGAGCCATTTTCAAAGCAAAATTTTAGGATTTGTGCATTTGATTCGTTGTAGTAATACGTTCTTATACATCGCTTTATCTATGGGTGTCTCAAAGCGTTTATGGTTTCTTTAAGACAGGTTATGTAAGCTTTTCTGAAATATGAGATCCATTTACAATGTAAATATAGCAGGTAAGGTTAGGTTTTACAAGGTGATGCAGCGCAATCTGAAGCTAACCATGCCAGGAACATCAGGGCAAACAGCCTTCTCTTAGCCGTAAGTGCACTGGGTTCTTTTACATTCATAAAGAAACGCATGGGACCTTCGGCTTTGCTTCCCATCCGAAGGTCAAAGCAATAATGGTTAAGTGTCTTGCTCAAGGACAAGAGTAGGACTCGAACCCACACTCTGCTGAACAGAACCACCAGAGCTTGACTCTGATGCACTAGACCGTTCGGCCACAACATGCTCACCATGCAACATATATTTGATGATTGTTTTGCAAATAAAGTAAGATCAGAGATTATGAATAAGGAATGATACAAATATCGAATAATTCACTGCAATATAATTGCAAATACAGGATCAAAACATCAGGCCATAACCCTTTTTGAAAGAGTAATTAATGGGGAACTAACAGAAGTGCTTTACAGATGGAGCGCCACTAATTTGTGTTCATTAACATTAATCAGAAAGGTCTTCAACTTCATCTCCATCTAGCCCTCATGGGGCTGAGTGGCCCCCAAGGCTGCAGTGTATTCTCTTTAGTTTGCTCAGTTTTTGGCCACAGGTTTGACTTCATTCCAAGACTTACATCCTAGTTTCTTTCTCACTGTGTAGAAAGGTACGCACAAGTCATTTTATTCCCATTTTCTTTATTTCAAAGACACATTTCAAGGAGTAGCAGCATCTTATTCATCTCTTGCTTGCGTTCAGACAGCCTTGGCAGCCACCTTCTTTGCTTCCCAATATTATAAAAAAAAGTATTTCTAGGTCTGGTCACTCAATTTGAAATAATGTTAATTCTCTTAAAGTTTCCTCCTTCTGAATAACTGATACATTACACAAAATAAAAAGCATAAATATGACTGTTTTTCTTTGCTGAGTGCATCAAGTGTTAAAGTAATAGAACGAAAAAGGTTAGTAGGTATATGCCAACAAAGCTTTCCTTTTTAAAGTTCATATTGGCTTACATCATATATGAGGTACTGTAAAAATTCAACCATTTTCAGTTTTTGTATCTAATTCTGTGCAATTCGTGTAGACTCATATTACCTTCATGGTTAACCATGCATATATAATTTGAGTGTAAAGGCAAGTAATTTGCTGCCATGGTAAAACATGTTTTGTGAACTGGTGTGTCCTGCAGTTTGTTGGTAATTTATTACACCTTGCAAAAAAGGGTAACAAAAACCAAACAATAGGTGGGTTGGTCGGACATGGAATCGTTTTTTTTATGGGCAAATTTTCTTTTGTATTGGTATAATGTATGCACAGGAATCTATAAATACAGGTTTATGTGATGTACATGCTACGATTTAAAGCATTTTCAGATGCAATGTTATTGGCAGGCTACTCTATTTCAAAATTTGTTTGCACACAACTCTGATTTTTTCATTTTTTATTTTTATGATGTATAGCATTTAAAACTTGCATTGAGGTGCTTAGACTGTAAAGCAAGGAACCAAGAAAGCAAGAGAGAGACCCCCACCCCTGATTCTACCTTCCTCAAATATTAATGAGTTGGCTTGGTTTATTCCTGAGACAACGAGAACATGATTGATGTCAAATGAATAAAACATTGGGGTTTGTTTTTTACATTCGGAACCACACTGTTGCACTTTATAATATAAAATTGTTTTATTTTACAGTTTTAAATGCAATAAAACAAGTAGTTTTGGTTTTGAAACTAAAAAAAAGGACTCATTTCCATATCTTTATTCTTTCAATGCTTGTACAATATGTCTGCAAAATTGTATCGTAAATTTCAAGGACCTATATTTGTCTCACTTAATAAACAATGGGAAAAATGTCTAGAAAATGCACAGTACTTAAGGGTTTCCATAGTTACGAACCTAAGCATGATATATACATAATACTACAGAGATGCATTTCCTAATGGTCTGATAAAGTGTTGCCATGGTAATATGGAGATTCTTGTAGAAAACTCCCGACATTCAATAGTTTGTACATGTACTGGTTGGCTGCGCTAATAGCACAAGATGACTATGAGGTATTGTTTTTTTCCGTCTGAGTTTTACGGATACAGTCACCTGGTTGCCATGACATCGTTATAATTGCATCGATGAAGACCGAATAAAAGTCAGGATGATTTGGAAGAGCTTAATTGTGTAAACAGTAAGTCATGTGTACAGGATGACATCTTGGACTAATGTGTACATATACTGCCAAGGCTACCTGAATCATGCAGTAAGGTAAATGGTGATGAATTTTCGCCTTCGTTGGATCAATTGTCTTTGCAGCAGTTGACCTTGAAGCTCGGCGGGTTGACACACCTGACCTTCATGTAACTATTGCAGTTAAAAGGAATCTTTGTCTTTCAGTTCGGAAATGACAAAGGGCTCATTTGTCATATCTGGTTGGAGTGCTGATGAGTTTATAAATGTAAAACAGTTTACAATGAACAGAGTGATTTGTGTATAATTACAAATTTAGTTACAGGGAAAATCGCCTTTAAACTTTCTTATATAGGCAGAAGTAAAAATTGAAAAATGGTGAAACACATTAAAGTGCAACTGTGTTACTTTTTAAAGAGTTATGAGTTAAGTAAAAATTGAAAAATGGTGAAACACATTAAAGTGCAACTGTGTTACTTTTTAAAGAGTTATGTGGAGGGGAAACACTATGTGATGCAAATTGTTGCAGTTTAAGGTGTAGTTAAGGAAGTGGCAAAAACTATTATTCATTGCATGAATAGTAAAGGAGAAGTTATTGAACATGAATACTTAAATTGTCATTGAAAATTAATTATTGGTCTTTTTAATGATTGATCTTTAAGTGGCAGTGTCAATTAAAAAATGTGAGTTGTCAAGTATGGAGAAAGCTTAGGAATGATGGCGTTTTAATGAACTATCAGCATCTTTTTGTTGTTAATGTTTATAAAAACAAGACCAAGCTTTGAATAATCTGTGAGTACTTTGTTAATGGAACACATAGCTTGTTGCTGCGTGGTTGGCAGGTTTGTTGAACGTGCGGTTCACTTAAATCAATCAATCAATCAATATAAAATTTATTTCCACATTTGCACATGGAGGCATCATCCTGAAAGCCGAAGCTTGTGATGGATGTGCCCGTTACAAAAATACAAAACAAGATAAACAACACTAATTGTAGAATTAATGAATTATAGCAGTTATTAAATATACAACATTTAAACAAAGTATAGACACAGCTTAGAGAAAGAAACAACTCCTGTTATAGAATTAAGAATTAAGAAATAATGGCAATAATTAAATGAATAACTAAAGAACAATTGATAATATTGGTAACGGCTAAACCAACTAACAAGATATCAATTACTTTGAGAATTTAGTAGAAATGTTTTTAGTTTGTATTTAAACAAATGCATTTCACAGTTTTGTACTGACTGGTTTTTTAGTTCAGGGATGGTGTAGATGGGGAAAGGGGCGGGTTTAAGTGTGTGTTTAGTTATTATAACATTGCATGTCTGAGTGCTAGTTGCTCTACGGAAATAAAACTGATCAGTTAGCTTACAAAGTAAGTTCTCCGCATAATATGTATATTTATTCAAAGGCCTCAGCAAAAAAAGTTGAAAGACAATCAGAATTACAACATACGTGTTACCATTTTCATCGCAAGAATTATTGCTCACTGATACGGCAAGACTATAAAAAGCAACCATCTTTATGCACAATTTTAAGAGCAATGAACTACACTTTGTAAACAGATTGCTGTTGCGCAGTGTGAGGTACATATATCGTACATTATATTTAAACTTGGACTTTGCTATTTCAACAATTGATAGCACATGGATTGTCCACACGTGAGATTAATGTCTGATTGACTTTGGTAAAGCTCTGTGTGTATTGATGCATGCAAATTAAAACGCTTCAATTATTTCATTTGTGAAGCCAACAATTCCTTGTGTGATCATTCACACTCAGTTGTGGACTTTGGAATGAGCATTTTACCCACAGTCTGCCTTCATAAAGCTGTTTAGACACAGACATACAAAATTTGCTCATCTTTAAACAGTTTAGAAATACCATATCTTTGTTTCTCTACCAAGTTTTGCTGAATAGCAGACTAATTTTAAAGTGATATTTTCTGTTTTAGTACATATCTTAAGATCAAACTTAGCTCTTTGTGAAATTGGCCACTGGTTCCAATAGACTTTAAGATTTTTCCAATGGAACTGCCCTTTGCAAAAATGAAAATGGCCTAGCCCTCTCAAAGATGAAATTCTAGGCCTGCTGGTTATTTTGGCCGAAATTGTGTATATGTTTTTGCAAACTGTCATAGCAAAAACATCACTAATGATAGTCTTTTAAAAATTCTGTTTTACCTTAGAGAGAAAATGACAAGATGACGCGACCCTAGCAATAGACAACATCAAAACCATGTTTTCAGTTCGGATCGTGACGGTCAACTACTATCAGGCTCAGCCAGTCAGGGACCTTGATGTTGCTTTCTCTGATTTCCGAGGGTCAGAGGTCAAGCAGGTTCCAGTTCTCCGTATATTTGGAGCAACCCCAGCTGGTAAGATTACACTTCAGAGAATATACGTAAATACGCTTTTGTGTAACCCTCCCCTCTTTGACCGAGGAAATGATTAAATGTTGTCTTGTTTGTTGTTGTTATGGTCTGTTCACATTCATAATGGGAATGTCATCCGCTACACTTGTTTATCTTTTTGCATGAGTGTTTTCTTTGGAAATTTTCCGACACTAAAAGTTGAAAGACACTTCCCTAAACCTTTCCTGTTCACTGAATCTTCTGTGCCATTATAATCACTTCAAGTGTACTTGTATCATCTAAGCATTTTGCAAACACAAATAGTCTATGTTAACCCATTTCCTGGTTTGTACAATTCATCAACCATTTGTACTGCTCTCAAAAATACTCTAATTGGGAGAAAAATAGATTGTGTGTGTGAAATGTGAAGGTTCCCAATGTAAATTCAGTTTGTCAGCAACATTTCAATTAAAAAGATTTGAACTGGTACATTTGTTGTGTATATGCCTGTATTATTTATTTATTTACCCTTTTTTTATTAATGGTCAAACACTCAGTTTCTCCGGGTAAAAACCCTTCCCACTATCCTACAAAAATACAGCAGTCTGTTAACTCATCAACCAAATGTTTCGACTTGGATAATGTTGGTTTGCCTGCTCCAATGATAAGCAATTATTATTTTGGCCTGCTGTGCAATATCTTACAAAGTGGGACAACTTCCTGAGTAGGATTTTGGAAGATTTGGGGCCGTTAGGATGAATTGTTTAAAAGTTAAACTTCCATTTTAAATATTGTCAAAGTAACGTGAATGTAGATTTTCATTTCATCTAGGATCTCCTTTCTTAATGTAATTAACAAGAGCCGTATAAAGACTGTTGAGACTAATTAAGCATTCTCCTTTTCTTATCCTAGGGCAAAAGACATGTCTCCACATTCATGGTGTGTTCCCATACATCTATATTGGGTGTGGCCTCAAGACTTTACTACTGACAAGGACCTTCTCCAGTTTGCCACCAGTCTAGATCTTGCCTTACAGGTGTCTATGGGAAAGGCGTCTGGTAACACACACCATGTGTTCAAAGTTATATGTGTACAAGCAGTGTAAGTTGAAGGAAGAATTCATTACTTTCTCTGTAAATGTTATTTGTTGCCTTAATATTCAAGTGGTTGTAAATAACCCAGTTGGATGATTTAAATAAGGGAACAAAGGAGTGTTAGACGAGGTCTGAAATGGCTATTTAAAACCAGCAGGGTCATGGCTGTGTGATAAAGGACCGCGCTGAAGGCCTTGACCCTGCAAGGTTTTAAACTTTAATTTAGGACTGAGTCACCACTCTTTTACTCAAAAATACCTTTCCGTTAAAAATATCCAAAAAGTTGAGAACAAATTTGACAGTTTATTTTCATCTCGCCTCGACTCTGCTTTGTATTTCTATCCATGTTGAGCGCTAAGTAGCTCCTCATGAAAATTGTCAAACATGGCGCTTAAGTTTCAAAATATCACTCGCAAGTTTCAAACTTGTGGGAGCTAAATATGTGCTCTGCACAGTCGTCTGATAGCACCCTCTTTTAACTCAATTTATCAGGCCGTGTTTAAACACTCCTTACTGTGTTTATATCATATGTTTAAATGTGGCAACGTGATCTTCTCTCGACCAATCAGAAAGGACAAGCCGTCCCTGGTCTTTATGAATATAGTTTACAGCAGAAGCCAATTTTTTGTATTTTCAATTTTTCACCTAACCTCTTAATCAGCCAAGCAACACATGATGCTAAAATTTGACAACCTTTATAGATTACCTTTGTGTTTATATTATTAAATAATATTTGTTTCTGTTTTCTTAACAGGCCGATGTACGGATATCACAGTAGATCCCGGCGGTTTCTCAAAGTCTATTTCTATAACCCATTCATGGTGAAAAGGTGACGTATTACATCAATTGTACTATGGAACATTTTGTCTCATTTTTTATTTGATAAAACCTTTTAAGATGGTTTCGAATAATGGATAAACTATGTGAGCCTACAATATGATAACACATGGTGAATGCGTCTACACAGTTCACACATGCACACAGTTTAGTTCTGTGCACAGTCTTGCCACCATGCATAACCCAAGGAGTTGAAAGGTTGGTCAATTCACTGGCAAATGTTATCAAGAGTAGGAGGGTTTTAAGATCACATATGTAGATCCCAGACGATGAATGTTGAATTGATTTTACGACAGGGCCGTGGAGCTATTGCAGAGCGGTGCTGTAATGAACAAAGTATTCCAACCTCATGAAGCTCACATTCCATACATCTTGCAAGTAAGACATGCTTTTCATTTCTAACTTGAAGTATATTTCAAATCACTTCCCACTTGTCCCTTGATCAAAAGTTACCGCAGCACTTTTTCCGCCATGTTGTCAACTTTTTCTAAACTTAGTATTGACCCTTAATGTACTAGCCTATAAGCTGCAATTATTGTAGTGGTTTGAAGCTCACACAAGCATTCTAAATTTGAAGTCACATACTGTATGTTAGTCAAACTGCTGTACAATTTGTCGGTCAGAATAGTGTACTGTGCCTCACATTATGAAAATTTATATTATGATTCATGCAAGAACTGAGTTGACATCAAGCGTCTTTTCTTATACAACCAAATGTTGTATGAAAGAATGTGTCTGGTATGCCACTTGTCTTGCACACTGATACCTCAACACACTTTGGAGCAACGAAACCCGTGAACAAAATTGCCAGTATGAACCTAGTTTCCAGCCTATTTTTTTACTGTAAGTAATGTCCTAATTCAAGAGAGTTTTTTCATTTATCATTGACAGTTCTTGATTGATTACAATCTCTTTGGGATGAATCTGATTCATCTGGCTGCTGTCAAGTTCCGTCGAAGTCAGGAAAAAAGTGGTAAGTTTGGAGCCCATCATGTCCGAGTGTATTTCTGATAGAATTTACTTTCCTTGATGATGCAGTGTCATATATGATCATCTATGGAGCAAAGATTAAGTATTTTCTTTTAATATTCAGACGTGAATAGTGAGGGAAGCTCACAAGACACACAGCCAGTCAGCATCGGGTCTGCTCGGTCTTGTCACTCTATCAGCTCTCAAAAATGGAACAAGGACAACATGACAAGGTACTTACCACAGTTTTGCATTTTTGTGTTTCGAGTCATTCGACTTATTGATCCCTTGCACCAACGTCACACGCCGTTACTGTATGGCGCGCTCGCTGTTTTGTGAGGCAGTGGTTAGCGTGTAAACACGGCATCGCCTACAATGCTCACTACACTGTGTAACAGACGTGGACATTGACTCCCAAAGTGGCGCAACCAAGATTATCATAGTGATGACTCAGGTGAATTGGGTCAATAGATGAGTTTTACAAATGTTCATAAACTTATCAAGGAAATGACATTGGTCAACATAACTGAATATTTTAAATAGATGTTAGATCTGCTTGTGTTTCATGTAAACTTACTGGAAATATCTACTTAATAAAACTATCAAAATTGGTTGGAGCGCAACAATTTATCTGCCTGGAAACTTGAAATCACCTCCATGTTTGTTTTTTCTGTTTGTTGAAGTGCTTTACTACTAGATGCTGACGTTCAGAGGCAGAGCGTCTGTGAACTGGAAGTGGATGCTGTTGCCATGGATATCTTAAATCGTCATGAACTACAAAGTAATTACCGTTTTGTTGTTGTTTTTTTCTTTTTTTTCTGTTGTTTTTTTGCATCTGTAAATATTTAAAATGGGGAAAAAAAACAAATGCGTTTTGTCTTGTTTGGTTTTGCTTTTAGGAAATACTGAAATGAACCCCGGACTCCTTGCTATTTATAATGAGGAGAGGGAAAGGAGAGAGGTCAAAGGTCAACTAGATGACCTCCACCCACCATCATCACCAGGTACAGTTGTTAACTAACAGTTTAATTGCTAAGTGGTACTTTGCCAGAGATGACTTTGGGTAATCAACAAATTGTACATAATTTTGATAGTATTTTTTATTACATTTAGTATTGTTTTCTCTGACAGAACGAGGGGTTATAGAGGACACAGACAGTGAACTACATGGCAAGGCCAGACTAAGCGACATCATTGACAAGCAACTCAGTGAATTGTAAGTACAGGTACCAGACTGTTCAGATGTTGTCAAGAATATGTTGTATTGAATCATAAAGTCAAGGATGGTTAATTGACAATACAGTGAGTTTAGAGGTGTACCATCACATGTCCATGATGAGAGATGTATTGTATTGCAAATAATATTTTATTGTAAAAGTTATAATAACTAGTGTGTATACTGATTGAAAAGGCTGGCTAAATAAAACCTGAATTCTTCCAGAACCTACACATATTAAGAATCATAAGTAGTGTTACTATAAGCGTCCCTTGTCTTTGACTGGTTTAAATTTGAACGGTTAAAGTTGGTGTTTATTGTTTGTTGCTTGTTAGGAGAGCAATGGTTGGAGAAGATGAAGATGAAGAGGATGACAGTGAACTTCATGACACCATGGCAGAGCCATTACTGACTGCTAGTCAAATCATTCAACATGATTCCCAATATGCAGGTAGGATGATTGTATCATGTAGACCATGTTCATCATGTAGATCATGTAGATCGTGTCACAGCAGAATTGTCTATAACTCATCAAAGCTGGCGTTTTATGAGTACAATGGACCTTATGCTTGACGTCATCCCACCGACATCTTAGAGGTAAAATGATGATGCAACATGTAAAACCACATCTACGTATGTGGCCACAGGACGGGCCAATGAGCAACCTTCTTTTGACCTTTAACCGAGGGCGCCCTACACAAATGACGTCATGTGCATAAGGTCTATACAGATTAATAATACTCCATGATACTTAAATCCACTCAATAACAGTAAAGGCAGAGGTCAGGCTGCTGGGGAGGGGGGGGAGAGGTTAGAGACACTGTATGGCTAAATAAGGTGTCATAAAAGTGTTGAAGCAAAGTAGGAAACTCAAAGATGTAGTACTCTGTATGACACTAAACACTTGGAGGACCTCTTAAAGAACCAAGAATATGAATGAATTGGCAGATGGAGAATCTTAGTGGTCTACTTTTCTTTTCGGCTGTCAATTTGTCAAGTTTGAAAAATGTTTTTGAATTTCTGTGCAGGAGATGAGAGTTCTGTCGTGACACCAGAAGATTCACAGCCAATCATTGATGAGGAATTGGTACAGTCACTGGTAGAAGCATCTCAGCACAGCAGTCATTTCTCTCAAATGGCAGGTATGTAAGAAAGTATAGAGCCAGTGCAAGTAGTATAACTTCTGGGAACCTCTGGGAATCTTTTACATGATTTTAGCATGTGAATGATACACGATCATACTTAATAATGCATTGGACTAGTATAAAGCGTTATTTGCCGAGCTGGAACAGTTTCTCATTGGATAGCCCTAGATACCTCCTTGGAGCATCTGGGAATCTTCTATATGATTTTAGCATGTGAATGATACACAATCATGTTTGATAATGCATTAGACTTACATCAGACTATTACGGCAGTGTCCATGACTGGTTTATTCTCAATTTCTTTGAGGTCAAAGTCAGGCTCTTGAAGTAGTTGATTTCAATTAAAAAGAGAGAATTGGACTAAATTGATTCTTAAGTTGAACATTTTAGTGTGGTTATAAATAAGTAGTCCATTCTGCAAGAACTTGAACATTATTATTACCCGAGTAATAAGCCTGTGATATTTTTTCACAGGACTCGGGGAAAGTACTGAGTATACAGTGCTAACACACATCGGTGTATGGGTAAAACCAAAAATTAATATTCTTTATCCCCGATGCAAATTTAACATCTATTATAACTTGAACATTGTGACCAATGTAACGCTCTCTAAACAGAGTCTTACTTGACCTGTAGGCCCTGCTCTTGTTGTTTGTGAAATTCCATTCTTGTACTAACATGCTTGAATATGTACTGAACTACAACTCTGTTTACTGTGGTTTCAATGGTTTTTTTCATCAGATGAAGATGGAGAGATGGTTCAGCTTCTTGTAGACCTTGCTCAAGGTAAAGAATCTCCCGAAGATGGAAGCATCCTCTCCAGTCAACAGACTGAGGATGGGAAGGAAGGATTCGGAGATGAGGAGCCAGATGAGGATGTCAAGGAGTCCTTGGAGATGTCTCAAGCATGGGATGGAGACTCTGATGATGAGACACCTACTCAACACAGGTACACAGACAAAATCACTCAAATGAATTACCTCAATTGTAACAACAGCAGCTTCTTGATTGGTATGTTCCTAGGTAAATGAGAATTGATGGGAGGTTTGTCAACCACAGGGTTAATCAAAGCTAAACATTGTATATCAAATATTAAATTGTGGAGCAGCGTGACAGTAAATGCTTGGCAAAATAATGGATGACATGTGATGCATGTTCTGCCAATCAAATGACAAGGATCGGTGTGTGTGGTTTATAATTATGTACATTATAAATTGCTTGTTCTCCCCCCCCAAAAAAAAGTCGCATTAAATGTGCTTTTCAAGCATGTTCTCACTGTCTCAAGAAAACAGCATAAATGGATTCGGGTAGCCTGGCTAACATTCTAATTTCTGCTCTTTTTTTCATCAGCCAAGCAGCTCATGATGTATCATCTAGTGAAGACAATACTCAGGACAGCCAGGTTATCATTCCGCAGTTAGATGGCAGCTCAGATGACAAACCAGGTAGACTGATATTCACTTGCAAATCTTTTTAAAACAGTAAACAAATTAAAGTTGATTTTCCTCATTATAATAATAATAATAATAGTAGTGGCTTCTTATATAGGCTCATATCCGTCACTCAGTGACGCTCAAGGCGCTTCAAAAGTCAGTATTTTCCTGCAAGGTATATAATGTGGAGCTACTTTTTTAAAGTTTGAGACCTATTCCTTTACATAGCACAATGTAATGGTTTACAAGGTGCGGTGGTGCAATATGCTGCCAATCAAACCAGAAACACCGGGGCGAACCCCTTCTCTTTTCGATAAGTGCACTGGGTTCTTTTACGTGCATTACACAACACACGGGACCAACGGCTTTACGTCCCATCCAAAGGACGCAGCAATAAAGTGTCTTGCTTATGGAGACAAGTGTCACGACTGGGACTTGAACCCACACTCTGCTGAACAGAAACTTCAGAGCTTGAGACCGGTGCTCTTATCCGCTCGGCCATGACGCGACACAAGAATGAATGATGAAAACTTTCTGTGCTGTCTATTTTGTGCCTTCATTATTGTCAATATTATAACACAACTATTTTGTGATGAATTAACTCAACATCTGCACACCAGGCCAGACTGGTTGAGCCTTCTTGGTTTCCGTTCAACCCAACAATTGTCACATCAACTCACTCAACCATTTTAAATCAAAATTAGAAACATGTTCTCTGCAAACTCAAAATAATATCCACAGAGATGTCTTCTTCAACGAATTGTATTTTTTTCTGAGGTTTTTTATCATGCTTGCTTTTAATCCATGTCTTCCTTGTGAAATAAATCAACTCCATGTTTCGATACAAATCAAATTCATCTTCGACTTGAATGTTAACTTAAAATTTTCATATTTACAGATATTTTCAGCATTTGTCAGGTAAATTTCTTTCTTTCTTCTTTTGTTTTATTTCAGCTAATCCTAGTAAGAAGAAAACACTTGGAGTGAGAAGACAACCCCCAAGCATTGCCTCAAATTTACCTCCTAGTCTGCTGGGTAAACTGACAGACTTTGCTGCTCAGAGTGGTCCATCAAGCCATAAAAGACTGATCATGACCAGCCCCACCAAAGTTACACCGAACATGTCCAGTGATCAAGCCAATATAGACTTACAGAAAGTTGTATTTGAAAAAGCCAAAAATTCTGATAGCTGTACGAGGAAGAAAATAACAGTCAAGTCCAGATCTCAGGCTGGAGAAATGATTAGCTGTGTGTGAAGGGTCCACATTCTCAAAGTCAAAAGCCAAAGCCCCGGCCGTCGCTTAGTCCAAAACATCGAGCAAAGCCTGGATCAGGCAAAATGTTGAAAACCCTTCTAGAAAATAAGCAATCAGCAAATTTGCCTTCATACAGCAGCCTTACAAAGACTCCACCACGCCAAAGCCAATCAGGACCAGCCAATTTATCAAACAGAATTGTATCTCATTCACCAGATCAAAACTTGAACAGACACTCAATAGCTGGCTCCTCACATCCACCAAACGCGGAAAAGGAACTTGAAAAGGTTCCATCAACTTCGAAGGAATTCCGCTTGACAGTGTGCAAGGAGCTGCAAAATGTTTGTAAGCTCTCTCAAGATAAGGTTAAACAGGACCCCATGTGGAACCCAGTTGTAATGCTCATCAAGTGCCCAATAGAGACTGATGCAAAGGGAAAGATTAGCTTTTCAGGAACAAGTCTGCCACGTAAACAGTTGGAACGTATCAGAAAGGATAATCTGAAAGCTCACCCTGGAAGACGAAGCAGCTTCTCCAGGAAGATTAATCCACCTAAGCGATTCATGGATGAACAATTCTGGATGAGTCAGATTGTAAAAATAGCCAAATATAAAGATGAAGAGTTTTCAACTCTAAGTGCGGATAGGTGCCCTGTTGTTAATCAAAAGCAGGTTCAGGAAAGTAACAACAAATTGATAGAAGGGAAAATTTCACAAAAGAAAGAGACGAACAAGTCATTTGACTTGGCTATTGAGCCACCATGTTTGGAATCAGTCAGTAAGCACACTCAGTTAAAGCCAAGTTTATTGTTGACTGCCCAACCTGAAGACGTAAAGCATCAAGATATGCCTGTCCTGGAGAAAGTGAAACACACAACTGATTTATTTATACGACAGTACGGCAAAAAGTCAAGCCATCTGACAAAGACGAAGGCTATTCTTCAACAGAAATACAGTAAAACTTTAAGAATGTCGGATAAGAAAAAGAATATGAGCCATAGTGCCTCACAAGTCAAACATCGCAAACCCAGAGATGACAAGACTTATGAAATGCTGTCACAAACATTTGACAAAATGGGCTTATCAAGCAAACAAATGGCGGAATGAACCAACAAAAGGGTCTGCACTGAAGGGAAAATCCATGTCAGTGAACACTGACATCAAAATAGTTGCATCACCAGCCAGGAGTAGTTTGAGTTCAACTATATCAGAAAGCTCTCCTAGCTTGAATTGGAACATCAAGCAAAGTGATGTTCAGTCAACTAGCATGCAATCAACTCAAAGCCCAAGCAACAACACCAGTCCTCCTGGAACGATCCATCAGTCTAAGAAGAAAAGTACAGGGCTAAAGAAACGGCACGGCAGCGGTAACAGTGATGATTGGGCAAAAACAAAAGGCAACCAAAAGTGTCAGAGCCACAAACGAAAACGAAGTCTGTATGAGACCAACAACGAGGAACTTCTAGATAAATCATACGGCTTTCGCAAGAGGGAAAGAATCAGTTATGATGACGGTGACTTTCCAGATGTCGGTTTTGACATTTTGTGTTGGTCTGATGAAGATGACAAGGCAGATTCTGCTTTTCCACACACAACAGTTGACTCAATGCCTGAGCTGAAGCAAGCTGGCAGTGTCACTGAATCAAGTAACAAAACAACTGAAGCTGGCAAAGGAGTCCCATGGAGCCCTCAGAGAAAAAGAGGGCGACCTCCGGGAAGCAAAAACAAACATTCTAAATTGTTAAAACCGGGATCTCATTCTGCAAAGAAGGAAGACAAACAGAGTAGTCCCTCAAGAGCTAAGCCTCAATTGTCCTTTACTGTTGACTCCATGCTGCATAATGGTAGAAGTGTAAAGAGCCCGTCTAAAATAGATACAACTGAGAGGCAACCAGTAAAAACCCTTAATCAGTCAATTATTTCTACAACTCACGGCTCTTTGTATGGACCTATTACCTGCAGGACTGCTATAGCAAGGCCAAGAATCAACCAGCTAAACTTACTGTACTCAAATAACAATGTCTCTATGAGTGAACAACTTAATGGGTCATGTCCGAGGGCTCCAGATTACCAACCTGCAGTAAACGGTCATTTTACTAATTACCAAGACAACAACTCTGAAGCCACTTTATATCGTGATGCAATGTGGAACTTGGGGTACTTTTCACCGCGTAAAACAAAGAAGGAAGGCTCTCCTCCAAGATGCTGGTCACCAAGTGAAGAAATTGGGAAATTAGCTAAATCTCAACATACTTCAGGCAGCCAACAAAATTTCACACAAACTCAAAGGCGTGAAAATGGAGAAAGGTCAAACAGGATGGGTCACAACCACGGCAACAAAATGGAGACTTTAGTGACTAGATTCTCAGGCTCAACGAGCAAAGATGAGAATTCCCGGCGAGTGGGAGAGAATGGGACAAATATGCAGCTGATAACTAGTGTTGATTCTAATACTTCTAAAAATGGAAATGGTTCAATGTCGGAACAAATGTGCAATACCGGATCGTTAAGAAAGGACAATGAGACAGGATTCACAGGTAGAAAGTTTAACGAGGCAAAACACAAAAAAAGTTTTGGTAACTCTGAGGTCGGCGACAAGCAGACAAAAGCGACTCCCTTGACGGATGAAACCAATGTTGCCAAATCAAAACGTTATTTTGAAAGTGATGATGACTCCAGCCAAAGTGATGACCAGTCAAGTAACCAAACACAGCAAGATGATGCAGATATAAGTGGGGATGCAGAGAGCACCACCTCGGTCCAATCTTTATCCAAGTTTTCACTCTCAGACAAGTTCCCTACGAGAAAAACTTCTGAAGAATCAAGAGATAGTCGTTCCAGAGAAGATGGGAAAACGGCGTCTACTCGTAACACTGCAACCCACAGAGAGAAAACAAGCAATTCTGAATCTAACTATCTAAGTCAGTCTGTTCTGTTTGATAATACACAAGGTGAACTCGAAGATGCACCATCATTAAATTTGTCATCAGCTGAGAATTTTCTCAGCATGATGGGTGGCGATACTGGTCTCGATGGCAGTATTTCACCATGTGTTGATGGAAAAACATCTTCTACTTGTAACGTTGCCGACCACAAAGAGAAAACAAGCAACTCTGAATCTAAAGATCTTAGTCGATCTGTCCTACTTGAAAATACACAAGGTGACCTCGAAGATGCAACATCCTCAAGTTTACCGTCAACTCGGAGATTTCACAGCATATTGGCTGGTGATATGGATCTTGACAGCAGTGTTTCTACATGTGTAGGAGATGTCTTAACGCCTCCACACATTGTTGATACTGGCACAGATACATCCTTAAGCCCTTCCCCTGCTCCTACACAAAGCGTGTCTCATAAGGATAATCCTAATGAAAGCATCACTCTGAAGACACAGGATGGTTACGCAGAGGATATTGCTAGCAGTAGCTTCGGTTTGATGGATTCACAAAGTAAAAGATCCGAGGAATCTGCAATGGAAGCTACTTCACTGTCTGGTACTAAAACAATAACATATGGAGGAAGGTCATCTGATGAAGAGAGTTACTCCAAGAAGACGAAGGACAGTCACCAAGATGAAGATGCTAAAAGTCAGTCTGAATCAACAGACATATCTTGCCAAATGTTTTCTCCTAAAGAATCATCCATGTTGTCTTGCCCTAGTGTTTATTCTCCTCAAGTGAAGTATGAGGACATTTCATCCGATGATGAAAGTCAACCAAATAAGGTTCTTTACGACAGCATGAGTAGAACTCACACTAAACCCGTTGATCAGAAAGACGCATCTTCTGAAAGGTGTACCTTTATGAGGTCTGAGTCTGATCACTCTCCTCAAGTTAAGGATGAAAAACTATCATCAGAGGAGGAGACAACTTATGGGAGAGGCTCTGACTCATTGTCTTATATCACACCAGGTCAGAGGAAACGCATTCCCTCCAGTGATAGTGATGGTCCAGCAGAGAGTGATGATAGTGATATTTATGGAGCTTCTCGTGGGTCTAGTAGCACAGGTGCGTCCTTGTCTCTTGATATGTCTCAGATCATCAATTGTATACCCTCCATCTCACCAACTAGGGAAGTCCTTGAACCGTCAAGCGGTAGCCTCTTGACTCCAGGAAGAGAACCAAGACAACATGGGTCACTGAGAACTTCTCAGGTGGATGAGACAGGACACACAGAGACGGAAAGTGACTCAAGTCAGACCTATAAAAATTCAAGCATTCTGAACGTAACTGATGTGTCCTATAAAAAGGTACCAGGGAAAGCACCGGTAGGGACACAGACTCTGATTGTTCTGAAAGCAGTAAGTTTCAAAAGGATAGAGCAAGCAAGAAGGCACAAACATCATCTTGGAGCAGCTCGAGTGAAAGCACTTCATCCTTTTCAAGAGGGAAAACTTGTGCGAAACTGAACTCGGAGGGCAATCTGCATGACAATAATGACTCTTTCTCTCAGCTTGTTTGCCCAGAGACCCCATCGCCACATGGTACGCAGCTTGTCAGTAGCCAGTTCAACTCGATACCAGATTCTCAGCCAGATGCTGATGAGAAGGCAATTCTATCAACTCCTGGTAAAAGCCCTACTTTACAATGTAAAGTAAAACTTTCAACAAGTACAAAGAGTAAGATTGATCGAGACATTGCTGAAGGACTATTGAGAATTGTCTGTAAAGATAAATTCAATGAAGAACCTTCAAACTATGACCAAAAAAATACCAGCGTGCCAAACCCTGATGCGTACCATGACAGATCAAACATGAAACCATCAAATCTTGAAGACCCCACCTTCAACACCTCAGAGGAATTAAGAGAGGAACCTTTGAACGTAGTTCTTAAATCCAAAGTACACCAGGTTCCATCCTTGGAGGGGCTTAGTGCAAGGAAAAACAGTGGAGAGAGTGAGTCAGATGAAGTGGAACCAATGGAAATTGATACATCACAGGAAGGAAGCTCGTGTCCAGACTCATCTGAATTGGGTTCCTCTAATCCTAAGTCCATGTCCACCTGTATTGATCCTGAAAGGCCTAAACCCTCATCTCAGGAGGATGGTCTTTCTGCTAGAGAAACTTCAACCATGAAACAATCCCAAAGCCTTGGGGATAAGATATCAGATGTACCTAGGGATAAAGATCAGACACAATCTAGCAGTCAAATCTCCAATGCTATGGTAAAGGAAGCAATTGAGCCGTCTGCAAGTACCACCTCCCCAGCCAGCCATCAGACAGACAGGATGAGGCTCTAGTACATAGTAAAGGAGGTCAAGAGAGTGACTCACAAGAGCAAGATGGAGTCAGCGTAGAGATGGTTCAAGACCTGAATCCTTACAGTCCTCAATTGAGCTCACAACCAGTACAAGATCCTCTCCGGATCGAATTAACAGCTGAATCATCACCTCCAGCAACCTCAACATATGTAGATAGGGTCCCATCAATTCTTAGAGATACTACAACAAAGGAAGATGAAAGTTTATCAGAGAAGCCTAGTAAGGTGTGGACACCCCTTCATCCTCCTCCAAGTGCTGATGATATACAAGCCTCAATGCAAGAATACGGACTCCCATCAGTTACGACACAAGAAAGCATTTTGTGGGAATCCAAATGATGTCCATCAGTCCAGGTATGTGAGTTGCAGTAATCTCTATAAACATAAGTATCTCTCAAATAAGTTCTTTTTATAAAGGTAGCGTTACATCTCTTAATTCTTAGGGAATTAGTTGTTATCAAAAACGATTTTATGTGAGTAAGAAGTTGTTTTACTATCAGTCCACATGTATATATTCAAAGTTGAACAGTTGATTTGTCTAAGGTCAACATTAAATTGCAGTATTGAAGCAGAATTTATTTTTTAAAATATGCCCTTGTGTTTTCTTCAGTAAACCAGGTGTCCATGACGAAGGTCATTTGCAGTCCAATCTGCCGTCCTCTCTACCTGAAGCTGAAAGTAAACTTTCTCAAACGGGTCTCAACCAATGGCAGGCCAACCTGATGGCCTTGAAGCCACACCCCTTATTGCTGCCAAGCAACATTGCCCCTGAATGTGGATTAAAAGCGGCTCTGCTGGGAGATGTGGATGCTGTGATTACACCTTGTAGGTCACCTCCCTCTGTTAAACAGGTTGAGGAGTGGTTGGACGATAAAAAAAATGAGACCGATAAATGTAAAGAAGATGAGGAAATACAACTGACAAAGACAAGGATAAAACTAAACAAACTGTGACCAAACCCTCTCAGCATAAAGAGGATGAGGAACATTTAGCAGCAACCATGAAGGAAGACGTGCACGGTGCTAACACACAGGAAAACGAATCACAAAACAGACGTTCAATGTCTCAAGTGCAAACACCAAAGTTGAATCTACCCCTCTGGATCAATAACAGCACACCATCATCTAAAGTAGTTTCTTCACCAAAGGAAGGCACATCTCGATTGAGTCCGACCCCATGGAATAAAAACAGCTGTCTATCCCAACGGGACATGCCATTGGTTGGGAGGGAGAACAGCCAACCACAGCACAGTACTCCTCTGCGCTTTCACACACAGTCAAAAGGAACTCCTCTTCCTGTCACCCCTATCAGTGGATGGAAGAAGCCACGTGACCCAATGTCAGCTGGACCCTCTTGTGAGAGACAATCCTCTTCGTCAAGTATGAGACAGTCATTGCTCTTTACACCACAAGAGGTAGGTGTTCATTGTTAAGTATTTTTCTGACTCCCCGATAAGTATACAAATATTGTTTCCTTTTTTTGCCATAATATGGACAAATTTCTGTGATTTCAGTTTTGCGCAAATTTTATACACTCAAAAAGATCAGCAATATTCTGAGGAAGTATAAACTAGGAAGGGAATGTGATGCAAAAAATAGACCAGGAATAACTACAACTTATTTGAGGTAATGAAAATCATGTTTCGTCAGTAGGCATCTTGTAAAAAGCTGTGAGATAAATGAGTACTTGATCAAGTTTTAAAAATGTCTATTCCTTATCATACAATGGTTGTATAATTTGTATGAAAATGTTACCATCAGGTTTCAGGAGATGGAAGGCATGACAAGGACTGGTCTCAAATACAAGGTGCCACGCCCAGTAACACTTGTGGCTTCAAGTTGGGAGACGTTAACATGCAGGATGCCAAGGCTATACATGAGGTATCAATCAACAGTCAGTCTTGATGAAACAGCCACAGTATCATTATATTATTGTGTTTGAATTCAATGTTGTCTAGAATTGTTTTTGTGTACTGTAACTCGAGGCTGTTTTATACAAATCAGATTTGTGAAGCCAAAAGATATATGTACCTTTTGCCTGGTATGGACTTGTACAAGTTGAACAACCTAGTTTTATGGAAGTTTGTGTTGTATTCAAGAAAAATCATTTAGTTCCTTCAACTCAGGATCCATGCATGAATACTCAGAGAATTTATTCAGTGTAGATTTTGTTATTTATTGCGTTTTTAATATCACTGTCTCTGACAGTTCTTGCAGGTGTTTTTGTATTAATACATATACTGAATCCCTCACATTCTTGAAGTTTGGGTGATGATTTTGTGCAGTCTTTGACAGTTTCTGGTATGTCATGAAGTCAATTTTATTCACTATGTAACCACAACATGATAATTGTTGTAACATCTCCTATGTTTCCTTTTCATGATGTGATTCAAGGTTCAGTATCTGAGTATTATGAGCCTGGAGCTACACATCAAGACGAGACGTGACTACCATCCAGACCCAGACTCGGATCCAATCAGAGCATTGTTTTATAGCATCCAACAAGATACACCTCTACAGCATGACACTGCAAGCCAAGGAGGCAGTGAACAGAATGGTGGTAGGACGTGTTTACTCTTAAATCGTGACGTATGATGTTCACTGTCTTTCCAATGACATTTACAAGGCCTGGAAGTACACGGAGGCCATGGCCTTTGTTGCCCTGGTCTTGGCCTTGGCACCCCTTCAAAAGTTTCCCATAGACTTTAAGATTTTCCAATGGAAGTGCCCTTTGCAAAATGAAAATGGCCTTGTGTTCTTAAAGGTGAAATTCCAGGGTTGAGCAGCTGAGACCCAATGCCTTTCATGTAAAGACAGACCAGCTCCCCTTAAACAAACACAATTTTCAATTTGGAAGACAGATTATCAAAGAGTCAGTTCTTAGTGGACAGTGGATTTTCTTGCATCTCTGACTGGTTGCGTCCTATTTTTCACTTTGCAGACGCTTTCTCATTAAGTGTGAACCAGGCTTTAGTCTCATCTAAATCATTTTGGTGTACCTCTAAAGAAAACAGTTTTGACAAAGTTTTTTTTTAAAGTACCAGAGGTGATCTTTCTTTGTTTTCAGATCTAAATATTTGTCATGGTGTGATCATGGTTGATGATAGTAACCATAGCAATGCAGGGCCATCAACCACATCTCATCTACCATTGTCTTTAGCTCATTGTGGTTTGAATGATATCAAAATCACAACAGTAGCATCTGAGAGTGAACTCCTGGATGAGATTCTATGTGTTATCAGGAAGTAAGTCTAAATCATTAGTATTTTTTGTGGTATGAAGTATGGTAATACACGTTTTGGTAATTTGTTGTTGATTTTCTGTTCATTCATGGGTGGCTAGTGCGTAATGTGCTTGCCTCACCGCTGTGTGACCCTTGGTTTGATTACCTACTAGGGCCATATGTCGGTAGATTTGTGCGTTGGTTCTCTGGTTTTAATATATGAACAAACTTTGTATTTTCTATGATGAACTTGGTGATAAACTTGGCCTAGATTATTGAGACTTTTTCACTGTGGGTTCATATTATCTCTGTTCGGCTCAATCGCCTCCAAACTGGCTGGGGCCGTAACGTCTCATTCATCCATAGCATCAGAGCTACCAACTCAAATCCATGTCAGTTTGGCAGACCACAAACCATCGATCACGTCAGTCATGACTGCCAAAGTGCAAGCAGGGACTCAAGGACTTTGACGAGGATACCATGAAGTGGCTTGAAGTCACTAAATTGCCAATCTAGTTACAATGTTCATCTTGGTCCAGAGATCAAATGAGAGAAGTAGAAGTTTATGAAAAAAAATCCCAATAATACAAAGCTGACCTGTGAAAACTTCAACAAGACTTAAATTCTCTAAGAGCACTCTTGACATTTATTGGAATCAGTACAAGGTGGTTAAACATGAGATATTTCTTTGCAGATACGATCCAGATATCTTGGTTGGTTATGAGGTCCAGCAGCATTCTTGGGGCTACCTCTTGGAGAGAGCAGCTTTTCTTGACGTTGATCTTTGTACTAAAATCTCAAGACTGCCTGGTGAGAACTCTTCCTCTCAATTGCGTTTTTTTTTTATTTTTGTAAATTTTATGACATTGTCATGACATAAACTAAGACTGAGTGTATTTTGATTGTTTCAGAGTTCAAGAAGGAGAGCCATTTTGCATCTGAGCGCGATGCCTATGGAGCTGACCACCAATCAGAAATCAACATCGCTGGCCGTATCACGCTCAATCTCTGGCGTCTTATGAGAAAAGAGGTAACACTCAGTACTTCATTTTTAAAAAGAAACTCACAAAGCAATTTAACAGAATCATCGCATCGTTCATTTACCTTGCGTTTCACGGGAACTTGAAAATTTGTGTGAGGTTATTTTTCCACTGTTTTGTAAATCCATTTTTGTTCAATTTTTATTCAGCTGTGATGTCAGAATTTTATAACTGTGTTCCATTAAGACTGGTGTGAAAACTTGAGGCGTCTTCATTTGTGTTTTTCTGTTCCTCAGGTGGCCTTAACCAACTACACATTTGAGAATATAGCATTTCATGTTTTACATCAGCGCATTCCTCAGTTCTCATATCATACACTGACTGACTGGTTTGATCACAAGAATCCACAACTCTACAGGTCAGTTGATTTCTTTCATTCAAATCTGTTAAAATCCTTGCCCAATACCAATCAAATCTGTTATCAAACATTCTTTATGCAATATGAAATAAAATTTGTTTGTATCTGTTACATTTTTCGTGTAATAATAATAACAAGAATAATAATAATCCGTCACTCGGTGATGCTCATGGCGCTCAAAGATTATTACCCCTGGTTACTGGGCCATTTATTTCATTCCTTAAACCATCTCAGCTCCCTTGGGAGTGTCCAGCCTGTGCTGCCAAGTATGTAACATACCAAGCTAAATCAATCACATGAACAACTTTGCCCACACAGGTACCAATTTACCCTTGAGCAAAGAGAAGCAATTATAGTTGCGTGTCTTGCTGAAGGACACAAGTGTCATGACCGGGATTCAAACTAACATCCTGACGACTTAGCCACCAGTACTTGGGTTTGATGCACTGAACCGCTTGGCCACAACACGCCAGTGTATGTTGATGTTTTTGTACGTGATCGTTGCTGATGGTTTGTTTTATTTAGGTGGCGTGTAATGGAGTACTACACAGTGCGTGTGCGCGGCTCTCTGAAGCTTCTTCATCAGTTAGATCTGATTGGACGAACCAGTGAACTCGCTCGTGTATTTGGGATTCAGTTTTACTGTGTCCTGTCCAGAGGATCTCAGGTATTGAAGAACATCTGAATTTGACAAACAATTGCCCTTAACCACTTCATGTAGGCCCATATCTTTTCTCAATCTTGAATATATGATTACAACTGCTTCAAAGAAAGAAGAAAAAGATTTGTTAAGTGATTACAATCTGAGATTTCTTCTTTGTTGACAGTATCGTGTGGAGTCTATGATGTTGAGAACAGCCAAACCACAGAATTATGTTGCCATGTCACCCAATCAACAGCAAAGATCTAGGTATATATACAACTTTCCCTTTGGAATAAGTTATAAAAACTACAACAGATCTTAAGAAATAATGAGTTGGCTTATCAACCTAAACGTCGATTTAACAAAATGATAATGATGTAATCAGACACATAAGAGATTTTTCCACATGAACTTTCTTAAGAAGTGTTTAAAGTAAGAAATTTGATGGAACTGAGAAACTCTTTAATAAATAATGATACTAAACTTAACGTGGATGGAGAGCATTTTATCTGTTGTGGAAAAAGACAGCAATCTTCATTGACAGTTTGTCAAAGTTACAAATAATTAGTTGATGAAATTTTCGTCCTCAGCATCCTGAAGCTCATATTTATAAAAAAGATTTTCTTCAGTGCCTATCCAGTTGTGAAGTATTCTTCACTTGATTGATAAAATAAGGAATACATGAGGATGAGAAATTTCAGAATTTATTCTAAACTCAAACATTTTCATTTCTGCCTGGTGAAAAATAAAGCTGTTCTTTTCTGTAGATATGAAAAAAAATAGTTCATATTGATCCACTTCGCTTGTGCTATAGACTCCTTGCATATGACGTCAACAGTCCCCTCACTGAGCTCAGTTAAGAGCTATCATTGGCTGAGAGTCGTGCGCAGTGCATACCTACTACAATTTTGATCCTAGTTTCAGACTTTTTTGTCGGCAAAAACTGCCGCTCATCGGTACCTAGGGAATCAATTGAACCAGGAAATTGTGATATTTTTCTTGCAGAATGAAAGCTCCAGAGTGCATTCCTTTGGTCATGGAGCCTGAATCCCGTTTCTACCAGGATCCGGTTATCGTTCTAGACTTCCAGTCTCTGTATCCTTCAATGATGATTGCGTATAATTACTGCTACTCAACATGTCTTGGCCGATTAGAACACATTGCAAAGTGAGACCAATAGTTGACTGCAACTCCTTGCTGTTGCATTAATCATTGTTAACATTGGTTACTGTTGTTTACCATTGAATAACCATTGGTTACTGTTGTTTACCATTGGTTAACCATTGGTTAACCATTGGTTAACCATTGGTTAACCATTGGATACATATTTAACATTTACTACAGATTATTTTTCATTTATGAAAGCAAATATAAATGAACTTCATTTTGGCTTCTCAAAGCTGATTTATGCTTTTGAAATTTGGTTGACACAATTATATAATTGAGTTTTCAAAGTACTATTAAATGTAAACAAAAAACAAGTTGAGTTTGTGAATTTGTTAACCAATTTTCTTTTGAAGTTACATTTATTTAATAATCTTGGTTGTAACGTTGTTATGATTCTATTTTCAGTGGTGGGGAGTATGTAATGGGATGTGGCACTTTGTCTATTCCTATAACTCAATTCAAAAAGCTTCTACAGTCAGACGGTCTTCATATTTCCCCTAATGGTATTGTGTTTGTCAAGTCTCATATCAGACGTGGTGTTCTCCCAACGTAAGTCCACATTCGTTCTAAAATATCTTGAATTGAAGCGAATCAATGTGTTTATACTACCTATAGGGCCATGTCCTAAGGGCCCAATTTCATGGCTCTGCTTACCATAAGCAAAGAAATCGGCGCAAAATACAGAAGCAGGAAATTCTGCGCTTACTTAAAGCGTATTTCACAGGTTAGCAAGGAATTGTACTTTACGTTACTTAGCATTTTCCGCTTGCACAGCTAGTGCAGAAATTCGGTGCTTGCACAGTAAGCGGAGAATGGTGATCGCAAGTGCAAAAATTGGCAATAAGCAGAGCCATGAAATTGGGCCCAGGTTTGCTCAGTTGTTTCTTTCTCTGCCTTTCATGTGGATTGGCTTTTCAGCATGTGGGGTTTTCCTCCCACATCAAAAACTGAACAGTTCTTTTTTTTCCTATTCATCCTGTTATTGGCACTAACTGTGCTGTTGGATGTGTAATGAATAAATAAGAATTGGCAGATATGACTTCGGCTCCGGCTGGATCATCGCGTCATCATGTGTTGAAGCATAGGATGTCCTTAGCAACACCATTAGCAACAGTCGTAGCCATAGCTGCAGCCGCCAGTTCAGATTCGGCCTAGGTTTCAAAAACGGCTGTTTCTACAAGAATCGAAAACAGGCCCTTCATATTATTCTGTCTGTGCACTTTCTTGATTTGTCTGTCCATTTACTGATGTTTTGTTTTTAAGTAGATGTGTTATCTTTTAAAACACTTCCCCTCCCCCTTCTCACTTCTGCTTTCTTTTAAATATATATATTTTTGTTTACTTTAACATACAATTTTCCATTTTAAATGCTCTGTGGGTGTTGTTTTTGTAACTGTTTATTTTACTTTGAATTGACAATGTCAGTTTGATGATATTCAGCCTGCCAGTTGGTTACTCTTATCAGATATTTTTAAATTAAACTATCAATAGTAATAGTATATAAAATAGTCTGTCATATTGTTGAGTAATTATTATGGTACATGCTTATACTGTATCCGTATGCATTGATCATTTATTAGTGAAAACTCTATGTAAAATACAAACAGAACTAGCAAAGTTGCAGCATTTATTAGAAAGTTTTATGGTCACTGTTTAAAAAATTTGTTTCAGGATGTTGGAACAGATTCTAAATCTTCGCCTAATTGTCAAGAAAGCGCTGAAGGACTTCAAGGATGACAAGGTATTAAAAATGTTTTCACTTTTGTAGAATAATACCTTTTGCACTTTTGTAGAATAATACCTTTTGCATGTTATTGCACACGACATCACTGCAGTAGGGCGCCCTCATGTAGAGGTCAAAAGGAGGATGCTCATTGGCTTTTTCTGTACGCCGCGCAGACTAAGCTGTACGTTTCTAATGTTTCGTCATCTCGCCTTGCCTCTAGATGGCAACAGGATGGCATGAATGCATAAAGTCTTTACAATTATCACAGCACATTCTTTGATTGGGTAGACATATGTAGCAAACATTTATTTTAAAGTACTTTTTCGAGTGACTAGTTATTTTCTTTTGTTGTGTCACAGGCATTGCATCGTATGTTGAACAGTCGTCAGCTGGCCCTTAAACTGATCGCTAACGTCACCTATGGATATACATCAGCAAGCTTCTCAGGACGGATGCCTTGTATTGAGGTAGATTGAAGATTCATTGACTTCCTTTGATAAAAAAACTCCCCCTACTATCGCCCGTGGACTACTTTGCAAATACTTGGTGTGCGTCTGTTAGCCGTTGAATGAGGTGCATGCTGGTCTACCTAGCAACCAACATGTGTCACTAACTAGACCAGCATGCACCTTATTCCATGGCTAAAGTGCGCGTACCGAGTATTTGCAAAGTAATTTATGTCCATTTCAACCAGTGTGTAGGTAAATCACCTTGGCTTGTTTCAACTGATGACTGCTTCAGTTTTCTACAACGGCGTTTTGTCAGATTTGCTGATTATTTCTTGCAGGTTGGTGACAGTGTTGTGCGGAAGGGGCGTGAGACGTTGGAGAGAGCCATACATCTTGTAGAGACGACCAAGAAATGGGGAGCCAGAGTAGTGTATGGAGACACAGACAGGTTGGTTTCCCACTAACCAATGTTCAGACATTCTAAAAGTTATAAGCAATTTTCTTAAACTAGTGAGGTTTGCGGACACACCATATACAGGAAAATCTCTCCATGACTTGTGGTGGTTCTGAGAAGAAACTTTTTTAACCACTGGTTCTTCTCAGAACCACCACAACTCATAGAGAGAGTTTGATGTACACAGTGTTTCTTCAAACCTCACTAGATTGTATTCCCACCAAGCAAAGTTTCAAAATCCAATTTTCTCAAAGTCAAAATGGACCTTGTTTGTTATTTCAAAAGTGTCTTGTGTTAATTTTGTTCAGTGCTTGCTGTAAACTAGGGATTTCCATGAAGCTGTTTTTTTTTTGAAAAGACTTTTGGTAAATTTTTAAGTTTGATGCAAGATGGGTCTATCTCCAAGTCAAGGAGTCAAGGGATGGAGTGTATAGTAACACAGTCACTTCTCTGTTTTGCCCTGTCTGTAGTATTAGTTGAAGAAGTTCACTGTTTCTGTAAGACTGACGATTTTCAGTGATTTTTCTTGAAGTATTTTTCTTCTAAGAGGCATGGGATTGATTTTATGGCAAAAGAATCTCTTGTGTTTTTCCTCTGTCTGCAGTATGTTTGTGTTAGTTGAAGGAGCCAGTAAGGAGCGAGCCTTTGAGGTTGGTCGGGAAATCCGAGACGCTGTGACTGCAGCAAATCCTAAACCTGTCAAACTGAAACTGGAAAAGGTGAGTGGAAATATCCATGCCTTCATTTCATATTGTGAGGTTTTCTTTCTTAATCTAAATAATGCTGTCCTCTAGAAGTCAATCAAAACAAAAACTGGAACTTTACAATTTGGAGTACAATTTTTGTACTTTTGTTTTTAAAATGCAGGTCTACCATCCATGTGTATTACAATCAAAGAAGCGTTACGTTGGCTATAGCTACGAGTCACCTGACCAATCAGAACCAGACTTTGATGCTAAGGGAATTGAAACAGTGCGTCGTGATTCATGCCCAGCTGTTGGCAAGGTAACCAGTGATAAGAATCTGTTATATTTCCCGAGACAATCGGAAGTACAATTTTACTGAAGCAGTAATCGTTTCGATTAGTGCATTCAGGTTAGCTCAGTTGTTTCTTCTCTGCCTTTCCCCTCTGTGGCACCCAGTTCAAATCCCGCTTTGGACCAGAGCCTTGTGTGTTGATTGGATTTTTAGTCTCTACAAGATTTGCGTGGGGTTTTTCCCTGGTGGGGTTTTCTTCCTGCATCAAAAATTGAGATAACGTTGACATCTTCTCGACACAGGTATCTTCAGGCCATAGGGTTACAGTGCAAGGCACTTTTAAGGGTTCCTTTGATGTTTATACCAGAAATAAATAATAATAAGTGCTCTATCAAGTTTTTATACTCTGTGATTTGTCAAACTTTTGTTTGTTCGTCTGTTAACAAGGGCGTAAGTTATGACTTGTTGAAGACCAATTATGTATAAACTTGGTCTCGTTGCTCTTAGATTCTTGAGAAAGCTCTGAAGACTCTCTTCACCACACATGATGTCTCACAAGTCAAGAAGTACGTTCAGAAGCAGTTCATGAAGATCCTTGATGGCCAGGCAACAATGCAAGACCTCATCTTTGCCAAGGAGTACCGTGGCCAGCAGTCCTACCGCCCAGGGGCATGTGTACCATCCCTTGAAATCACCAGGTACTGATGGTTCACTTGTAGGAATATTTCAAACTTTGAAGAAGGAATTCTGATTTTTAGAAACAATGCCAATGGCAATAAGGCTAATGGTTTTTGTTTTTTTACTTGTTTTACAAAAGCAATTAAAAAATATCACAAGTAATAATTTTTGTAAGACAATTTGCAGTCATTAATCAATATCCACCTGACTGGTCACAGCACTTTGTGGTGTTTCTACCATTGCAAATAAACATATCCCAACAAATTGTATACCATTGGAAAGAGTTAATTTTCTGTAATGTATAATTTGCCATGTTTTCCATCTGATACCACTAGTAACAAGAGTATAAAGAAACACACAAACTCGTTGTTCATGTACAGGTTTTCCAGTAGCTTGGCAGTGAAGCATTAGTTTGTTTTATGGGAATCCTGTAGTTAGGCAGATATGGGTTAATAATAAGAGAAATTGTTGTTATCAATTTGTTTTTTTCCATTGGAATTAGACGTCTGCTTGCTGTTGATCGACGTGCAGAGCCTCGTGTTGGTCAGAGAGTGCCTTATGTTGTTGTGTATGGCAGTCCTGGATTGCCTCTTATTCAGCTTGTACGCACTCCAAATCAAGTTCTTGAGGTAAAATTAATGTTGAGTAAATGTGGTCGAACAAAAAGTTGCCCAATGAACAATGTGTGTCTAAACCACCACATGTAGTTTGCAGCGGTCTCAATATTTTGTCCTTATTCTTCAGGAAATTCTATAACTTTGCTACACTAAGCTTTCTGATTTCTAAATTGACAAACACTTATTATTAGTAACTTGTCTTGTTACTGTTTTGTTATGGACAATTTAAAATCCTAACAAAATTCTAATAAAGCTTACAACAATTTTGAGTTATTTATTAGGGTACGAGAAACTTAATTTAGTCAGAGTTTTTTTTTCTTTTTTTCTCAGGATCCCAGCCTAAGATTGAACACAACCTACTACTTAACACGTCAACTGGTACCCTCCCTAAATAGGGTATTTGGATTGCTTGGAGTGGACACCATGCATTGGTATCAGGAGTTGCCACGGTGGCAAAGGGTGACATCACACCATCAGCTTGGCACACCTGGGAAAAAGGTTAAACCTTTTTTTTAATTGGACATCTTTGAAAATGACTCTATCAGTGGGCCAATGAGAAGAAGACAAGACTCAGGAACATCCATAGTGGGGGCTCGTCTTCTTAATGATTGGTTCACTTGAAACTGACAATCAAACCAATTATCCAATGACAATTTAGAGATGAACAGCCTCACTCACAGTATTACTATAATCTGTAGGTAGATCACAAGTTTCTATTTGGTTTCTTTATTAAAGTTGCTATAGTCTTGAGATTATTCTGTTAATACAATCTATGTGAATTTTTTAGGAAAGTGACAAATACCCTTTTTTCATTTCATTTTCTCAGGATTAGTACCAATAATTGAACAATTTAAATAAGTTTATTATCTCTTGAGAATCTGTCATGGTGATATCTTACTGTTTCCAATTTTCAGGGTACGATATCCCAATACTTTGTCAGTTTGAATTGCGTCATCTGTGAGAAAGTCACCCAGACGAGTATCTGTGATGAGTGTAAGAGTAAAAGTCAAGTAACATCTACCGCCCTCATGAGCCGGGTTCAGCAATGGCAGCAAGCGCAGCAAGACATTGCCAAGGTAACTCTTGATTAGTTATGCCTTTAATTTGTCGGTTGTTAAATCATCAAGATTTATGTTTACCACCAATCCTTTTATCTGAAAAATATAATTAGCTTGTTGCAAACTGCTTGCCAACCAAAATGACTTAGAATATAAATGCACACATTATTAGCCTCGCATTTCTACCCTTGCAGAGTCTTTCTCAAAGGCTAGATAAGATTTGGCCTTGTAGAAGGACTCTGCTAGAGTCAAAACATGAGGCCACTAACAAGCTTGTTTCTGTGTGTTCTGAGTCCTCCTGTCTTGTTGATCCAAAGTTACAATAAAATGAGATGCAACATTCTTAGACATTGTGTGGTTTGTTACCGAGATGGTCACGCTTTTTTATGATGCTCATCATGTGTAGTAGGAATCTACTATACTTCTTGCTTTGCTCACTTGACACAAACTGGCTCCATCGATTGCCAGAAGAAGCCCATAGGAAATGCATTGAGCTAGCTTTTGAAGAGGATTCTAAGTATGAACGAATTTGTTTTTCAATTTGCCTTTCACTTATGTTTTGCAAAGTCCACTTAGAATTATCAGTTTCCGTGATAAGAAATGTCTTGAAGTGTCAATGAAGTGAGTGATTTTAGGTAAAACTACACATTAGTATTTGCCAGCTTTGGTGCCAGAAGTAGCCAAAACTTTGCATGTACAGCAGTTTCACACGCATGTGTTATGTAATGACTTCTGTTCAGTAAGGGTTTAAGTTGGCATACAAGTTGATTTTGTGGCCTGTGTTTTTTGCTGTTGATAGATTTGTGCAAGTTGCTGCAACTTTACTGAGCAGGACACACATAGCTGCCTTTCTCTGGACTGCCCTGTGATGTTCAAGACCAATAAACTACTAAGGCAACTTGGGCAAGTACCTTTCTACCTACAGCTTCTAGAAGACCTGTGAGGATTGGCTGACTGTCGTGAAGACATATTCTTCGCAGGAAATTATGTCCAATCAGAAGAGTACTGTATCACCTTGAGCTGTTAATTCACTCCATGGGATTGGTTAATTTTATTGAGAGATTGAGGGTTTAATTGTAATTGTTTTTCAACTTAAATCACCTACTGCCTCAGAGAGGCTTGCCATCACTGGTTTATTTTTGTAAGTGAGGTTTCGTCCCGTTTTCTTCGAGAGTAATCCATTCTATGCTGAAATATGGTCTAACTGTAACCGAAAAATATTGTCACCTTTTGTTTTGTCCTGCAGAATGCTTTCTATTACCATGCAAATGAATGCAAATGTTATGCAAATTATGTCAAAAGTGCTGTCATGCTTTGCCACTTTCGTGCATAATCATGAAAAACCAATAGAACTTAAAAGAATTAGCACAAGTACAAACTATGTATTTGTTGTATCTTTCTCAGTTTTTTTAAATAGGGTATTTTGGGAAAATGAATTTGTAGTTGAAGAAAATTAGATTAAATGTTATAAATTTGTATAATATACAAACAGTGCCTATAGTTTTGGAGAGAGTTTTTTGGAAGGTTGTGTGATGAAGTTTGTTAGTAATCGTGTACATCAAAGTTTTTTAAACACACTTAATGTTTCTGTATTGTGTGAATATGTAAACTATTAAATAACTTTTTTGAATGTCACTTATTCATATATTGTTTGTCGTAGTTGTTTAACATGGAAAAAGTCTCAAAGACACTAACAATAAATATTGATAAAGTTCTAGTTTTTACAATTCTGCATCAAGTAATTACAAACCTCAACGTTTGTGTCACGGACAGAACAAAAGTATATGCGTGTATATGGAATTAAAATATTTTATCAATATATTTCTGTATTTTGGAATGAATTTGATGTTTTGAAAACATCATTTGAAGATAATTGGGTATAAATGTATGTATACAGAAATTGGTAAAAGGGTAGATCTTCTAGAAACTTCTTCACAACAAATGGTTATATTACTTTGATTTCAATTGTCTGTTGTGTTAATAATACTGGGTTGGCCGATACCATTTAAAAATAAGAGAGTAAGTAAAAAAAAGTGTTCCATATTCTATTATTCGAGGGTAGCGGTTGAATTTGATGGTATTTATAAACTGATTTTCACACAATATATTATATAATATTGGCCCAAGAAAGGCTTATAACATTCCATTAACAACAAAAAATAATAATAATGTAACTGGACACAAAAAAGAATGTTATGAAGTAATGAATTACTGTGCACATAAACTGATGACATCATAATTATTACCGATTTGTAATCCAATTTGTATAGTCTGACAAATACATATCTCAATGAGATGTGTTTTTTCTGTAGAAATATATTGAGTACTGTCAGCTGACATTTTTTTTACGAGTGGAGTTCTGTGTTTACATGTATTTTACAAATGGATAAACTTATATTTTCACCTTTTTGTATTTACACCAATCTACATGGTAGAGGGATTTCCTTTGTTATACGCTGTTTGGCTGTGTTTTTTATCAGGATATATATTTAAATATTTCACAATCAAATGTTTCGCGGAATTGCCCATCAGTTAAATTGTGGTGTTGGTACAGAATCATCTTTGTATGATCAAGTGTGTTGCAAGTTCTGTGTTGTTCACTAGTGAAATCATATTTGTGAAAGGAAGTGGTCCAACCTTTTAATTTGTTGCAGCTTATGTTACAAGTATGGATAACTTGACCTAAGCAATAAATTAATACAAATATCACATAACTAAACATTCTTTTTAACAATGTTTTTCCCTTTGATACTTTTTTCCATTTTCTTGATTCATATTTGTTGTGGAGTTTTAAGATTATCAGAAACAAAATATGGAATTATGAAATAGTGGTTTTGTTCTTAAGATTGAATTGTATTTGTCAACAGATGAATTACAACCCAAATGTGTTTGGTTGTACATCATTCTGCATTCAAATGAAGGACTCGAAACAAAGGATTGATATGTCCAAAGTTGAGCTCCTTTAGTCTTTGAGAAAGACTTGGGTTGAATTGTGTCAGGCCATTAACTATTTTTCACATGACCTTATTTTTTTATCACAAGAGGTCCTTTGTGGACTCCCAAAGCAAGTATGTGTGACATTATCCGTGTTAGATAGTCTTCAGTAATAGTGGAGTGGGACAATGTGTGAGTTAGTTATTTATCACTAAAGCACATCTGTAGTATACATGACAAGCAGCGATGCCATTGTGAGTCAGTACTAATTGAGTTATAAGTTCACAAATTGAGCTTGAAATCACCAGAGCTACCTGTGTGTCACAGATGTTTAAACCAGGGCTGGATTTCACAAAGCACTTTGATTCATCTTGCGATGAGTTGTCAGTATCACCATAGTGATTTGTATTGTGACATCACACTTTGCTAATAATAGCAACTAAGATTGATTTGCACTTCAGATCAGTCTTAACTTTTTGTGAAATTGGCCCCTGGACTCTTAAAAATGATCTGAACATGTCTAGACATATTGTGATCCAACATACAAAGTAATAATTCTGAACCAATATATGCAAAAGCCCTGAAATATTTCATACATTTGGCGTTTGTTATATGTTAAGCAATGCATTGTTTTAATGAGACATACTATATTGTGAGCCTTTTGGAGTGTTTAAAAGGGGTAACCGTGCCCCTACAAGGTTTCAGTGCCAATCTTTTCAGTTCAAACAATCAGTAATTTTAGATTATGCATTTTATTCATGCACTTATTAGTATCAGTAAATTCTTCAGAGTTTGGTTGAATTTTGTAGGGGATATCTTTGTAGTATATTTGTGATATAACAAGTATTTGGAATAGTTAATATTTAGCATGTCTTATTAGTTACCCAGTCAAGGTCACTTGTTATAGGCCTGTACCGTTGTTATTTACTTTGTTGGTCTTTTGTATAACCCCCCCCCAAAAAAAATTTTTTGTAGAGGTAGCCCAAACAATTATTTTATACAACATTATTTTAGACAATGCAATTATATTTTTCAATGCAACTTGCCGTTATCCTTAATCCACCCATTTATGATATTTATCTTAGTCAACAGTTTCGACCCAAAGTTAATTTGCAAATAATTAAACAAAGACATTCACAGTTGCTTTTTGGAAGATGATTATGAGGAAAAAAAATAAAGGCCATTACAAGCAACATAAATGATCCCTGAACAAATATAAAATAAACTTAGAATCATTTGAAATTCTACTACATTGTCCTGTTGTTATTGTTTTATTTCATTAGTAATTATAAATTTGTCAAAGCAATTAAAATGTACATTCCAAACTAATAATAGTATAGACAAACAAAAAGAAACTTTAGACTAAAAAGTCTTTTTAAATCATTGAAACACACTTTTCTCTCACAGCAGCCATCTTGGATTTTTTAGTCACACTACTGTGGGAATCAAAGTGAGGCTCATGGTTAAGCTGGTGCCTGTCAAACATTCTGCATTGCAATTTGTGATTGGGAGCCTGGATACCAGATGGAGTGGATGATTGTTATAGTGGCATATTTTCATTTCTAGTTTGATGTATAATTGAAAAACAAAAAGGAATTCATTAAAGCTAAATTAAAACTGAAACTCAAATCATGCATGATACTATTATGAAGTATGTACACCTGTTAAGATCTTTGTCTCCATTGTTTCATTAAATTTGTCATCAAGCAATTGTATAATGACTGCAACAGAGCAAGAAACAAGGGAATAAAAGAGTAGTGACTCAGTCTTAACCGGCCGTTTAAAACCGGCAAGGCCGTGGCCGTGTGATAACCCACGGCCACGGCCCTGCAAGGGCCTATTCATAAATGCCCTTTTTGTTAAAAAGCGTAATATTGTTGGAAAAACTTTTCTGTTAACTTTCATTTCCTGTCACGTCCTCGAGCCCTGCTTCGCGAAGGATATACATGCCACGCTCAACAGTTTTGCGTACGCATGTTTTTAGATTGAATACCAGTATGTGTTGATTGCGTTTTGCGTAAATTAGCGCCTGCGTATAACCTTGCGCGCCGCAGGTATGTTTAAACACTTCTAGCCGTGCATTATCATCTGTTTAAACACGGCCACGTGATATGCTCTCCACCAATCAGAATGGATAAACTTTCTGAGGTACTTATGAATAACCCTTTACAATTTTGATGACATTGTAATTGTATCAAATAAAAGACTATTATGTTACAAAAATAAAAAATCTGTAATACACATTTTGAAGTCATTAGGGAAACCCAAAAATTATACCTCAACATAAAATATTCATTTTAACTCAAGAAAACTTGTAATCCAAAACCTTTTTAAACCAATGTTGTTGCCAATCTTTAAAGTATGTTACATCTAGTTGCCAATTCCCAACAAATCCAACCACAAAAGTCAAAGAGAGTTCAAACTTAATCATAAATATGCGGATACCTGAATTAATAGTAGTAGTTGTTGGTACGCACACTTGGAAATATGACAGGAGTGTGTGTGTGTTTGTTTATAGTTGTGTAAAGTTCTTCATCGGTAAGCTCTGTACTTCCTACCAAAGTTAATCGTCCCTCATGTCAATCACCAGAGTGCATTCTCACTTTTGTTTGCTCTTGCAAGCTCCAACAATTGCTGCGTACAAAATACATAACAACAATCAATTTTAAGATACTCCTCTACTTCCAAGTTGTGGTCATGCTTTTTTCAGAGTTTTTGGAGGATGGTTGATAAAACCCCACCAAAATTGGTCTGCTGAAATTGCTGCTTGGAATACAATTGTTTAATGCGAAGTGCTTCTGGCAAAAGTCTACTGGCTGCAGACTATTTTAGACAATAGTTGATTAAAGTCATAAGGTTCGGTTAATCTTCAGAAGTTGCTCAACTTGACTCACTGAATATCTAATGCCAAAACTACATGTCATCACATGTACAAATAATAGAACAAAATCAAATAAAATCTTGATAACATTGTCCAACGGGTCTTGGAGGTTAGTTGAATGGCAAGTGATATTATTTCACGGTGTACTTACAGACATCTTTGCCTTCTCCTTGGCACGGTATTCCTCTGCCTTGGTGGCAGCTTTGTTTTCCCAATGCTCTTTTCTCTGCTCCTTTTTCTGCTTCTGCGCATCCACCTGTGACTGAATGTCAGTCCTATCGGTCCAGGAAAAAAAAGAAACATTTGATGGAGTCAAAGTCAAAACATCTCCTAAAAGAGAATCAAGTCGGGTAGTCTTTTTCTCAAGCAGTTGTTTTCTTGAAAATAAACCAACGTGTGATGAAACGAAGGCTCTAGGCAAAAACACTTCCTCCTCTTTGGTAACAAAAGTGATATGGTGGTAGTTTTTTGAAGCTCACAGGTGTAAGCCTCTATGACTTGGTGTGGCGTGTTGTGGCTAAGCGGGTTAGTGCATTGGACTCAAGTTCTGATAGCTAAATCATCACAGGGTGTGGGTTCGAATCCTGGTAAAGACACTTAACTATAGTTGCTTCTCTTCACTCAGGGGTAAATGGGTACCTGTGAGGACAGAGATGGCTCATGGGATTGAATTAGCTTGCATACTTTGCAGCACAGGCTGTATACTCCCAAGGGAGATGATGGTTTAAGGAATGAATTAGATG
The DNA here is from genome assembly GCA_032158295.1 of Pycnopodia helianthoides. Lineage (NCBI taxonomy): Eukaryota > Metazoa > Echinodermata > Asteroidea > Forcipulatida > Asteriidae > Pycnopodia > Pycnopodia helianthoides. Next base: position 20,463,304 of record CM063252.1, on the reverse strand, counting down.
GCCTAGTGACCAGTGGTAATAATGTTTGAAGCACAATGATAACTTCTTTGGAATTGCGCTATATAAGAGCCCAATTATTACTTACTTCCCCCCAAACAGGAATGACTCTCTTGTCTCAGGGCTGTTTCCTCTTCTTTGTCTTTGCTCTGCCCGTAGCAATCTCTTTTCAATCTTGGCTGCATGGCCAGTAGCCTTCGGTACAAGCTCTTCCATTACCTGTAGACAAAAAAGTTAATTTCATTTCAAAGATTCAATTCAAAGATAGTCAGAAAGATATAATTTAAGTAAAATAATTTTGTTACTTTGTCGTTTTCGCTTTTGTCACAATCACTGTGAATATAAAATGGTCCAAATGTAAAGACGTTCTTACCACAGTTCTAGTAATAATCCAATATATTCTCATATATTCTCAACACCTGTGTTTCTTGAGCTGTTTTAACCACATTTTTACTTGATTTGTCTTTTGAAGATACTGTTTTTAAATTTTGCTCACCATTTTATCATGTTCTCTGAATTGTTTTCGCTCTTTCCTGAGTTGCTTCATTTTTTGCTCTTGTTTGTTCTCATACTCTGCTTGTGACGAAGACGGCTGAAAGTCAAAAGAAGGATCAATAAAAAATAAACTGATTGATTCTGAAATATTTCAATTCATGAACCCCTGAAACAAATGAAAACAGAATATTTTACCACTAGTTTTAAACTGTACCACATTGGTACATAGCCACCATCATTAAAGAATATATGAAATTTGGATGGGAAAACAAACATTTAAAACAATTTGATTTCTTACTGGCCGCATAGGTCCCTGTACTGGCCTTGAAGGCCCCTGGACAGGTCGACTTGGTCCAATCTGACCACTTTGGTTATTATCTGTTGATCCAGATGCTGCTGATTTCCCAAAGGTTGAGAAGGTCTTAGGTTTCATGAGACCGTCAGCCACAGGGGTCATGTGATCCCCGCTGCGTGTTGTGTTATGTCTGTTATCGTAGCTGGCAATATCAAGCTTCTTTTGGGGTGTGTGACGCTCTGCAAACTAAAGGGAAATTAGAAAGAGTTACTGAGATTAAAGTGAAATCATGTTACTAGTTTGGTCAAATTAAATGACTGCTGAGCTTCCTGGTGCTGTCTGGGGTAAAATTAGGTTAACAGAAAGCTACACACCATTAATGATAAATGCAGCCGTAAAAACAAAGAGCCAACTGAACATAATCACCTTCCATTTATATTTGGTAAGAGATGCTCTGGCATCCTCATGGTCTATTCCTCTGTAAAATTTCTGCGGTAGAGGAAAGAAAGAAATAAAAGACACATTCAATATCACACTTATTGGTGGGAATATGAAATATTAAAACATATAACCCCTACAACTATCTGGTGGAGCCCACTGTTTCACAATCAGAAACCGTTTACACGCTTCACTGATCACACAAGGTCCAATTTAAAGCTATAGAGTGTGTACAAAGCTATGGTCAAGTGTAAGCAATGGATTTTTGAAAGGCTTCAAATGGTCAATCAGCAGGAGGGTTCAAGAATGGAGCAATAACTGAGGGATAGAACTATTTATTCGTTTTATGAGATATCGCCTAACTCACAAGGCCGGACAGCCACTTCAAGGGGCACGTTGCCACCTACTCCTGAGGCTGGAACAGGGTTACCCTCTTCACAGTCCACATAGGAATCATACACTGGGAGCCTGGCTGGTAGAGCAGAATACACTACCTTCCCAACTTTTTACGAATCAATTATGGGTATAAGTGCCTTGCTCAAGGGCACAAGTGTCATAACAGGGATTCAAACCCACACTCTGCTGCTGACAACACCAGAGCTTTGGTCTGGTGAACTAGACCGCTCGGCCATGACACCCCACATGCTACATAAGGCAAGGTATTGAAAATGATTATCTATATACTAACCTTTGCAAGCTTCCCTGCATTCCATCTCTTCACAAATTTCTTGAAATGGTTCTTGGCCTTTGCACCTGTTAGCTGATCAAAGTACTTGCCCTTCTGTATGGTGACACACACAAATTACACATTAATTAGTAGATGCGTACAAGAAATGTTGACCAGGTATTTATTTTGAGCATACACTTTTAATGGGGAAAATAAATGTTACCTCTTCAACAAGCCACAATCTGAACTCTGTGCTCTTGTGGTAAAAATCATCCTTGGAGATCTTATCTGCACACACAAAATAAAACACAAGTACTTTGGGTTTGATTTGGCAGAACATGTATGCATTGTAATGTATGACACGGTCATTTCATTAACTACAAAATTGCAACAATTTATTTTCCTGTTCGTTTCTTTAGCTCACATCCACCTCATAAAAAAAGGAACATTCCTGCAAATTACACAGAAGAAATTCTTCATGGGAAAATACTCAGATCTGACAACATTCTTCACTCGATACTTTTCATAAGTTGAGCTCGTTGAAATAAAATTTGATTAAAAACCTTTACCCTGCTAAAATAGAAAGATCTCCTAAGATTTCATTCTCACTTGTTTCTTTCTTTTTCTTCTTCTCTCGTTCTCGTTTCTTTTCCCGTTTCCGCTGCTTCTTAGTTGCTGAGTCGACTTTCTGCTTCTTGAAGTGGATCTTAGATTCTGACTCAGACTCTGCAAGGGAACAGTTTAAAATAATAGGTTTGTTTGTTTAATATCAGGAAGAATTTAGTAATGCCAAAGCAACGATTGTGATAATATGATTGTATGCGATAACATGTAAAACCTTAAAACGCATAGAACTTGTGGTGGAACCAGAGACCAAAGGAAGGGCTGGCGGGGGGGGGGGGGGGGGCGAGTCCCGAACTCAGAACCCTTGTGCTCTATCTCAAGCCCCCCTAAAAGGAGTTTACTTTGAGCATGTTTTAATTTACAATGACAAACTTGGAAAACAGCATGAGTTGTCACATTAATTTAATGACCTTTATCTCCATAATTTGTCTTGTTAGATATGCCAAGAATAAATCACCTGAGGATGAACTACTTGATGTGCTGTCCTCACTGCTACTGCTGCTTACATGGCGCTTACTAGATCTGCCTTCTTCCTTAGAATTTTTCCCCCTACAAAGTCCAAAGGTTAGAAATATTAGATGCCATTAAAATGTTTACAAAACCCTCATCATAGTGTTAGCCAGAGTGGTGTTTAGGTGTCTTTTGGACACCCTGTTTTAAAATCCTGGCTAAAACTTTGCCTTCATCATTATTTGCTTTGTCCCACAGATCTTCATTAACTGCAAACTGTCTATTATGGGGTTAGGTCTATGGCATTAGCAAGGCCTTCCGTCAACATGCAGTCAAACTCATCATATCTTTGTTTATGACACTAACTGGCTATGGCTATTCCATGTTAATCCCAATGTGTGTCATTACTCACTTACTCACATAAGAAAAGAGTCACAACAATTACCATTATTTTGACACATGGGTCATGTCAAATAAGAGACAAAAGAACTTTTGTAACTGTAGCATTACTATCAATTTCACTGTGTTAGCAAGCAAAAACATTCCACACAAAACGAACGCAAAAGGTGAAAAATTCAATTTACCGAACCCCCTATTGGCCCACTGCATGCACCGGCATGATAGAGCCAAGTTTCCATGGCTTTGAGTAATGTTTGATAACCACAACCAAAATTCAAATATTTTCCCATTCAGTGTAAGTTGATTTGGGATCAAGTTATTTGGGGACTGACTTGTTTAGGGACCAAGTCAGGTTGGCTCTCTGGTTTCTTCCATGTCTTTCACCTCAGACAACCAACCCGGGACCAGTGTTGCTGCGCACGGAGTACCAGTTTGTCAAATGGTTTTCCTACGACTGTTTGCTGAGTTTGCTAAAAGTCTATCAAACAAACTGGTACTCCACGCGCAGAAATGCTGGTCCCGGGACCGGGTTTGTTTTGAACACAAATCATGCAACTCCACCGCCATATTTGTTACAACACTGTTTGAATGGGATCTGAACTACGTTAAAAATTTATCATGCTTTTTAACAATTTTTAATTTGCGGAGTGGATTTTCTGGACCCACGGTTTTCAGGAACACGTCGTAGACCCTAATTGGCGAGATCTGGTTTCAAAAGAGAACCCAAGGTGCATAAACGTGAAGGGCAAAATGTTTTGAATAGGATTTTGAACATGTCACTCGTACTCATGAGGCTCATGGAGATGCAGTCAGTATGTACAGAGTAGCACTAGCACTGCAGTCAGTACCAATACCATAGTCATACCAATCCAAATAATGAGTATTGAGAAGGGAGGGTCACTACCAATAGAGGGCGCCCTTTGCGCCGCGTCACTTGTTTTGTTTATGGTTTATGCGGCACGGTCGAGTTGGTCGTGCAGTGTGTAGCGCTCAGTCTGGTGTAAGACATGCGCAAGGCTATTAGATTTTATTTGATGTCACAAGGTTCATTCATGGAAAAAAACGGATGTTACTTTCAAGATGGCCTTTTTGTGAATCCTTGTATGTCCATCGCAGAGAAATCAGACAAAATTTGTCGAAGTATTTATGGAGAAGAAAGACTGGTAAGTGCACATTTGTACGATGACTTTGCGTAGAAGCCCAAATTTGGAATGTATATAAATAGAGACAAATGTTGTCTGAATGGCAGCTCAAAATAGTGGTATTTAAGCTATCAAATTATTAAAAAAAAAAAATGTTTGGTCATCGCAGTCTGTCGCGATTGCTGTTTAAAGACAGTGATCCACGGCGGGGTCTTGGGGATCGGGAGTGGTGGTCGCGCTATGCGTGCCGCTGATTGGCCAACATGTTATGCTGGAACTTGTACCAAACAAAATCGAAATTAACTACAATGTTTGACTTTGAAATAGTTTTGTACAATTTATTCAAGATTATACCAAACAAATATGTACTAGTTTTAAAAATTAATTTAACAAATTGAATTATCTGATCAGAAGCGTGAGGCTGTCAATTGAAAATTATTAACAGCAGGGGGCTCAGCAGTGTAACTTTGTGTGCACATGATACATCATGCAGTACATAAAATCACATGTTTTAATATTAAACTAGTAAATAATTGTAAACAATGGCAATATTTTTGAAATTTGACCTGGCATAACTTCAGTTTGCATGACCTGACCCCAACAATTGAGGTGTCAAAATGAATGTCTCCAAGAGACCTATCCAGCTAAACCACAAGCAATCTCATCAGATGTTGTTTCAAACTTTGTGAATCTGCCTTACTCCTAGAATTATGAGGTTCCATGAACCTCATAGAGGTCCATGTACAAACTACAATACAAAACTTTTTTTCATTTACGTTTCTGCACCTGGAGTTCTCATTTGAAATCGGATCTCGCCAAAATTAGGCTCTACGTGTTCCTTGGAATCTCATTGAGCGTTGCATGGGTCAAGAAAATCCACTCCGCAAATTTAAAATTGTTAAAAAGCAATAAATTCTTACCGTCATTCCCAGTCCTCTTCAAACAGTGTGAGTGTTATAACAAATATGGCGCTGGAGTCACATGATGTGTGTACAAAACCAACCTACAGTTGCCGGGACCAGCGTTGCTGCGCGCGGAGTACCAGTTTGTTCGGTAGACCTTTGCGAGCGCAGCAAGCGCCATATTTGTTATAACACTCACACTGTTTGAAGAGGACTGGGAATGACGGTAAGAATTTATTGCTTTTTAACAATTTTAAATTTGCGGAGTGGATTTTCTTGACCCATGCAACGCTCAATGAGATTCCAAGGAACACGTAGAGCCTAATTTTGGCGAGATCCGATTTCAAATGAGAACTCCAGGTGCAGAAACGTAAATGAAAAAAAGTTTTGTATTGTAGTTTGTACATGGACCTCTATGAGGTTCATGGAACCTCATAATTCTAGGAGTAAATCTGCCTATATTGAGTAGTCCGGAAATTGGGCACGTAAGCATAGCCTAGTTTTAATACATGTTATTGGATTTTTATAAGGATCAAGATAAAGAAATCAAAACTGAGGTTACTGTCTTTACCTTGAACTACTTCCCATGTTTGTAAGATATGCAGTTTTGTAGCTTCTATCTGGATAAGATTTTCTGGTCGAAGTCTAGTAAACTTCAAAAAATGTCAATGATCCGCCTTTTGCTAGAGCGCCCTCTTCCGTACTAAAATCATCGTCTGGCAATAGCGCCCTCTTAGTTTCAACACTTTTTTTTTAATTTTCCTCTAATCTTGTCCTTCGTTACGGGACGTGACATGAGAACACAACACGTACTCAGAACATCAAGTTCCGCTCGTTTCCCTCCATCAAGATCATTGCAAACATAATCTCTATTATTCTTTCCCCCGAAAAAAATAAACAATACTGTAGATAAGAAAAGTAATATAATGTAGATCAATGGTCAGATGGTAAGGGGCGTACCGAGTCCATGAAACCCTGCTTAGTTAAAGTTAGTGTCATAATGGTGACCTGTTAGTGTTACTTAGTCACTGTTTTGTGCAGTGGTGTTACGGCAAAGACCATCACTGGCTAGCCCTGGTAGGACGTCATTATCCGTTGCACTGCACTGACCGCCGTGTATGCAACGGAAGAGTCCAACCTGTTTGCAACCATTGATTCAAAGGTAATTTATTCTTATTATTTTAATTTGTTACAACTTAAGTCAAAGAGATCTTGAGATGGGGGATGAAGCTCATAACCAGATAACTAGACATGACTGACTTTGAACTTCAAGATCGGAACAGGAGAAGAATGAAACACCATTTTTGAATTTTCATTTGATGAGATTTTATTCCATTATTTTAAGCAAAAAAATACTTAGCAAAATAATTCGAAATTTGAGCATATCCAGCGGCGGCGCTAATGGGGGGGGGGGGGGGGGGGGGGGGCACGGGGGGCAAAATGCCCCCAGTTATTTTTTTTGCCCCCCCCCAGTTTGCCCCCCCCCCCCAGTTTTTTCCCCGATGGCGGAAATTGAGTTTAATCCCAAACCATATTGCCCCCAAATTAGTTACAATGTTTTTTGCGCTGTAAATAATAAACTCAATTTCATCCATCATAATTAGCTGACACCATCAAAAAAGCCCAATACACTTTCCATCTCCCGCAATAAAGTTAATAAAATGTGGATTTATTTATCTGTACAAGCTTGGAAACTTGCTATAAATAGAAATGCATTGTCTGCCCAAAACCGTAAGCAGCCATTGAACACGCAGTTCGCACAACACGCCACATTCACACAGTGCAAAATCTTATTTCTGGAGTGAATTGTAGGCTTATAGTATACAGTACATTATAGACTTTTGTTTGCCCCCCCCCCTAAATTTAAGTTTGCCCCCCTCTTGCCCCCCCCCAGATCTGATGCCGCCGCTGAGTATATCATCTTCTATTCATAAATACAGCCACTGACTAACCATTACATAAACAACACTCAACTGTCTTACCTGCAGCCCAAGTTATATCAGTTTTTGAGTAAAAATGGCAGCTTCAAGTGTAGCAGGATCAACAGCTTCAACCCAAAAAGGAAAGATTGGAATTATTGGCAGGTATGTCATCGGCTGTGGCATGATGAGGGTACAGTCATTTCGTAATTCTATAATTTCCCATGAGGGCATTCAGTCTTTCATTCTGCCCAGCCACCTCAAGGATTCAGAAGAACTAAGGGCTGTAGGCCAAAATTATAAAAACAATTGCTTATCTCTGGGTCAGGCATACCAATCTTATCCAAGACCAAACATGTTGGGATTGTTGATGTGAAGTGACATAATAGTTTAATGAGATATCGCCCAACTCACAAGGCCGATGGGCCACTTCAAGTAGTTGCGATAATCGTAACCCCTCCATCCTCCCGACGGTCGGAGACCGGAGGGTTACGAGTCATGCAGTGCAAAAAAGTGGCGAAATTGCAATTTCGACTATTTTGGTCAGACTAGTCACCAGATTTGCCAAAATTTTACCACTTTCAAAAAACATGACACACATTCTAAAAACATGGATGTGATCATCAATGTGTCATGAATTCATTCGTACTACTCAAAACATCATTGAGAAAACATTTTAAGAAAAAAAGACAAAAACTTACCAGAGACTGAGCGAAATTCTCATGAAGCGTAGACAATCTCAGGTCCGGTTTTCGGACCTCGCGATTCGTGACCTAGCAACATCTCGACCAATCAGCGTAAGCGGACTCGTCGTTGAGCGCATTTTGTTGAGTTGCTCAATCACAGGATATTTATGAGGAAAAATTTACAGATTGAGCGCGCATTCTGGAATGCTGTTCCTACAAACATTGATCTACTATATACCATTGATCTACATTATACTGACTGACAGTATAATGTAGATCAATGCCTACAAATAATCAGCGCAAACTACAGATGGCGCAAATCCGTTAAATACATTAACTGCGTGCACGCACAGTCGCACACAGACGATCGCCACGCCTACACAACGGTTTGGTTTACGCTGATTGGTTGATTTAGGGGAAGCGCAGTCCATGGACATTTCGGTCAGTTTCTGGTAAGTTTTTGTTCGTGTTTTCTTCAAATATTTTGTCAACGATGTTTAGAGTGTTATGAATGGATTCATTACACATTGATGATCAAATCCATGTTCTTAGAATGTGTGTCATGATTTTTAAAAGTGGTAAAAATTGGGCACATCTGGTGACTAGTCTGACCAAAATAGTCGAAATTGTAATTTCGCCACTTTTTTGCACTGCATGACTCGTAACCCTCCGGTCTCCGACCGTCGGGAGGATGGAGGGGTAATTACGATTATCGCAACTACACTTCAAGGTGAAGCCGAGGGCTGTACACTTAACTTATCTGGGCTGTTTACCCAAATCAACTGTCACCAGGGGCACATTGCCACCTACTCCTTGGGCTGAAACAGTGTTACCCCCTTCACAGTCCGCAAGGATGTAGGCATGGGTATCAACCACTAGGAGCCTGGCTGGTAGAGCAGAATGCACTATATATGTGCATGTACCTTCCTAACCTTTTACGAAGCAATTATGGTTAAGTGCCTTGCTCAAGGGCATAAGTGTCATGACAGATTTTCAAACCCACACTCTGCTGCTGACAACACCAGAGCTTGGGTCACTTGAACTAGACCATTGGACCACAACACGCCACAGAGTAGTGGAGGATTGAGGTCACCTGTAGGCAAGTGTGGGCCTAGGGAGAAAGGATTAAAGGCCTTGCTGAACCATTTTTTCTTCTTTACAAAAATTGTTTTTCTTTCTTTCCTAGTGGTCTGATTGGGAGTAGTTGGGCCTTAATTTTTGTCGGTGCAGGTTACAATGTCACTTTATACGACATTGAGCAATCACAGGTAAGCTTTTTTCCCCTCTCCTTTAGTGTCAATCAAGAAACCAATACAATTCAATAAAATGAAACAAGAATTGGACAATTTAATTTAGGAATTGTCTTATCTGCATCCCTTCTCCCTTGCCTAGCTGGATACCTCATCAGATTCACCAATGGAATGGTTTTGAATACTAACAGATTGATTATCTTTCAGTTGACCAATGCCCTCGCTGTCATTGAAAAGCAGCTAGAGGAACTAAAGAAGTCTGGTCTGCTAAGAGGCTCACTGTCTCCTGAGCAACAGAGGGCGCTAATCAGTGTCACCATGGAGATGAAGGATGCAGTCACTGGTGCCTTGCATGTGCAGGTAGAATAACAGTTATATCATTACTTGATTTATTTTTGTTAATAAATAAGAACAATTTTGGGTTGAATAAAAAAAAATGTACTAGAGCGAAACTTAAACTTTTGAAATCATAACAAGTATACGATGTTGACTTTAACCTGGAAATCATTTCTTTCAGTGATGTACCTTAGCTATCCTTAACATGAGTTGATTTTATTTGATTCTTGTCAGGAATGTGTGCCAGAGAATGAAGATCTCAAGAGGAAAGTCTTTATGCAGATGGAACAGTACGCTGATGATTCTACTGTCCTTTGTAGTTCTGCATCATGTATTGTGCCGTCTAAATTCACTGATCAACTCAAACGTCGCAACCAATGCATTGTTGCCCATCCAGTAAGTATGGACAGGTCTGTTTCAAACAAGGAATATGGGACACTACTTTATAAGCTTTTAGTCATAAAGGAGAATACAAATATTACATTGTGTTTATTCTGTTGTTTCTTTGATTACAGTGCAACCCGCCGTACTATTGCCCTCTAGTGGAGATCATACCCAACTCTTGGACTGACCAGTCCATTATTTCACGTACCCGGTCACTACTTGAGGAAGTTGGTCAAGTTCCTGTGACCGTCAAGAAAGAGATCGATGGGTTTGCTATGAACCGTATGCAGTTTGCCCTCATCAATGAAGCATGGAGGCTGGTGTCTGTAAGTGTTGCAGCTTTGGTTACGATTGGAAAATGTTTCAGAATCAGGAAGCTTGCTTCTATAAATTTGATACTTGTACTTTTGGGGCTCAATAAGTCATGTATCTGATACAACTTTCTTGCGCTGAAATAATGTTAAATATATCCTCATCAGCTGATTGAATAACTATTCCTGCTGTATCAACCTGATCAATTTCTACCTTGATGATGTTTCATAATTATAATTATGTTATGTTAATTAGGAACAAAATAATGTAACATTATTTGGTAAATTTACCACCATAAAGTGACTGGAAGCGATGACAACTCAGGTTTTTTGACATTCATTTTGCGATTAGATTTTTTCAAAATCAAAAGCGCTCCTCTGTTAAGATGTCATATTTTCTGTGCACAGGATGGTGTGATGTCAGCAGAAGATGTGGACAAGGTTTTCACAGCTGGAATGGGAATGCGGTATGCGTTCTGTGGACCATTTGAAGTCATTCACCTCAATGCTGAAGGTAAGAGTTATCATAAAAAACACCAAACAGACTTTGTTAGTCTTATTGTGAAAAAGATGAGCAAAAATCTACAAAGTTTTTCAAGGCTTTTTGTCTCAAAATATCTGACATTGAGAAATGCTTATCTTGTTTTTAGGTACAGCCAACTACCTGGACCGTTACGGTCCCTCTTGCAACAGAGTGACTTCATCATTTGGGCCACCTCCAACCTTCAAGGAAGAGGGAACTGATGCTATTTGTGCAGAAAGTGCTGCCAGATTTCCACTTGATCAACTACAGGAGAGACGTCAATGGCGAGATGGAAGGCTGGTGGCCTTGGCCAAACTCAAACATGATATGAATGCTAAAGAGTAACTTTTTGTGATTTTCATACAAAATATCAAATATTTGGCTGTGAAAGATTACTTGTTGAGTCTTTCTTTACTCTGAAACAACCGGAGAAATAATGAGTTTTAAATCAAAGTAAACATTTAATAGAGAGGTTGAGTGCAATGAAGTAACCTGTTAAAACCATAATCTGCATTAAAATTGAACAGGTTTCAAGTTTACACCCAACAGAAATATTCAAAGGAATTTGACTGTATCAAAAGTTAGAATAGTAATCTTTGTTACTGCGGCGTGTCGTGGCCGAGCGGATAAGAGCACCGGACTCAAACTCATGTGTTTCTGTTCAACAGAGTGTGGGTTCGAGTCCTGGTCGTGACACCTGTGTCCTTAAGCAAGACACTTAACCATTATTGCTGCGTCCTTCGGATGGGATGTAAAGCCGTTGGTCCCGTGTGTTGTGTAATGCACGTTAAAGAACCATGTTGCACCACAGCACCTTGTAAACCATTACATTGTGCTATGTAAAGGAATAGGTCTAATACTTCAAAACGTAGCTCAACAATATCTTGCAGGAAAAATAATGAATGTTGAAGCGCCTTGAGCGTCACTGAGTGACGGATATGAGCGCTATATAAGAAGCCACTATCACTTTTACTGCAAAAAACTAGAGTGATTGATTTCTTTTGCTTTGAAAAGCATGGCAAAAAATATTGACATAAGTTGTTAATAATATATATTATCTGCAATAATAGTTCATTTCTTGCCAAGTAAATTTCCCCTCTCAAATCTCAATGATTTTATTTACTTTTTAAAAATTAAAGTAATGTATTGTGATAATCACTTAAATTTTCATATATTTTTGTTCAGTTATTTCACCTTATTGTTGTGATAAGTTGATTATGTTGTTGACCCTACTAAAATAGTGTTAACTCGATCACTGATGTGTTTTATTCAGGTTTACATACACTGTATTAGTAATTCAAAATTACGTGAATCTATCAACCAAAGGGACCTATTGTAAAGTGCAAACAATTCTAGCAGACTCTCTTTCGCAGAGGTAAAGACACTGCACGGGCTGAACGTCGGCGCCCTGCTAACAACAATTTTTGCGTGAATCTAAATCATTAACATAGGGCGCCCTCACTTTGTGAAATCGCCTTGAGCGACTTTGTAGGGGGCGACTGTGTCAGATGGCAACTTTGTGAGGGGCGACTTTGAGAGGGGGCGATTTTGAAAGTGAGGGGGTGACTTTGTAGTGGGCGACTTTGTAGTGGGCGACTGTGCTGGGGGGCGAGTTGACTGGCATTCGTAATTAATACACATAATCGGCGACCGGAGTCACATGACTCATAATGGGTATACGATGTAAACATGATGTAAACAAAGTAAAGAAAGTGACCCTCAGTGCGCATGGAAAAGCATGGCTACTCCCGAGTACTTCTATGTACGGTAGACAGCAACCATGCTTTTTCACACACACTGCAAGTCGCTAGCTTAGTTTGTTTACATTGTGTACACACTGTTAATCACGTGACTCCGGTCGCCTATTGTGTCTATTAATTAACGGTGTCCTTAACTAGCGCCCGCGTTGGTCAAGAGTGGATTAGTTTACTTAACGGTGTCCTTAAATAGCGCCCTCGTTGGTCAAGAGTGGATTAGTTTACTTAACGGTGTCCTTAAATAGCGCCCGCGTTGGTCAAGAGTGGATTAGTTTACTTAACGGTGTCCTTAAATAGCGCCCGCGTTGGTCAAGAGTGGATTAGTTTACTTAACGGTGTCCTTAAATAGCGCCCGCTATTGTCTAGGTGGGGTTAGTTTACTTAACGGCGCGCAATTTTTTTGTTCGTACCACACTAGAGACAGGGGGTCAACAGTGAAGGGATCCGGGAAAGCGCCCATACCTTATGCGTGTATGCATTGGCTCTAGTGTGGTACGGAAAACAAAATTGCTAACGGCGCATTTAAATAGCGCCCTCTTGTATTGTATTAAACGCAATGTACGACACATGAAAGCGGTAGATTAACCCTTGACATTGTCCCATCATGCATTGCGATCTTAATGACGTCATATCTTTATGTCCAAACGTAAGAGGGCGGCATTTAACACCACCGTTAATTTTTCTGCCAAGCCAAAAATAATACCACCGTTAAATTAGCATAGCGCCCTCCAAGTGTAGGTTGTCTGACCATAAATCGGAAGTCGGAAAACCTACCATCATCAGCTCAAATTTCAGTTCTTCAAATTGGTATTTGTCCGTTTTTTCTTCAGTTTCAAGGTAGGAGTTGTGCCAACCAATAATTGATTGCAAGGAAGTGCGTTTTTCTGCTAGTTAATTTTGAACGATTAAATTGTTTGTTTGCTCATTTATTTAGACATTTATTCATATGTTCTTGCTGGCCGGCTGTCAGTCAGCATGGTCAGTGTCACTTGTCATGCTTGTCACTGTCAGTGTCAGTGTCAGTGTCAGTGGTTTCCGATCCGATAACATTAACACGCACCTTCAATATCATCCATGTCTGTGGAACAGTAACAGTAAACACTATATTCACTCACCCACACTCACAGTAACCAGTATACACTTTGACTTACATACAGTCTACAGGAAAGGCCAAGATGTTCAGTGAGTGAGTTAAATACCAAGACTTAACTTCTTAACCATGTTAACGAACACTACCATGACTACTGAAACAAAACAAAATTTCTGACCATCACTCATAGTCATAGTCATACTCGTACTACTACTAACTAACTAACTAGTCATCAGACGCCTTATCTATTGTCATGGACATGGTCATGGAGGTAGAAATTTAATTTCTACCTCCATTGAGTCCATGGACTATGATAATTTGAATGATAGAGCATTGAACTGCTAGAAGTCAACTCGGTCCGATGGGAGTCAACTCATCCCAAGTCATGAATTGGGACCGAGATGACTTGGGACCGAGATGACTTGGGACCGAGATGACTTGGGACCGAGTAGACTTGAGACCGAGATGACTAGGACTGAGTTGACCATAATCCCAAGGAACAGTTCCTTGCTCTAGTATTATTAGTATTATGATCTAATCTAGTTTTTTAAATTTATTATTTCACAATAAAATGTGAAATTGTGATAATCTGACAATGCACTTTGTAAAATGAAGAACATCTGACCTCCGATCGGATCGCGAGTGCCTGTAAGATTTCCCCTCACGCAAAAAAAAAAAGATTGCTTTTTTCCTTTTATGCTGGTAACTCCATAAAGGCCCTGTACACTATTGGTAAGATCAAAAAACACAAATGAGCACAGATTCACACATAACTTACATGATTTAAAGTAAGTAATGGCAGAAAGGGTTCCTTAAAATATTTCTGCTTAAAATGCTATCGTTTCTGAGAAATGAGTACAACAATAGTTTTTATCAGTAATCACGCGTGATAAAAACTTGATGTTTGAAAAAACAGAAAACACATAAGGTCTCTTTTTACTATTTTCTCGTGACCTCAATAACCAATTGAGCTTAAACTTTCCCAGGTTTGTTTGTTCATGCATATGATGAATCACACAAAATGTGGACACTGATTTTGAGCTGTTACCAAAAGTGTACAATACCTTTAAGTCGGGCTATGTTGCATGAAAAACAAACAAGAATACAGATCAAAGATCACAAGTTCAAAAACCAAAATGGCTGCTTCCGTGACAAAAGTCTCTCGCAAAATAGATTTAGAGGTTCACTGATCAAATTTGTCTACAAGTTGCACAAAAGTGTCAAATTAAATACTAAAAAATAGCATCAATTATTTGAACAAGCAAATTGTAAAAAGTAAAACTAGTGCAATATAAACCAGTGATTGAGAAAGTGTAAACTGTATTGTAAGTAAAAGCAACATCAAACAAGTAATTAGCAAATAATTTGAAATTTGAATGTCATTTTTTATTCATAAATACAGCCAGAGCATAAAATTAAACAACAGTCTTGCCACGCACAAGTCTACAGCAGTTTTGGAGTAAAATGGCAGATTCAAGTCCAGCAGGATCAACAGCTGCAACCAAAACAGGAAAGATTGGAATTATTGGCAGGTATATGTATATCATGTGAAATGGCTGTGGCATGATGAGGGTACAGCCATTGACTTTTAGTAATTCTATAGCGCCCCAGCGAAAGCTGCGCATAATCTGAGGAAGTGCAACATTTTCATAAAAAATCATAGATGTCACACCAAATAATTGATGCTATTTTTTAGTATTTAATTTGACACTTTTGTGCAACTTGTAGAAAAATTTGATCAGTGAACCTCTAAATCTATTTTGCGAGAGACTTTTGTCACACCAAAAATGCCCCAAAATGACGGAAATACCCAACGAAATACCCATGAACAGCCGGACCCACAATGCATCTGACTTCATCGTTGTTATCTGACTTCTTGGAACGAGAAGTCAGATGCATGGCTGGGGTGCGTTTTCGCGGCCATAACCAATAACTGTTGCGTTCATTGCCCAGTGATTAACGAATGGCCAAGTCAACCAAATCAGCTATTGGTATGACCGCGAAAATGGACCCCAGTTAGACCATAGCAGTAAGAATTTATGACACCGAGAGACAGACCTCAGTGGCAAAGACACAAATCATAAGATGAAAATGAATCATCAGCCTTTTTAATAGGATGTTAATTTTTTCTTCGGGGATAAACAATTTAATTTTGTTTTACCCTTACACCGATGTGTATTAAGCACTGTATACTCGGTACTTTCCCAAGCTCTGTTGAGCAGAGCAGATGTCTTACCACTAGACCACCGAGCTAGCCCGATGGCTAGAGGTAGTTCGAATCCTCTATATAATTGAACTACCTCTAGCCATCGGGCTAGCTCGTTGGTCTAGTGGTAAGACATCTGCTCTAGCAATGCATAGGTCGTGGGTTCCAATCCCACCCGAGTGAATTGTCTTTGGACTTTTTTCACAGAGCTCGGGAAAGTGTACAGTGCTTAATGCACATCGGTGTAAGGGTAAAACAAAATTAAAATCATAAACCTCTTAAGACAAAAGGAGCATGGTCATAGTTTATTAAACAGATATGTTTTTCTTCCTGTACTAGGCAGTCCAGTTTGTTTATCATTTGGTTCCATCAGAAAGTTTGATTCCTCTTAGCACACAGTTCCTGAGCATTTTCAAGGCTTTGATGGACCATTGCTCCTCCAAGGCTAAATTGTTGTTGGAAATTCTTTTCTGATAGTCTTCTTCCCTTTTTTCCTAGTGGTCTGATTGGAAGGAGTTGGGCCTTGATTTTTGTCGGTGCAGGTTACAATGTCACTATATACGACATTGAACAATCACAGGTCAGTGTTTTCTTTTGTTTTTATCAAATGCATGTTGGGAAAACCGTCAAACTAACAGTTTGACAGTAACTTTTTCAAAGAAAAATTGATTAGAGCAGGATTTGAAAGAATGACCTCCAAGTTTCATGCTGTTGCTTCACTAACTGAGCTGTTGGCGTCTCCCATATTTTGTCAATATCTTTGTTATTGGTGCCAGTCAGAAGTCATACAACCTTATATTGCTGAATTGTTCTGAATACTAACAGATTGATTGATTATCTTTCAGTTGACCAATGCCCTCGCTGACATTGAAAAACAGCTAGGTGAACTAAAGAAGTCTGGTCTGCTAAGAGGCTCACTGTCTCCAGAGCAACAGAGGGCGCTAATCAGTGTCACCATGGAGATGAAGGACGCAGTCACTGGTGCCTTGCATGTGCAGGTTGGTTCAGAGTTATACCAACATTGGATTTATTTTTGTCATGAAATCACAACAAGTAAACGATGTTGACTTTAACCTGGAAACCATTTCTTTCAGTAATGATTGCCACAATAATTTGACCATGATGTGTACCTTATCCTTAACATGAGTTGATTTTATTTGTTTCTTGTCAGGAATGTGTGCCAGAGAATGAAGATCTCAAGAGGAAAGTCTTTACGCAGATGGAACAGTACGCTGATGATTCTACTGTCCTTTGTAGTTCTACATCATGTATAGTGCCATCTAAATTCACTGATCAACTCAAACGTCGCAACCAATGCATTGTGGCCCATCCAGTAAGTATGGACAGCTCTGTACCAAACAAGGAATATGGGACACTGCTTTATAAGCTTTTAGTCATAAAGGAGAATAATAGTTTAAAGGAACATTACAGAATTGGTTTTTGCTAACAAAACAGTTGCTGGCAGTGTAAGTACTTTATGTAATCCACCATATACATAAACTAACAAACCTGTAGAAGTTTGAGATCGATCGGCCATCTTGGTCACGAGAAAATAATGAAAAACTGATTACACATTTGCATGAAATCATATAGATTCAACAAATGAATAAAACGCTCACTGAGCGATAAACTCCAATCGGAAAATTAGTTTATTCATTTCTCATCAAATATGGCATTTCTGACAGAAATATTTCAAGGGATGTTTTCTACTATCATCATCATTAGACCGTGTAAGTTTTATGTAAATCTGTGATAAAAAAGTATATTTTACAAGTTTTTTTCTTATCAATTCTGTAATGTTCCTTTAAATTTGTGTTTATTTTGTTGTTTCTTTGATTACAGTGTAACCCGCCGTACTATTGCCCTCTAGTGGAGATCATACCCAACTCTTGGACTGACCAGTCCATTATGTCACGTACCCGGTCACTACTTGAGGAAGTTGGTCAAGTTCCTGTGACCGTCAAGA
Organism: Pycnopodia helianthoides; assembly: GCA_032158295.1. NCBI lineage: Eukaryota > Metazoa > Echinodermata > Asteroidea > Forcipulatida > Asteriidae > Pycnopodia > Pycnopodia helianthoides. Next base: position 20,445,467 of record CM063252.1, on the reverse strand, counting down.
GAGAGATCGATGGGTTTGCTGCAAACCGTATGCAGTATGCTCTCATCAATGAAGCTTGGAGGCTAGTGTCAGTAAGTATACAGGGCTAGGTTTCATAAAACATTAAGATTTGTCTGAAGATGAGGTGTTAATATGCCATAGTGATTTGTATCGTACTTTGCTTAGCAATTAAGATATAAAAGAAATGATCCCCTGGCTGCCGCTTCTCAGGTTGTTTTGTAAACTTGGTGTGATTTCCGGCTACCCGGCAGTTACAGGTTAATTGGATTCTGGTCGGCACCCCCGAACAAAGATATTGACAAAATAGGGAGATCCCCAATATAGGGCATAGGGCTAGACAGCACAGTTGGTAGAGCACTGGCACGTAAATCCGAAGGTCATCGGTTCAAGTTTTGATTTTCAACTTCACATAAATTAAGATTGATCTGCATCTGAAGATCAATCGTATCTCTTTGTGTAATCAACTTGTGGTGCTGTAAAAGTGTAAGTGCTGCAACTTGGGTGTTATGATTGAAAAAGTTTATATTTTTTAATCTAAAACCTAGCTTTTATCTTCTACTTTTCTGCTTCACAAAGTCATATGACTGATACAACTTGTTGCTCTGAAATAATGTTCAATATATCCTAATCAGCTGATCTAATAACTATATGTGATGTACCATCCTGAATCCTGATCGATTTTTACCTTGGTGATTGATAGTTCATAAAAAGTAATGAAATAAATCCTTGCATACTATCATAATTGTGTACAAAATAATGTAACATTTGGGAAATTTAGTACTACAAAGCGACTCGAAGTGATGAAAATGCAGGTTTTTTGCCACCCATTTTATGATAAGATTTATTCAAAGATCAAAGGTACTCATTCGTTTTGTCACATTTTCTGTGCACAGGATGGTGTGATGTCATCAGAAGATGTGGACAAGGTTTTCACAGCTGGATTGGGAATGCGGTATGCATTCTGTGGACCATTTGAAGTCATTCACCTGAATGCAGAGGGTAAGAATTACCAACGACAAATACACCAAACAGACTTTGTTGGTCTAATTGTGAAAAAGATAAGCAAAAATCTGCAAAGTTTGTTAAGGCTTTTTGTCTTAAAAATCTGACACTGAAAAATGCCTATCTTGTTTAGGTACAGCCAACTACATGGACCGTTACGGTCCCACTATCAGCAGAGTGACTTCATCATTTGGGCCACCTCCAACCTTCAAGGAAGAAGGAAGTGATGCTATTTTTGCAGAAAGTGCTGCGAGATTTCCACTTGATCAACTACAGGAGAGACGTCAATGGCGAGATAGAAGGCTGGTGGCCTTGGCCAAACTCAAACATGACATGAATGCTAAAGAGTGACTCTTGGTGATTTTCATACAAAAAATTCAATATTTTGGCTGTGAAGTATTACATGTCGAAAAACAACCAGAGAAATTATGAGTTTTTGATGAAAGTAAACATTTAATAGAGATGTTGAGCGCAATGAAGTAAATTGTTTGACATTGTAACCCTCTCTAATCTTGAGCAAGTTCAAGTTGCACTCAAAAAACAGAAATACTCAAAGGAATTTGATTGTATAAAAAATTTGAATAAGTAATCTTGATTGGGACTGCGAAAAACTAGAGTGATAGTGCTTTACAAATGCATGGTGATTGATTGATTGATTGATTCTTTTCGCTGTGAAAAGCATGGTACAAAGATTACAAGATCTTGTCTGAAATGACATAAAAATAATGTATAAGTTATAATTTATATTATCTGAAATAACTGTTCATTCCTTGCCAAGTAAATTATTTTCATAAACCATCAAAGGAATGTTTTTTACACTTTTGATAAATTTTGTACGAGCGTCCTTGATGGAAACATTTGTGATTTATTTAAATAAAAAAACTACATTTTTTAATCAACCTGTAATTGTGATAGTATTGTAATATGTTTAAAGCACATTTAGTTGTAATTGTATGCAGGCCCGAACCAGGATTTTATTTTTTATATATATATATATTTTTTTTGGGGGGGGGGCGAATGTGAAAGAAAAAGTACATCGGCGGGTTAGCACCGCCCGTCGCGCAGCAACACAGGGGGAGTCCCTCAGAAGTTGGATTTTTTTTTTGGGGGGGGGGGCGCGTCTGCCCCCCCCCCCCTGGTTTTGAGCCTGAGACCAGGGGTGCGTTCCACTTGCGCAAACGTTGGCAACGTTTGTGCACGTTTGCCAACAAGTTTGAGTGGAACGAGTTATGCGCTGCCAACGTTGGCGAACGTTAGCAACCGTAGGCAAACGTATTTCTGAGGTGTTGGTGGGTGGTTTGAAAAATGGCGGACAGCATGAAGATAACTGATAGGTTAGCAGACGACGTTTTTTTTCTTGTAACGTAAACAATTAAAATGTTTTTTTCAGTGGAGTTGAAATAACAACTCAATAAGTTGATGTCATGATGTATAAAAGAGGACTACTAAAGCCAACGCTACAAAAAATACACTCCAGTGTGTCTCCATCTCCATTACAGTGCGCCGCCATTATTGAAGTGCGCAACAAATCGTTCCACTCGGTCGCAAACAATCACAAAATGTTTGCGCGATCGTTTGCAATCTGTTTGCGCAAGTGGAATGCACCCCATGTCTAGGCCAAGATGCATAGTTATGATGCGTACTTTTCTGTTTTCCGTGGGGGGGGGGATGGCGGATTTAAAAATTTTTTTGAGGGGGGGGGTGTGGAATTATTTATTTTTTTTGGGGGGGAGCGGATTATTATTTAAAATTTTATTTATTTATTTTTTTTTTTGGGGGGGGGGCGTACGGGTGTCGCGACACTGGTGATGTTCTCGTGAGACTGCTGGCCCCCGGGAGACTACTGCTCTTGCGACACCGTAGTCATGAGAGCAATAGTCTCACTTAGAGCAGCAGTCTCGCAGGACAGTAATCATGAGAGCAGTAGTCTGTGGCAGAGCAGAAGTCTTGAAAGATAGTTGCGACAGAGCTGTTTCTGTATCGCCGCTTCAGACAAATAATGCCTAACAACTTGTCCACAAGTCTAGGGAAACACCGAAGCTTGAGTCCGGTGCCCATGACTGTCTTGCCTCGTTATTCAGAAGAAAAAAAAGTAAATTAATGGTAACTTTAAAGTCAATTATTGCCAGTGTGAAGAAAACAAAGTGGGGACCAAGCATAAACGGTCACGGTGTCATTGAATAGCACCCGCACTGAAAAGTGGGTCATTTCACTTAACGGTGTCCATAAATAGCGCCCACTATGGTAGAGGTGTGTCAGTTTACTTTAACGGCGTAGCCTGAACATCTGACGTCACTCTTTGAGGCTCGTGAATAACACCGCGAGATGCATGACGTCACGACGAACAACTTTCTCAATGGCCACCATTTTGTTTGTAATTCAGCGGGGCACTTTCAGGAAGTTTGACACACATTTTCACCTTTTAAACAGCGACTTTGTGAGCAGAAGGATTTATTTTGTTTGAAGATGGGTAATTTTGTATCATCTTGGGCGTGTAAAATAAGTTAGCGTTGCAGTTTTACCTTGATAATAATTAATTTACGATCTTTTCGTGAATCCACGGACGTTATGCACAAAATGAAAGTAGTTCCGGTCGGCTGTCCCAAGTACATTGGTGTGAATCATAAAACGACATACACATGTACATGTACATAAGAACATATCCATACAAACAAACATTATGCACACGTGCATACAACAGACGATCAAAAGTTGTAGCTGACAAACTACGTCACCTCGCTGAGCGGACCAATCATAACACAGATAATGGAAAGCGTATGTCACTGCAAGTGCAAGCTTATCCAATGAAATCATTTGGTGTCATCGCGTCAACTGACCTTTGACACATCACCATCATGCTCTGGGTGGGCTCAATACATCACACGAAAGCGGTATATTCACCCTTGACATTGTCCCATCATGCAAAGCGCATCTGAATGACGTCATACCTTAATGTCTAAACGTAAGAGGGCGGTATTTAACACCACCGTTAATTTTTCTGCAAAAAAAAAATCCCCGTTAAATCAGCATAGCGCCCTCCTGGGTAGTTTCAATGCCAGACGATACATGACTGCCTTTTCCCTCAGAAGATCGTCAAAATGAAGTGAGTAACTGGAATCTGATCTAATTCAATCTCACCACATCACCATTATATCGGGAAAATGTACATTTTTCGTAATACCTGTTTAAATTTCAGTTCTTTAATTTGATATTTGTTCGTATTTTGTTCAATTCTAGGCAGGAGTTGTGCCATTTCAGTGGCTACAAAATTCATGCCGGACATGGCATCCGATTCGCAAGAATCGATGGCAAGGTAAGCAATACAGTTACTACAGTTTGCAACAAAAATAACAACAAATTCATGTTAGACTACTACTAAGTACTGCTATTATTAAAATTATTAAGTACCGGCATGATACTACTATTATTAGTGATAGACAACCTCTGTCCTTTGCCTATCTTCGAATTCGATAGTGGTATGAATCAATTTAGTTGCGATAATCGTAAACCCCTCCATCCTCGAGCCTCCCGAGCGACGGTCGGAGACCGGAGGGGTACGAGTCATGCAATGCAAAAAAGTGACGAAATTTCAGTTCCGACTATTTTGGTCAGACTAGTCACCAGATTTTCCCAATTTTTACCACTTTCAAAAAACATGACACACATTCTAAAAACATGGATGTGATCATCAATGTGTCATGAATCCATTTGTATTACTCAAAACATCATTGAGAAAATATTTTCAGAAAAAAAGACAAAAACTTACCAGAAACTGAGCGAAATTCTCGTGAAGCGTAGACAATCTCAGGTCCGGTTTTCGAACCTCGCGATTCGTGACCTAGCAACATCTCGACCAATCAGCGTAAGCGGACTCGTTGTTGAGCGCATTTTGTTGAGTTGCACAATCACAGAATATTTATGAGGAAAAATTTACAGATTGAGCGGCATTCTGGAATACTGTTCCTGCAATTAATCAGCGCAATCTGCAGATGGCGCAAATCCGTTAAATACATTAACTGCGTGCACGCACAGTCGCACACAGATGATAGCCATGCCTACACAGCGGTTTGGTTTACTCTGATTGGTTGATTTAGGGGAAGTGCGGTCTATGGACATTTCGGTCAGTTTCTGGTAAGTTTTTGTTCGTTTTTTCTTCAAATAATTTTTCAACGATGTTTAGAGTGTCATTACACATCGAAAATCAAATCCTTGTTCTTAGAACGTGTGTCATGATTTTTGAAAGTGGTAAAAATTGGGCAAATCTGGTGACTAGTCTGACAAAAATAGTCGAAATTGCAATTTCGCCACTTTTTTGCACTGCATGACTCGTAACCCTCCGGTCTCCGACCGTCGAGAGGATGGAGGGTTACGATTATCGTACACGTATAGTACTCCTACCTACATGTAGAACTATGACATTTGTTCCGCTATACCAACACCATACTATAGTTAGTCCAGTGTCAGAGTGTTCTCGGCTCCACAGACTTTTTTGGGGGAGGGCGGCATGATGTAAACAAAATGGCGCCCGTCGATATGATGTCATCAAAATGTCGCCCGTCGATATGACGTCATCAAAATGTCGCCCGTTGGTATATGACGTCATCGGACGTGAAAGCAAAAAACACTTGAGATAATCCTTTTCTTAACAATGGTGTTATTAATTAAAACCCTCGGGGCCCGACACTATCTAAGGAGAATGATTGACATCCATTCGGTCGAACTACATCCTTATTGTATAAACTAATTCAAAAACCACAATTTGTCAAACACTTTGCTTTGTGGGCCACGCCAAAAACATCACAGGGATATGCCGCACAGTGTGGGTTTTTAGAAAGCTGAATATGCGTTGGTGATCGGATACACGTGCACACAATTTTCACTAGCGCTAAAAAAAAACATGAAAAAAAAAGAAGTTTTTATACCAATTTTTTTCCCCCTAACTTCTGCCCTTTACTTTTTCCATCAACAACCATTTTCATGGATTCATGATTAGTGGATCCGTTGTTAAGTACATCGTTTGCAATAAAATCATCGAGATTCAACGATCGGTCGACAACGCACATTGAGAACAAATTCAATGAACTTTGCCCTGCATCGCGCTCTGTCATGTCTGTCGGCAAAAGTTGTCAATGTTTGAATATCCTTTATCCAAGTCTGTATATTGTACCAATCTGCAGGCGCGTGCGGCACACTGTGCGGCAATTTCTACTCTGCTCGTAAACTACTGCTTTGGAGTCTAACCAAGTTCTCTATGAATATGGTAATTATCAATGGCCATCAACGGCCAATCACAGCATGCGGAATGTTGGTTAGCTTTGGACTTTGGACCGTGCAGTGTTTTTATACTGTGTGTTGGGTATTCGCTATGCACGGTGGGCGACCGAACGTTGAGGGGCCCGGTGCTGATGCACGCACAGTGGATACACATGTGGTTGTGTGCGTCACTCGGGTTTTAACGTTTGCATACTGAAATGAACGATCGCAAATCCAATGCCGCGGTTTGGAAGTCGGGCGTGGCTCATCGGCTATTCGTTTGATCGTATTAAGTAATAGTCTGTTTGTAATTTTTTTGGCAGAGCGGCCAATTATTATAGCAGGGCAGCCAGTTCTTTGGCAGGGCGGCCTTAAACTTTGGGAGGGCGGCCCGCCCTCCCAAATACTTGTGTGGAGAACACTATAGTCATACTCGTCATAGGTTATCATGTACAAAAACCTATTTGAAACTTTTTGCCCTTCACGTTATGATGCCTACAGTTCTTTTTTGAAACCAGATCTCCCCCAAATTAGGCTCTATGTGTTCTTTACACTCTCATGGCGCGTTGGATGGGTCGAGAAAAACCACAAAACAAATGAAAAATCAATAAATTTTCACTGTTATTCAGAATTCTCGTCTTTCTGTAACAAGTATAGCTGCTTCCACAGGTAATCATTGTTATGCTGCGCGTGTCGCTGGTCTATGTTTCATGTTTTTTTATAAATTCTGAATAACTGAGAATTATCCATTTTTGCAATAATTTTTGCTGAGTGGATTTTCTGGACCCCTGCAATGCTCAATGAGAGTACAAAGAACACATAGAGCCTAACTTTCTGGGAAAGTGGGTCAAATGGTTGTTAAAAATTCCATATTAGGCCTGGAATTACAATTTTTTTAGGGCAAGGCCACTTTGGCCTCCGAGTATTCAACATTTTTTTGGGGGGCACCAAGGCCAGTAGAAAGGGCACCAAGGCCAAAATGTGAAAATAAAAAAGGTACAAAGGCCACTTTGTTGATTCATTAAACAGGCCTCTTTATTGAATAAGTGTCCACCATCGTGGCCGCCGTGTAATTCAAGGCCTGCCATATAGTTTGTTTCTGAGCATTTTTCCCGTTAGCAGATTGAAAACCAATAACACCAGGATAACTAATTAGAACCCTTGATCTTCCTGACTGATTATTTTTGCCCAGAATGAAAATTGAAGCAAGAGGCTGTATATTAATTGTTGAAGGTAAAGTTTTTTCAGAAAGAGTGAACTCGCCATGTTACTCGTAGCCACCTGTGTTCAGACTTGCTTACATTTCTCTATCTCCTAAAACAGGTGTTCAGCTTTGTCAGCAACAAATGCCTGTCCTCTTTCATGATGAAGCGTAACCCCAGGAAGATCAACTGGACAGTCCTCTACCGTCGCAAACACAAGAAGGGAACTCAAGAAGAGGTGTCCAAGAGGAGGACGAGACGCGCCACCAAGTTCCACCGTGCCATCGTTGGTGTCTCCCTGGAGCAGATCAATGCCAAGAGAAACCAGAAGCCTGAGGTGCGCAAGGCTCAGAGAGAGCAGGCCATCAAGTAAGTACATAGGCACTGAGTGGGGGTGTTACTGGGGCGCAGTCATTGAAAGGTAACCTCTGTTTATTAGTGTGCAACAAAATTAAGTCTTGAAAGATTAACTCAGCGATTTATATGATTGTTAAACTGACAAAGCTGTTAGTGTTCCATTGCTTGCAACTTGCGTGTTACAGTTTGGATTCCCCAGTTATAGCTTGGATTCAAAGATCTTACACTGTGCAGGGGACCAGTGGCTATTATACATTGCATGGGATGGTCGCAACACTAGACTGCTAGCAGTGTTGGGAGGATAAATTAATTTGCATGTTTGCGGTGGAGTAACAATTGATTCTTCTTATGTTTTTGTCATGATAATCATAGTGTTGGCCAGAGGGGTGTCTGGGTGTCTTTTTGCACACCCTGTTTTATATTTGGACACCCTGTTTTATTTGTCATTTACATGTAAATGAATTGTAAGTGAACAATTTGGACACTCAGTTTTAAAATTCCAGTAAATTTGAGCACCCTTTTACCAAATCCTGGCTAAAACCTTGATGATAATGACCATGTATCATGTACAAGCCTTTTGAAATTTGAAAGGATAAAAATTACTTAAAAAGAGTCCCATTGGTCGATGTTAATATCTTTATCACTGTCACTGTCACTATTACTGTCACTGTCATTGTAGTTCCCCAACCATGGTTAAGACGATTCTAAAGTTTGGCGGAACATAAGCACAATTGTACGGACGTTATCAAAAAAATATACTAATCGGTTATTGAAAATTGAGTTAAAGATTTATTAATGATTTGTTCTGAAGTTGCAATCCTAGTGGATTATGCATAACAAATCTGGCCTTAGATATAGAATAATGTTTAATGATCTACCTAGTCTATTTTTGAGGTATATGTAGTTTGATTGCAATTTGCAATCCACAAGTTTTTGTCAAATTTGAATTGTGGTTATTTGCCTTAGATGATCCATTTTAAAAATGTATTTTTCCTCTGTTAAATTAACAGAGCGGCAAAGGAGAAGGCTAAGGCAAGCAGTGCTACAAAGAAGGCATCACAGTCCAAGGTAAGTCTAGATTGAAACCACTCAACACTTGGCAGCTCTGCTTCTTGTTGCTTTGAACATGCCCGACACTTTGTTGTTGTAGAGACAAAGCAGTTTTTCCTTCGCAAAGGGCACCTCTTGTGAGGGAAAATTAAAGTTGTACTGGAACATTTCAAGGGGTAGCTAGGCAATGGCCAGGGGGCATGGAGGCAGTTGCCACTGTGAACTATCAGAGCTGTTTGTGGTGCAGAAGATCCTTCTGATTTTCTTTTGTTATTTTGACTTAGATTGTTCTTTTGCTCATGGCTAGCAGTATTGTTTTAGATAACAGACTGTGCACGTTGGAGTGTTTATGAACCTTAGAACCTGTGTGGGATGTTTTCTTTCATACTTCAAAGCAATGAACGTGGGAAGCCAAGGATCTCCAGGGCCCAATTCTATAGAGCTGCTTGAGCAGCAACTATTACTTTAAAATGTTCTGCTTAGCAAAAATAAGCAGGATACCAGTCACCGATGGTACAATTCAGGCCTGGAAGTACATGGAGGCCACGGAGGCCATGGTCTCTGTTGCCCCTAGTCTTTTGCCTTGGTGCTCCTTCAAAAGTTTCCCAAAGACTTAAAGATTTTCCAGTGGAAGTACCCTTTGCAAAATGAAAATGGCCTTGCTCTCTCAATGATAACATTCCAGGCCTGGGTAAACGTAGAATTATTTTTTGGCTGGTAAACTTTTTCTGATAAGCATAATTTTGTTGTGTTTAGGTACTTTTTGTGCTTGAGCAGCTCTGTGAAACTTGCCCCTGAATTGTTGAATACATGCAAGACTTCCATAGTCTGTATTGATGTGGATGCTAAGATATTACTTCATTTCTGTCAATGGGAATAAGCTGCTCAATGGAAAATAGTGCTCAGTTAATTTACCAACTATGCAAAAATAAGGAGGGAACCAGACACAAATAACAGATTTTATGTTTTTTTTTCCTGGTAAACTGTTCTTGATAAACAGAAAAATTATTTGAATGTGTCATTTATGTGCTGAATAGCTCTATCAATAAACCTATCCATGAAGCCCTGCCTATATTAAGGTGACCATATATGGGGTTGAGTCACACAACTGTACACCCTGTCACATACAAAATGCACAAGGCAGTAATCAAAATATGAGCAGCTTCTTTTCATTTGGCAATGAAACATTTTTATGCCCCGCGGTTGCAAAGCCACTGAAGGGGCATACTGTTTCCGACATGCCCTTCCGTGTGGGTGTGTTTGTGCATGCATGCATGCAAATGATAATTCAAGAAGGACTTGGCATATCAACTCAATACCTGGTATGTGGATTGGTCCTGTGACCCCCTTGGTCAAATGTCAAGGCCATTATGGCTAAAACAAACAAAATATTGTTCGAGCGATAACTCCTGATGGACTTTGCATATTAACTCAAAACTTGGTTTAGGGATTAGTCTTGGGATCCCCAGAAGCCCTATTGTATTTTGAACCACCTAGGTGAAATGTCTAGAAACGGACTGGCTTGCAGGGCATTTGTGTTCACAGTTTTTCTTGTTTAAAAGATGTAATGATTTGCATCAGGGATAAAGAATTAAATGTTGGTTTTACGACATGTTTTTTTGTTTGGCAATGGTTAATTGCGGTAACAGTCGGAGCTTGGATTGGTTTATTTGCAACTGGTTGCACGTTCCATTATAAATGTATCATTATTTTGACAGTCCCAGTTGAATTGACGCTGTATGCATGTTTTGATTTTCCTTGTCATGACACTATACTTTGTTATGCTTTTTTCATTTTCACAGACACAGGCCAAGCCAGTGAAGCAAAAGGCAGCCCAGATGCCCAAGGTCAAAGGGCCCCGTGTGTCCGGCAAAAGATAAACCGTACCATCTGAAAGTCATTCAATACTAATCAATATCAAATCCTGGCAACCTGTATGCCTTCACTCAAGAAGCTTATACTTACTGCTCATTCATTGCTGGCTGTGTACAAATATGAATAAAAAGTCATTTCACGGCTGAAAAACGGACAAAGAAGTTGTCATTAAGTTTATTTTTTGTCTTGGTTTTAATTAAGGACTGACTGAGGTTTTTGTCAGGTCTGATACTTCATACTGGTAAGATCAAGGCATTGTTTAAGGGCACCTCTATGAAATGTTAATTTGAACGGAACATTTTCTTGGGGCCCAAAGCATTTGCCTCCGTTAGCCTCCGTCATAATGTTAGCCAGAGGGTGTCTTGGTGTCTTTTGGACACCCTTCTAAAACTTTTGAGACCCTGTTTTATTTTTCATTTACATGTAAATGTATTGTAAGTGAACAATTTGGACACCCAGCTTTTAAATTTCCAGCAAATTTTGACACTCTTTTACCAAATCCTTGGCCTCCGTGAAGTACATGTATCAGGCCTGTGATTCGAACCCCTTCTATTACCTCCCCCCCCCCACAAATTTAAGCCATCACTAGCTTATGGACCCTTTTGAAACCCTGTAATTGAGTGAGCAATTTAAGGCGCATCTTGACGCCTTTTCCCCAAAGTCGGGCTAGTGTCCTGTCCCTAATGCAATGTGATTTTGAACTGGTGGCCTCAACATGCAGCAGCTGTCTCTTGTATCAAGGCACCTCCAAGGGTTTTCTAATTTGCAGTTTTCGTAAAAAAATATTCAAAATGAGTCAAAATGATTATCTTGTCCCCAGAAGAAAGCATTTTGTCACTTCAGGAAACCATCATATTTTGTGGCTGAAATATAATGTATAACAAATAAATCTAAGCAACACACTCTAGTATCATTTAATAAAAGCAAAGGCAGTTTTTATTTAATTACTGAAACAAATACTTGCTGGAAAATGTTAATTTGTTACAGTTTACATTGTGCATTTATGCTCACAGTGATAGTCAAAATAGGGAGAAATAAAATGTTCTGTTTTTAAAGGAAGGTGTAACATAGGACCTTAGGAAGCAGAAAAGTTAGAGGTAATTAAGCAAGATACACATCAATCCATTACCCCAGGTAATTTGGCTTGGACTGCCCCATATTCACCACAAATGGTCTGTCCTCATTTGGGATTGTTATACCTGGTCCCAATGCGAACCATAGTTGGTCCAGCTTGAGATTTGCAGCTCGGTAAAAACCAGGAAAATGACTCTGGGGAACAAGTGTTACAAATAACTCGTCAATACACCACATTAAAATGTCATTGTTTGTCTACACAACCACTGCAAAAATTATTAAGTACCAAAAATGACAAAGGATGGACATTCGTGTGTTCTAATATTAAGTATGTGGCCATCAAAATAATGGTCGGCCATTTTTCATTTTAGGTAAGGCCATATATTTTGGACTTGCCTATTAGATACAAAAATAATATGTGAAATCAATCAAAAATTGTGTCAAGATTGTGGAAAACAAAAAATAAAACACAGAATGTGCCAGTAGTAAATAATTTGGTAAGAGTTTGGTGGAATTTTTGTACACAACCATTAAATACTTCCAGCTATTAATATCAATCTAAATAGCTTCATATGTGATTTTCTTAGTATTTGGAGTACAGATCCTTACACACAGATATTTATTGAAATTATACATTATTTACAAAATGCAAGAGCCTTACAGGACTTGCATAAATGGTGGGAGTTTTTCTTTCAAATTTATAAAAAATATACAAATTGTAAACTAAAATGGTTTTCACCCCTGAAAGTTGAAAGACGGTTAAGCAATGTAAATGCAACTTGGCAAAGCATTACATAAAATTCACCCTTTGTTTACAAAATAACAAGCATTTTTGTATATGTTTTTGTGGAACAACAATATCTTTAACCGCAACCAATGCTAATCTAAATACATAAATGTCAAGTAAAAATAAAACCATAAAATTTTTTAGAACCAGGCGTGACAACACAACAATCTTACATCGTGATTATACATCTGTCATTGGAAATATTATTATAATTATAGTAATCATGTTTTATAAATAACTGGGGCTCAAGATGTTTTTACTGTCAGTCTTCAATCTTAAATGGAGGGAATAAATCCTGTATCCCTCGCGAGTTTTCAGTATTTGTAAAATTTAGCAGTGAATCCCCTGTCTGATGTGTATTCACTGAATTTAAGCCTTATCATTCAAAAACATCAACTCGAATGATGGATAGTATACTAACCAAATGTCTTGAAGACTTTCTGCACAGGTGGTTATTTGTAAGGATGCATTGCTATTACAGACATTTGGTAAAATACCAGTTTGTTTAAACACAAAATATACATATTTGAGTTTGAAGTTGGTCGTCCTGTACATAAGTTGGGTCCCCAAAATTGTTTTTATCTGGACAATGATTGTTCAGTGTAGACTAACCAGACTACAGTTGAGCCAACTGGGTGTCCATGTTGTAACAATGGCCCAAGTTAATTATTTCCAAGCTACAACATCGATCTGGGTTTGTTTGTGTATGTGTCTTCAACACTTTGTATATTGAAGTTATACTGCCTCACTTGTTGAAGTACTACTACACACGGCTTCTCCATTATGGACATCAAAAGTTGGGTTGACTAGTAAGATTATCACAGACATGGCAATTGTAAAGCAGGCATAGATGTAGAACAGCAAGCGGTCAGTTACTGTGGCCACCAGGGCCCATTCTCTATGCACCCTACTGTTGCGGTCACGCTTTTTCTGCACTGAACGGATCTGTCTGAGGATTCCATAGACGTTGGATTCCATCTTGGTTAGTCTTATATTATCCGATTCTCCAAGATTCTCAACAAAGTGGTCTAACTCAGCTTGTGCATTGTGGCCATTGCTGCAGCCTCCTTGCATGCCATCACTATTCAACCTTGATGAGTCTTGAATTAGTGGTGTATAAGATGTGCCGTACCTGAGCAAGTGGCAAAAGGAAATGAGGTCAGTTTTTATCATTCAAGATTACATGCCATTACCACAGGATATTAAATGAATGTTGTATTCTGAAGTAGACTTGAACATAGAGATATATTTTCTGAACATATCTCTGACTATACCAACAATCATAATGTGTATTCATTGTAGAACTTGTAAAAACTGTGATTAATGCTGGGTTCAAATATGAAGATAAAAAAGACTCAACTGGTTTCTGAAACTATTCTAAAATTGTTCTAAACATGTTGCACACCATGGCCCAATATAATGCTGCTCACAATCCCTGTATTGGATAATAAGTGCATATTTGTTTGGCATTAAAGGAGTTCCGCTGAACTAGGGCTTAGGTTGGTTAAAACTTGAAAGATGCAAGTAGACTTGAAGTGGGCTGTTTGCGATTTTTTTCTTCTGCAGCACACTTCGGCTATGGAGTTACAGTTAAGGGATAGGCTGTTCTTCCCTATCTCTTACTGTTGACTCCATAGCCAACGTGTGCTGCAGAACATAAATTTGCGGGCTGTCCCCCCTCTTTCAATTTACATAGAATCAACAACTAATACAACTCTTCACCTTGCATTGAACCATCTTTGTTTCCTGAGCATTGCCAGTCGTGCTTGGTCAATCTTGGGCTCATTGGATCTGGTGAGAAGGTATTCACCCTTACAATCCATACACATGATCCGAGCCATGTACTTGAGCACCAACATCCGGAGCCATTGAGGCACCTCAATACTACCATCCTCCCCACGATGGAAAATGTTTAGAACTGTGATGTTCATCGCTGTGGAGATTGCTATGAGGAACATGATGCTCAGGTAGTATTCACCTGTAGTTGATGATATGCAAACAAGATTAAAATGTCATTGTGATGGGACCAAATTTGATTATTGGCCGAGGATGAGTGGAAGGAACACAGCTGCAAGGTCAAGGCTTCAGCTATCAATAAGGTTTTGAAATGATTGTCAAGCTTGTCTTTCTCTCAGGAGACAAAGCTATTAAACATTTTTTGGGGGGTATTCCCCTGAGGGTTTTGGTTGTAAAAAGGGCAGTGAACACAGTGCATTGAAAAGTGTGTAATACAAGTACAAAATGTCCGAGACAACTCATCGAAGATTTATTCAATAAATCCAAATGAGACGGATACTTACTGATAAGTGGAAGTCCTTCTGATGTCTTAGGAATAGTCTCAGCCACCAGAAGTAGGAAGACAGTCATTGACAAGATAAGAGTGATGCTGAGATTTGCCTTGACCACACCCACATTATAAGGCATCAGGAAACCCACCATAGACAATGCAGACAGTAGAACAATTGGCATCACCAACTTGTACATGTAGTACAGAGGCTTCCTGCGTATGCCGACGAAAAGCGTCACATCCACGTACTTCGTTGGGCAACAAATGTAGCTCTCAAGATGCCTCTTGAAACAGGAATACAACAAGTCCCATTGCTCATTCTGTAAGTACAGAGATTTGTCTGGTCCTGCTGTAGAATTTTGTAGGTCCACGTGGTTCCAGTCATATGTCCATAGCCCAAATTTTAGTTGGCAGTTCTGTTCGTCGAAAGGGAAGAAGCGAATCTTGATGTGGCATGTGCTGCGTTGTATGTAAGGTTTAGTCTTCATCTGTACCAGCCCATCGTGTCTCAGTACAACATTTGTGCCTGTGATGCCAGCATAGGCCGAGTTTGTGTCCGCTCTGTAAAAAATAAACAGTGATGCTGTTGAAAAACCCCTCAGCCCTTGTAAACTCTAGCTATAAACCAAAGATATCCTGTGAACCTGACATTTTACCTGTTGACTTTAAAACAATCTCAAGTTGCCTTAGATGAAATGCCCACCTTCTTTTCCTCAAGGGTGACCCCCGCCCCCACCAAGTTCGGAAACTATTTAGCTATAACTCACCATTGTGACTTTGACCTTTGACCTTTTTACCCCCAAAACAATCTTTCCTCTCTCTAAAGAGCAACCCCCCAACCACGTTACAAGTTCATATGCCACGTATTACTCAAGTTACAGTCCGGAAATGAAAGTGCCCAGCCAGGCATTGACAATACCCCTTCAACCTATGGGACTGAGGGGAAAAATTATTACGTTCATTAATTCGCAAGTATGATTCTTAAACATGATTGCAAATTTTGATGGGTGACAAGCAACTAGCTTTAATAAAAAAATTGGTTTGATCAAGTATTTTTCAAAATCAAACCAAATAGTTCTTTACTGCTTAAATAAGAAAGCAAATGTTAGCGTGAAAGTTCATCTGTGTTGGTAGTTCATGTTACAATCTGATGGTAAACTTTTAACCACAACACCTGAATATCTTTTCAACCTATGATGTTCGACCGAAACTCCAGTCTTCATCAGCAGAATGACCGGATGTTGAATCCGTGACCATGCGGACACGTGATCCCAACACCGCACCATAGACTCCTAGGAGCTTGTATTGCCTCCATCCTGGTTCAGAGGTTTCAAGGCTGTAAACTGCCCCTGCCACGGTAGAAAATTTCAGGTATGGGAAGTTTTCAAGAGTTGTGATGACGTGATCAAAAGTTTACCATTAAATTGTAAGAAAACAATTGTTTGCAAATCTAAAAGTATTAATTTTTCTTTTATGCATTTACAGTAATGTTGGAGTGGCTGACCTTAATACCAAGTACACAGTGACAGCTTCAGGAGGCTGAGTTTTTGGGAACATTTGCACAACAATTTGTTTATTTAATTTCGTTTTTTGGGGAAGTGGTAGGGCTCCTTTTTATCAGGAGTGTACCCTTTTTCCTCCAACACAAATCTCTGAAAGACTAAAACAGAGGAAACTTCTTTTAACCATCCTGGAACTGCCTCTGTTGCTTATAAAATGTAAAAACAAACCCTACGTGTCATAAAGTGTAGTGTCTGGGAGCCAGACATCATAAGCAGGGACTCTTAGCTCTTTCAATCCTCCATAGTCATCCGGGTCCCAATGTATCCAGTGATCTATCCAGCTTTGCTCTATTATGATGTTCATCTTCATTATCTGATTCCGCTCGTCCTGTTTAACGAATTTATGAAAATCAGAAACCATGATGTTAATGTTTCCATCCATTCAAACCAAATACCCAAGTGAGGCTGTAGGGTAAAGTCTGACTCCTTTTTGGTTTAATGAGAATTGGTCTTCATAAATACTATCACATACTTGATAAATACAGGAAACAGTGATCTGTGAAAGTGTAAAAACAACTGATATGACTAAAACAATAAACTTCATATATGATTGGTATTTTCTCAGAATTCTTCTACTCTTATTAGTCTTACTACTCTATTAGTGTACTGTAGTCTGGGGTCAGAATATGTTAGCCAAACCTTGTTGGGCTGTTATGGCTCTCTTTTAACATCGGCCTAGTCAAAAGAAAGCATAACAGCCCAATCAATAAGGTGGGCTAAGAATATGTACGAAAGTAAGTAGTGCTCCACCATGCTGAACGTGAAAAAGCCTTTCATTTAAATGTCAGTCACTGCCGTTTTGTACATTATATGTTGAAAATCAAACTTACAATGTCAACAATCTGCTTTATTTTCATGGTGAACTGTACGACGACCTGATCCGAGTTATTCTTAAGCGGTCGTAGCTGGCTGTTGTAGTAGGGTTTCTTTAGAAAGAGTCGCTCATAAAGACGCTGCTCATCGCCTAAAAATGGGGCTCCACCTGAACAGATAATAGGTACAAATTACAAAGATAACATTGAAAATATTGCGTTGTTAGCATGGGTCAAGAAGTTACATAGTATAATTAACTCAGTGTTGAATTTAGGCATTAGGCTAGTGTTGTTAAGAAACATGTGTAAACTCTTGAAGTTGACTTGACATGTCTTTTTTAGTAATTACTAATTGGTGATCAGTAAAAATAAAATAATCCCGTTGCTGAACGGCAAAGTAGCGATGAAAAACCTGTGACGGAAGCCAATTACACAACCACACAGCCAAAGGACCATTTTGGTGTTATTTTAATGCACACATACCTCATTTTGGAGAAATTTTAGGAGATAATAAAATTGTCCCGTATGAAAACAAGCCCATTAACACGGTGGTCTATGGAGTTTCTGATCGCCCCATTACCGCCATTTTTAGGAAGTGTATCCCTGCATGGTTGAAACAGTGTAGTTCCGTAGTTGTGGTCTCTCTTTATTAGTTGCCCATATAAGTAATGTTTTACTATTTGGTTAATAGGATTTATATCTGTAAAATAATGTTAATTGCTGAATTGTTACAAATAGTCATTTGATTATGAATATCTCGATTTATTAACTGGCGTATAGATACAACAGTTATAACGTGGCTCAGCTTTTACTCTTGAGGGCGCTGTTTAAGACGACCTTAAAAATTAGATAGACTCTAAAAGGTAACCAGTACCTGTGAGCTCGTTGATGTTATCAACGTAGATTTACGTTAGGTCAAGCGAGATCGCAGCTAACAGTTACCTTTTAGAGTATACACAACTGTAAATCTTACTTTACACTTAGAGGGCGCTATGTAAGACCACCGTTAAAAAATACGAGATCCGATCGGCATAATGATAAGTGTCCCCCTTCGTCGGTGAAAAAGAATGGTTTTGCTGTCATATAAAGGAGTGAAATTCTACCAGGAGGTTGACAGCATAAAATAAGACTTAGAGTTAGAGCTGAATGTAAGTACAAGTTGTGTAAACAGGTGAAAAACTGCATTTCATCCCCTTGTTCCTTGTACTTTCTTTGTGACTGTAAAAATGTCTACATGCAGGCAGCTTTTGTGAACGTCTGCAAATGCGCGCGCAAAATTTAAATTTGTCTTAACTAATCACGTAAGTAAAGAATGATTGTGCACATATTTACCGTTCAAAGTTTGAAAGTTTTCCGTATTTAAATATTCCATTAAACACATAATAAATACGCTTCACGTTCTAAAATGTCTTTAGTAGTTCTTAAGATTTGACATTATTAATATTCAGTGTGAACTGCCAAACAGCCATGTAAATGCTGTAAATGTTATTTATTATGTAGGCTGAAGAGGCTATACCTTAATGGGCAGGAGATTGTCCCCACCTGCCCTGACATTCTGTTCCCCGAACCGAATTGGATTGTCTAGGAAACTGTGTCTCACCAGAGACGGATCCTCCTATAATTACAAGCTGCCCTCTAGGATATTCTACCCGCCTTGTACTTGTACCATGGCGGTCTATTTTCTTAGCTTCCCATGCCCGTAGTCTTTGTATACAGGAAATGTTGGTCTCCACCGGAGAGTGTCTCCCCGGAAATTATGCCCATCACATACGATTAACTTTACCTAATTCACGAACAGGGCAGCGAGGAATCTTGTGCTTTTTGTGTCTTAATTTTAAAAGTCTCTCCATTCGCGTAGCTTTAAGCATTCCTTGTGTACGTAGCTAGCTATTTATGCGGGGATAACTCTGTTAAGATGAAAAGCATTGGTCGTTAGGTGAATTGAAATTGACAGTTGCATGAAATTGGACCCTGGGGTCCCAATTTCACGCCGCTGCTTAATAATACTGGGGTAAGCAGCAGGAGTCTACACCTGTGCGTGAAACAATTAAATTTACAAACGAAGCAAAAGAAACTTTAAATGAAAGGAAAAAATCAACTCAAAGTAGGCTGTATTTGCATCTGTCTTGTAAACAAGTTATGAAGCAATAGATTCTTGCGTGTTTTGCGCGTGTTTTTGAATGGGAGACAGAATTGCCTCTTCCCCGGTCTATATAGGTAGAGAGGCAAAATCCTACGGGGGGGGGGGCACGTTTCCCTTTCAGATTTTTCTGTCCGGCCGGACCATTGTGTGCGGTGCATAATTATCTAAGACACCTATAAAATTACACAAGTGGTGCAAAATTCAATCACAGTCCTTAAAAAATAACTGTGTCCTTCCTTTCATGCCTACAAATTCCAGCAATTACAATGCACGCAAAATGCACAATTCTTCTACATCAATGCACATGTAAATACAATTATCAATGGGATGTCATAATAGACCTAATAGACGATGAATTGAATAAACAAATGGCCGTGGGAATTTGACCGAAAAAGCAAGAATGTATCCCGTATAAATTTAAAGTACAAAAGTCTGTTATTTTAGAATAAATAGTACCACGTATGCATACTTTGTGAATTGTTAAAAATTAATGGCTAGTTTTAGTTTTAATATTGTACAGTTTTTGCACTTGCATAGAATTTTTAATAGTTTATATACTGCCCTCTGTTGGCTACATTTGATGCTCAGGAGGGGGCGGAGGTAGAACAAAATTCCTGTGGGGTAGATGTAAGATTGGAACACTGAAACTATGGTTAAAATAATTACTTTGTTCATATTATTCCCCAAAACGTGCGCATCAATACATGCAGCGAATTCCCCCCCCCCCCCCACCACGGTCAAAAACTTCAATAATGTGTTTTTATGATTTTTTTTATCAACTGCCAGTAAAGCCAGAATTTTTTTTTTCAATGCACTCAACATAATGTTGTAGGCCTGTAGCTGTAAATCAAAACTTATTGCACTATGTAATATATCAATATTGCTTTCTTTTTCTCTGAACAAATAACGTAGGGTTGTTCAACATCATTGAAGTAAAATAACGGCAACACCTTCATAACGCATAAAAATGCATAACATCCCTGGCACGCTCATTATATTTGGGTCATTGCAACTGGGGCAAAGAACCTCTTCTTTACTTATTCTTTCCTTTTTTAAGTAAATGGACGTTCCTCTGTCTGATAATTTGGACTGCGTTATTCTAATGATGTATCCTGCCTCGTTCGGTCCGCGGTATTCCCATTCACGCATGACGTTCTACATGATCGGCAGTTGTCAGACGGACACGCATTAAGTTGTCACACGGTACCAAAATGAAGTCAATTTGATTAAGGCGCAATTACTGCACAATTGGCTTCCTGGTAGGTTTTCTGATGGGGACACAAATCACTCAGGTAATGAATGAGTCGGAGACTACGCATCGGAGCGTGCATTTCAAACAGGCGGTTCACAGCTAAACGACTTGTGGGAGACTATAGACGACCTTTTTATGGCTAATTAATAAAAAACATAATGTGCTTTGTAATATTGGATTATGCCTGGGTGATGCAGAATGAATTTAACGTCGAACAGATGTCATTAGTATGCGAAACTGGCATGCACACAATCTGCAATGATGGTTTGACAATGGAGGTTTTCCCGTTCCTCGTTTGTTTCACTCAACCTCGAAATTTTCCGTGCAGAATTTAATAAACTATAGACTACTAAAATATACAAGACTGAACAACCTTGGGAAAAATTTGTAATATTTATAGACTGGGCAAAGGAGTGATGTTGGTGTCAATGGTGGCGCTGTGCAAACTAGAATCGCATTGGAAAGGTGGATTCTGTTGTTCTTGTCATTTAAACTAAATAAGTATACTTGGTGCATGTTACGTGTACTGCAATAACCCTGCATTTTGAAACCATTTCACGCCATCCACAGGCTGAACTTGTCTGAGATGGTCAAGAACCTGATGGTCTTTTGATACCTAGCTTGAGAAGATGCATATTTCAATCTCCGTAGACTGACACCTTACAGGTATTCACACCATGCAATGTGTGAATCGCAGGCAAAACGTATCAATAATACATCAGTTACGGCACTCCATGGGAGATACGACTTACCATATACACCTGCGCTCACATCAACCACTTACTTATAAGATTTCAAGATTTTGCTTTGGCGTTTTTACTTCAACAGTAAGTTGGAAATACGTGATCATAAATATTGACGTGGGTAAACGTGGACACTGATGCAGGGCGAATATTAAACTGTTTGATCGGATTTAAATTCAGAAGATCGTATACGCTTAAAGTATAGCAATAAGCGTAATTTGCCCATACATTTAACCTTTACCTTGAAAATACAAGTAGGTCTAAATGAAAAATAATAACACATTAAAAGTAAAAATGAGGGATTGTTAAGTGTTTCATTGACAACGGTTCAACAAAAATACAAAATCAATCAAAACACTTTCCTGACACAATATTATTGTCAAAAAAATGCACGACTCATTGTATCCTTCAATATGCCGGTAAGGCTTGGCTCTTTTTAGTCGTGACTATACTGAGTATCAGTTTCAATAACATACGTTTCTTCAACTCAACGTGATACACAAATATGTATACATTGCCTTTAAATAGTAAACAAAAAAGGAAGGAAAAAAGAGAGGAGGAAACACGCATAGTCTTTATTAGTAGACATGTTTTGGCCAATATTATCAGTGTTTTAGTGGTTCTTCGTTTTATATGACTGGAGCATAGCTGTTCTCCCCTCCTGGAGGGAATATTTGAAAAGTAAGTGGGTCTTTGATCTGTGGTCTCATAAACATTAAGACCTAGGCATCAATTCCAATCATCGGGTATAAGGAAGATTAAAAGATTGCCCTGGTTGTCCCAGCAGTAATTTGCGACGGTTTGCATCGGCCATCATTATGGTGGGGGGGGGGGGGGGTCTTCTACGATGTACATCTCTCTATAGTTTTTCACTCATTCTAGTGGGTAAATGGGTGATAAAAATCATGATTTATTTGTTGAGACGTGGTAATGGATTGTACCGCCGGCAAGGCATTCATGATTACTGACTATCACTTTTGATAAATCAGTAGCTTAACATGTAAAACACCGTCGTCGTTTGTCCTGGTTTTGTTTTTAGCCTATACTCAATTCTGTATACTTAATGAACGGAAAACTTTGGGTGCTTTTCGTTACTACAACAAACGAGACAGCTCTGAAATTATTGTGTCTGTCTCTGTAAGCTCATAACGAAAACATTATTATGGATTTGATTTGTCGAAAGCATTCTCGTTATGGCAGTTTGCTGCCTTAAACTTGTATATCATTCATTGTAATACTGAATAAAAATGGGACATAGTTATTGTTCTAAAGGTTTAAATGAAGAAAATAAATGTCCACAGTTGGTTTTTAAAATATCTCAACAGCAATAATGAGTTCAATCATTAGGAGGGCACGCATAGAAGCATCTCCAAACTCAACGCTGCTGGCATTTAAAAACCATTAAAAGGAAATTAATTGTGTAGGAAAGTCCAACGCCTCTGCTAAGTAATGACATTTTCATATGAAAAACACAGTCGTTAAGTTGGTCTGCACTTAAAAGATTTGCCATACTTTTGCTGTTTAATTTTATTAACCAATGCATGCTCTCAACCAACGTTGCGCTGAGGAAAATTCTATAGTCGCTACGGCTTTCAAAAATGAATTCCCAAACCGAATACTGGACAGCGTGCCGCCGCGGTCGAAAGACACTGAAGTAGGTAACCTAATGTTCCTTTCATTGAAAGCGCCTACGCTCAAAGAAAGCAGCAAATTTATGTCAACAGCTATTTGTGATTCGCTCAGATTTTATTCCTCTGAGAAATTACACATTAACTCGTGTTTTGTTGAGAGGGGGAAAAAAGCGGGCAGGGACATTTTCAAAGATGAGTTGTGTGCATCAGCGATGCGGAATTCTTCGGGTGTTTTCTCTTAATAGTAAAAGCATTGATAGTAGATGGCAATTATATAGGCCAATGAGCAAGACACGAACAAATATTGATCCACGGGTTCGGTTTCCATAAAATATTAAACTGTCCGTGTGGATGTACATATTTCTTCTAATGATTCTGAATATGAGATACCCCAAGCAGCATATCTCCGAGGTACAGATTTTATCTCTGCTCCCACTCTATCTTAAAAACAAACAGCTTTGGATTGATATAATCGGTCAAAACTTTATTTTTGATTTGATGATCTGTAGTACACAGACTTTCACCATTTGAATTGAGATTTTTGTCATAAAGGTAGCACAAAATGAGTCACGTACATAATGTTCTTTCACAAGCATTCTCATTTCAAAATACCAAATGGTCGTGCGTCATCACCCTGTGTCTCGATCAAATATTCTCGTAAAAGAAAAATGGCAGCTCATTATTAACATTTTGCCATTTTCATTTAGATAAGTGCATCAGTGGCGACAAGGACGACAATGAAACAATTGCAGCGGCTGGAGTGAAGGCCACAGTCCAATAGCAGGGGGATTACACATCACCATTATCAAGGGTAGGTGTGCTGATGCACTTTTTTCTACTATTACACAGATAGCTAACGGGGTTTAGGGCGTTCAGGGACAACTGTCTTGCTTCATCGATTGTCAAATGATCAGTCACTGTACTTCGCGACATTAAAAAAAAACGCGCAGGTGCGCATGGTATTGAGGTAATTTTTTATTTAAAGCATAATGAAATGAAACTCATTTCAAAGTTTAAAGAGTAAGACACGATTACGGATAAATGATTTAAGATGATGGGTAAAAAGTGTTTGGATTTTCAGCGGGAAATGTTTTCCACAGCCGGCTCCACACCCCTAATGTCTGTGCTCTGTTAGTATAGATCAGCCCCTTCCCAGTCCACTGATCCACACCCCTAATGTATGTGTTCTGTTTGTATAGATCAGCCCCTTCCCAGTCCACTGCTCCACACCCCTATTGTCTGTGTTCTGTTAGTATAGATCAGCCCCTTCCCAGTCCACTGCTCCACACCCCTATTGTCTGTGTTCTGTTAGTATAGATCAGCCCCTTCCCAGTCCACTGCTCCACACCCCTATTGTCTGTGTTCTGTTAGTATAGATCAGCCCCTTCCCAGTCCACTGCTCCACACCCCTATTGTCTGTGTTCTGTTAGTATAGATCAGCCCCTTCCCAGTCCACTGCTCCACACCCCTAATGTCTGTGTTCTGTTAGTATAGATCAGCCCCTTCCCATTCCACTGCTGCTCCACACCCCTAATGTCTGTGTTCTGTTAGTATAGATCAGCCCCTTCCCATTCCACTTGGGATTACGCACGACTAGGCTTCGATCTGGAGCTCAACCTTTTCTAGTCTGCATTAAGTGCCCGTTTTGCTTAACTAAAAAGCTCACGTGCACTTTTGATAGAGAAGTACTGTAATTCCGTTTCAAGGATGACGAACGCACTGACATCAAGAGTGCTTGTACCCGTATTTATCATATGCGCGTGTTTACGGGCAGAGGGTGGGCCGATATGCCGGTTCGCCTCCAAAGATGAATTTGTGTGTTTGAAATCGATATCCAGTGAATGTGTTCACCAGGCATACACAATCAGCTATGCATTAAAGATATAAGCATAATACATATATGAAAATTACGAATGAGGATGAAAGTGGAATACCAATATATAGGCCATCCATTAAAAAAGAACACATGCATGAGCGTCACAACAGTTAACATTTTAGTGTCCCCTATGTGTTTTCACTGCGAGTGAACTCGTGGTTGAACCAGTCACAATCTGACTCGTCTATCTTGCACATGGCTGTAAGCACTCGCCTTGCCTGGTGCAGTAAATGAAGCGAGCAATTGGTAGATACTGTAGCAGAGCAATGACGTGGAATAAACAGCGACCCCATTCTCCTCATTGCAGGCCCAGATTTAGTCTCATCCGTGATCTAGTGTTATCTTAAGATATTCTTGGGCTTCTATTGGTTTAGGTGTACTTTCAGTTGACTCTAAAGGCGATGAAATATATAGATAACCATGGCACAAGACCGTCATTTCAAGTCATTATAATGTCATTGTATCTCCACGTATAATACCAAACCAGGCCTCATTGACTGCTGTGGGCACGTACTTGTACACGCCTTAAACCAACACTATTCAAGTTCAATCGATTTACTGTGGACATATTTCCCCTTTCCTTAAAAGTACACTGTTGACCTTTCAACGGTGTAAAACACTGCATACTGATGTTTGCTTTCTGATCGATTAACACAGCAAAGGGAAGGTCCCCATTTAACTACATCTGAATCATCTGTAGTACTGCACATAAGTTGTCTCTTAACCGCTTGTAAATAGCATTGGAGTCAGTTGGTTGGAGTCAATCAACCAAATTGGTTGTTAAAGTGACCATTGTTTTGTATACATAATTTCCCATGTCTGCGTATTATTATTATTACTTAAAAGTAAATGAAGGTATAGCGTGACCTTTAAGTGTACATGTTAATCATTATATTTGGCTGGTTGTAATTGAATTTGAGCCAATGGTCCGTCTTTGCCCTTGCCCTCACGCCATAAACACGTCAACCCTTGCTATGGGTAATATCAATGGCTCAGCCTGAACCCAATATCCAATAGGCTATGTACGAAACGGTCACCTCACGCATATTATTATTAATAAACATAATCACATTTTTGCAAGAGCATGACAGAACCATTCTAAGAAAAAAAAACATAAGATGTGATATCACATTAGGTGACCATTAATAGGCACTGTAACATCAATCTGTATGTACCTGATGTTGACTCGGGGTTTTGGCGGTGTGAGGTAGGGCGGGGAGGGAGAATCGTTTACCGATTTCCCTAAAAGACTTGTTTCCACAAGAAAACACATCATTTAGTTTTTTTTACGTCTTTAAAGAGAGCCAACACGCTGTCTTTTTTGTGAAATGATCGCGTATTAAAAAATTATGTGTCAAATATGACCTTCCAGCCAACACAAATTCGGTCAGTTCAATATTTGATATGACTTCTGCAATCATACCAATCGTGAAGTAAAATGGGACACATTGAGTAAACAGTATGATGGAACAGTAAACAACGCGACTGGAAGGATTGCGAGCCTCCAGTTGAAAGCAACCTGTTAACCTCAGAAATGACGTTACCCGAATTAAATCATACCCGAATGGAAAATAATTGTTTCGATAGTATATGCACATTAGAAAACCCACCTTCCCGATGTCCGCCTACAGAAAAGGCCCCAAATTTGTAGATCTCTTTCACTTGGACCGACTCACACTTCAGCGATGACTTTCTCTACAATAATTTATGAACCGTGCGATGTAATAACCGGTTATTTCTGGCCCCAGTGTTAATATTGCCCAGCGGTTGTGTCATTACCACAACTACAGTAGAGAGTGTCCCCTGCCCAGGAAATTAAAGCGGAGTCTCATCTCGTTTCCTGAGAGCTGAAACTAATAGTCACTAGGCCTATAATACAAGAGCCCAAACCTGTTATTGTGAAGACAGGGAGAGAGTTCGGGTCCCTTAAGCCGTGAAACATGAAGAAGCTCTATGAGAGACAGGGTTTTAATGTTGCTTGAGTGTTGAGTTACAGTCTAGCCATGAGTGTTTTCAAAGCAGAGGGACATAAGCCGCGGTAACAGGTTCTGATACCCTTGCCGCTGAAAGATAAGATATGTTTTTAATATAGACGAAACAGGCAGGAAGAAGATCAATTTCAAGGAAGACGACGAACTTCTTTTAAAACCCAGCTTTGCAATTTGGGCTAAGCTGGCTATAATCATGGACGGAGCCGAGCAAAAGATGGCAGTTCATACCTCATGGCATGCTAGGTGGTGATTATGAAATGGTAGTTTTACTGCTAAATCCTAGGGGAAATTATATATAACGCTTAGATCAAACCACACATGCGCATTCACCTCTCGTATCTTTTTATGCATAATTTAAACTCATTTTGAGTGGTCTCTTTAATATTTATAATCCAAATCATTTGAAAAGAACAATCCTGCGAAAACGTCTTTAAAATGTGTACGTATAGACATTTGTATGCATTACTTAATATCCCTTTTTAGCCACAGCCTTTTATTGCCATGCAGCTCAAAATTAGAAATATCCCTGAAGTGGATGGAAACTAGGTATCTCCCAATGACAACAGTGACCGATTGTTAATAATCTCGCCTGTCAAACTCCTTGCACATCATCAAGTGATTTCACATTTGAACCTTGAAATTGCCATCAGGCTTGAGGCGGCCGTCTAAACCCTGCCCTTCGAGATAAATTCGCAAGCAATATTAACCGTGAACGACGGAGTTGTGTGTGGCGAGACTTGAGTGTTGCTCAAGTGTCCTATCTTATACTTCCAACTGCTAAAAGGTTACTTGGTCTATTGAGGATCTCTTACAAGTCATGTTTGACAACCCACTGGATTATAGAGCAGAAAACGAACATTAGGCCAAAGGTCTATCTTAAAGTTGTGTCCATTTCATGTCAAGTCCTGTACACCATGACACACATCAGAACGGTTTGTTTCAAAATTAACTGTACCCTGGGTGTGTTCAAATATTGAAATCGAGGCTGGAAGTAAAACAAAAGACTGTAGCTTGGTACTCATTGTGTAACCTGATTATAAGTATCCATTGATGTTATTTTAAGTGGGATGAGACATAAACGCGTGTGATGCGCACTGTTTACTGCAGCGTGTTTGTTGTTTAGATTCATGATCTATAACAACAGGTTGATTGAAAAGTCATGTCATTTTAAACAATAACTGCACAAGGCGCCAGTGCCATAATTTCTTTATTTTTTAAAGTGATGACCTTTCCGTGTAGTTACCATGAATAAAACAAACGCTGCGTACTCCTTTAAACGACGACGGGCGGGAGATTGTTATAAATGGCATTCTCAAAGAATTAGGCAGAGCGGAGGGGGAAATAATGTGAACGGGGAACATGAAGCGATGATGGAAGGTCGGGGCGCGCTCGGCAAAAAAGAGTCAAAATGAATATAATAATAACCTTGGGCAACTGTGATAGATTCCGAATCAAAGATGATAATAAAATTAGCGGCGGAATCAGGTCTGGGCCACCGTAGTTACGGCTGCGAAAGGGTCATATGCAATAGCGTCGATTGGGATTAAATCCAACGCTGACCATGCCTTAATAATAACTGATGTCAAAATAGTCAAGATGTGAGCTAGCATCATGCAGGGCATAAATGCGTTGACAAAATACCGATAGAAATGTCAACAAGACATGTTTTGTTATACGTCAGAAAACGCTTCAACAAACATCCATTGTATGCAAAAGTCGATACCCATTAAAACAAACCCAGAACAAAACAAATACCATATCTTTACCCCCCCCACACACACACACAAAAAACAACAACAACAACAACCCCAAAACACAGCAACAACAAACAAACAAACAAACAAACAAACAAACAAACAACAAACAAACAAACAAACAAACAAAACAACAAACGAAACTTGTATGGGTTTTGTTCCTCTTGAACTCTTACTAAACCTCACATTTTAAGCGAACTAAGAATGAAGATTCACTGCTTTAATATTGACCGTACTTCGGTATGTTGTGGTGAAGCATAAGATATTTCTTAAAAACACATTTATGTTGCACTCGTTTTTGAAAAGAGACACATGCAGCCTTTAATTGTGTTCTGGCTCTGGTGAGACTATACATATTTCCCATGGTACACTCGTTCATTAAACAAATTAAACTATTTGAAAAGGTTAATCATCTTTGATATATCCCAATATATTAAATGGCTTACAGCCACGATGGATGCATGCAGGCTATAATAGGAAATATCAAAATGAAAGTCAAATAGTTTATAAATTATCTCGCCTGATATTAAATCATGTTAGAATAGAAACTTCGTCCAAATAGAATGTAATATTCACGGTCGTAAATTGGCCTTATATCTATTTACACAATATATGACGTTCGGCATGTAGAACACGCTGCACGCTTTTTTTTTCTCTGAGTGCCAAGATATCAGCAGTTGCGGCAATATAAATGAGTTCATTTGCATTTCTTCAATTTCGCGTTCTGTTTTGACTTTGCAGTTCATGAATTCTATTGCAATAAATCAGTCTTCAGCAAACATGCTCGAACATGTTCCATCTAGGGTTATGTTGAAACATTATATTATGACAAAAACAGTTTCGTGTAAATACATCTAGCCGAGTTATAATAGGTCACAACAGACGTGTCACCATACATAAAATGTCATTTCTATGCAAATTAGAACAGTGTTTGTGCACGCCATGTTATGATACCAAGTTCGCATATCGCTCGACTAATCAAACGAAATCTCACCATGCTCATTGTTTGTCCAATTTCCCCCAAGACGAGATTTCAATGACGAGAGTTATTGAGTGATGGAATGCCGCGGGCTAAACAATACTGCAATGGATCGGGTCATGTGCATAGTGTATTGATACAATCAAAATATTAATTATGCTGATTTTTGTATTACGTGATTACTGTTATGTTGAGTATACGATAAAGGCATGTGTAATTTACTGTGGCTTGGACTATGTATTGTAAAAGTAGGTATGGCAACATTAACCATTCATAAAAACACAATTAATTGTTTTTGTCAATCATTGATACTTTTTTTAATTAAAGCCTTGGCCTGGATATCGGTGTGTTTTTACACACAATATTTACTAAATTGATCCATTACTGATTGATTGTATGATTGATTCACGATACAGGATCGATGAATCGATGCTGGTTTATGTCATAAATATCTAATATCTGTGAAGATTGATTTCAGGAGGTATCATGATCCTGTGTAGCCAGAATGGTTGGCTTGAGTTAATAACAGAGACACAGTGAGATCCTCTTTGTTTTCTAAAACAGCAAGTCCTCAACCTTTTTATTTGTATTGGGTTACTTGCCACGAGACTTAATACATTTGAACTAAATTGGTTTGTGACGTGGCCCTGAAATGCCTTGACATAACACTCAGCTTCAGCGTGTGACTGTGTGTGCCGTTTTCCAAACTCAGAATGATCAAAACATCTAGCTGAGATTAACACTTGGAAATTTACAGTGCGGGTAAAGCAGGCATTACTGTGTATATGTCATTTCTCTAGCAGATAAATCTTTTCTGTTCATGAAATGCATTGTAATTACAATTCATATTTTGAGTGAGTTTGAATTGGTTGAATTACGTTAGGCAAATCAACTCACTGTTTATACACTAAGTCACATCACCGTTCCAACATTTGCGACTCTTTTCTATTTCTGAGAAGGATTACTAAAATGCCATTGTGTAATGCTTAATATGATTTGACCGATGTGATTTGATAAGCAGATTGAAGTAAATTTTGACAAGTTTAATATCAAGAAAGTTGATGATTGCCGTCACCATGGTGACGAAGATCCCCAACGAAAAGATAGGAAGGGGAAACATAATCACACGGTAGGCCTAAAACTAAAAATGCATTTTTTTTTCTCGCTTGTTTGAAGAAAGTAACTGCATGATTCATCTTGACTTGACAGCGACAAAGTATACAACACGCTCTTTGAAATTGACGAATTCAGCGACGGGGAAATTTCAAGACGTGTTTAAAAATTAACCAAAGATCCCCCGAGGCAAAGAGTGCAAATCGTGCGAATACCGCGCACAGAGATACAGAGACAAAATACAATTTGATCAGGCTGAAAACATTATCTTGTATCGCTTACTGTTTTCGTCAATGAAATATAAAAATCGGCTTTTAATTCCCCTTTTATCTGGACACGCACGCCTTTTCACGGTTGGCAAAATGGCTCTTTCATTTACCTGTGTAAAGCAGTACAAGTTTAGTAAGAGTCAAGTTCGTGACAGTATTAATCACAGTCTGCATGCCCGAGGTGATTCTACTCTTAAGATATCGAAGCAAATTCGCCCATGAATTTAGTTTATAAACACAATAATTCACTGGGAGGAGGTAAGCGTCTTTTGTCAAAATGCGTCAGCCAGCTATGATCGTTTCCATTCTCTATACCCATTTGTCATCCAGCTGTTATCCTGGTATAAGTTTATTTCTTCACCCAACACGTGAACTCTAGTTATCTCACCCGATAGGTAGTTATCTAAAGCAATAACTTATCAACCAAACCGTTTATTATTTCCCCATATTGCTAATTAATAGCAAGATAACAAACCGATTATTATGTCCTCATATTGCTAGTTAACAACAGCAAGATAACAAATTAAGGTTAGGTTGCTTAGCGGGTGGTCAAAGCGATTTGTAGACTGCAGCAAATTAGTGACGCAGTAATCCGCACAGACATCAAGTTGTTTGGATACCCTTGTTTCTCTGAAACGAACTCATGGTGGAAAGTTCGTGTCACTGTCGAGTAGTTCATGTCAAAACTTGCTCAATTGGCAACACGTCATACTCGTATAATAAAGGTATTTCTGAGGAAATAACTGCAAGTTTCAAACCATACTTGGTTAATTGAAAATAATTCAAAAGTCTGCTTATTAAAAAGGTTGGTCTCATTCTATTCTTCTAAAAACCCATATGTTGCTAGTATAATTACTAATTTCAGTTGCTGTATACTAGCTGACACTTACACCCAAATACTAAAAACTGATTTACCTTGTGTGCAGTTCATGCAAAGCCAATCCTGTGGTGAGTAGTCCGAATAGCAAGACGCACATGACATACAATTGTTTCCATCTAACGTTCGCACAGTGTGGACCGGGCATTCTCCACTAGAAGTCAAGGGCACCACTAGGGCAGACGTCATTCGAGATAAGACAATTATCATCCCTAGGACAGATAATAGCATTGTTCTTAGCGGACATGTTGCCATCTTGACACTCCTCCTGGGTGAGTAGTATGACGGTGGGCAATGCACGGTGGTTTTGAGCTGATGGGGATGACACGTCCTGCTGCTGCCACACGGCAGTGATGTCAGGTACTCTGACGTGGTCATGGCCGCTTCGTCGCGTTGCTTTGTCCCCAAGGGCCTCCCTCCTCCTCCCTGCAATACATCATTAGAAATAAGCCTCATTAATTCCTATGATAGACGAGCCTGGTATACAGTAGACTGATTAAACGAATGCATTCTGCATATCAAAACAACTTAGGAGTTGCACTCTGCCTATCAAAAAGATGGGCCATTTAGAAATAGTCTGTTAGGCACAGTCGAGTACCCAGTAAGGTCACCAATATACCGTTAGTCTAGTACCGAGGCCGCACTATGTGACAACAACAACAATCGATACCACACATTGGCCCGATTGATATCTTTTTGATGTGAGTATAATTGCCGACCTATGGGAACGTTTGATGAAATAATATTCATATTACGGTTGTTTGGTAACAACAATTAGACTGGTCACAGGTAAGCGAACGACAAGGTCACCGTTTAGCCACCAGTCTGCATACGAGGCCGCACCATGTGCCAATGTCAACAAAAGACAATCGTTAGCATAACAACTGCGGCCGCATTGTCAACTTGTTTTTAATAAATTGCTGGCTAAATGACGTGTATCGACTGCGAACAAAAACCCGATGAGACAGATATGACATTGATAAATATTGCTTCCATTGTACGGCAAAATTGATGACAATAAACTGGTTACGAGGCATTTTTACGTCGACTCCTTTGCCCATTATGGCCGGTTGTGTAGATACCAAGTGGGCGGTTCCTTCGATGTTTGGGTGTAAGGTAATCGAAAGGAACAAACAGTTCTTGATCTAAAACTAGTAGTTTAAATAACATTCCTTTTTCAAAACCGATATTCCTTAAGGTGGTGTGTATTACTCATGAAAACCAATTTTGTTCAAGAAGTGTTTCATTTTCGAGGTAAATTCGTCTGAAGTTAAATGTCAGATATGTGTAATTAGACCTGTCGATCTTTCTACATGCACCACGTAAATATATATCAGATGTACACAAATACCGTCCCCTGTGACCAAAATATTGTAGTTACGGTAATCATAGATTGTGTTATGTTTAACATATGTTGGTTAATGTTACTTTTTCTCTCGCGATTCTCATCGAAGTGTTCTCTTTCTTTTATAGCGAAAACAGATGCCGGTGTATTTTATTTCCCCATAGTATACTGATGACACAACCGATAATCGTTGCAATGCTCTGATGCAGCCTAATTGCTGCATTTGGCGTTTCAAACTGCCAAAGTACATAAAAAACAGCCTTATACTGGACTCAAAGTTTTAGTTTTAGTAAATTTAGTTGTAATAAGGAGTTCTGAAAATGGAAATATTCGCATAGTGGCGTTAATTGAATCTTAATTTGCATTGCAAACAACAATTTAGGCAGAATTTAGAAAAATTGTCATCAGCAAAATTCTTTTAAAAAAGAAGAAGATATTATTCCAGTGACCCTCATTATGTAAAGCTCGCATCACTTTTTATACCTCCATTATCCACCGATTGCCGTCGTTCCATTCTACTTTAACCGTGTCAGTTATTTTACCTTTAATAAAAGATTACCTTCTAATGAATTTTTGATTTACATTATATGAGGTCCATTAGTGGCCGTGTTATGAAGAGACGCTTTTGTTTGTTTATATGATCTGGATTATTTACTGTGGTACCGATCCTGACCCTTGGCCATTTTGTTTTATTGATACGAGGTTGCACCCACAACAGGAACATTTAGCCATAATGCCTATGCTCTCATATGTAAAATCATGGATTGTCATGACATTGCTAGTGCACAACTATCGGTATTTATCTTCAATGTGAACGACGTCTTGGTGCAGTCAGGTGCACTGTGGTATAGTCAAACCTGATGTTAAATGCTAATTTTCCGTCGTTTCTGACAATAACCTCCTAGTGTGTTCCTAGTGCTTACTTGCTGAACTTCCCTAAACATTAGGTTCTACATTTTGGTTTACAGACGTGTTGATTCTCGATGTATGAGTTGTTGACCTAGGTGCGAATCCCACTCGGTTATATCAGTCGATGTGAGTGCACATCAGGCCTACATCAAGTTGAATTCGAGTGTACCTCTCAGTATGCTGTCTGCATTTCTTTCACACGAGAGCACTCGTTTGTGTTCACCGTCCTCCAGTCTTACTTTCTAGATCTTTCTTCAAGCTCACAAGCTCCGGTGTTCCAAATACCCTTTTGTGTATAGCCCTGATTTCATTATGAAAACTAGACCATGAGTCGGAAGAGCACCGCGCACCCCGCCAAGCTTTTATCCAGATTGGATTTGGGATCTTCAACACAAATCGAATCGATCTGTCTTTTTCACATGCTCACACAATCAAGCATGGCTGTTATATTATACACACTGCTCAACGACCAAGTAAATTTTGAATCAAAAATTGGCCCACCCGCTTCCCAACTTAGCGAGCATCCTGCAAACTGTAAACGGCAAATTTGAGCAAACTATATTGAGATAATAATGCATGCATGGATCTTCATTAAACGATCGTGTCGTCATGCAGAAACTTTATTTCCTCTCATCTTCATAAAATACAAGAGATGTCTATCCATTCGATGCTACATCGACTTCCAATAATTCTATACTTCCTATTTCTACAGTGGTTAGAAGTGATAGTTAATACTTCATATAGCATTAGTAGCAACAAGAACATCAATTTGATACCATTAAAGACATTACAATCTCCATTACATTATAACTGCAAAGGATTGGATCACATCTGT
The DNA here is from genome assembly GCA_032158295.1 of Pycnopodia helianthoides. Taxonomy (NCBI): domain Eukaryota; kingdom Metazoa; phylum Echinodermata; class Asteroidea; order Forcipulatida; family Asteriidae; genus Pycnopodia; species Pycnopodia helianthoides. The sequence continues at coordinate 20,410,489 of CM063252.1, read as the reverse complement.
TCAATCTCTATCCATTTTCATTGCTCTAACGACTACATGCCCTCGTCGATGATTACCTATAATTATCTTAATACTAAAGTGCAGCTGGGGGATTGCTCTATACTCCCATTAAAGATTTCCCGTAGAAACACAGACCTTTAAGGAAGCGTAAGCACTCCAACTCCCATCCAGTTAGCTCTCTCCTCGTCTCACACTGTGTTTTCTTTGCTTCTCAATGCACAACATACAGAGCGGCCACTGACTGCCTCCCACTAATGCAAATGCCGCCTTGACGAAGCAGCTCACGTTGCTTGATGACTTTTCAAAATCTCTTGCCGATGTTTTCTTTCTTTGAAAGGGCAACTGCGGATGATTCTTCCCCGTTCTGCTCACGTCTTCAAACCCTCCCGCCACCATAGGAGCATGCAGGCAAGCATGACGGAGGGAGATAATGAATTCTCCGTCCTCCGGGCTGTCTCACCGAGAACTGTGAGTGAAAGTCCCCCATGAAATGGGATGAAGGGTCTCTGTGGATGAGCCGTGTATGTGACCGGCAATACAACGGCTCCCAAGGACCGCAGGGGTGTCAACGTGGTGGTAAACTCCAGCGGACAGCGTCATTGACATTCTCGCTTACTCGTCAATGTTAATGATTATATTGCGCGGGTATTAATATTCATTTTCTGATATTAATAATACAGGCACCACGAGGTAATGCGATACCGCAGGCTGCAATTCATATACTCCTGTCGAAGAACTGTGGAAGCAGCTCTTGGTGTATGCATGCACGAGGCTAACGAGTGAAATTTGATAACCACTATTAATATCAATTGCTTGAATTTGTATCTTTTGGGTATGAACATGTCTAAGAAGGTAGACCAGCCTGTTGGAAGATGTATGCAACGCGGCACCGACTTCACAAATTGGTTTTAAATGCGGATATGGGAAAATAAATCTGTAAGTTGAGACTTGGGAATCAAGACCAATGCAAATACAGCGTGTCGTTATTATTCCCTTCTTCAGAATGCAGCGTTACAATGTACTCCGTTATTATGTACGCTCTTCTCTCAACAGTTTTCATGTTAACTTCACCTGATTATGCTTTACCCCTTAACATTTTGCATTTGTCCTTGACTCTTACACATCAATGCCACCTGTAAGCTGGCTAGGAAAACATTGCATGTAAATTATACACAACTTATTGCATTACCTTAAAGGTAAACAGTCAATGAAACTTCACTCAAAAAGGTTCTTTGGAAAGTATGTATAATAAAGTTTAACACTAAATCGCATCTTAACTTAGAGAGTTTATGAATGAATATTCAACTTTAAATACAGAGTATGTGACATAACGTCCTTTATAAAAGATGACAAAAGACAGGGTACCACACCCCGTTGTGATACAGGAATGGTACCTTCACAACTGACTATTTTGCTGTGAAATTAGTATATGGTGTTGCTTTGCACAATCGCCAACCGCAAAGCCTCCCTGATCGTGGATCCATGTCATTGCTGATGGCTGAAAGTGACATTTTTTTGCAAACAAGGGCACCGCTTGAAGAAGATTCCTGGATAAAATTTCACCGCAAAGTCAATGGTGAAACTAAGATACGGAACTTCGTATCTATTTACCACTTTGATGTACAGTAGACGTTCTTGTCCTTGAGGCAAATTACGAAACTAATCTCCCATAAACAAGTTATAAAAGGTATCCGGCATAAGTATGGCCCTTTCTTCTTGTAATAGTGGTTGGACAGACCGAAATATTGTCAACAAAATTACTCGAACGCATCTCTTACTGAAAAGGCTGAGCAAAATGATTGACTGATAACGCCGCCATGATATCTCCTTGAGATGCATGGTTTCTAGGATTATTGATTGGAAGAGGTGAGAAGAAATGTTCATGTCATTGGCATATATATGGCGTGAGAAAGACAGACAGTTTATGTTGCGCTGATGTTTCGTGCTTTTATCAAAAGGGAACTTGACTTTGTTTAATAGATGGTCGGTGCCGCAATCTTCAACACCATGCTTATTTTTTTGTGATTTCAAAATGTTTACGTATAAATAGATATGAACACTAGAATGAGATGTTTTTTGGTTGTCGTGTGTATAGAGCTTTGGGCCATTGGATTTCAATGTAAAATATCGATTCCACCAATTATTTAGTTCAATACCTAATGATTGTTCTCTAGTCCACGGTATTTCTTCATGTATGACAAAAAACACAAATCTGTAAATTTATTGTGCGATTTATACAGTCCCTTTATAGGACTCCCAATAGGAATGTCTCACGGCATTCTTCAGTATTATTGATTTCCAAGATTCATTTGTGTCACAAGAGGGAATAACTCCATTGAATGGTCCCTGAATGGAGCTTTACATTTTGCTAAAAATGTTTTGCTGAAAGCATTTTGCTGAAAGCGTCGTGGAAATGCTCCAAAACGGCTCCTACACAGAGATTCAGCCCAGACCAAGGTCGCTTATAGATGTCTGGAAAAATTAGTAAACATTCCCACTGATTGTACTGATCCATGTGGATTGGTTTTACACATAACACAATGTCCCCGTAAAATAATGATATTGATTTCCCTTAAAGCTGATCTGAATAAGTAATTTTTTCCCCCCATACGTATCTCATAATGTGGCTTTTATAGCTGCAGGTATTCTGCAGCACCGAATGTTTGAATACCGTGACAATATGGGTTTATACTTCTGGACTTTTATTGATTTTGGTTAAGAGTAATGACGCTTCACTCACTCTCCCCGATATGAGGGGGAATCAGTTACCTCTGGCAATTTCTTCACTATCATTTTCCAATTTGCCAAACTTTAACTCTCGACCAACGATTGTCTCGTAATTACAGTGAAAGACTCTCTTATTGAAATTGAACCAAAATTGTATTGATTTTGATTAAGACTAATGGTTAAGCCTCATTTCATTTCGCCTTCTTTACAAAACATGAACTGGAATCTGAAAAGCTGCAATTGCCCCTGGCCATTCCCTGTAATAATCACCACATAGCCCGGGATTGTAAAAGTAGGGGCCAGCTAGATTCACCCCCATGCCTTCCCCTATACGTGCAGTCGATGAACAGGTCTTTAATGGACGTGTGTACCTGACCACAAAGCGATTAGAAGGAGAAACCCATACCGTACCAATCTGAATTACGGGCTCCGGTGAGGAATGTAATGAAGTTAACCGAAATAGATCCACGGCAGCAACCGTAAAGCGATCGCACGGCAACGGGGAGACGTTACAACCCCAAGTCTTACCTGTATTGTTTTAATGTGGTTTTTATATATAGAACGTTCAGATTTGACTCAACCCATTTTCATAACGATATTACTTAAATGCCGGTGGGATTTATAATCAAGGGGAAAAAAATCATATTGAAAAATCCTTGTAATTCCAACCCTTTACCCTTTGTAATAGGATACTGTTCAACCTTTTACACCGGTAAGTGTTATGTTTAGAAAGCTGCGCAAGTTCTTATCATAACACGAACGTTAAAATATAATTCGCTCTGTTTGCTGTGTACAGCATAACTCCAATTTTGTGTATGATTCGCTATCTCCAAATTGCAGACTATATAAAAGGTGGTAACTTTAAAGCTTTCCTCCATGTTTAATGTGAGCATGCGCCAAAAACACCACCCATGCGCCCTCAACGATTCGGTGCCGATGAGACGAGGTCATGTGTTGTTACGATTTTGAAGTGTCAGTCGTCGATTTCAGCTCTCCGTACACCCTCCAACATATGCCATTATGTATGATGTGAAACAACTCCAACATGTTCAAGGGTATAGCACTCTAGCCTCTTAGACAAGGAGATTATAAAATTATACCCCTCACCTCTCGGGTGTTTTAGTCTCCTCCGGGCTGTCGAGCCTTAATGACGCCACAAGGCAAAAGACCGTCCACTCACACTCAAGATAGAAGAAAAAAGTCAGCCAAGCATTCTAGATGTGTGAAGAATAGAGAGATTTATGAAGAACATGCATCGGTGAGCATCCATATGTTTTGACACCTTGGTTATACGGTTCGTGCGCTGAAAACTACAGATTTCCATCGGGGACGAAACCCCGCATGAAGAGTTTTACCTCCCTTGTAATTTTGAGCCCGTATTGCTTTGAAACTTCCTGTCTAAACTATCCCGTGATAATTTGATTTAACTCTTTTTGTCGTAACGTAAAGCAATGTGAAGAGCCTTTGCCTAAGAAAATCTGCAGCAAACACGGAATGCTCAAAACAATATCCATTTTAAATTACTTATAAATTTTTAAAATAATTCTAGGCTTACCTCGACCCCACAACACGATCGCCCTGTTCGCTCCCTTGTTATCTTTTCCGCTGTTAATTTCCTGAAAATTGTTAGCACGGCTTACGAAGATTCATTTTAATCACCGTATCTCAGCAAATCCATGTATATTTACGCTGCAGTAGACATGAGATGGAGGGCTAGTTGCATGTTATGACAACTTCGTATTCAGGTAATAAATTGGTTTCAAAATATCAAGCATTATAATCGGCAAATGAAGCGGTGTGGATGACAATGTGTAGTTTCTCATCGGGTCCACTGCTTTTCGTGATTTACTGAAGCAAAATATGTATTCACTGTCAGTCCATGTATGTCACTGGTGCAGCCATGTCTTATTCCCTGTGTCATGTGACCTTGTTTTCCCACGGGCAACCTGGCTTGGGGTACTGCTCTGTGGTATAGTCATTTAGTAGAGAGACATCAGTCGTTTCAGCATGTTCGTTAAAGTGACAGCAAACGACGTCCATGTATTTTAATTAATCAACGGCTGTTGTAGTACCTGGGAAACACGTTTAAAATATAAACTGGTCACGTTTTCCGCGAGGATTTCATTTTCATGGCAATTTGTACACTTTTCTGCCACCAAACTTTTTGCTTGGATATCATTAATATTAACGATCAAAAGTATACAAACATTTAGGTCGCGCGTTTTTTTTTTTAAGTTGCTTTGTGCGAGTATTTTTCCCTCCCTTTTTTCAGTGAGTTATTAATAGAAAACTTTCCCATTACCTTGGATGAAGGGATGGCTTTTATTCCGCTGAGTTCTTCTTCTAAAAAATCGATCAACTATCATCGTGACATAGCGACTCAACACAAGCCGCGGTGGCTGGCGTACACTAATCCAGCATTCAGCACTATAACGCGACCTGGACAGCGATTCAATTTAAAAGAAGCTCTTTCAAGCGATCGTCTGCTTGAAAGCCGACACCGCTGACTGATTGAGCCTCACTCTCACCGGCCAACACGGCGAAGATAGCTCTTTGGATGCACAGTCGATATCTTCATTAAACTTGGAAGAAAGTTCGGGGAAGTTCTAATCTTGCCTCAGATTTTGCCAACGAGTGAAATCTGAGGCTTTGCGAGTGAATTGTGCACGTCAGAAACGTGTATTTCGCACATCATTACCTTTTTGTTCAACTTGGCACAATACAATGTACTCGCAACCAGAGGCCGAATTAAAACATTTGAACAATGAAATACATAAAAAAAAACGAATACATTAAAACTTGATAACTATAAATTCGGAAAACAAATTATTAAGAAACATTTATAAGCTTCATGCGCAGATTAGTTTCGTGTGATAGCTTTACAGTACACACCTCATTCTAAACCAACTTACACAAACCACAACAACCATGCTAAACTATAAACTGTAAGTTTTGCATCAACCATAAAATTGTATATTCGTCGGGCATGCCACCATGAATCAGCTTAAAAGAGCTACGGGATTTCGTTGCCAAAGCCACCATTATGCCCTCTCTCCATGTAATAAAAGCCCAACAATACTCAATTTAATCTTGTTTGTTTTCTCAACCACTTTTCTATCCATCCTGTCGTAATCCTTCAAACAGAATAGCACCTGCAATACTGATATAATAAACAGATATACAGATGTTACGTTATTTATAAGCTAAAAGTTGTCATGGTAACTGCATCAGAATCGTTCCCGTTATCTTCCGTTATCGTGTTTTCACAGCGGAAACAACGAAGCTCAATAAACAGCACAAAGCCCTTCATCCTCTTGGAGACAAGATGGATGTAGGTCCATTCTCCTCAAGTGTCGCGTTCGGTAGCATGGACATCTTGTCGTCTCGTGCATTAAAAGAAAGATGCGTTTCCATGGCGATTAGCCGTCGCGTAATGCATTCTTTTCATCGGCGATCAGCGAGAGCTTAACTGCCAATTTTCCAGATGTAATTTTGTTTTCAAGGCTTTGAACTGTTTTTCTTCTGTTCGGAATCACTTTGTCAAATCCATTTTAGTTTTTCTCTTGCCTAGTTTTTGTCTACTCGAGGCCTTAGTAATTACTCACGTCCATGCATGACAAGACCATGGCTATACACGCGAATTTAATCAAGCCGTCTATGCTAACCAAAAAATTAAGAAAAGTGTAGTTTGGTTCAGATGCAGAGTGGTTCGCGGCCGAGTTTTAAATTTCAGTCAAATCGTATGTTGAAAATTCGTATAGTCAGTTTACTTATTTATTTGTAATTCATAATTGCAAATCACCAGTAACTATATAATATAAAAATATGAAATGACGATCGACATTATTCATTCTTATTTTCGAAGATTTTTCTCATATCAGATTGTTATAAAATTGAGTTCCACGAGGGTCTCGTTTATGATCGCCTCTCCATTCACCATCACACTACCATGAAACAGCCTCTGGGCGTCCGTGATCAAGAAGCTCCCCAATATTTCTACTTGTCACAGTTCTATTTCAAATTCACCTCAAATGATCTCGGGGTATGCCCCACTACGCCCCAGGCCTTTGTCAATAATTCCAATTATTCTGTGGCTTCTATTTTTGTTTCCCTCCACTATGTCGTCACCACTGACCCTCGATGAGAGGGGTAGTATTTGTAGTTGTCACGGTAACTTATTTTACAAAAATGTATATCGAACAGGGGCATCTAGATCCATCTAGAAACTAAAGACAAGGTACAGGTGTGTATATGTCTTGATATTTCATGAACAAACAAAAACAATGGAGGAATGTCTGTGATGAGAACAAGTAATCGACCTTGCTATATTCGTGACGGTTTACAAGAGTGTATGCAGCATTATTCGCTGTCTTCATTCTTCATTGAATGGTTGCATTTCCCATGATTAATTTATTGGCAATGTTTAACACAACACAGGTTAGTAATTACGCATAAATGTAAATGGGGTTAATAATTGATAAATGAATAAGTAAAGGTCAACCTCCATCTCACTTTTTCTCCGATTGCCCGAGGCCTTCGATCGTGCACCGCCGTCCTTCACGAGCGCTGCTGGTCGTATACAAATGTTTACGGCAAAATGGCTAGATGAAGAGTTAACTAGCAAAGCAAGTCATCTGTGTGTAACATTACAATGTTCTTAATAGTAATACATGTGCAAAAAAAGCTTTGAAGTAGTGACCTAGTTTGATCGTGACCTGTACTTTTTCTTTGCATGTAAAGGGTCAACCTTGTTCTGAAATAATCTTATTCACATTGTAATAGGCTAACATTGATACTCCTCAACCCCAGTCAAGAACGCCTGGTCAAAAATAGATGAAAATGGGCCTTATAGCTCGATTTCACTAAAGACTAACGAAAATGACTTTTCATAATTGCCACGTAATTTGGATTGTGACATCACACTTTTATAAGCAATTATGATTGATACACATCTTAATATTAATCTTCTACTCGTGAAGTCAGGCCGAACATTGGCTCTATATAGCAAACCAATACAACGATTGCCAAAATGGCACCACAAAGATAAGAGAAAAGTTCGGTATTTACATTCATTTACCCCACCCTGGCAATTAACGCCATTATATATTGCCGGATTATGTACTTACCTTTAAAAGCTACCGTTGAACCTTGAGAAGGGCACCAACACCTTAGCTCATTAACAGCGTCTTCAGCTGTCTTACTCGTCGACTTGGGTTCCTCTTCAACGCGTAGAAACATTTACACATTGCTGTATTAACAGATATCGTTTACATGAGAGGCTTGTCGCTGGGAAATATAACAAACCACTTATTCGGGATGAATGATTTCAAATCTTACGACCAATAACTTGCTAAATAAGTTATATCGATTACCCAGGTACATTTAGACATCTTTGAAACCGACGCCAGTAAGACGTATTTACGGAGCAGTTGGACCATTGTTGTGAAACGCTTGACATAAAAATCAGGTCTGAGGACGGTTCACTGTTGGACCCTTGAAGATGAAATAAGGTTGTGCGTTGCCAGGGCGACTGAATCACTGAAGAGGGAGGAAACAGCGGCATGCCATCGGCTGCACAATACGTTCCTATTCAGATAAACCGTGTCTCATCAAAGGCTTTGCCACGAACAGCCCGCGCGAATCCCAGCATTTCTACAGGCAAAGTCACCACGCTAAAGCATGCTGCGCGCACACAAATCAAAACGCACAAGATAGCACGAGTGCACCAATCGATGACGTCATATTGATTTTTGGCGGCACTATTTTGACGCCCGTGGCGGGAACGGAAGTCGTAACCTTCTGTGCAGACGACTGGCACGCGTGGATTGGCAATCTGTTCCCTGGTTACGACTATAAAATAGCCAGGAAATTTGGGGAAAAGGGATTTCCAGGGGCTAAGCTTTGATTACAAACAGCATTCACTTACAGGGTTTATAATTGGTTAACATCCTTGGGTTTAAAGTAGACAATACCAGTACATTATCCAAGGGAAATGTCATTACCGGTCAATTAAATATCCCATTCCGATAAGTCTTATCGCCAATTATCAATAGCAAAACCCGTTTGGTAATAGATAATGAGCACATCTTAACTTCTTGACATTGGGTGTAACGACAATATTGTGATCGTTATGTATATCTCTAAGAAACTATTGGTGGACCATAGAGCAAGCTGGTATTTCATATCGCCTCAATCTCGCCATGATTGGTCTTCTTTCAGGAGAAAGGGTCACAAGTTTGAATACTGCTTTGAACAAAATAATGTAAAGAGACCGAAGCATATAATTATGGCTGTGTTGTGGTCTGTTTTCAAACTCTCCCACGGACAGTCTACCCTACCATGGACGACCCGGATTAAATCGGTTGTAGTGTGTTTACTGAGGCGCAAACAACAATTTGCTCACTGACTCGATAGGTACCCGTGGTATACCAGGAGTCCCAATCGAAGACACTCATCATGGTCACCCAACATCATCCAGCTCAAATCTCTATCTCTAGCCTATCTAGCGTGGCAACCTTGACAGTATGATCGAACCATCACTTGGTGATGTTGTTGATGATAAAGAAGCAGCCAGGTTCTGTTATCGAGCAGCACTGGGCAGAAAGAGAAGCCGACAATACTCTCCTGGTTCCGGTACAGGTGGCCATATATGATGGATGACGAGATTCAGATCGGTTTACTGCTACGATGATCAACCACGGCAGGTGTTCCACTCTCTGTATCCATAATCAGAAATCACACACAAGAAATCTACAAACTACACAGCAAAACACATCTCCATCAAGAGATCGCATGTTTGCAGTAAATATCTCAGTCACCTTTCTCCCCTTACAAGTTTACCTTTGCTCATGTTACGTTTTATCGCGTTCATTTTTTTTTTAAATCCGTCTGCGCGGAATATAACATAAATTAAAAAAACAACATATAAAATTATTCGAGGTCAGTTTAGACTACGAAGAAATAAACTCATGAAGAAAAACCTTGTTGGGAAAACTAAAACCTTGAATGTTTCTAGGATAAGCATATTAACGATTCTTCGAAATGCCAGGTTCTAAATTTAGAAAGACAGAGCTGAAAACTGAAAAACAGCTCAATTCAATTGAGACACGACCAGTTAAAGCAGTGCATGAAATTATCAGCATCATAATTTACTCATATAAATGCAAATTTATTATTCGTTAGTTTTTTATGGTTGGGTTTTGCTGAAAACCCTTTTAGACAATATTCATTAAATAATCTGCACTAATAACTGGATGAGCAGATATTGTGATGTTTTCCGCCCATCTCCTCCAAGTAAGATACATGCGTGCATGGCTGAAACAAACATTAGTCCATAAGAGTGCATTAATCCATTAGGTAAAATCATCCACGGAGCTAGACGTGGCCAATACGACTGAACTAAACAAACATTTAGAGCAATTTCACTCATAATCCTTTGTGATTCCTGAACCAGTTTTGCCAGCAGCCAATGCACTCTAAGCCTTATAGCACAAATCTTTCCTCTTGTCAGCCTATAAAAGCCAGCCTCCCCCATAGGGCCTGGAATTGGAGCTTGCACAGTCCATGTCAATATTGAAACAGCCACATTGCTGGCGTCAGAACACGCGGGAATCTCAAATGATAAACACAAAGACATCGTCTTCATTAGATTCCTAAGAGATGAGTACAGTCTCTGGAACTTGCACTTAAACAAACAGTGATTCTGTCTGCGTGTTTGTTATGATTGTCACAGCTTTACCCTGACAAAGTTCCAAGAGAACTCTACATTGCACTTTTCACATAATTTTGTTTTGTCTTTTCCAGTTTTTGTGGACGTGTATCTATCTGATCAGATGCTATAATCATATGCTATCATCTTTATCAAAGTTCTGTAATGTTGGATTAGCATTAAGAAAGGTTAACTAACCCCACCCACAACCGACCTATCATTATAACCCGATTGAGTGCATGGTTAGCCTCCATGGTTAGGCCTAGTTAATCCGCGAGAATTTAGTTATTAGTTTTATGACGTCAAGTCATATTATATGGGTGTATCGCTTTTATGCCTTCCATATCAATATTCCAACGACTATTATATACATATTCAGCTTTTTTACTTTTACATAAATGTCTTACTTTGCAATTGATAGAGTGAGACAAGATACGGGTAGGTTGAAATTAGCTTTATCCGTCAAGTTTTGTAGTCTATTTCGGCTTCTATTTCAACATGTTAATTTAAACTTCACTGGCAAGTGTGCGATTGTCGAAGTTGCTTGTTTTACAGTCCGCCTGAGAATTGCCAATAATATGCGCTGATAACTAACTACCAAAATGAGCATACTGTGAGTTTCCTGGAATTCAATAATAACGTTATACTTCAAATTTATTCATTTTAAGCCTTAAATTGGTACGCCTCAAAACTAAAAATGTGGTTGCAATTATTATTAAAGTCAACTTGTGTTGAAACCCGTAGACAGATTGACAGAGTACTGTCAGAAGACGTAGCGCCCTCACTTGATAATATCAATCCAGGTTTCTCCTGCCTATAGATTGAAAGACATTGGTTTTCTGCTTTTATCCATTCAATTTCGATAATTTAAATGGATTGTTTGTGTAACATTTAACATGTGCTTCATGAATGTTCTTTAAAAAAACGTTATTTTACACAGCAACATTTTAAATCTCTATTTTATAATAAATATAGTGGATTTAAGGTTGTAACACTTACACAAATTGATTTTAAACACAATAATTGGTATGGCGCCTAATCACCATAGAAGTGAAATAACCAAATATGAGGTGAGAGAAAAATTAATTTCGTAATTAAGGGGAAAACTAAAATTATTTATCTGGGACTTTGAAAAATTAAGTCCTAGAAAGATGAGCTAAATCAATATATATTCAATCAGAATCAAATGACTAGTGCATTTTGGAACAACAAAGAGCCACTGGATCAAAAGATAAAAAGAATCCAATCATTTCTGCTCAGAGCCTACACCTCTTCAAATAGAAATGATTTTTTATGTACCATTAAGAACTACATGTTATGTATTAAAAATATTCACCTAAAATTGAATTCCTACTACTTTGACCAAATGGATAATTGTTGTTCACAAAGAAAATACTTGTGATAATTGCGATAATACTGATTGTGATGACTCTGACAGTCAAAATTAAGGGATACTCCTTGCACTGTATCATGCTGCCTATTAACCCTTAAAATAAAAGTCATGCAGAAATATGTCACCTCGTGTATAAACTTACACATGACATTGACATGGCTACTAGCTATAGCCAATATGGAGTATACACTTTTAGATATCAATAAGTTTCAATGAAGTTACTCTTTAGCATTCATGTCATGTTTGAGTTTGGCCAAGGCCACCAGCCTTCCATCTCGCCATTGACGTCTCTCCTGTAGTTGATCAAGTGGAAATCTCGCAGCACTTTCTGCACAGATAGCATCGCTTCCCTCTTCCTTGAAGGTTGGAGGTGGCCCAAATGATGAAGTCACTCTGTTGATAGTGGAACCGTAACGCTCCATGTAGCTGCCTGTACCTGTAAATGACAATACCAGTGAACAAGCCATTCAAAGAAATCATACTTGATGCTTAGACAGACTAACACTCTGGAATTGTAATCCAATATCTCTCCCTGGTCTCACTGATACATAATTTGCTGAAAAGTGTTCCTTTTACAAAATATATAACCTAACAATGTAACTCTGCTATACATTTGCCCCAGGAGTACTCATCTCTTTTCAGAGAGCATTCAGGCAGAGTTCAGAGTTCATATAGATGTTTAGTTCCCTTTTTGCATGGATTGCCTCACAAGTTTACCTTGTCTTTTTAGTTGGGATGAAATGGGTGAAAACAGGAAAGGAATTAACAAGTTAGATTATGTTTTGTTTTTGAACTCTATTCTTACCTTCAGCATTGAGGTGAATGACTTCAAATGGTCCACAGAACGCATACCGCATTCCCAATCCAGCTGTGAAAACCTTGTCCACATCTTCTGATGACATCACACCATCCTGTGCACAGAGAGTTATGACAATGTGACTGGTAAGAACATTTTACTTTTCTACTCTCAATATCATAGAGCTGTGCTTAAAGCAACTGTGCTGGGCATAATTTCAGAAAGCAGTTTTAAGTAGAAAATGGTGCTCGGCAAATTGTTCTGCTAAGCAAAAATCAGCAGGGAACCAGTCACAAAACACTATACATGACATGCTATTTTGACTGGTAACCTGTTTCTGCTAAGCAAGAGTTCCGTGTGTTTTATGAAAGTGTGGCCTGGCTATGGATATGGCTAGATCTCTAAAAGGATTCTGGAGCCATTAGCCGAGGATGCGTATAAGACTTAGTTAATATTTGGATCAGAGAAAGTGGCCCCTCATTAGCACACCATCTGCCATGACAGAGAGACAGTAGCACTTACAGACACCAGCCTCCATGCTTCATTGACAAGGGCATACTGCATACGGTTCAAAGCAAACCCATCAATCTCTCTCTTGACGGTCACAGGAACTTGACCAACTTCCTCAAGTAGTGACCGGGTACGTGACATAATGGACTGGTCAGTCCAAGAGTTGGGTATGATCTCCACTAGAGGGCAATAGTACGGCGGGTTGCACTGTAATCAAAGAAACAACAAAATAAACACAAATTTAAACTATTATTCTCCTTTATGACTAAAAGCTTATAAAGCAGTGTCCCATATTCCTTGTTTGGTATAGAGCTGTCCATACTTACTGGATGGGCAACAATGCATTGGTTGCGACGTTTGAGTTGATCAGTGAATTTAGATGGCACTATACAAGATGTAGAACTACAAAGGACAGTAGAATCATCAGCGTACTGTTCCATCTGCGTAAAGACTTTCCTCTTGAGATCTTCATTCTCTGGCACACATTCCTGACAAGAAACAAATAAAATCAACTCATGTTAAGGATAGGGTACACATCATGGTCAAATTATTGTGGAAATCATCACTGAAAGAAATGGTTTCCAGGTTAAAGTCAACATCATTTACTTGTTGTGATTTCATGACAAAAATAAATCCAATGTTGGTATAACTGTGAACCAACCTGCACATGCAAGGCACCAGTGACTGCTCCTTCATCTCCATGGTGACACTGATTAGCGCCCTCTGTTGCTCTGGAGACAGTGAGCCTCTTAGCAGGCCAGACTTCTTTAGTTCCCCTAGCTGCTTTTCAATGTCAGCGAGGGCATTGGTCAACTGAAAGATAATCAATCTGTTAGTGATCAGAACCATTCCATTGGTGAATCTGGGGAGGTAGCAAGGGAGGAGGGAAGACAGAACAAGAACATCCCTGAAGTTGAACTGTCAAAATTATGTTTTTTCTTGATGGACACCTAAGGACAAAGAAACCAAAGCTTACCTGTGATTGTTCAATGTCGTATATAGTGACATTGTAACCTGCGCCAACAAAAATCAAGGCCCAACTCCTTCCAATCAGACCACTAGGAAAGTAGGAAAGAAGATTTGGTAAATGGTAATATATACATATCACACAGTCATGACTTGTAGCAGAGATGGGATGTGTGGGTGCGTGGAGGGAGGGGGGGGGGTGGTCAATGACTTTACCATACCCCTTTGAGATGATTGGCTGAGACATGGTCCTCCCTGAATGTTCTCAGGGAAACACACAGTTCACGACTCCCTGAGTACACTTTTGAATTGATCTTACAGAGTTCAGAGTGTTCAATTTATGCTTGATTTTTAGAGAATGCCTCTAACTCACCTGCCAATGATTCCAACTTTCCCTTTTTCTGTTGAGGCTGCCATGTTTTATTCAAATCTGTCAAGATGAGATCAAATCAAATTCAGTATCAGACTGTGTACAAATCATTTCAGAAATTAGAGTAAATTAGCTCCCATTCTCTAGTTTTCAAGAAACATACCATAATTTACATAGAACCTCTGGTCATGTTTTAGAGAAAACAATGCAAATTCATATTGGGCTTATTTTTATGGTGGCAATGAAATCAGCAATGAAGATTTTTGGGTCTTACAATCCTAAATTCTAGTTACCAATAGACCCTTTGCATTGGCCGCCATCTTTGATATCAAACAATGGAAGCATGCACGATGTAAGCACCGCACACGACTCTCAGCCAATGATAGCTCTTCATTGACCTCAGCGAGGGGACTGTTTTGGGCTTGTAACGTCATATGCAAGGGGTCTATACTAGGTGTTCTCTGAACTGTGTCATTGTATTTTGTCATTGTAATTTAGTTCACCAATCCTAGTAATTTTGTCTTTCAAGGGGGACTGTCCTCATGACCATGGCAAGCCTGTAAACTGTACGTATGGAATTATGAACTCTAACCTAATTACTGCATGTGCATTAGCGATGGCCGTCACATTACACTCACTAAATGAGAGAGCCTTTCTATGTGGCCAGTGCGCAAGTGTGCAGTAACTGGGTTAGAGTTAATTCCATGAACAGCCACATGCCTGTTGAAATTTAATTAACTGGCATCATCACAAATCATGCCTATAATATATGCATATCTCAAACCAAAGTAAGGCTAAAGCTTGGTCTAACAGTGTTTACTTTTCTATGGCCACACAAAACATGGAAATGGATTGGTTGAATAATGTTATTATAACACCATTAACAGACACATCATCACTCAACAAGTCAACCCATGTCGTCAGTTTATAATTAAAACTTATTAATAGAAAATGGAAATAATTGGAAATAAAGTGAAATGAATTGAACTGTAAACTCAAACCCATAATTATTCCTGAAAAAGAATAACTTTCAGCAATATCCTCCATTACATTACAATGTACAACAAAACAAGTATCTGATCTTACAAGTTAAAAAATACCCTTACCAGGCAAGGCTGTAGGCACGGAATGTTTTGTTTCTTTACTGCGCAAATGCCGATAATTTTAGGGGAGGTAATTTGATTACAATGGTTATGTAACACTACAGTAACACACCAGCCTCGCTTGGCTCCACCCTTTTGTTGATGGTCGGTGGTTCGGGGAGGCGGTGGCGACAAGCTCAGATGGTGACCTACAGCACCACTCAACTACACAGGTGACCTACAGTTCGTTGGCTGTTTGCAATCAAATGAGGGCGCTGAATGGTAAAAATTTATTTTTAATGCAACTTATTCCAATGATCCTCGTAAGCTACACGATACGTATCGTGTTATTTCAACTGTTTGATTGTATTTAGTGATATAAATTAAACATTATTTTTGGTTTCGTCGTGGAACGACCAGTACAGTAGTAAATGATCGCAAAACGGAGACCGTTAAAGTGATATGGCGCCCTCCTGTGTTTGTAAAGGACTTCATAATTAGACTGGTCCCATGCCTTAATTTTGTCTTGCGCACGCTTTACTGTTGGCCATTTTCGGTTTATGCAAAATCGTTGATGAAAGTGTTTTTAATCACACGTTAAGCGTAATGAGCATTTAATTTAAGTTGTGTAATAATCAGTACTATTGTAAACCAACAATTTTTGAGCTTTCCAGTAATCTTTTCTCCTTTAAAACTGTATTTTTTTGTATCGATCAGATGATTTTTTTGATGTTGCAGACGACATCGAAATAACCACTAAAGTAGAATAGCGCCACCTCGTGTTAGTATATGTTGACTAAAAATTAATGGATGTGAGGATTTTAATATAATATGAGACTCGTGTTATTTCTGCAATTAGTGCAGAATCAGGACGTTTAAAGAGTAGAAGTATCCCTTGATTCATCTTTTTCTGTTAAACCTCTTAAATACAAGCAATCAAATTACTGTAAGCCCCCCCCCCTGCGTTTATGAACTTTTTGTATACATAGCAACCAACTAGTAGTCTGGCAACAGACGCCACCGATGATGTATTTTTACAGCAAAACAAATTCTCGTACTCCAGACTAATTGCAAAATGGCGAGCGGAAAGCAGCTTCAACTTCGAGTGGTTGGGTTATTACCTGATCCCAGCTTTCATCAGGCAAGATCATGTGCTCAGGTTTGTTAAAAGTTTCCAATTTAATGTATTTACATTTATATCAATCACTTACTTGTGTTTATTCGTTTTGTAGGCCGTACATTGGTGTGGTTTTTAAAATTTAGTTTGCTATGATATGAATGATCAGTATACTGCACTGACTGCAGTTAGTGTTGTTATGTTAACATGGTTAACAGTCAGTTACTCTATAAAAAAGGTCAGTTACTTACACTACAGTAACTAGGTTTAATTATTACTAGTCGGTACTTCATTCAACAGCTCAAGGTCATTTTGCTTTAACTAAACAATTTTTGTTGACATTCATAATCATACTTATTCATACTCATACTCGTCATAGCCCCTGAGGTTTGTAAAAAGCATATTTGAAATTTTGAAGTTCTTGGCAATTTTGTATCTTTGTACTATAACATATCTTCCTTGAGTCAAAGTAATTGGCTAAAATAATCTTGAATTTTCTCGGAAAACATTCATTTGGGGTGTTTGATTAACTGTTTCTGATTAGTTTAGGCATAAAAGGCACCCAAACATTTTATGTTAATTTTAAGATAAAAAAAACAAATGAGGTTATGTTTTGGTCGTACTGATTGAAATAAAGTGCCAGTTGGGTTTGGCATCTTGCCCATTATGAAATTGCAAATAAGGACATTTGCACTGAGTCGACCAAAACGTAACTAGAATTTACACTTTATTAGTGTTACTGCTAAATTTTAAGGTGACATTTGTATTTTTGTTACTCATTAAGGACATTCAGTAGTCAACTTTTGTGTTAATTGTGGAGTTAGACATTAAGTCAATCCATCTGATCTCCTGGTCTTCATTACAAAATAGTTCAGTTCCTCTAAATTTCTCTTTTACTTTTAGAGTTTGTACTAATCAAATCCAAGCAGAAGAAACAATATTCTAAAAAAATTGCATACAAGCAAATAGCAATAGTGTATTGCATAGATATTCAAAAGGATTTCACAGTGCTCATTCATAATGGATTTGCAACATTGTCACTCATCTTCTTGCAAAAGCAGCTGACAAGTTGTCTCATATTCTTATCAACATCGAAGTTCAACATTGTTCAACTTGGCTGAAATGAATTGGAAGTTGTCATTTTCCGATAACTCTTTAGTGAAACTATTCAACATGGTGACTGACGTAATAGTGCTGTAAAATCTAATATATGTCTCAGTCTCATAAGATTATGATTTAGTAGCCTAGTAGTACTATGACTAGTCATACATTATATGCATGTAATCGTAATGTGAATGAAATCGAAGATGATGTTACAATTGTTTGCTTATTTTGACAGGATCTTTATCAAAACAACCCTGACAAGTTTGCAACACCACAGATCAAGGGTCTACTTGAGTTTGAATGGGAGATGTATCTGAGAGATGAAAGGAAATCCCTGCGAGGAGAGACGTGGGTATTTGAAGATAAAGCCATTGCATATCTAGATGGTGATCTGATAGGCAAGTCTCACTAAACATTGCTATAGATTGTGTAGGGTTTGTTTGTATCATTCAATACTCGCAAACAGTCAGAGGTTTACATTAATGGTTTAATTTAGAGGTTTAATTTAATGTGAGTTGTTACAATTAGAAATATGAGCCATCAGACATAATAAAGTATGTAAACTACCTGGGCCCAATTTCATAGAGCTGCAGCCCTGCTTAACTGTGCGTGTTTCATTTCATAGTGCTGCTAACCGTAAGTGAACGAAAAGGCAAGCTAACCTTCCAGTGCTTATTGTATAAAAATGAATGACGCAACAATGCAAATCCATGGAGAAAGCGCAGGCTGCCGCCCAATTTTCTTGTTAACCTGTGAAATACGCCTACGCTTAAGCAAATGTTTCTGCTACAGTAAGCACAAAAATTTGCTTACCGTCTTACCGTTAAGCAGCGCTATGAAATTGGCCGTGAGGAGTTCTTTGTTTTTTTTGTTCTTCTAATACTTAAACATTTGACTTTGATTTCTGCTCTAAAATAGGTGGGCCAACAGATTTAGAGAATTGGGCAACACAGCACTGGAGCTTCAATTCTTATCGTCCCAAAGAATTGTTACTGGCTTATGCAGAAGAATCATACAAAGACTACCTCAATGGTACAGGGGTAAGTCAAATTTATTACCTATGATATTATTCTGCTTATTGCAATTTAAATTCTCAAGGTTGAGTGAGAGGTTTTTTATTTTTCTCAAAATAATTAGGCTGGGACCATTTTTATTAAGCCTGTAAAAAAAACCGTTTATTGCATAACTGCAATCATGTTACATTTCACCTTTAAAACATATTTTCATTTCTTACAGTTAATGCATATTCTTCAATGTTTCTGTTTGCTTTAACAGCACACTTTTGTTTACCTGGATATTTCCATCAATGAGGAACCATGTCAGAGGTTACTCTTTGAGGTAAGTACCTTTATCAACACCTTATAAAATCAATACAAACTTTAAACTCCACTTCTGATGAGGCCAATTGGCCATAGCCTTTGAGAAAACAAGGATCGAAATGGGTTCTGCTAGGGTCAGAGTGTGAGGCCAATCAGCCGTATATACTCTCTGCATTATAACCACATGGTTTGAAAGCTTTGTCTGATATTCAGTTTAGTGATTTGCCCTTTGCATGATATGATCGTATTTACAGTTATCCCCAATAACTTTGATTTTTTTTCTTTATAATAAAACAGCTGTACACGGACAAATGCCCAAGAACCTGCGAGAATTTCCGAGCTTTGTGTACCGGTGAGAAAGGACATAAGACAGATGAGACGCTCATGAAGTATCATTACAAGGACAGTCTCATTCACAGAATAGTACCCAATGGTTGGCTGCAGGGTGGAGGTAAGACTATCCTCATGTATCAATTTATAAATTAGTAACTGAGGAGGGCTAGGGTGGACATGGTACATGTGGCTGCATGCAAGTATGCAAGGGGTATACATTGTGTACTTATTAAAATGTTGATTATGTGCTTTTCCAAGCCAAGTAGGCCCCTCAAAGTGCCTTACAATATTATTACCCCTGTTCATTTGGCCTTAAGCATTCCTGAAACCATCTTAGTTTGCAGCCCCGGCAACCAAATGGACGCCCTCAAGTTGCTAAACCATTTACATCAACAATCTCTACCTATCATCAACAATCTCTACCCATTTACTCCTGGGTGATGATAAGCAGGGAGGTAGATCTACCTCCATGAGATAAGCAATCATAGTAAAGTCTTGCTCAAGGACACTAGTATCATGACCATGATTCAAACTCGCACTCTGATGATTCGGCCACTAGAACTTGAGTTTGATGCGCTAGACCACTCGGCCACAATACACCACATTAAACCTGTGCAGGAGTTCATTATTAATGCTAGTTTGTGAAAGAATTTCAGGTAACAAAACTGGAGATTTGTTGTTCTGATACAAGGTGTGTAAGCTCATTTTACAAACAGCCAAACTATTTGTTTATTGAATTGCAGATATCCTGTTTGGTAAAGGTGATGGTGGAGAGGCTATTTATGGACAGTTCTTTGAAGGTAAATGACTCAATTTGTGGTTCTTAAAAGAAATCCTATGATGTCCTGTTGTGTACCATACCGTTTTTGTGTAGATTGAGGGCCAATTGATTCACTTTTGTGTATGTTCTTTATCATTATAGATGAGAACTACTCGGTCAAGCACACATCACGAGGTATACTAGGCATGGCCAATCAAGGAAGACACACCAATGGCTCTCAGTACTACGTCACATTCCAATCAGCTCCTTGGATGGACACTACATATGTGGCATTCGGGTATGTACAATCCAAATCATTAGCACAAATGGAATAACTGCTATCCGTAGTATTGAGGTTGTTTTGAATTGGCTGTAGATATTGACTAATGCCTCCAGAAATTTCTGCTACAAAAATGCTTTATGAAAATTATTTTCAGAGTTCCAATTATATCTAATTATTGTGGTTTTATTATGTCTTCAGGAAGCTGATTGAAGGTACACATTTGCTGGACTTCCTGGAAAAACAAGAGACTTATAATGAGCGTCCCAAGAAAGAATGCAAGGTTGTTGATTGTGGAGTATTTCAACCTTGATCTTTACAATACATACAATCCATAAGTACATCTTCTTTGACAAGTGAACCGAGGCAACCAAAGCTTTCTATAAAACTACCACAGCTTTTTATATTCACTATTTGGTAAATTGTGATCTCTTTTTGACTTTACCAGTAGAAGTTATTTTTCCATCTAGGCTGTGTAACTTAAAAATCAATGCAAAGTTAAATTTTGGTTACAAATGGTTTTTGAAATAATTGCAGGCCTGATACTTCATTGGTGTGAGGGCAAGGCAGTTTTTCATTGGTAAAGGGCACCTCTATGAGGGAAATTTAAATTTCTATTGGAACATTTCAAAGGGCACCAAGGCATTGACCAGGGCCTGGAGGTGATTGCCTCCATTGCCTCACCTTTGTGAAGTATCAGGCATGTAATTTAACTATTTTGGTTTTTGATAATAAGGTACCATCTCCTACAAAAGGCTTGTTAATAAACAACTAAAATGGGCACGTCTTAAAGAATATCAGTTTTCTTTTAAGGGCATTTTTTAAATGGTCCAAGCAACCTTGTAATGAAGTGAAACCACACTTTCCTAGATGTTTGAGTGAACAAACTTTTTGTACATTTTGTCAAATTTAACATTCCCAAGATTTGAAATATTATCTTTATTGAATACATTTTGATTGACTGCAGCTTCATGTAATGTAATCAACCACAGCATTGACCAAACTGACATTGGCCAAACGGAACGACATCTGATGTAAATATTGTGCTTAATACTTTAAAAGATTAACAAACCAACTTTGTTCAAAAGAGATTATCCTTTGTTGTAAATAATTTTGTTTTGAGTTCACAATTAATTTTGAAGACAAATTAACTGTGATGTGTACAGTTTAAAATAAACCTGTTTGTTTGAAGAAACTCGACGTTTTCTGTGTTCATCAAATTTTCTTTCACTTTGGTTATAAATGATATCAGTTTGAAGAGATGGGTTACTAAGGTTTTATTGTAATTGACTTCACTTGGTTTGTACTTTCTCTTATAAATATCCATGTTTGTATTCATTGGGTCAACAGTGATCAAGACTCATGCAGGAATTTATACACGTACTTTCCAATCAATGCACAATATCAGTTAAAGCAATTTTAATTTTCTGTCATTGAGTCAATACATACATGAAGATATATAAAACAAAGTACCAATTTGCTTATAAGTGAGATATCCGGATAGAAAATAGTAATTTCAGTAAATATGTTCTAAGGAAAGAGGTTTGGCCAAGATTGGCCCATGATTTTTTTATTTGCTTTCTTCCTTTTTTTTCTTTGGTTGAATATATTGAGGTTTGCAGTAACATGAAATTAGTCTCTCTATGAGTTGTGGTGGTTCTGAATAGAGCCGGTTGACATCTGTGACATCTTTACCAAATGAACAAGGCAGAATTCAAATTGCAGTGTTAGCTGAATTTATTAAAAATAACCATTCAATTCAAATGTTCAGCAAATAGTAAAAAGCAAAAGTGAACAAAACTAATAATGTCATCCAGTTCTAGGCTATTATTGATACATTGTAAAAGGAATTGCTTCAAAAACATAATTAGTTTGAATGAAATGAACCACAAAACTGGCATCGCAAAGTATTATCTACTGATTTTGATCCTCAAAGGAATCATTGTGGGACATACAGATCGAATAATATAAACTTATTATACAATACATGTATTTTCAATTATCTACCTTTTGTTGAAAGGCATGCTTTTTTTCACCAGGCAGGGTACCTTTTTAGACAGCCTTTGTTTCCCACTCTCCACACATCATCATGTGATATATTACTGCATTGACTAGAGTCAGGCTAGGGGAGCCTGGTGAATATTTTTGTTTGCGGATTGATTTCAAATTAAATTAGATAATGCAGTAGATAATTGGTAGGTTTTTCCTGTGATGTCCACGATTTTGAGACTTAAAGATTGGCATGTGAACCGAAGGTTGCTTCTGAAAAAGAAGAACTCATATAGGCTACACATGAGTAAAGGTGGGGTGTTGGGCAGTATATAGACACTATTGCCTTAACATTGGTTAATGCATTTCACAATAGACTCAAAACGATACATAAATATAGTCCAATACAGTATGTACACGCCTGAATCTAAAGACAAATTGCATTTGAACTGACTCAGCGACTCTTTGGGACTTCATTTCAAATATACAGAATGAAGACTCTAATTTACAATTCAATCATTTATTATGTATCAACATTTTTCAATGACCTTCACTTTATCTTAAATCCAGACATATGAAAGCTAGACAAATCTGACGATGGAAACTGAAGAAATTCCAGCCTACTGCCTATTTCATTACTGTATACTTTTTGGGTACAATTACAACTAAAGTCATCTTAATAATAATTTCTATACAAAGGTGAAAAATACGGCCAATATAATCAGATATGCTTGCTAAATACAAGAACATTTAAACAGAAATTCAACTTTGCATAAACATAAAGTTCATTCCAGATGCATAAAATGTAAAGAAATATAACATAATTAAATACAGTCCATTCTCCACAGGCATTACACTTTGTTTTCAAGCAACAGCATTTTTTAAGTGTAATTCTGGTGATATGATATAAATATTAAAGCCATCACTTGGTTAGTGTGCCACCATGCATACCCACAGAGGGAGCTGTAGTTTTCACCTAGCATGCATTCTGATCGTCATTTGCTGGACCCCCCAACGGGCTCACTTTGGTTAAGGTGCTGGAAACGAGAGAAGCATTGTCTGGCAATCAGGTAGACACGTTACATGCACTGATCTGAAAATGCCAAAGCATGATTTAATGGTTCTAAATACCACCAGATCAGCAATGTACTTGGTTTAGCACCATGGTATCATTTTAGCTTTGAATTATTCAGCTTGTTAATGCTGCTTAAGCTAAGCAGCTGCTCTGTCCTTCTTGCCAGAAAATAATTGCAAATCAACATGCTTTTTCTTACAGTGGTATGTGACATGTCTATCCGCATAGAACTCATGAAGTTTATGATAAAAGGAACCACTGGTGACAATGACACCTTGAAACCAGGCTTTTATAATTCATTGATGAATGTCATGAATCATTTGCATCTGTGAGTATAGTGCAAGTTGAACTACTGGGTTGGTTAATGTAGTCGCTATCTTTAGAAAGAAAAATAACAGGCAAGCGCAGTTTTGAGTTATGTTATAATATGATGCATTTAATTTCTGTTAACCAACGGTTAAACTAAACTACATGTAAACCAATTATAGTACAGTATTCTTGAGAGTAAACCAGTTGATTACAGAGGTAAACAACAACAAAAATATCAAAACATAGACTATCAATTATCATCCTACTCATGTGATATTTTTCTTAACGGGTGGAAAATACATGTAAAAACAATTTCCCAGATAAAATATTCAATATAATTTTAACTATCTAGTTAATTTAAAGTCTAAGTAGAAGGGGGTCATTGTTGATAAAAATTTGTCCGCAAAAGAATGTTTGTTTACAAATGTGTACAACAGCACAATGTGCAAGTGTACAATGTATGGAAAAAGTATGGCTGCATTCTTTATACCAACACATTTATTAACACTATAATTTCTAAGTTATTTTCAAATCATTGTACTGCCACAGTTTGTTTCATAAACCACATAACTTTAATTAAACATGTTATACATCAGTTTGTAATTTCATTACAGACTTTAAAAGGGAGGAGAAAGTCTTATCTTAAAGGTGCCATCTTCATTGCTGAACAATTCAATGCACTGAATTCTTACCTCTGACGTAATCTTCAAAACACTGGCATGAACAATGAGATCTGCAAATAATCACCATTTGCGCCCCATTAAGAGGCCCATCCCGGCATTACAATGATCTCATTGCTGCCGATGGCATTTATATTACTTAATAAAAACCACCAAGATTAGGTCAAATATGTCATAAACTGAACTAAATTCACTTCAATGAGCTTTTGTCTTTGATTTACAATCTTTTTTTTCAGTCGGGATGAAAATCTATTTGACAGGGGTAGGTTTTTGTAATTAATTCTGTTAAAATATTATGTTCTGTACAAATCAACACAAATTTCAAACTTAAAAAATTATAAAGAAAGAGTGCAAATCAAGAAAAAAACAAAACCAGAGGATGAAAAAAAGAATTGATTCTATATGCTGTATTTTTTAACTTGTTTTAAAATTAGATTTTCCATGGGCATATTCCTGCATGTTATTTAAAAAGTTCCCATGACAATGTGCTTAACATTTGTAATTAACATGTTAATATAAGTTAACTTTCTTTTTTTTACATGAGGAATAAATTTGGATTGACTTTTATATTAAGGAAAATAAGCTGAATATATATCTGCTACATGTACAATGCAGGTGCGTGATATAATGTGATTAGCTTCCTAGTGCTTTGTTTTTACAAGTTTTAATTGCATTTTATCTACAGAAACTTATGTGAAAACTCACACTTGTTCTGCAGAATCAAAATGTTTTAAATCGAAGAATGATGTAGGGGTATTTCAAAGATGTGCAATTCACTTTGATTTGTTTTGTATTTTCCATAAGTCAAAGGCTCATTCCTTCAAAGTATTTCAAATGATGAATACATTGTGAAAATCAAGAATAATGATTACTACTTAAAGGCAATACCTAACGTGTTTAGGAGATGACAGCTGGTGTCATCAGCTTGAAAGCAGAAAACTGTCAAGAAATAATTTATTTTGAAATATGATTATTTGTTGAGGTTGAAGTGCACAAGACCTTTAGCCGAAAGCTGCTAGAGAGTAGGGCTGGCAAGGAAAAAGACTGAGCCATGTTAAGACAAAAATTATGCAACTATCATGTGTACATGGAATATGACAAACATGGCTGCAGCATAAAGGTCTACTTGCTACAAAAAAGAAATCAATTATTTGATTAACCAAGAAAGCTAAAACGTGTTCACCCTCACCACATCCCCAAAATCTAGTTAACAATCAAAATACAGGTTTGTCAATGACTATACTGTACAAGTGTACATTGTTGTCCTCAATTTATTGACGACATATTGGGAGAAAATCCCAGACAAATAATTGTTGTATCTCTATGATACTTCATACAAAAAGAAACTGATGATACAACCTGCACATACACAAGATCTACAAACTCTTGGGGTGGACGTAATATGCAGCCCGGTCAAGTTTTTCTATGTGGTGCGTATCTTCCCTGCCACGTAGTTTTTATCTATGACTGGCTCCTGAAGAAACATGTGTAGGCAGCGCTCGCTTTGAGCGAGAGGATGGCCAGAAATTCTAAACAGTGCAAAGAAAAGTGCAAAATTATTTGTCATTTCTTGAAGAAATTCAGAAGATGTCTGCAGAGTTGCCATGGTTAGCCTTCACTTGAACAATTGTAGGCAAACACGATATGTGCACAAAACTAAACAAATGCAGTTCAACTTGTCTGTTATAAGTCTAAGTTCCAGTTTTTTTAATATTCTGTTTAACACTATCATAAATTCTCCATGTTGATAAAAGTAATTTCCATAAAAACTAAGCATTAAAATCTCATTCTTTGAATGACAGCATAAAGTACTCACTTGTTTACAAATGATTCAAGGCCCTGACGTCGATTCTCAATGAAGCCATCTTCAAAAATACCATCATCGTTTCTAAAAGGCAACTGTAACTTCAATGCTTTACCAGGTAATGGTGGAACTACAATCTATGAAAATAAAACAGAGCCATTCATCTTGATTTCAGTCATTATTCCAACAAACAATTCTCAAAAAGAAATTAAAACATTTCTTGAAAATTTAAGTTACATTATCAAACTCAAAGGAAAAAAGAGCAAGCACTTCAGTTCTTTTAAAAAGTGACTGTAAAATTTGACTGTGTGAGACTCGGTCAAACCTCAGTTCCATTAACAAAAAGCCTTGGATAGATTTGTAGGCCACAAATCCTAATGCAATCCCAAATGACACTCACTAAAAATTATTGTTTTGTTTCCTCAGGGTTGGAACTAAGCTATTACAAGTAATTAGGAGTGGACATTCTATCAACAAATTGTTTCCAAAAAACAAATTATTAACGCCATACATTTTGAGTATCTTATCTTCGACAAAAAGTTAAATAACGAGCCAGTGGATTGAGACATTTAAGCTTCTACTTTCAATGAAATGTACAAGACGTACCTTGCTATCTCTTTCTAGCTCATTCCTAAGCCACTCAAAATCACTGTATCTCCGTCGAACAGAGGATTCTTTCAGCTTAAAAACAGGAAGATTAGTCTGTGGGAAAAAGAGCATTGTGTTCATTTTTAAAAAGCAAACAACTTTTTTCATCATCTCATTGCCTTACTATTAACTATTTCCCCTAAAAGATACGATTTGTGTGTGTTTCTCACTTTTGAACCTTAATACAAAGTCACAGAACAATGGAAATATAAGCTTGTGAACGCGCCAAAGAGTGGGCTAGTATAACTAGATTGAGCTGGCTTAATAATAGCGTTTAGTAACACTTAGCCGGTACCGGCACCACATCCACTATCTATTTTATATGATTTTATTACCATCATATCCAAATGATGATCAGTTTGAAAGGGAGGCTACACCTGAGCAATTTACAGGTCAAATTAGCCTTTTGGCTTTTGGCAATTGTTGTTATGGGAAATCATTCACAAATTCATTTGTTTCCAAATCCTACATTCAATGATTTTCATCACTTGTGAGGCCAGGATATGTTTTATGAGCATCTGCCATGATGTCTGACTCTAAATCTGATGATTGTTGTAAAACATTATTCATTAAACAACTGAGCTGAGATTTGAGAATAAATTATGAAAACACAACAATTGAGAGAATTATTGTTGTCTCCAACATAAAGGGCTACACAAATGGGTTGACAACTGTTGTAGTGAATGTAAATGCAGTTAATTTCTATGCATCCAGATAACATCATCCCCAACTTCAATTCAAGCAATGTGGAAACAAATAGCGGCGTCCGGAAAGTGGGCACCACCCCATTGGCATAACAATACACACACTGGTCAAAGTCAAAGACTTTAAAAACAACACCCACCTTCATCCGGACTTCATAATCGGTATATCTCTTCTTTCCAATACCGTGTGTCTCTGGATTTAACAGATCTATCTCAAGGAAGTTTGCCGGTACTGCATACGCGTCGTCTAGGGTCTGTTTCTTCGCCCCAAGGCGCCGTGTATCGGCATTTGCTGCGGCCGCGGCTGCTGCCTTCTCGCTTTCGTCCGCCATGCTGAAAATATTAAAGTGCGATGAACTTCGCTTCGAAATGCTACGTACAATGTGCTAGCGTTCTCCATTTTCAATATAGGGGTGTTAATTAAAGTACAAAGGGAGAAAAGGTGAACAGGGTGGATATAAAGGAATGAAATAGCCATACAAATACTACAATTTATGTTTTAAAATATAATTCTATCAACAATTGGGTTTTTTGAAACACTTGTTGTGCCTAAATGAATATTAGTAATATATTTTGAATTTTACCTACAAACAAACACCCATTTAAAGCATTGACTGGTTCAAATTGTTTAACCTTTTGACCTTTCGTTTTCTTGGTCGCAATGTGTCCATTCTCGTCCTCTACTGTAAACCGGTGAAATATTTTGTCTTCATTTCTTCTTTTGCGGTCTTTTTGTTTGACATATGACTCATGAACAAGGCATTAATGCTTTGTTCGTTAGAGGAGGATCTATTCTCTTGTAGAGGTGAGATATTATATTGAAAAAGTCAAGTTTGGTTGTAATTTTGTTTTATGGCTAATCGCAGCTCAGCAGGTGAACTTGAACATGTTGAACAACTTAACTTGTTATGCAATTTGCAACTTTCCTGAAGTCATTTACTTGTTGTTACTTGTTTAAATAATCCTTTTGCAGCCCAATTTGGACTAAACTGGGATGTTGTGGAAAAGTGACGTCAACAGTCAGGTGGATAAGGTGCCAAAGAAAAGAGAAAAGTGCACTATTTACAGGTGCAGAAATAAGGAAAAGAATTTGATGCTCAGAGAACAATGTTGTGCTGTGTATATTGTTGTACTTTATTTCTACGATATGTTTCTAGGGTGAACATTTTTACCCATATTGTACTTGTTATGTGTATAAATTAGTATTAAAAAGTAAAGTATTTCAGATAGTAAACATGGCCTACTAGTCTACTTAGTATTTACATCATTTACATCCTGTGTTAGCCCAGGTTGGACTCCTCGTTGCATACAACGCGACAGAGTCCAGGATATAAAGGTCCCGTACCATTGCGAAAAAATTTATAACAAATTTTTTTCATATTTTTACCTTTTTGAGGAAGCTGAAACTTGACTCACATATTCCTTGTGTCCTAAACCTTACGCCTGCTCTATTCAGAATTGCAAATTATATCCTTGGATGACATTATTGTGAAAATAAAATGAAAAATTTACGCATTCTCTGCGACAGCCTAAACTGACAAGACGTGAATGCTTCAGCGCATGTGCGTCCTCAGACACGCCCACAAATCTAATGTGCTTTGCATGCCGCACATGAGCTTTAACGGTCACTTGGTACACGATGGTCACAACGCCAGTACACAACTCGGACTTATTTTCGGAAATAATGTCATCCATGGATGTATTTGTTAGTTGTGAACTCATCAAAAGTGTAGTTAGGACACCAAGAATGTATGACTGGAGTTTCAGCTTCTCAAATCAGGTAAAAATATGAAAAAACATTAGCTCAAAATATGTTCGCATTGTAGAGGAGCTTTATACCCAAGACGTCAGTGCAGTGGCACAATGTACAAACCAAAGTGTACTACTATCAATGTCATTCACTTAATGAATATTGACTCAACTGTGCAATTTGTTTCAATTTTCCTACAGGTGCATGAACATCTGATGAAACTAGTTTTGTAAACTAAATGCAGTTAGCCTGGTACAGTGCTAGTAAACTGAACAATCTTGATATGTTGACTGTATATCAATAGAATAGCGAAAGAGGTCAGAGGTCAACATGCTCAACGTCGTTAAAGAAGTTATCTTGCAGCCTTCAGCTACTCCAGTACTGTGCAGAGGATTATTTCAAAAAGCTAGGCTTCCACATCGGGACTGTAAGCATCTGTACTGGTTGCCGACTAAAAAGTACAACAACAAATCCTAAAAGAACAGCGAGTAAGTCTTATTATTTAAAAAAGTTTCCTGAACTAGCCACCAAGCTATTTCATGTGGTTATTGATAATAATTCAGCAATAGGTCATCGTCATGAATCTGATATTTTCATATTAATTTTATTGTTTTTTCTTTTGAACAGCATCCACATACTTCAGTGAGACGATATCATCCGAAAACATAACCTACACTCAACACCTGAGCAGTAAGACGAACAGAGTGAAAAGGCAAGAAAGACCAGGTCCGTTGTCTGCATATGACAGCTTGATACAACAGGGTGATCTCAATGAAGATGCTCATCAGAGGACGATAGTCAAAAGTCTACAAGATTTATTTGACAAGATATCAGGATATCGGCCAGCACAGCCTGGCCTCTTTCAAAAGGTACAGATTTATCGTGCAAAAATGGCCTTGAATGGGAACAATCTGTCGTCTTCCATTGCTGAGAATATTGTTGTATTTTTGTTGATGTTCATCTTTCAAGTAATGGACTTGGCCCAATTGTTTCTCTCCAATAAGAAACACAGGAATATATTTTGTGTTTGTCATGTAGTATTGACAATCAGCAGCTCAGCACAGTACGAGGAGGGAAAGTAACTTCACAGAAGTAAATGTCAGTAGTTTGTCTTGTTTTTGTAGTTATTAGGAAAAGCTCCCGGTGCTGGACCCAAAGGGTTGTATCTGCATGGCAGTGTGGGATCAGGCAAGACGATGCTAATGGACCTATTCTATCAAGATGTAAAAGTCGACCGTAAGAAGAGGACTCACTTCAACTCCTTCATGCTAGATGTTCACTCCAGTAAGTAACTCTCTTAATTATAAAACGATCTTGGAAGTACTGACTTGGAATAAAATATTTCAGTTTTAACTCGAGTTCACTCATTCGTAAGTAGGAGGTTGCTACATAGATGTGTAATTCTTAAATACAAAATTAATGACACTTCATTAGATATTATTTTTGAGTGTTGACCTTTGTGCCATTTTCTGACCAATTGATTCTTTAAGTCGATGAGTAGTTTATTATTCTAAATTGTTTTCCTAATATTTTGTATCTTCTTCTCCAAGGAATTCATGAGGTGAAGAGACAGATCCCCAGGAATCATGATAGTCACAAGCCTCGTCCCTTTGATCCCATCTCACCTGTAGCTAAGGACATCAGTAGCGAAACATGGCTACTCTGCTTTGATGAGTTCCAGGTAAGGCTTTTGTATACCTTTGTTGCAAGGGAAATTTTTGTGAAATTCCCTCTTAGTTAAGATGTGCTTGCTTTGCATGAAGAACATAATTCAGTTTCTGGATGCTATCAGTTCCTCTTACATGCATTGTTCAATGCAATGTTCAGAGCAGACAATTTAATTATGTTTATGTGTGCATTGTTTGATTTTTGTCCCTCCCGTATGCCCTCACTTTCGGTACTTTATGGAGACCAAGGACAAAACAAAAAAGGGAAAACAAAAGGTCTCCACATGGAATTTCTAAAGGCCTGGGTGCTCCACAAGGAAATTTGTTTACAAAGTCTATGTGAAAAAGAGTGCTCCTCAAGGATGCATTTCTAAAAATGTGTGAATTGAAATGTATTATAAATTAAATTGTATTGATTTTACTAACTGTATTTTGTTCCCTTCATTGAATAATTCTGTTCTTATTTGGTCACACTGATGGTTACATTTTTAATGTTGAATGTATGTTATTGTCTTTTCTTTCATACTATAATTTGTTTTTCATTTAGAAACATATTTCATGAATGTTGTCATGCAACAGCAATTATTGACTTTTGTTGTACAATGGATTTAAAGTTATGACCATTGATAACTTTACTGATACTGGTATATTTTGTGCAATATCCTTTATTTCTCTGTAATTTACTATACAATTTATCACACAGATTTGACAAATGTTTTGACACTCCACTCTTGCATATATTGCTAGTGATATCGAATGTATTGCTTTTTTAAAATTTAATCTTGAGGCTCATTCCATAAGCTGAACTTTATTAGTTCTTGTGTACAACTCCCAACATTGATTTCTTACTTTCGTTTTGTTACTGATTACTTTCATGTTGTTGCTGTATGTAATAAAAGCAAATGTTTAAGTTAACTTGTGATAATCAAAAATTAAATATTTGCTTAAAACTTATTTAATAAGTGGTCTCTTACACTCCTTGTTGACAGGTGACTGATATAGCAGATGCCATGATCGTAAAGAGATTGTTTACTGAGCTGTTTGACAACGGAGTTGTTGTTGTGGCAACATCTAACAGAGAGCCGGATGACTTGTACAAGAATGGACTTCAACGCAGTAATTTTGTTCCTTTTATTGAAATATTAAAGGTAATAACTCGGCACTATGAGGAAGGAGGGGGTTGATCAGCTAAAATTATTTCACCTAGATAAAAAGTGTTATATTTTCGCTGTGTTATCAGAAGTCTTGATAAAGGTTTTATTCACTGATTGACATTTTGTTTATATACTAATAATCATAGGAATATATTAGGCGCTTTTAAACCCATTGAGCCAAAGCGCCTCACTTTTTTACTACACATTTTCATTGGGATTTTGGCTTGAGATGTTGTATGGCCTTGACTTGATTGATTCATTGGGCATTAAGCATTTCTGTAACCATCTCAACTCATGCAGAGTATGCAGCTTCAATTTATGCAGCACAGGCAGCCAATTGGGTGCACAAGCTGCTAGTTAATTACATCAACAATTTCTACCCTCGCATGTACCCATTTACTCCTGAGTGATGAGAAGCAATTGTATTTGAGTGTCTTGCTCCCGGACACAAGTGTCATGAGCGGGATTTGAACCCACACTCTGATGACTCAACCATTAGATCTTGAGTGTGGTGCACTGAACCACTCGTCCACGACGCACTACATATATTGATGAGTTTTTGTACGATTTGTATTTTCAGAGTCATTGTAATAGGCTACAACTAGACTCAGGCATTGATTATCGAAAATTAGGTAAGTTGGTTTTCTGTGATAATTGTTTACTTTTATCCACGCAATTAGATACAATAATAGCCAAGATAAAGGATGAATGAAAAACCATAATTTAACTGCATACCATTAGCTACATGTTAACAAGTGAAAGTGAAGTGCTTTTGACAGAAGCAAACACATTCTAACTTTAATTTTACTTGCAGGATATGGACAGACTAATAAGCATTTATTAACTCTATGTATATTGATTTAATTTGTTTTTCAGAAGCCATTGAAAGAGGCCAAGTATTCTTTGTAAAGAGTCAGTGCAATGCTGATGAGGAAATGGACAGAATATTTGAAAGCTTGGCACAGAGAGAGGATGCTGGTAAGTAATGCAGACAACATTTTGAAATTATGGAACTGAAGTAGTGTCGTGGCCAAGTGGTCTAGTGCACCGAACTCAAGTTCTGGTGGCAAAAACATAGGGGTGTGGATTCAAATCCCAGTCATAAAACTTGTGTCCTTGAGCAAAACACTTGACTGTAATTGCTTCTCTCCACCCAGGAGTAATTGGGTACCTATGTTAGCAGAGTTGGTTCTTGTGCTTGGGTTAACTTGATGTGTTACATACTTGGCAGCAAAGATTGTGTACAACCCCAGGTAGCTGAGAAGGTTCAAGGAATGAAATATATAGTATGGTGACATGAGTAGTAATAGTTAGCGTGTCATGGCCGAATGGTCTAGTGCACTGGACTTAAGTTTTGATGGTTAAGTCATCGGGTGTGGAATTAAATCTCGGTCATGACACTTGGTGTCGTTGAGGAAGGTGCATTACTATAATAAATTAGGGGTAAAAATGGGTACCTGCAAGGGTAGAGGTTGATATTGTGTTTGAAAAAGCCTTTGGAGCACCCTGGTAGCTCGGGGATGTATACTCCCAAGGGAGCTGAGAAAGATTACAGAAATTGTATTGGGCAATAATTTAAAGTGCATTGATGCATTATTGTAAAATGCGCTATTATTATAAGAACTGGGTATTTTTAGTTGTTATCAATATCAATAGTAATTTACTGTCTGGTCTTAGATCATTGTTAGTCATTTACTGTTTGGCCTTGGATCAATGTTGGAATCAATCCAAAATCGTAAAAAATGTAAAATGCGCTATTATTATAAGAACTGGGTATTTTTAGTTTTTATCAATATCAATAGTAATTTACTGTCTGGTCTTAGATTATTGTTAGTCATTTACTGTTTGGCCTTAGATCAATGTTGGAATCAATCCAAAATCGTGTTTCTTGTCTCTTTGTTTCAGTTATTCTTAGTAGAACCATCCATCTTATGGGCAGGGAATTGAGAATACCAATAGCATGTGGACGAGTTGCAAGCTTTTCATTCTCTGATCTATGTGAAAAGGTAAGATCTATTTCAGATTGTTTATTAATATCCATCAGGATAGCCATGTGAACCATTAGGAAAAGAGCCTGAAAAATCTGCAAAAACATTTTTGTGTATTTTTTCTTGTAAAATCGTCACTGGCCCTAATAATTTTTCAGAAGTGTGTACTGAAAATGATTGATAATATGTATGCATTGTATTGTTACAATGTTGCCTGTGTAAAATTGGCCAGATGTCAATCCAGGAAACAGGCTAGATTGTTTTTCTGCATTAGGTTTGAAGAAATATGGAGGAGGTGCAATGTAATGTGATCCCCATATAAGAAAGGAATTGTAGAGTCTTGTGTTCGAAAGGAATCAGTTTAAGGTAATGAGTGAAATAGGTTAGACTTGAAGACAGAAAAGTTTTCCTTAAGAAATAGGTTCAACCTAAGGAAGAAAAGATACACTGTAATGAAAGAATAGATTTGACACGTTGAAGGAGTAGGTTCAATGTAATGTAAGAGTAGGTTTGAAGGAAAATGTACACTGTAATGAAGGAATAGGTTTGATCTGTTGAAAGAGAAGGTTCAATGTAACGTAAGAGAGTAGGTTCTAGGAATGAAGGAAAATAGAGACTAATGAAGGAAGAGTAGGTTTGACCTGTTTCAAGGAAAAGGTTCAATGTAATGTAAGAGAGTAGGTTTGAAGGACTAAAGGAAAATGTAGACTAATGAAGGAATAGGTTTGACCTGTTTAAAGGAGAAGGTTCAATGTAATGTAAGAGAGTAGGTTTGAAGGACTAAAGGAAAATGTAGACTAATGAAGGAATAGGTTTGACCTGTTTAAAGGAGAAGGTTCAATGTAATGTAAGAGAGTAGGTTTGAAGGACTAAAGGAAAATTTAGACTAATGAAGGAATAGGTTTGACCTGTTTAAAGGAGAAGGTTCAATGTAGTGTGAGGGAGTAGTTTTGAAGGAATGAAGGAAAATGTACACTGTAATGAAGGAATAGGTTTGACCCCTTGAAAGAGAAGGTTCAATGTAACGTAAGAGAGTAGGTTCAAAGGAATGAAGGAAAATGTAGACTAATGAAGGAATAGGTTTGACCTGTTTAAAGGAGAAGGTTCAATGTAATGTAAGAGAGTAGGTTTGAAGGACTAAAGGAAAATGTAGACTAATGAAGGAATAGGTTTGACCTGTTTAAAGGAGAAGGTTCAATGTAGTGTGAGGGAGTAGGTTCATAGGAATGAAGGAAAATGTAGACTAATGAAGGAATAGGTTTGACCTGTTTAAAGGAGAAGGTTCAATGTAGTGTGAGGGAGTAGTTTTGAAGGAATGAAGGAAAATGTAGACTAATGAAGGAATAGGTTTGACCTGTTTAAAGGAGAAGGTTCAATGTAATGTGAGGGAGTAGGTTCAAAGGAATGAAGGAAAATGTAGACTAATGAAGGAATAGGTTTGACCTGTTTAAAGGAGAAGGTTCAATGTAACCTAAGAGAGTAGGTTTGAATGAATGTGAAATTGACTGCTAGCCTCCTAGTCAGAATATTGATTCTTAGTTAGTAGACTGATCTACCAGACGCTACGCTAGATCCCTGTCCTGTAGCATAAAACAAGAAGAAAAGACCACTGTAATTGTCAATATGATTAGTACTGCAAAATACATAAACCTTCACAAAGACAACTATGCTTTTTTACTGTGTAAAGCCGTTAGGGGCTGCTGACTACCTGGCTATTGGGCGTGAATTTGATACAGTCTTTATACGAGACATCCCCCAGATGTCTCTGAACATGAAGACCGCTGCCAGACGATTCATTACATTGGTTGACAATTTCTACGATAACAAGGTAATTATAAACATGTACCAACTTTTTTCATTACAAATTTGAAGATAGACTGATTCTATCCTGTAGTAGTCTGTTGTTTTGTATGCTCAATTATTATCTTTTTTTAAAGGAGTGCAGTTGATTAAAGGAGTGTAGTTTATTAAAGGAATGCAGTTGATTATGATCAAATATGGGAAAGTTGGCTTGCAAAAAACAAATCCAATTTTGGAGTTGTATCATTTATGAAAGTTTATGATGGCAAAATTATGTTGTTAATTCAATTTTGTAACGTGTGTGTTCTGTTTCATAGGTGAGACTTGTGTGCTCGTCCGATGCAGAACCAGAGCAACTGTTTGCAACAAGTAATTTGACCCAGCGTGACCTTGACGATCGTAGGATGCTCATGGATGACCTCAATATAAGTATGGTGAGTATTCATGAATTCTTCTTTGAAAGTTGTGTGTCACTTTCTTTGCCACTAGAGGGCTCCCTTCAGATATAATTTCTATAATGTGTCTTACAACCTTAACTACCACAAGAGGGCTCCCTTTAAATTCGCTGTCCAAACCATTGACCAGAGCAAGTCGCAATTTTTTTCATGCAGGATGTCGGTAGTTCATCAGCAAGTATATTTACTGGTGAAGAAGAACTGTTTGCCTTTGAGAGAACAATTTCAAGATTGACTGAGATGCAAACGGAGGAATACTGGCAGAGTAACATGGAGACAGACCAAGCTGTGAGGAAGGAAGAGTTATGATAAAAGCTATCAATTCTCCCCAATTTTAGTTTTTTTCCTTAAATGTGTTGTAGCATTTTTATGATCACTATTAAATGAGAACTTCCCCAAGGAGTTGTTTGGACTATCCCACTTTGATATACGGGTTTGACGGAAAAATTGAAAAGGATTGTAAAAATCGTGTTAATTTACATGGCTGATAAAAGTAGGAAAGTGTCGACTCCTTCATCCCTCTTGATCCTCAATGCTACAGTAAGGTGAACCAGGGGTCGATTTCACAAAGCACTAAGATTCATCTTAAGATGAGTTGTCATTATTACCATGGTAATTTGTATTGTGACATCACACTTTGCTTAGCAATTAAGATTGATTCACATCTTAGCTCTTTGTGAAATCGACCCCAGGACTGCATTGTGATTATTATACAACAATAGTACAATGCACCCCTAGCTCATGCAAAACTTTACACCCCTTCCCATATCAGTTACAATTTCCCTTTAGTTTTAGATGCTTTGAGAAAGTGTTGACATAAAGTAAAAACTTTTCTTCATTTTTTCTTTCATACTTCGTCCCACCAGAAGCATTTGAAGGGAGGTGAATTCCCCCTTTCCCCCCTAAGCCGAACTGGTAAAATCCCTTCAAACCCTAGCAACCTGAAGACATTCTAGCATTGAAGATATATCTTGAAAACATGACTGGAAAAATTTGCACTGAAGTTGAACCTTTTTATGAATTTCCTTATTTTACTGTTGAATTTAACACTTTGCGCTTGCATTGAAATAACTTTCTGATGCAGTTTGTGAATAAAATTATTTTAACAATGAAAGTATCTGTATTATCAAATGAGATTTTTGAATGGAAGATGTTTTTAAATAACTTGGTTTTTATTTATTGCAATAAAGTTTGGGCAACAAATGGCCAATAAACTTGTGTTGATTTGTTTTTTAAATTGACCTAGTTTCTTTAAAAAAAACTGTTTGCCAAAAAGGAGAAGGTGTGTTAAAGATGAGAACAATTTTTTTTATTTACAATCTCTAAGCACAACTACTTAAAGGAAACTTAAAAATAAAATAAAAACACTGTAAACATGTAATATCTTAGTAACAAAACAAAGTCTTTATTTAGAAATCCTCCAATATCAAATCTAAAAGGCACTGTCGGTTGTCCAAAAGCCGGCTCTTTAGGGAACCCACTTTTTTTCTTATCACTGAGTAACGAACACATCGTTAAAATATTGAATAGCTTCATCTTTATTGTATAAAAACTATTTACACTATTATTCACATTCATCTAATTAAGTTTTTAACACAGGAAATTTTGTCGCTTAATACTGTGCAGTTTAGATTGTCTCTACGAAAACATAACAAATTGAGGCCATTTCCGAATTGACGGCTACGGCTATGGCTGGATCGTCGTGTCTTCATGTGTTGAAGTATAGGACGTCCCTGGCAACACCCTTAGCAACAGTCGTAGCCGTAGCCGCCAATTCGGATATGGCCTTAGGATGCTCGCAATAAATTAGGGCTAAATGATCATGCTATGAATACGTGTACACGGTTGAAGATTATGCCAAATTTCTATTAGGAGGTATTATTTATTTTTTTGGCGCAACTTTGTTTGACTTGTTTTTAGGTTTAAAAAGTCAAAACGGTGAAGTCTTGATGCTGACAATCTTATGTACCTTCATAGCAATGAAGTCACCTGTCTGCCATAGTGGGAGGCAGTATACCTGGTTAAGAACAATATAGCTCGTAACCAACTTTGATTGTGTGGACCATGTGTGGACCGGTACCCCAACCCGTAATAATCAAATGATATTTAAAGAAATCTGTGCTGTCCAATTTCATCGTACTAGCTTACATTTTTGAAAGCATCTCTGATGAGAGAGATAAACAAATTTGATGATAAAGGTACAACTGCGTTATGAATCAGAAACACCAGCTTACACTAATGGCAAGAAAACTTGTCTACGTCTTGGATAATCTAACCTGCATTCTGAGAAATATTCTATTAATTTATACTTAATTAATTGTTAACAATGTGTCTTCATAGTAACAGTCTGAATGGGCCAACACTTTCTTGTTGTGATCAAGATATAGTAGGAATGTTAAAAATCAGTGCATATACTTTAATATTGTCATGTCCAGTGGGTGAGTTAAGATTCACGGTGATGGGCTTAAATGCTAGCAAATGCAATAAGGTTGACTAAAAAAATACACATGTTAAATGCTTTTCCTTATAAATATCATTGAATGTAAAAACCCGTCCGCTTTACAATTGAATTATATCAGCAACCCAAATTTAACATAATCTTTGGAATCGTAAATGTTTAAGGCACTTAACTTTGGCTTGAAATTATATACCGGTAATATGCCTCGACGAATGTTTTCAGAATTCGTGGGCTTTATACAAATCACACAGCAGTCTACTCATAGGCATCGAACCAATGGTCTGGCGGAAGAATAAGGTCTCGAGAGTGCTGGGTCTGACGGCTCTTAGGGTCGGTAGGAGCAGCAAAAGCTTCCCAAAGCGGAAGGGTTGGGTCGGGTGTCGGAGTGTGATGTATTTGCTGAGGGTCAGTTGCGACTGGTCTTGGAGACTAGCAACGGAGGAGGTCTCATGGACACCGGAGACGTCTGTGTGTAAAGAGCATGAACATTTATTGAGGACATTAGTGTTGTTTCCACATGAAATATTCACCAGTGTGTTTGTCTCTTTTTCAAATGCGCCTTTAGATATTTTTGCCCAACAAGTGAATGGATAACACTCTAACCACTCACCTGTCTTGAAGACGACAATTCCCTTGAGGCATGCATATTCAGTAGCGTCTACCTCTAACTGTCTCAGCTTAACAATGATTTCTTCAAGCACTCTTAGCTCGCTGGAGATTGCTGCAAATTTTTCAGCCGGTGTGTTTTCTGGTGACATACCTGAAGAAATTGTTGTAACTTGTTATTTTCGGTTTTGGAAAGAGAAATCACGTTGCTTCTTTATCTACAGTTTTGTGGGGGCCGTAATTTGTTTTCAAACACAAATTGTTTCAGTCTAATCTGTGTTTTGTATACTTAGTCAAATTTTGAGAAATCAAAATTTTGTTTCTTTGTTAATTTCGTTTTGGTTAAATCTAAAAATGTTTAGTTTGGCCAAAATGAATGTCAAATGTTATACCTGTAGCATTCATTAGAGCTGTAGCGTCCATTGTCATATGCCACTGTGCTGCACCAAGTATGAAGAGTTCCCTCCACCCTTCCTCTAATAACAGCAACTGAAAACAAACCAATAATAACATGGCTTAACCTTCTACCACAAACATCTGAGACCATTAATGGAAAAACACAAGGCTTCATTTTTCATTTCCCCTCATAACAAGAAAATATACCCTGGACCTTTATGCGTCAAATAATGAACTGTTCACACCTACCCAGCTCAAACGCTTTTTTGGCATCAATTGAAAATAAAGTACGTGTAATTATATTGATGAATGATCTACATGTAATTAGGATTATGCTAAATGATGGATATTCTGACGTCTGGTTCAACGAAGGTATCCATTGATTTATGTCAGTCCCAGTGTAGATCTATATAATGGTAGTTTCTCACGGTGGTATTAATTGCACAACACATGTCATTAGCTGCAATGCCACGTGTGAAAAAGTCTATGAGATCTTATTACCAATGTGTAATTAGTTTGTGTACAGGACATTTGTCGATATCCATTAACTTTCTAGTAAAAAGGTTTTTCAGCGTGTACCAAGAACTACTGACGTCATTTTGGTTATTCACATTCTGTCCATTGAGCGAGATATTATTGACGAGCGTGAACGATGCCGAAATTTGTATAAATACAAAACAAAAAGTAAATCCCGAAGCAGAATGTGAAAGCAATCGTAATGTTGGTGTCTTACCTGATCTCTGAGAGGTAGTGATACAAATGCAGGTACATTTTTGGCCCACTTGACACTCATAAATAGCAGTCTGGCAGCTGTCTCACACACCGTCTCCACACTCGTGTGAATTGGTCGGATGTAGTCTCGGGGATAGTGCTGAAATTTTAAAGAAGATTCTGAATGAATGTTTTGATAATTTGAACGAAATTTTATGGAATTTGTTAAGAAACTTTACTATTTGAATAACAGCATTTTCACCGTGAACGACTTCCATTCTGTACAATATAAACGTGTTACAAAGCAGTTTCATTGGTCTTATAATGCAGTATAAAGAGGCTAGTAAATGATTATTGCAGCCCCATTTGCGTTTATTGTTTGATGGATGCTGACATTGACAATTTTAACTCGTAAGCTTACCTTCGGTGTTGGGTAACACGGGAACGGCCCGGCTGGCAGGGCATACTCTGGCGTGCTGACAAGGAGTGTTCCGTACGCCTCCACTCCACCTAGCGGGCTAATCACGGTCTGCGCATGGGGGGAATAAGCAGTTACCAACGGACCTGAGACATCGTTGACGGCTGCTGCTGACTCCTTCAGATATAACGCCATTTGTTTCCTAATAGTTGAGTTTCGTGGCCCTCTCTCGTGTTGAACGGCTGATAAGACAATTTAAAATAATTGTTATAAATTGTATGTATTGTCATGGCATTTGTGTCTTATTATGATTTGTCACAACAATTTTTGGGGGGATAAAGTCATGTTGACCCCGAAATAATATTGACTTTAAAAAGAAGCAGTATGGCAGGCTGAAAAGAGTTATTTCAACATTACGTGTAAACACCATTACGACAGAAAAAAAAATAATACATGATGAAATAAATCTTTTTTTCCTATAAAAAATTAATATAACGAAATGAAACCAGCTTAATTCACTTGTTGAGGTATGCCGGTCTTTGGTTAAGGACCAGGTCTCTTTGGAGGGTGCCTTTGGGGAGCATTGTCCCAGTCAGTACAGGACTGTTTATGCAGCTGGCATGTGCCTCTCATGCGCCCGTCTTCCTTTTCACGAAGCCCGGGGAGCGCTGCACAAAAGACGGGTAGATTTTTTGTCCCTTTTCGACGGAGAAAATCGGAAAGTTGACAACACTGTGTTGATTTTTACCCCATGATACAATTTGTAGGTGCAAAGGGAATACTTCTGAGCATTTTGTCTTGGGTAGTTACTTAACCCAGTTCTTTTATACTTTCATTGGGTTAGTGTTTCACTAAACATAACAATAGCAACAGGTGAAGACACAAACATGTCAGCTTCAGCTTCATAGTAAGAATGGTTACTATAAATAGTTGATGTAAATCATTTTCTGAAACAGTGTCTTTTTATTGTGGATAAACATGAAATTTCTAGTTAAATGCACAATACTTTTTTGTAACCGTCTCTTCGTACGCGGCTTGTCTTACATTTACCTATAAACCTCTCCCGACCCTGCCAGTGCTCTCCAACATTTCCAATATTTTGTCATGCAAGTGAATTGTTTTTATACCGGTAAATAAAAACGTGAATCCTTATAACATGAAACTTACCATCTTTGTTCATGTCGACTTGGATACATTTTTTGAGGCGACATGCCCTGCACTGGTTCCGATGGGTCTTGTCGATGGGGCACGGTCCACCACTACGGTTCTTACACGCATAGGTACGATTACGCCGAATGCTTCGCTTGAAGAACCCACTGCAGCCGTCGCAGGCGTACACCCGTAGTGCTTGCCGGAACTACGGTCACCACACACCTTGCATGGGATGTCCAGTATACGACCTGGGGAAAATATTTTAAAAAATGAGAAATTAGTTAATCCCATTACACACAAAATGCAAATGACCATTGCCTAAACATCATAAGTGACACGAAGAGGGCGTGTTTGCTGCGTAAAATGACTCCTAAATTTGTTATATTCGATTATCAGCTGCCTTTGGACATCAAAATCATTGAAGTTTCAGAATTGAAAAAAAAAGTTTTAAAAAGATTACAAATTAGTGATGAAGAGAAAATGTGAAGTGGTTTGGGCCATTGTAATTAGATCACATAGTATTAGGATTGTTTTTAAGCGCAAGGGTGCGCTGCGGGAGAAATACACTATCATTGCCATTGCTTCATATATGGTTTATAAATGATGTATCCAAACTTGTGAGGAAAATATCCTCATAAAAATATATGTATTTAAACTATTTCGATTGTACAATATTTTGAGACCACTCAGTTTCATCTGTAATCATAAACCTACGGAATCTGGCAAAAATGTTCCATCTGCTGACTCTCATCCACCCCCCCCCCCTAAATAAAAATATTATCGAATAAAAATAGATGAATTAAATAAAAATGAGTTACAGCAATTTCCTCTGCATCATTGGAGTCATTTATCAACATGAGCCCCCGCCCCCGGTGGTCAGCCTAATTGGGCCCTCATCATTGCCCTATCAAAACCCTCTCGACAAGTACCCTCCACTCACACTCTTTCTTCTGTATGAGGTACCGGTAACCTTGCGCGTCACCGGCAAGCCATGCAGGCCCGAGATCAGTCGAGTGGTCGGGCCTTGAGCCATCGGGCCCGTCAATGATTATCACCCGTTCCTTTGTAATAAGTTGACACCATTTCAGAATTCTGATATTTTGACACTATTGTCACTAAAAAATTGTAAAAAAATGGCAAAGAATCTTGTGTTTTTTCCGAACGCATCGAAGAAACACTTAATTTTATTTTCTTCTAATG
The DNA here is from genome assembly GCA_032158295.1 of Pycnopodia helianthoides. Taxonomy (NCBI): domain Eukaryota; kingdom Metazoa; phylum Echinodermata; class Asteroidea; order Forcipulatida; family Asteriidae; genus Pycnopodia; species Pycnopodia helianthoides. The sequence goes on along the minus strand of CM063252.1, from coordinate 20,367,060 downwards.
TATGCTTTTTTTTTTGATGTTGTCAACGACTTCCATGATAAACTGGCCTAAATTGGCAAAGCGCTTTTGCTCTATCAGAGCTCATCAAAGCCATGGACAAAATGAAATCCTAAAAATGGTACCTTGGTAGAAGGGTTTGGTGAGAGTCTTTTCATAACCCTGTTCTGGAGTAAAGAGGGCCCATAAACTTTGGAGAGGTCCATCTGACCTTCTTTCATCTGTCTTTTTAGGGGAGGTCCTCAACTCAACTGCTGTTCGAGTTGACCACAAAAGATCATCCCTCATTAAGATGAGTTAATAGGTTGACCATTGCTGACGTATGGGGAGTTAGTGTCTCAAAGACGAATGCAAAGCTAGCCCATCTTTACACATTTCACAAGACGGGCTGGGCTAACAATCCTACTTATTTAGCGATTTATCTTAAGAGTTGTTCAAGAGTTTTTGCTAATGCATAGATAAACAAAATCAGGACACCTGTTTTGGACTAGACTTGTCTTTTCCTTTTCTTTCTGCTCCAACTATTAAGATAACCATGCATATTATTTTTGTAATGGCAATTAGAGATACAAACCAATTAAATTCCGGTTTACACTTTAAATTGTAAACTTTTATTTTCGTCAATACTTGTAATCACAATCATTAAGGATGGTTCATAATTATCGTTAAGGGTGATCTTTTACAAAATGTTATGGACCAAGCTCATGGATACTGACTATTACTATTTGCGTGAAATGTAACTCATTTTAGGTGTTGAATACTAGACACCCAACACTCAGATCTCATTACGATAAATTCTTTCACTTTTAGATTGTCTGCCGTTTTCTATGAGCATATTGAGCTGTTATTATGCGGGAAATTTAACAAACAATAACAAAAATGGATACTTAAAACCACTCGCGTTTAATGAAAGGTGTTGCAATTAACTTTTTCCCATTTTGATACCGGACTTTACAACCACTGACTTTGTATGTTATCTTATGACTCTACAAGCAATCTGCACGTTATCTTAGTAATTTGAAAAAGAAACCTAGACAGTGGTCTCACTAACAACAGCACAATTCACTTAATAAGAAAACTCATGATTAATTTGCGTTAATGTCGTCCGTCCATTAAAGGAACATTACAGAATTGGTAAGAAAAAAACTTGTAAAATATACTTTTGATCACAGATTTACATAAAACTTACACGGTCTAATGATGATGACAGTAGAAAACATCCCCTGAAATATTTCTGTCTGAAATGCCATATTTGATGAGAAATGAATACACTAATTTTCCGATTGGAGTTTATTGCTCAGTGAGCGTTTTATTCATTTGTTGAACCTATATGATTTCATGCAAATGTGTAATCGGTTTTTCACTATTTTCTCGTGACCCAGATGGCCGATCGGTCTCAAACTTCTACAGGTTTGTCAGTTTATGTATATGGTGGATTACATAAAGTGCTTACACTGCCAGCAACTGTTTTGTTAGCAACAACCGATTCTGTAATGTTCCTTTAAGAACAACATCATATAAGCCTTACATTTTGAAGCTAGCACATACATTAACGATGTAAACATGTTATACATGAATGTCAGACGAACCTCCAATACCAGTATTGAATATTTGTAATAATTCATTGAACTGAATTGAATTGAATTGAATTATATAAGGTGTGGATAATACTTCCCGAAATTCAAAAAGAAATTCAGTTCATTTCACTTTATTTTATTGGTTACTCTAATAACAGCACATCGAAAATACTGTTTTCAAAGGAAAGTAAGTTCCGCTTAAAATTATAGGTTATTCTTTGTGATATATCTGAATTTGATTTTCTGTGGTATTGATATCATGCTAAATATTATAATATTGAATCACCACGAATTAGTGTATTCAAATAGTATAAGGCCTGTGCTTTTAACCGCAAAAAGTCAGTTTCGATTTCTATTTCTATTAACGCTCGTCTACGTTGCATGTAATATTACCGTTCTATATTTAACTCTTCGTTCTACTCGTTGTCTAAATTAACCTTGGGTCTTAAGATTAGAGCATAATTAGCAATCTGAGTTTGGCAGAGAGTTAAACACTCGACAAGAAACAGACGAGGAAAAAAAGACTGGATTAGACTTAAGATTAACGATAAAGAAGAAAGATTTGGACGGGACATGCACAGAGTAAAGGCGATTTACCGTTAAAAAGCTTTGATAAATAACGTGTGCCCAGTTTAGTCGAAACTCCCACAAAAGCCGTGTTGAGGGCCGAATCATTCGCCTGGATTTGAGCGCCTTTTGCCTTGCCCAGCGTGGTCCAAAAGCCCCTGCATTGTTCCGGGTACACTTAGGGATTTCAGCAAGTCAGTGTGGCAGTAATACCAGGCATTCTTACAAGTTGTATTCCTATTATTTTTCAGGCGTTGACTTCGTCTTAGAAGTTATTAATGACGGGTTTAGCGTCTGAGTATGAAATCCGATTTTTGTTGAGACTCTTTTCTTGGGCTGCGTGTTGTTTCTTTGATGGACGGCATGTTGTGGGGATATAAAGTCGCTCCATTATTCTCTACGGGGCACACACTTTTTCCTCAACTCTAAAATTTTGTATCCATGGAGATCTTTTAACTTCATCACTAGGATCTCAAATTGAAGGCTATACCTTTAATCCATCATGAATTGATGCAAATTGCAGTTAATTTTTAATAAAGATTTTATGACTCAGTGATTTTGTGCTGAAACCCACAAAAGAAATCAATAATCTTCGAGAGTGGTTAGACCGAAACTGATGGTATAAAAGTTTGTATCTCTTAAATTTCTGCCTGATTGATGTGCTGAGATAATATAAGTACGATAAATTAAAACCATGAAACCTTAGTGATTGTCTTCCGTGTTGAACCAAAATCAATCATGGTCAATTTAATTTCCGTAAGTTGTTAAACATAAATTACATTGATGCATGAAAATAGAAAGCAAGCCACGATATAAATATTGATTACTTTCTGCAGCTAACTAATAATCTTTCAGCAGCAATCTATAACGAACTTTCTGCAAAACCTTTTTAGAAGGAGTTTACACATTTAGGCGGGACAGCGGGTAGTTTTGATTCTCCCAGAATTTGTTTCGTTACTGTGCCGTTTATGTGGTTCTAATTGATACAAAATTTGACATCCTTTACACGCCAACAAAAATCTTATATGACTTGCGTTTTTTTTTACCTGACGTCTATTTTCCGTATGGGGCCCGGGTTTCAAAAAGTCGCCTTGAAATCTCAAGATTGCCCTTTTCAGTTTTTAATTGTTGCTCTCAAGATTTTGCACATCAAAACGTCTATGCAAGAGGCTAACAATGAGTTGGTTTAACAATTAAAGAAAAACCACTTCACTAAGCCATCTGATTTGGAATGACTGACAGCTTAGCTTCTGAATCAGAAACTACTTTTCCTGGACTGGAATCTTCTCGAGTAGTTTATTATTCTAGTCCTCAAGTAAACGATAAAGAAAACTTATTCCCTTCAAAACCACAATTATGTTTTGTTCAAACTGTAGATAAGGCTGCATTACCAAATTGAAACACGTGCAGAATACTAAGGTTTTAGTGTTTTTGTTCAACAAACAATAATTGTGCAGATTTTCCCTGGTAGTTTTGATTTTTTTTTCCTGCTTCATAGCTGCCAAATTTCGAATGTGACCAAAGCTGATTCGATGAGCAGTACTACGTGCCTGTAGCAACAGATGTCAGATCCTATTTAAGAGTGGTCATTTAAGTCACTACAGAAGTAAGCATTCCGATTGAGTCAGACCGTAATGGCTAATGCGTTGACTAATGACCAACACGTCACCCTTTGACGGATTCTAAACGCTGGGAATTAACTCTTTGCCAAAGAAATGTTTCGTCTTCTGCTTTTCTTAGAGGATAATAAAGCGGGTAGCCTTCCCCGAGGGAGGGGATCTTCTTTTTTCTTTAAGACGGTGGAGGATCTATGTTTTTAGAGGTGGGAGATGGGAGGGGAGACATGGTTTGAAGGATGTCGACTAGAAAATGGAATATATTTGTCATCTTCAGCTCAGATACACTCTCTTTTATACACAAATTTAGAGACTCTAGATAATTGAAGAGCATACTTTGTGACTTGCTTTCTTAGCGCTTCAACTGAAATATCCTGTGACAAATCGAGCATCGCGGGTCGGCTATAACCATCATGAACCATGAAACTATCGCCACAACTTTTCAAATGATTTAAGTTTGATTGCACATTAAGTTTAATGGGTAGATTCAACTGCTGGTTTTACCTATGCTACTAAAAAGTAGAACTACAACTGTTGCTTAGACTGAAATCATCAACAAGTTAATTTATCACGTGAAACATTATTTGAAGTGTTGAGGAATTACTTGTGAAAGTAAACATGCATCTTTTAAATCCATAAAACTTAATTACTTGTGAAGGTAAACATGCACAGGGCTGATTTACAACACTATCAAAAAGGGAAGATTCGGTAACTATTAAATATGTATGATATCAACAAACAAAACTATTGAGCACTTGTTTTGTAAATCATGTGTGTTATTTTGTTAACAAGTTATTGTGCACGCCTTCTGGTAATTGGAAAGGCAATTTTTCAATTGTTGTTGTGGTGTTTTTTTTAAAGCTGGCTGTAATGAATCTACATTATTATTAGAAGTAATGTTGTAAGCACATCCTGGTTGCATAGAAATTTTCTAAATCCATAAAAGGAAAGAAACCTGGGCTTGAACTAGTGACTCAGAGCCGCAGTGAATCGCAGTAGTTAAGCAGGTGCAAACACAGCTACTGGTGTTACGCGTAGTAGCTACCTCTGCGTGGGTAGCTACCGGTCTTACGCACTCTATCTCAGTACTGCCGGTCTTACGCACGAGTCGCTGCCGTGTTACGCGCTAGCCTTCTGTGTAATAATGTGGTGCATAGTCTAGTTTACCACATTTTTTGAAAGGTTTGTTTAAAATTCTCAGATAAATAACTATAATGACATTGAATAGAATAAACTGAAAACAATTTACATGGTTCTGAAAACTTTTAGTTGTTTTAACGAGTAAGTATTTTTTTAAACGTAATATTGATTAAACCTGACAGCGTTTTACGTTTATTACGGCCTAGTGCAAGTTCGTTGAAATTCAAATACAAAGTCATAATTAACAAAGCGGTTAAGATTTCATATTTTCATATTTTTGAAATAATAATGTAACACTTACTTGATGTAGATGGTGACTTTGGCGTTCATTGCACGTTGAGCAGCGTTTACCATTTCCATGGTCCGACCAGGGTGAGATGTGCTCATAATTTGCGTGGAACGATCCGTACAAACTGCCATTATTCAAACAACACAATTACACAAGCGTCTAAAATCAAAGATGGTCCAGCAGGGATACTTGTGGTTGTTATGCCCAAAGTTTTCAAGAACTATGGGTGTCTAGTGGTCCTGAACTCCAGTCAGATCCATCAAGTTATTGGGGTCGCCTTTTACTTATTCATAACACAGGGCCATTCCACAGGGCCACCCTGTCAGTCACGTGGGCCACTGAGGGGCCAAGTTAAGGACGAATCATACCCCCTATTTGGATTAGCATGACAATACAATGGCGGATAATTCTATTTGGGGGCCTTTTGTTATTGCGGCTCAGTCCCCCCAAAAAACGAAATCTCTGGATGATGATTGGACAATGGCGATGCCATGTATGTTGATATTATAGAAACATTGGGTGAATGCATGAGCAGGATAGGATCATGATTCTGACCGGATGGTTGGCAGTCAGTCCGGTCCTCCGGCCCATACGATGCCCGTATGCCCCCATGGAGCGTCCCCAGGCGTGTAGGTCGCAACCCCATCAGACAAATAGACGCGACCAATGTAACAACAGAGCAATTTCCTGCTAAAAATGATACTGTTATACAGTGAAATTCACTCCTTTGTCATGCGATTACAATAACTGAGTACCGTGTCTTGACCGAGAGAATGAAGTGAGCGAGTCTACTGAGGTGGCGGATAATTTGCTCAATATCACGGCACCCTTCCAATCGGAAAGCCTCTCTGAATGCCAATAAATAAAAATGACGTTTAATAATTAACGTTTGAGCTCTGCGCTCTGAATCAAATTAAAACATTAGTGATATTTGGAAAAGTAAATGAAGTAATTGTGATTTTGTAATGACATCGGATTCGTGAAAGACAACTTTTCATACACATCACAATACACGTCAACATTTAGGGTCATTAAGAAACCATCTGTTTACATTTTTTAAAATGTCATTGGTTGTTATAACAAGAGGTTTGAGCCAACCTCTTTTTGTTTTGAGAAAACCTAAACATAGTGACATGAATAATATTTTGGCAGAACTAACACAAGGACTGCCGTACTGTATTATTGGGTTTCAGTTGTTTGATTGATTCATTGTTCAACCAATCCACACCTGAAACACCACCAGAAATAAACAAATGAGGTGTCAAGAGAAGAGAAAGGCAGCATTTTATTTATTTTATTAACACTTTAACTTTAAGGGTTCAAAACGCTGTGACTGGAAGTCAATTGGCCCGTCACGTAGAAAAACAAGACAACAAAAGTGAGTCCATTTTGCTTAGGGAATGAAGGGCGATCAACGGGGGAATGGTAAATTCGGTTTGTCATGTGAAATTGCTTTGCCTGCAGCTAGTGAGTGTTGATTGTGGCTTGTTAGGTGTCTGTCTCCTCGTGAGAAGGGTCACCGTAATGGTGGATATATGGTGACTCAAGGGATGTTTCCTTGTAAACTGTCACTTCGTCGGTGTCACACATTTATGTTGTGTTGTGTTGTAGAACTAGATCAATTAGTTTGGGATTGTTTGGTGTCTGAAAGATGGGATAAAGAGCTACTGCTACTGGCCCACCTCGAAATATTTACTGCAGTCTTACAATGTCTCATCGATGCTTCTCCTATCTCCTTCAAAGTTTATTGTAACCATTAAAACAAATGTTAGCTATACGTCTGTTTTGATTTTGTGTGTGTGTTTTAAGGTCAGCATTTTTCCACCTAAAGTCTTGGGTGATGAACCTTCCCATGACTTTCCAAAGCTGCTATCATTTTGTTTCGACAACCCGCGAAGTCAGCTCCTTACAATGGGGGCAAACACCTGGCAAAACTCCCCCATTGTCTCTAGCCGAACACCCCAAGGCATGGTTTGGGTGTGAAGCTCTTCCCGGGTACAGGGCACACTTGGCTTGTTTGCTATGTTCTTGATCTATGTGCTCTGGTGATGGTGGTTAGCCCTTGTTGCACCACTTTACCCGTCGGTTTGTCTCTTTTGTCTGTCTATTTGTACCAGTGCTGTGTTTGTTTGTCTGGTCGCTGATTTAGCGGATGGGAGGATAGTTCTTGTGATTTTCTTTCTAAAAGGAAGATTACGGATATGTCCCATGTTTGATTCTTATTCGGTTACAACGGTCGGATTTACATAGAGGCATTAGCAGATCGGGACCGTTCAGTGTAGGTTTGGGGGGAGGGGGAAACTGGCGTGTGCCTTTCTCTATTATCGCTAAACACGTTGTAAATAATTTACTGTTTGGTTTTACTATTTTGTATTTACCGTATGCACATCTTCTTTTGGAAACCCTTCATTACCTGTCGCACCTTTCTAAATTAAGCGTATTATAGTTGCAGGTGGATGAGGAGCTGACAATCCGTGAGTTTCCATAAATAAAGAGGTTTTATAATAAACAACTTTCCTCGTACTGGTGTTCAGAGTGAGGAAGTAAGAGAAATCTATAGTAAATGTTGTATCCACGTAGTGTTGTAGATATTGAAAAACTGGAGACAAAGTAACTGCATTAAAAAGTTTTGTAAAGTAGTGAGCTAAAATTCCGCGTGAAACGGGGAGCATGGGCTCTGCTGTGGGTCCTGCAGCGGGCAATGTGCGTAAATCCGATAGCTTAGTTGGAACTCATGGGTTTTGGCTAATTATAACAGCTATACAAACCAGAAGTAATAATTATGTTAATACTTTTTATGCTCGTGCAAACCAATGGCCTATATTCAAGCCTTATTCGAGCATTACGTCAAAGTTGGCCCCAGCATCTATAATCTCAGTATCAGAGTAAAGCTGTACACGACACGGACTCGGCAAGCAGTCGCCTACCGATTCAGGTCCATACTGGCAAACCCTTTATAATGTCTGACAACTGACATGAAAAGACCCGAGACTTTTCCCTGCAGACAGATCGTGTCACGTTAAATTTGAGTTGTGCTCATCCATTCAGAGTGTCAGAAAGTGGCAATCTCCTTGGTGTAGTTAATCGCCCAATTACTCCACCTAATGAGCACGTGTTACTCCTAATCACCATGAGGTGTTGTCAAAATACACCTACCTAAGTGCCAAGATTTTTTACATTGACTACTTTTATAAAGGAAGTTTTATAAGATTCAGGGAACGTTTATTTGAGTAGACACGTTCTTTGTGTGGGTCTTCTTGTATCTGTGATTGAAAGTAAATTTTGGGAAGATCCAAATAGTTCGTAATTTGTTTGACGAAGCAGAAACTCAGCCCATTTGCGAACCTGTATGTGATAGGGATGACTACTCTATTGCATGCGTGACCAATTCACAACTAATGTACGAGGTTGAAAATGTGCCTTGATTGATCAAGATCGTAATTACATCCAAGAAAACTAAGACGACTATTCGTCAAATTATACTTTTCTTGTTAGATTAGATTGGGATCAGTGCGCTATTGCGGTCGTCTGGCTCTTGCTCAACAATGAAAGCAGTTATTATAATAAGGACTGGCCTCCAATGACGTCACGTGTCAACAATTTGGAGTGTTTCTAATTTATGTGCAGTACCTCGTTACTGGATGGGACCATAAGCACTAATAATCCACTTCAGAAGGCTTATGATAACGACAAGCAAAATGTCTGTTAGCATGGCTTAACTTCCAGACGGTATTCACTCATAAAGACACATTCTCATGTGGCTTCGACAGAAAAGAACAAAAGCTAAAAGTCTTGCTTTTAATCCTCAAATCTTTTGGTGTTTGCTTTCGTCCAACCCCCAGGGATTACGCCATAAAAGACGAGCAGTAGATCCCTCGAACCATCTTCATCTGATATTAGTTGTGATTACAAAGCTCAAAACATGCCTAATTTCTCGGTGTTCTTTTCTTGTATTTCAAATTGTCTCATTTAGTGCAAACTATCTTAACAAAATGATCATTATGACTTTGAAAAGTATTGCCAAGTTTGTTAGGGTTACGTCATCAGTCTTATGTACTGCTCTCTGTTCCCCAAACCTATACCCAAGTCAGTTATAATGCTAAATGTTGAGTGTCTCCGTGGAAGAAAACTCAATGCCCCACCCCCCCCCCTCAATCTCCAGGAAGAAGCAAAACTGTTATAAGCCAGTCAGAGCAAAGTATGCGAATCTTGTCTAAAACTCACTCTTAGCGGATTTAAACACGACCATTCCAAACTGAGTGTTGTCTTTAATAAGTCATTCTTACATACTCACTCGGCAAAGGTGTAATCTCCGCGGAAGGTCAGACAGTGTGATTGTCACCCCTCTCCGAATCGGGAACTTAATTATCAAGAGTAAATACCACAGACAGTGTTAAACCCTAAAAGGTGTCAGTACTTTGGAATATAACAACACTATAGAATGCTAGCATTTAGTGAAGTCTTGTGATGCTATACTCGCCAGAGGCATGGTTTGCTAGGTTTTCTTGAAAAAAGTTCTTTGACATGATTTGTGACAGCTCTTCATGATCTCATAGCGTAGTCCTAGAGTGAAAGTACGAAATCTCGCCATGGTAACAGAAAATTGTGCCCTATATCGGTTTGTTCGTTTTGTTTACTTGTTGCTTATGAATTAAAAAAAAACCCGTTTCTTTAAAATACGTTAAGGGTATACGGCAGAAACACAAATTTAATACGAATCCTATACCTGAGACCCTTTTATAGCAGGTCTTGGTAGCCGTGCCACCACAATGCAGCTTTTGGTCATGGTTTAAAAACGTGTGAACTCCTAATACAGACTTGTTACACCTTTTTACATCCAAATGGAGTCTAACTGCTCAACGTACCTAATGAGTCCACTTAGTCTTAAAGGATAAGACTATTTAGTCAGGGTGTACTTCACTCCTAAAACATGATCTGTGAAGAGGATGTGATCTTCAGTAACCTGTTTTAAAGTGAAGTATTTTCTAAAAGCTTACTTTGTTTCCTGACAATTGTTCTCTAGGGGGCCTACGTAGGTTGGTTTTTCGAAAAGAAGTAAAGTTTATTTGAAATTCTAAAAAGGGAATCAATTTGTGCATTAAACAAGACAATAAAACAAAGCAAAACTCCATGCGTTGTTTTTTAATAAAGTCTGTAAAGCTCTGGAACTTATGCGAAAAACAAATTAACGAATTTTTACATAAAATCCCACTTTTAATCTTGACATTACCATGACATTGCTATGAATTGTTGTCCAAACAAACATCTCTATATTAAATACTAAAATTAGTTTTTATTTTGATTTGGGTTAAATTGAACTTAGGCACACAGTGTGCACGAAAAAAACTGACAAAACCGTGTTTTTGCTATTCTCAAAAACGCATCCACCTGTAAAATTGATTCCACAAAATGATCAAATGCTGTAATTAAAAACTAGAGAGTTTCATTAAGCGAAATAATCCTGACAAATTCTTGCTGTCTTTTGCCCTGTGTTATTAATAATTTACTTGATATTTCCCGGATGAGAAGTCAACGGTTCTTGATGTATTGAACATTAACGCTGAACTGGATAACGTACATAATGGCACTGTCAGAAAATGTTGTCAAATCAAAACATATTTGCTGGTGAAGGAAGATAATAAGATGAACATTAGTTCATGTGGCACATTTTCCCCCATGAAGGCATTGTTGTATGACCTATTTATTTCGTCATGAGTTTCCAGTCTTTGTAGCCCACGTCAGTTTGAGGTTTTGCTGTTGGTTTTGTGCGTGGGCTTCTTCATGTTGCATCGGCAATTAAATACAGTTACAGTTTTGAAATAACTCCCAAAGTGTTGGTAACCAACGAACCAATAGCGGAGTGTATTTGTTGTTGTGTGTTTTCCACGAGTCATTCAAACATCACCTCCCGCGGGTAGGGCAACAAAACATCGGCTTTGAGAAAATTCGCGACAATTTCTCGACCTATTGCCTTGGCAAATTATTATAATCACAAAGTCAGTCGGTGACAAGAATGCATTTGTATCCAATTTATGTAACTCGTATTCATTGCACACAAAACAAACTCTTCGCGCGCAGTGAGGAAGAATTCGCAGGGCGTAAAACTTGACAAATGTAGCGGAGTGGAAGTAAAAACTGGCGTTAGATTTGAATGCCTAAAGACCAACCGCGGTGCTCGTCTGGGCTGGCTATTGACACTTATGATGTAGTTATTAAAACCATTCTTGTTCTCGTTTTTCGCCCTGTTGACAAATATAAAGAGTAACGGGCCGGTACCCCCGTCGCGATGTCGTCAGGAGATGGCTTGGCCGTCCGTGAGCCCGACGCCTCGGCCAAGTTCACACTGAGGTCTGCGTGACGAGCTGGAAATGCATTGATGAGCCAAGGACTTCTGACAAACGGGAAAAATAAACGATTAACTTCAGTACCGGGCGCATTGATGTGTTATTTAATCTGGACTTAACTGGTTACACAGAAGATGACCTTCTGGGTTTTTTTTCTTCCTTTTTTTCTTTTTTGTAGATCGTTCGGGTTTTATTCTTATGCTCTGGTTTGTTATTCAGCAAGGGGGGAGGAGAAACCAAAGAACAACACCCTGGCGAGGAGGGAAAACAAGCCTTGTCCTCGGCCTTGTCGCTTGGCCAGTGTGGCTTGGTGTGTTGTTGTTTGTCGCTGGTCCTCTCTTCGTGGTCTCAAACCTCTCATCGTATACTTGTTCTTCTCATTCAGGTCACTTCCCGTCGCTGTTTCACGACTGATTTAATCTTCCTGTTTTCCTTCGCCCTTTGTTAAGTGCTACCGTTAGAACAATCCCTGCGATAAGAACCCCATCATACCCCAGACATCGTGTTCACTTTCAAACGTTGGTGGGAAGAACACGGGGTCCTCTCTGGCAATACTGGTCTTCCTTATTGAAATTCCGAAGCAGTCGCACTTAAAAATATATATAATGGAACAATCAACTTAAAATAAACACAATCAACATCAACCAAACCATTTATCTTCGCTATGTTTTGTTAATCTACAAAGATATGGTAAGGAGAAAAAGGGACTTCGCTTTGGACAAAGCAATGCAAGGATTTCGTCCCGGGGCCCGGGGATGATTTGTCAATTGTCTGGTGGGTGGACCTCGAAACACCGCCGAAGAATACCTTGATGGGTCATTAGTCATTCAGTCGTACAGGCTTTTAAGAAAACATAATTTGTAACTCATAAAAGAAGATTTTTAAAAGGAAATTCGATTAACGTATTAAAATTACTCTGTGTCAATCCAGTGATTGCATTAACTAGAAAAACTCTCGTAAGATACTATTGACAAAAATTAAATTAAATTTCAGTTTAACTTATTTTCATTAAGCTCTGACATTTCTGAGTTCTGACCTGTACCTATGAATCCAACAATATGTTAATGCATGTTCAGTATTCGTTAGTAAAACTTGAAGAGCATGATATAAATTAGGACCTGTACTTCAAAGACTTATTGGTATCTTTACCAACTTGAACACTGAGCGTTTATTGAACAGGCCTGATACACGGAGCTAATTGGAACTAACGTACTCTACAATTTTTTTCAGCAGAGACAGTCATGTATTATTAATTAGTCTTAACATCAAATTATGTAGACATGATTGTGTTGGTGGTTTTAAGCTGAAATCTGTGCAATATTGCAACCTGGACGGTCTGACCTCTAACCGCCCTCAATAATGAATGAATGAATGAATGAACACTCAATTTGAATTTGATGGCAATGCTATCATGAGAAGGTTTGTCTTGTTTGTCTAGAAGACGGCTGATTACGCAGCAGAGCGCGTAACCTCCCCAATCTGACGGGAAGTCTGCATCGTGCAGCCCCCCAGCCAGCCAGACCGGCTCGCCTGATAATGCCTCCAAGCCCCGGTCAAACATCAACGCAGATTTCAATTGTTTCGGACTCCAATCGTTAATACTCAGCCCAATGTCCAGGAAGCTAGCCCCAACGAACTGATTAGTATTGCATTGACTTATTCGATTGTAATCCACCTCTGCTTTTTGTTCTGTGATTATTAAATGGCCGGAAAGGGGGGAGGCAGTGTCTTGCCCTATGCACGGTCCAATGAGGCTCGTCTTAGTTGCTATTTAATCAGGCGACCGTAAAACGGAAATTGAGTTTTGTGGCATTTTCAGCCCCTTCACTGTTGACCGCAATGTTGTGGCAAATCATGATATGGCGCAATAGGGTCTCCGTTTAAACAATACTACATCACCGCAATAGTATTTTGTTTATTGATTTTAACAAAAATATCGGTATAAAAGTTGCCTTTTTATTTTGATTAATTTTTTTGGCGTCAACCAGACACGTCACGGTTATGTTTTGCAAGACTTCAGCCGTGGTTCGGCGAATTTTGCCGGTGCTGATGTCAACATGTTTTGTCAGGAGACCAAAGAGCCTTCAGAAAAACGTATTTCATTTTCTAGTTATTTGTTTGTTTAACTGTTGCTTAACCCCTGTTGAAGTTATTTTCAACAGGTAAATAAACCATAGCTTTTGTTAGTTTGGAACTTTTGAAATAAAAGCAATTCTGTTAAATAACGACAAAGAATAAATTGTATTCGGAATTGTATAATTCCACAACAGATCCTGACTAACATTTCTGGGGGAGAGATCTATGATAGATCTATAGATTTATTTTATAAATGCAAAGCTATTACTGTGAGGCAAAATTTCTTTGTCTTAGTAGAAGCAAGCTCGTGTTTCTTCGCTTGTACTGAAAGATTGCAAAGTTAGTGAGTGTAACTCACAATGGTATTAAGGGAAAGTCAGAGTAAAAACGAAGAAAATATGTTCCGTTCCCCCAAAATCCAAATAGTTTTTTGTTTTAAATCGACAAAGGTCTATGAATTCTGTTAATGACACGACGTATTCATGACAAGTGAACCTAGTTATCAATTGAAAACTAGAGTTTGACGTGTCTTGTTCTCACCGTTATCGGATCACTTGTCTACAAGTTGAGGGGTTCGAGCTGTAACATGGGCACAAGATTGTAACTCCCAAATTTCGTTGACAGGACCGTCTAATTTAACTGAATTGAATTCTCCAGTCCATTTTGTTGCTGTCCTTTCAATCAACTCTTTTCATTAACCACAGCTACATCGATGATTGATCATGTCCTTTTGCCAAATTGACTTGAATTGCATCCCCAATGCATCGTAACTATGACAACCAGCAACGCTGTCAATCTTCCTCAAAAAAACTATAAAAAACGGAAAAAGTCTGCGGGCGGGAAAGCTGGAAACTCACCGTGAAGCTATAGGATTGCTTCATGAGTCACACACAGCGTCACTTTATAATCCATGTATTGTGCTGATATTATACTAGTTTGCATGTCAAAGAAAGTCAGGGTTAAGTTGCTTACAAACCCCCCTTATCACCCAGAAGTCGAGCTGGCATAATTTGTTTGTCAAAATTGCTCGCTCTTTCTGTATTGAAAGCTCAGCGGAAGTTTGGGATTTTGAGTGTGGTTGGTAGCCCTTCTATAAAGAGGTTGTAGAATTATAAACAGTTACTATAGGTGTGCAATGTACAACGTTGACCTTATGATATTAGACTGGACCTTCTGGTATACAAAATGGGTGTAGGGGGTGAATATTGATCTGTATGCTGTGTCATGAAAACATCATCTCAGCTCACATGAATGGCTCCCATGCGGGCATTTCCTCCTTCGGTTCAGCTTTGTTTATCACTTAAGTTCCTTATTGGTGTTTTTTTTATATAAAGTTATTGATTTGAAGGGTCATTATTCCATAAAGTGCAGTGGTTTTTGTTGGTATATTATTCTCTCCTAACCCAACGTGCGTATTAACTAGGCTTATAGCCTACATCAATCTGATAAGATCATCAGATGTTCGTGTGGTCATTTTCCTCCATACACGATCGATTGAGATTGAATCAAACTTGAAAATTGGGCAATTGTAGAAATCAAATGTCAACTGGTTGATTATTGTCCCCTCGGGAGAAGCATACAGGTGTTGGGATCTGTCCTCCATGACCCTGCTTCAAACCCGCCGACACAAACAAGCCGTTTTCCAGGCCCATAAGTTATCATAATACCAGCCTTTCACCACGGCTCTGCCATCAAGTTCCTAAACCTCACTGAATGCCGGGGACATTAACTCGAAGCATGCTCGAACCGACCGCCATATAGTGCCGACATTGACTCCCATTCTGCTCCACTTGCTGCATTGTCAACACCCCCCCCTTAAAAAACTCAACCCCTCAGAAAAATCCCCATACGGTAGAGTCGGATAGAGTTTATTTGGCTTACGGATCAGACCTAATTCTAATCCTTTCTCACAATTTCACTCCATCATTCATTCATTCGGAATTATTATTCGCCGTGAATTTCGGGATATCCACACCGGTCAGACTCCACTGGGACCCGGGCTGTGTAGCTGCCAGCGTCCCGCCTAAGCACAAACGAAATAACTTTTCAAAGTCTCCCGGTGCTATTATCAAAGCATTGCAAAGGACCATTGGAACAAACTTACAGTAAATTGGTGTTGGGTATCCGATAATAAACTACAATCCAGAAGAAACTGATATCGGGATCAAGGCTGGCTGGTCCAAAGGAAACAAACAAGGTGTTTTACAAGAACTTTTCGTTGGAAACAAGCAAGAAAGGACTTAACTTTCCTTTCCTGTTCTCTAAATTTCCAGCAGGTAAATTTCATCACAGTGAACTCAGCGAAAAGGTTAAGAGATTTATACATATCCGTGGGAGGGTTGTAAAGTATTCGTGTTTTTTTTGTTTTTTTTAATCTATACAAAAATATATTGCAATTTTTACTGAAATATTAACAGAATGTACAAAACCATTATGTTCTTTACGGTGCGGCTAAACTGTACATTAATGTACTTAACTTTTCGACCTCGCATCGGTTATAGCTGTGACTTTTCAAAATTGCGTATATCCATAGGAATTAACAAAATTAATTACAATTTTCCACATTTTTTCGTTCATTTTCAATCGTAGCCTTAACAAAATTTAAAAATCTACGAACTACCATAACGCGATTATACAATCCAAAGACTTGCTGTTTTAGGTCATGAACCCACTCTATGCATCAGTCATATCCATCAGTCAGGTTACTTCCAAACTCAGTTCGTTGACCAACTGAAAACCGGTCGACTCTTTGTTTGTCAAATCATATTGTGATCTACTTTTTTCCATAGTGAGACATGCTATTCCCATTTAAAAACCTCTTTTCAACAAGACCTAATTTAAAACGCAAACAACGAGTCACAAAAAAATAACTTCACCTAAAAAACCGCAGCTGCAAGACCTTTCACACCTGAAACCATTGCTTTAAAATCTAGGAACAAATTTTGCTAAGTGGGTTTAACAAAGCCATGACTTGACTCAATGACAAACTGCGGTCTAAGTTCCAAAATGGACCACTACGTACATTATGACCATACCCCTAGATCCATGCTATGACAGGGGTAACGAAGAAGGCTGCTTAATAGCCACACAGGTGTCGATCAGAAGATTTTTTCAAACCTGTCAGAATGTGGTAAAAGGTCATTTTTTAAGGAAATGAGAGTCCCTCGAAAGTGCAATGACTGGACGATCAAAGAAACTGTACACCCCATTGTCGCTGGCGGCGCTCTAAATAAGAGGTTTTTTAAAGTAATTGCTGTTTAATGTAATGTACTGGTATATTTGTCAATATAATTGATAATGTTATTGGTTTATATTACAATATTTGGCCTTTGAAGTTACTTGATGTGAGTGTTACCCTTTACACCAACTTTGGCCAACCAAAACATTTTATACAAATCAACGTTAATATCTCATCCCCCACTCATGCAGTCTAGCCCTTAGATCATATGGATACATTTAAACGAACTGTCTTGAAAATAGAAATAGAAATGCTGAATATAAGAATGGCTATGATTGGGTTGAGTGATTCATTGAGCAACACAGCCTAGTCGAGTAAAAACACTGTGTCAAACTTGAGTTGAGAAATGCCCTATGACCTGCAGGCTATATAGTTAAACTAAACATCACCGTTTTGAAGACTATCGGGCGACAGAGTGTTTAAATCATGTTATTCTTAAATCATGAACCCTCTTTTTGGCGATTTCACGCCACCGTTCAATCGAGGTGAGAACAGTCAATAGAGGGACCAGACGGTAGACGCCCAGTGTCTGTGACCAACTTGTCCCATTCCACGCTACCAATGCAGAATCAAAAGGGAGCAATCTAATTCACCCATCGCTTGGTTGGGGACGGCATTTGTTACCTATAGCGTCTGCTTAAGAAGATTGAAACTGCTACAGCTTCAGCCACGCCGCTTTTAGTCTTTCATGACTTCTAAACCGACTCCAACTTTACCACAAAGTGTGAAGTTATGGGTTGTGGACGTTTAACTGGCGAGAGAGAGCTCTCTATTTTGAAGCTAGAATTCTTTTCACCTGGCGCGCTTTTCGTTTAGCTAGATAAATAGCTTCGTGGCATTTCTGGGTCCAAAGTGCCCGTGGTGTTTTTAACGGGTCGCTCTCTGTAATATCGCATACGCACGAGAAGAAAAAAAAATGCTCCCGGTTTTCTCTTTTTGTTGTCACAATCGACTTGGTGTGTTGGTGTGATTGGCACCTCTATTTTATTTCCACACAAAGATTTTGATTTTTAAGACGTTAAAAAGTTTTGAAAGATTCGGTGTCGGAGTGAAAAAGCCGCGAGGATGTCAAAAAAATGGCAAATTGAAAAGATTTTATACAAAAAGTGAACGCTGTTTGGTTTTAAGTTCGCCCCTTGCGGGTTGTAAGGTACACGCACAAGTCAAACTCTACCTGGGGGTTTGTGGCCAATCTTTGGCTCTCTCTCTCCCCGCCGCACGGTGTGTGCAGGTGGCTACGGCAAATAACAAAACAAGTCGGGATAAAAACCGCCCACGGGACTTCTTAGCAAGAGTTTGGGATCAAGCCACGGCGGCCGAGCTGCTAAGGAGAAAAGTAAAGAAAGCAAAATAAAAGAACTATGAGCAATTGCATGCAACGGTTGGCTATCAAGACCTTGTATTGGTTTTATAGTCTAACAACACCTGGTATATATCCCTCTATAGTCTATGGTTGAAAATCCTAACTGATGAGGGCAGACCGGCATACTAGGTAGATGTACTGTGGTCTCTGGAGGGAGTTGAGCGAAGTAGAGGGGGAGAGAGGGCCTGGGATTGGGATAAGCCGACCCCGCGGTCATTTTTGCAGAAGTTAATTGGCCAAGATTGGTCTCCCTTGAGGAGCTGAGGCCCTTAATGCCCCTGGCATGGGATTACCCGCACCTTCTTCTGAGGATTCGCTTGGTAGGAAAAAATAAAATTCAGGCATCACAATGAGGACTTACAGAGTCTTAAGAAGGGTTTCAAAGAGCTTGAAAGACCTTAGAGAAGTCGTATATGAACGCCCTCAACGGTCACATAACTTAAGAAAATATTTGAGACAGCGTTACTTTTCTACTCAAAGAGAGCAAACAGTAAAAACATGACAATGAAAAGGTGGTGTTTAAACTATAAATACATAATATTAAATCCAGTGTGAACTTGCTTGCCTATCACAAGGGGCGCTGTTGGAGAATACCGTCACAAATTTCGTAAGGGGTTACACGAAGGCGTACCTTAAAGCGACATACTAAACAATGTAGTAAAGTGATTTATGTTTTTAGCTGAAACTTCCCTTCATTGACAGTAGGCTTACTAGAAACCGAATCATTCAACATAAATATAGACTAGCAACCCCTGCTGATAATGTATATTATTCGTAATGTAAAAAGAACATACAAGCCAGCCGAATACCAGTTCTTTATATAGCTCTGTACGTGGAGGATTTAATTATTGCAGTTACCAGTGTAAAATATTTGAACTCAACTTTACAATGCCTACGTGCATGAAGTTTGATTATTGCAAGAGTAACTGAATACCTCTGATCCTATGTAAACACTACGCGTCATGTTATCCATCTCTTCAGAATATCGTATTTGATGAGAAGCCGAGAGTGAAGAATCTGAAGAGACCTCGTAACATCTTCAAGAGAGATGTATTTACCCTTCCTCCACTCAAGGATATAGCTGAGTCCTCGTCCAGTGAATCTTGCAACACCTGTTGAGCTTGTACGGGTTCACAAGACAAAGACCTCACAAAACACCAAACTCACAAAGTGGGGGAAATCATAAATCTGAAAGACACAAAAATATTTATATTGCTTTCACACTTTTGATGTTTTCTAGTTGAACGAGAAGGAGAACGAGTCTTCCAAGTCGGTGACCCTGCAAATTTTCTTTTGAATTCTGTTCTTTGGAGACAACGCTTCGGGTCCGTTACTTTCCCCACTTTCTTCAATGGATTCTTTTAGCCGTTTTAAGATGGGTAAACAATTTGTTTACTTTCCTTGTTTATTCACCAGTTTACAGTCTCGTGGACTGGGTTCCTTGTGTGTGGTGAAAATAAAAATGGTCATTGAATTGAAATCACTGTACTGAGTTTGAGTTTTGACTTGAAGGCATTCTGATTCATATAGTTGATCTTCTGTTAGCCAAGAACCTCCAACAAACCTTGTTTTGTCGAATTCCCATTAAGCAAGGGACTTCTTTTCTGCTACATCAGTCTCGAAACAAAATTAACCGGATTTTCCTGTAAACCGATCTTAGTGGATGACCACCTATCACCTAAAACCCTTAACAACATCACAAAGTACCAGTTTCCTGCCTGAGCAGTTTCATCCTTAACACCCAAATAAAGTGTTCGTCCATTAACCCCACTCCATTTATCAAAGTGCCTTTTCTACTTTTCTCTTTGTTTGAAACACGCATCTCAACCACTTGCAGATGTTTTTACCTATGTACCGCGACCCTTTTTGTGAAGTACATGTACCCCCTTCTCGATGGGTTAGGTACAGAAGCCTTTAAAGACGGGATTAAAAGTCACGTCTAGATCTCTTCAAGAGGTTCCGTTCTCCCGCACGATTTATCACCATCATCCTCTGTAGTCTTATAACACCCAACCCCGTCTCAACTCTCTGTGGGACCAACACTAAGCTCTTGGTTGCAGTGTGGGGCAGTCGACTCCACTGTAGTCCAGGTGCTTTTCTCCTTCGGCAATCCTATCACAGCCTATTGGATCGACCAAGGGGATTACACGATACCAAGGGGCGGTAGATTAAAGAGGAGGCCGCCCAAGTGAAGATCGTTTGTCTTCTTGTTGAAATTCTGAAGTGGGATTTGAAATCACTCGAGTCAAGGGGTGACAAACTAATATCTTTAGGGACAAGCTATTGACTCATTGGTAAGATTTGAATCATGACGTCAGTCGTCAACATACATCATGAATGTCGAGAAATACAATCGATACGTGGGACGGGAGTGCAAACTGTAGGGCCCATTGGATCCACATTATTTAAAATTGTGGTCTAGAGAGTGTAAATATAAATCAGTATCTTATTCATTTTTATTTTGAAAAACCGTATCTTATTCATTTTTAAGGATTAATTACGAAATAGGACAATCCATTTGAAGTTTGATCGTTGGCCATTGCCAAATTTAATAATTACTTGACATATTATTGTAAGTAAAACAACTTTTACTTTTCTTTGCTTGGTTTGTAGCCATGAGTTTTTCCGAAGTACAAACATTATAGGTGTTTAAATCATAGGTGTAAAAATGGCAGAAATCTACATTGACCCCCAACGCTTCTTATTTTTCAACAGGTTCGTTCCATTTTATTTTCCAAATAGCAATCTGACAACACCGAGCAATACAAAAAATGCGCTGCACTACTGATCGTCATGCGATCGTAATAGCGCCCCCTGTTGACTTTCACTGTTTAACTTCCCAATGCAGTGGTAAACATGTATGGTTTTAAGCAAAAAACATCAGATAATGACCAGTCTGTGACCATTTTTTATAAATTATATGATCCTGACTTTGAGAGAAAAATGTGAGAACCAGCTTATGGTTTCTTATAATGTGCAGGAATGAGACTGTATGACCATGAACTGTCCTGAAAATTTGATAAAAGTTCCCTCTTTGTTTGGAAATAAAGACAATAGAATCGCAGCAAATATATATCTGAAGGTTTGGTCACAAGGGCCAAGTCTTTCATCTCTGTATGGCGATTTCTACAAATACTAAGGTGCAGGGAGACCAATGAAAAATCCTGAAATCAGGAAAAATTCTGATAAATCACACGCCTGAATGTTTATTTCAATTTGATTATAGCACCTTCTCAGGAGAACCTATACACGCATCACGTTTATAGAAAGCTCACCTTTGAAATTGCTTTACTGACCAGAACCTATCATTGATCATACCTCTTGTTCAAAAACAAATTCTTTTAAAGATCAGATGGTGCATGATATTTTATCATCAAAAATGTTTCAATTTTGATTAAAGATGTCTTAGGAAACAGTGATCGGTTTCTTTCATAAATCCTTGTCTTTAACTCTTCCAAGTCACTGCATCAGTGAAAGACTTTTCACTAATTGTTATCCAAGAGACAATGCATCTGGCAACTATTGAACAAGACATAACGACCAGAACTACTGGTTTAAGACAATTGAACAAAACCATCCTGTAATGCACCTCTTAATAAATGTGGATCTTTTTTATCAACAAAATGTCAAGTAGATCTTTTTTTACTCATGAATGAAAGGCGCCACTCTCGATTCATTAACACAGTCATTTGAAGAAATCAGAATTGTCATTACACAACCATTCCTCTGGCTTCATCAGCTTTCTCTGCATCTAGGGCTTCCTTGATCACAGTTTCCCTCTCTAGGAAGTATTTCTTGAACCATTCTATGTGGTCGTGTTTCTGCTGCACTGTCAGGTATGGATTCTTACTCAACCCAACACAAACCAGTTCCATAAAGTTAATAATTGGTTCAATCTGGGGAAGATCTTCAAGAAGATGGTCAAAGAAAACATGCTCATGAAAACCAATCGCTTGCTCCTCCTCCAGACCTGAAATACAGATAAGAAAATTTAGAAATCAAGTAGTTTTGAGTTATGATCTTGAACATTAAGTCAAAGGAGTTGGGGCATTATTGCAAATATAAAGTTTCACTGTAGCATAACCACTGTAAGATCATTCTATCAATCAGCCAAGTCATGTGTTTTATGCTGTGACAATTGAAACTACTCATTCTGTGAATGTTAAGAATTTCATTTTATCATCAGAAGAAATAATGATGTCATATATTGATCTGATTCCTAGGCACAGTTAGATCCATTGAGGCAATGTGCTGTATCAACATCAACAACCTTTTCACAAAATGATTCAAAAAACATACTGGAACACTAGAGGGTAAACCTCAGAAACTACCAACCTTGTTCATTATTGATTGGATAATGCCATAACTTTCCCTCTTCTGTCCATTTGATCATTTCCTCAAATCCATGGTTTATTGTTGAGTGCGACAATGCCCTTAGCTTCTTCTTTTCCTCCTTATCCCAGAGTGTCAGGACATCAGTCTCTGTGTCAACTGACGCTGTTAATATAAAAGATACACAAATAAATATATAAAAAGTACAACTGTTGTCAAGAGGATGGGTAGTCGGAATTAGTTTCACTTTAATGTTAAATCCTTCATTGTTGACCTGTTTAAAAAGTGTTATCTCTAGGATTTATGGTATTGTGCAGTGTGGTTCTTATTAGTATCTTGCTTTACTGCTTTA
This sequence comes from Pycnopodia helianthoides, assembly GCA_032158295.1. Classification (NCBI taxonomy): domain Eukaryota; kingdom Metazoa; phylum Echinodermata; class Asteroidea; order Forcipulatida; family Asteriidae; genus Pycnopodia; species Pycnopodia helianthoides. Next base: position 20,344,169 of record CM063252.1, on the reverse strand, counting down.
GTGTATAAATACCAACCTTGTGTTTTAGGAGCTTTATCAGAAGATACTTTGAATAAGTTCAGTCTCTGACGGTCAAATAACGTTCTCCTATGGAAAGACAAGAAAATTCACAATCATTTATTTTGTAAATAATTCTGTAATCATCAATTATCTTGAGGAGTTTAACCGATTGTATCACTCTACAAGAGGGATTAATCTTATTTGTCAAAATTTGTAGACTAAAGTCAGACGTCCCATGTTGTTTTTTCCCCATTTACTAAAGCTCTTACATCTGTTGTCGTTTATACGGCTCTGGTTTTTCACTTCGTCTTGATTCTTCTCCAAACTGGTTCCCTAACATCTCTGTTAGTGCTCTATCATCACTCACTGTATGTTCTATTTTCTTTCGAAGGGTTGTTTGCTTCTGGACTTTGATCCCCGATAGAATTGAGCTGTACAGGAAGAGCAAAGAAATAATACAGTCGTCTGTGAACGGTAAGTGCCACAACTTTAAAGTGTCTTGACAGAAAAATGTAGTATTACAGTAGACTATTAACCAGGTGGGAGTTATTCATCTATGCTCAAGGTACCAAGCTGTGATGAGCAGACTAGTGTCTGCCTAAATTGATGCTAAATAAAATTCATTCCCCAGTGCAGAAAGTGTAATATCATACCATGGAGCTTGAAAGTTTCATGTAATGTCATCAGGAATATTTCATCAAGGGCACAAATTACCATACTTTTAGATTCAATCTAAAGCAAATTAAAAAGCTTTCTAATAGTAAAGCAATGGAGTTTGGCCTTTTGTAAATGACCTGTCCAATCATGTACTACAGAACCCTTCCCCTCCTCCCAGTAAACTCAATGTATTCCAAACAACATACCTAACTGCATCTAGGTCCCCCTGTTGACCAGCTGCAGTTGCCTCATCGTGCCTCCGTAGCTGTTTCAGTAAATCCGACTCAACAACTTCCTTCTCAGGGAAAATCTCAGCTACTTTAGTAACATTCTCCAGCACCATTTTCTGAATGATCTCTGGACTGAGAAAGCAGAAGGGAAAAGATACACACACATTGTTTATAAAATGCACCATAGTTTGGCATGCGATGACAGTAAACCATATTTTGGCATGTGAAATGTTCTGCAAAGATATCAGAATGTAAGGCGCCTGATATGAGAGCACTGATTGGCAGTATTGAAGTTATCTTGATAATAAACTACACAAATCAATAACTAGTGGTAAATTCCAACATTGGGGAACTTTGGAACGTTATCTGGCAGCAGACTTACCAGGTAAATTTACAATGTTTTTACAATTCTGAGCATAAGAACATTTCCAAGAACAATGGATTTACCCGGTAAGTCTGCTGCCACCTAGTGTCCCCCAAAACAAATCTCCCATTCCATTCTTAAAATACAATAGCATCAGTTGTTACCTTTGAATGTCATCACTTGAGCTGTCTTTTTCATCAGCTTTCTTCTCCTTAAGGTGAAGAAAATCAGCTGCAGCTGACCTTAACCTTGGTGACCTCCCAACCTTTGAATCTAAACTCTTCATAACCTTTAACCCTGTGAGGGTGCTGAGGAGTTTGTCAGCTGAAAGATGACTCTTTGGTGGAGTCTTTGATGGCGACTCATTATTATTGCTCTCCTCATTTTCTTTCGGCGAGTCAAGCCTGCAAGTTGTTGTGTGTACACATCTGGAGATGTTAAATCTTGCCCAAATCAAAGGCCTGAAAATAAAACAAAATTGCAAACACTAAAAATAAATGTACATTCTATTTTACAATCATACAAAATCAATAGGGAAAATATTAACACATTTGATTTGATGTGATTTCCCAGACTCTTGAATAGCTCTACTGCATCTAGTTGCGAAAAATATATTCCTTGATCCTCTTCATTGCTTTCTCTAGCCATTAGCCTCCACCCCCCCCCCCCACAAAAAAGGGGTGGCTGATGGCTAGATGCCCACAGTATACCAGTTTCGTCTCTCCAACATATGCAAGCATGCCGATAATCAATGGTATGCTTCGCACAACGATAACCAACATTGGGAGCAGCCATATCTTCTTTTGAAAAGTAATGCTGATTAAGTATTCTGAAGACAATGGGAATTTATCGATTTTTGCAATTTTTGTTTTTTTCTGGAGTTAATTTTCTGGGCCCATCCTGAGTTCAAGGCGAGTACAAAGAACACATAGTGCCTAATTTTGGCGGTTTAAAAAAGAACTGTAGGTGTATAAATGCGAAGAGCAAAACGTTTTGAATATGATTTTGCACATGATTTTTTTAAATACCTATTTATAAATGAGGTTCTTGGAGACGATAGCATTATCATCTCTTTAATACTGGTTAAAAAAACCGCTGTACACCCACAAGCCACCACTATCTTCTTCCAAGTTCTTGTATGGCTTTGGAAGTGGCCCTGCATTATAATTTCTATATGTAACACCAAATGAGCGGAGCGGCGTAATTCAAGTCCAAGCATGGAGGTAGTTCAATGGTCCAGGCATGGAGGCCTCCATGGTCCAAGGTAGTGGGGCTCCCCGGCTGCGCTCGGCGGAGTCTCCGCGCGGCCGGCCCCGGCCCCGCTCTGCAGCCAGCCCCCTGCACTTCACACTGCGTGCAGCCGAGGCCCCCACTCCGTCTGTCGGGAACTGGGGGTTAAAACCATCGCAACTATCAAGAGTAAGTTCACATAAGTTAGTAGTGGTTATTTAAAAAAGCACTTACTCGTGTTTAACACCATAGATCAGAGGAATTCTACGCCAAATTCTGCTCATTGTTACACTATGCTAGTTTGAGTTCGCAGAAGCACATATGACTACGTTGACAGATACCAGACCATAACTGTACAAACCCTACGAAAAATGTGTACCCTTTAGCCCCGAACCTGACTAAATTGTAATCTTTTTTATTCAACATTTTAATCTTTAAAAATGTTTTCAATAAATTAATATATACAATTTGTTTTAATAAATGTTGCTTGAATGACAAAATTCATTTTTATCGATGTTACAAATTAACATAAGTATTATATAAAAGTAGTTTATAAGAAATTTATTTTGAAATCAAGTGAAAGAGGCTAAAATAAAGTTAAAATGGCGACGTCCACAAAGAAGGAAGTTGAACCGAAACTGAAAATAACCTACGTCTGGCACAAAACCATGTCGAAACTCCTTATGTTCAAGGTTTTTGTCGTTTTTAATACATCTTAGATGTACTGAGGGAGACCTCATTAACACTACGGATACTTTCGATACGACTGATACAGTTTACGGCGGAAGTTATCTTGTTCGAAACAGTACGGAAAACTACACCAGGAAAACTGCATATTCGATTCAGCACGTACACAAACAGGATGGTCTGAACATCCTGAGCTCTGACACTGAGAAACACTTCATCCCTGTTTTGGATGCAGATTGTCTACAGCTGTTACAGGAATATGCAAGTGTATCATCACGTTTTGTCTACTGTGCTCTCGCATTTTCCAAGCCACTCCAATTTTGTGAAACTTGTGTCGACGTATTTATAGAAGCTGATCAAAAATTCAAGGACATAGAAAAGGTGAGAGATAACACCTCTTTTTTAGGGAAGTGAAATTGGTGCCACCTGCTTGTGCCTGAGGTCCCCTCCATTTTTGTACAGTGAAAGAGATTGAGCTGATCTTATTTTATTTTGTGGGGCTCAGTTTTGTGGCATATTTATGACATTAATTAGAAATTGCTTTGTATATTTCTTTATTTGTTAAATCACTGTTGTAATTGACACTGGCATTTTATGCATGTAAATATTACTATTTAATATTTTACCATATAATTTATAAACAGCTACAGAGTTAGACTATTTCAAGTTGAACGATTTAACTCAATTGTGACAATTCCACAAATAAATAATATTGTTTGTTCTGCTGTTAATCTAATCACTGATAAATTGAATTTTAATTAAACCAAACACAAATTTCACTCTGGAGAGGAAGTTTCGTTGTTAATGTTTTGTATTGACTATACCCGTTATTTACCTTGTGAAGAATATGTTTTGGTTTTACTGTAATAAAGCAAATTGCCTGTTTTTTCGTTGTTGGGTTTTGTAGGAGTTGTTTTTTATTTAAACATTTTTATTTATTTATTTATTTATTTATATACCATTTTATTATTTTGTATATATTTTTAATTTTTTATTTGTTAAATATTTTTTGTGTGGGGGCATTTATAGATTTATTCTATGCACTTGTGGCAAATGCGCTTGATTTGTAATAATTCGAACAAAGTACCTTTTGTCTTGTCTACTCCAGCTGTCAACATGTGATGGACCACTGCTGAGATCTGATCGAGTACAAATAATTGGAGAGACTCATGAGTTTTTAAAAAAACTATGGAACAAGGGAAGCTGTAAAAGTAAGAATAATTTAGCTTAGCTTTTCCCCCTTCTTACCCACTCATCATAGTGGGCCATAGTGAGTGTCATTGGACACCCTGTTTTACATTTTATTTTCATGTGTCAGTTAAATTGTAGAAGATTTTCCTGTTTTAAAGCACTGATGTCAAAAACAGCTTAATAATCAGGTAGGCAACTTTTCAGGTGATTTCTCCTTGTTTTCATCCGTTTTAGTGCCATACACCTGTAGCAAACTTAACAATTCTGTTGTATGTCCAAGGCAGTTTTATTTTGTTGTCCAATAACAAAGTTTCTTGTTTGGAAAATAATGTGATTTTAATAGTACAACACTGATTGTACTTTGTTGTCTTATATCATAGACTGCTTCAAGGACATGGGCTCCTGTGAGAAGGAAAAACAACCATCCGGGTGTGAAGTGACTGATGATGTTGTCAAATTCCAACAACACATCAACAAGACACTTGCTTGCTTTGATAAAGCAGCAGCTGTAAGTTTCTTAGATGAGGGAGATTTTTATATTATTGATTTTTCCCAACCATCTCTAATATCCACTTTTTTTTAATAGCAAACTCAACTGTCCCCCAATTACGACTAACCACTAGTGTGTGTGTGATGTGGTTTTTTTTTGTGTGTAAATAAATAATTGATTATCACTAAAACTAATTACTCATGACATGAATGATGTTATATTCTTTATAATGTTGTTTACAAGTGTATGTTTTTAACTAATTGTCATTTTTTTAGAGGAGAGTATTGAAATATTTTGCCTTTATCTTTTGTCAACAGAGTGGTGAGAATGTTTGCACTAATTGTTCTGTGGTATACAAGAATCTGTGCAAATTTTTCCACTCCATGGGGGGTGTTGAAGATATCTGCGTAGATTGTGTTGAACAGGTAGGCAACAAAGTTGATGTTTTTGTTAAATTAAACGTTCTCCAAAAGAGACGGAATAAAATGAAATGACTTAAATACACTATCTATAATTTTCACCAGATGAACAGTACAAGAAAGGTATGGAGCACCATTTACAACTGCACAAACGCAGAGAGAGATGTCGTGTCTGTAGTTTCCATCAGCATGTTTTTCTGCTCACTCCCGATCTTCTTCTACTTTGGATCAAAAGTCCATACCACCAAAACTGAGCTCAAGTTGATGAAATGTGAGTATTGGAGAAAAAATACCCATTTTTTCTAGTATTGCATTTGCCATCAATATGGACCGCATAATCTGTCATTTGACTAATTCAACTTGAACAGAGTTTTGAGGTGGATCTAAGAGTTAATATACACAAGACTGAAAGTACGTACTAGCACTCACTGCTTCCCTTTCCCCCATCCCAGCTCATCCAGAGAAATGTCAGTTACTTTCCTTCAAGGCATATTGGTTTATATCGCAGTTACTCATAAATAACTTACCCTTTACCTCAACACTATTAATATAATTAATATATACAAGTATTAACAATTACTAAATACAATGACATGCTGTTCGTGAATTGTGTGACTGTCAATGATGTATTTCTTGATCATGATTATGCTTTGTCTCAAACCTGCAGTAAATCGAATGAAAAAGACTCATGCACAAAATACAAGGCAGAGCCTACCAACACTACCAGAACATGGTGAGGACTTTCTCACAGATGACAGAACGAACTAGAGTCAGAGGAGTTTTATCATTCTACCTTTTTGATGTGTTAAAAGAAAGAGATTTGGGGGAAACTGGTGTTGCGTTCATATACCTCAATTCTCACCCAGAAAATTTGTTAAATTACACAAAAAAACGGATTGATCAACTTAACTGTTTTCTTTATTAGCTATAACTCCATGAACAAACTTTAAAGCAAAGTAACTTTTCAATTTTGGCGATATGAAGATTAGTAGGATTTGAAACTGTGCAAGGTGGAAAAACAATCTAAAGTTGAACAACCACAACCACTCAAAAGAGATGTATGTATATTGTGTGTTACTAGAATGATATAAAGATTAATATATATATATTTTTTACTGTGTTTTGAAGAAATCTAAACAATATTTCTTGGAATGGTTTTCTCTGTTACCAGCTCTCAAAAACGTGAGCTGTACACTCTTCAACTTATTCGCTATAAAATCAAAATGTTTTGATGAATGGTAAAATTTGCGAAAACATGTTCAATTTGATGAGGATTTTTTATTTTATTTGAGTGCAATTAACAGTAATAACTCACATCCAAATTTGATTTCTATGTACATATGTCATTTTGTTTTATTTCACACATTCTTGTATATGCAAAATTTACAAATTTGTACAGGCTTATAAAATAAACGGTGATTACTGATATGAAAACAATTGCAAGACAGAAACATTTTGTTATTTATTAACATGTATTCGCCTCTGAAACCTACCAAGTGTCTTATATGGTTGATATAAGTGATTTCTCTTTAAAAAAGTCTCATTGCAGGTTTTTTTTAGCTCGTAAGGAGAAACCTATCTATCATTAACCGCAGTGAATCCACTAAAATAACACTCTGTCTTCAGACTGTTGATACTAACATAATCATCATATTACATGTCTGCCAAATATTAAAAGATTAAACAACTATTTTTTAATGACTTTACCAAACATTCTCAAAATTCTCAATGTCTAAAAAATATACACTTGCTGTACATGTACTCTATATACATTTATCTTATGGAACAAGTATTCAAATTTTGAATTCTATTTTATAAGAGTGTTTTTTATTATTTCAATATCGGAGGCAGTTTTATTCATTTCTGAAAAGGTAACCGCGAAAATTGATAGTTGAAATTTTGAAAAAAAACTCTGATTTTATTACAGATGTTGAAAAACAACAAATCTATAACTTTTATAGTAGACATTGTGAAGGAACAAAGCAAGATGTCTAGATACATTTTCACATGTCAATTGAATACCTAGTTTAACATGAAAGGATCTGCTCATGTGTACCTCCTGAAGTTGAATAATGAACCTAAAATCACATTGTACAAGTTCATTGAATATTCCTTTACAGTCAAGATAATACTAAAGTGTTAAAATTTCACTTATAACCCTTTCTTGCATTAATTTTATGTTAATTTTGGACTGCAGTTGCTAAATCGAAGGTTACCCCAAATTTATTTTAAAACATTCTCACATCAATCAATTTGCTAAAGTTAACAAAATAAAAATACAATACATTACTTTATTAGAAGAGTAAACAGATGACAAAAACTTGCATAGAAAATTAGAAAACAAGAAACTTAAAGCATGTCAACTAAAACAAAATTATAATCGGCTTATTTAAAACATGAACATTGGCCACTACATTTAAGATTGATTACAAACTTTTTTGTTATTACATAGCCCTTGTAGAAATTGTGAACAACTGCCAAACGTAGATAAGCTTTGGTCCATGTTGAGAGAGAAAAATAAATCATGACATGAAATAACACATCTCTGAAGATAAACCGCAGGGCAAAGTACTGATTTGTTGTTCTACTGTTACAAACAATTGACAAGACACACTTGAACACTTCAAATTCAAAATAGGGCAAGAACCTCAACAATCTCAAAATTCTTTTTTTGACAATAGGTCAGACTGTTGGAAAAGATGCACAGGTTCATCCTTGCTGGAATACTTGGTCAGCTAAAGCGATCCTGCCCATTTGACCTTTGATCTCAGCATTGTTCAAATAGCATCTTCGGAGTGTCTGCTCTTTTTCAATCGAGCCTCTAGCCTGAAAAAAAGGACAAGAAGAGAGTGAAAGAATTTTTAATGATGTAAAGTGGTAATGGCATTATGTTTTGACCCAAGAAGAGTCTTTCTCAAAAGGCTAAATGACAACACAACTGAAGCAGTCAGGTGGAAAACTCACTATGGAGTGAAAAGCAAGGAGCAGAGAGGAGATAGAAAAACAATGTACATGTAAAAATCAACCTTCTTCAATAGCGAGTTCTACAGTTATGAAATTCAACTTACCGATGTCTGCTTTTGTTTTTCCTTTTCTTGTGGCCATGTGAACTGCGGTGTGTCTTGCCCACATGATTTGATGTATTTCCTCCCGCACTGTTCATGTGTTTCTCTGAATCACCGTCATTCTTACCGTCCATCTCTGACTTGGAGGATGATGCTGAGGCATCTCGGCTACTCTGCATCTCATGCAATTCTCCTGGCAAGGAGACGAGTTGAGAAAATGATACAAAAATATGAAATACAAAATCTCGGAGGTCACAACTTCAGCAAATAAAACAGGAATATTGAACATGTTGTTAGTTCGTCATGCAAGTAATATTTGCAGGGAGAACAAAAACACCAACAAGAAGGAAAACAATTTCAACATTGTTATGAGGAACTACAAAGAATATGACAAGCAACAGTTGTACATATATTGACCATGTAAATTGTGAGATAAAATGTTTACAAAAGAGCCCACAGAGCCTGGACTTCCAGCAGGCAATTTTTGCGTCGCTCCATGGAAGAAAACAAATTCAGATAGTTTATAGAGACCATGTACAAAACTATTGATATGAATAAGGGGGGAATTGCAAAAATTGGTAATTGTGACTTTTTACAATTCTTGATTTCATGTGGTAATTTTGAGAGAAAAAGATATGAACACTTCTCATGACCAGAATAGTATCTTGCCTGCCAGGGAATGCCCTGTAATGCACAAGGTCACTCATTATGTAAACAATATGAAAACAAACACTTCAGGAATCTAATAAAAACAAACACAAAGAGGGAAAATCTGTACAGCTGCTCATTTTAGAAGATCATCTTAAAGAGATCAACATGCGAAAACTAATAAAAAGAAATTCACAACAAATAAGATGTACATCAATACCAGAGTCATCTATAGAGTCAGTAAGGCTGGACGGCAAAAACAAATGCATCTGCTACAAAACTCAACATGCAACAAAACTTTCAAGAAACTAAAAACACAACATGAAATACGTGAGTCGTCTCACCATCAGTGGGAGTAGAAAGAGAAGAGGTAGATTGGGAAGATGACTGTGATGGTTGAGAGGACGATGGCTCTATATGAGGGTCACCAAATGGCAAATGTCATGTTATAGATGCATTAATTGCAGGGTTTAATAACTTGTTGGATGGCGATTCAACTTTTCAGTCACACACGATTAAAATTACAATTTGTTTGAATTTTTTTAATACATTATGGCTCATTGCTTAACAAATTGTAATAATATGGTCCTCTTCTTTCAAAGTTGTTAAAAATAATTGTAAATGCAATGAAGGAACTGGTAATAGTGTAGTCATGTCAAGTAGACTTTTGATTGAACTTACTTTTGTCTGGCATTTGCTGTGAATCTGACAAACCGAGGCAGCCCTGTTGGTATTAAAAAAAAAATCCTATGAAATAACTCTTCATTTGTATATATTGACCCATAAATAAAAGAAGGAAAATTGAAAGATGGTTCCATAATCAATGGCTTTTCCTGAATCAGATACAAGGTCATTCATGTATTTTTAGTTGATCAAACCGTACAAAAATGTTTGTCTTTCCTAAATTAGCTTGCAATAAGAGGAAGGAAGTGCTCAACATTGTTTTTTCTCTGACTGAGACTTACATGGGATGTAATGGACGACTTTGAGAAGAGTCTATCAGCTTCTTTGAACTTCCGATTTCTCTTGTCTGTCTTGCTGTTTGTGTTTCTACATCATAATGAAAACAATACATCATAATGAGATTTAAACATGTCTTAATTCTTTCACGTGCAACTAGCGACTGGTTGAAATCCCTGCAGAAAAATAGCTGTAAAACGAAAAATAAAGATCCCACAGCCACACTGTTTTCAGAATGGGAAAGAGTACTCTTGAGAACGCTATTGTAACCAGTTTATTATTTTATTGGGGGGCAGGGGTTGTGGGTTGCAATTTGCAAAAATTGAATAAACAAAACTCTGTCAAAATGAAATCATTCTAGGGAAAAGGAGATATCTTTATTGCTTGTTCTCATTTTCTGATAAAATATCAATATAATCAGAAGTATGATTGTGCAATTTCTGGAGTGGCCCTTACTTATTAGTGAGGTAGCGATCCCATCCTCTAATGATATTGCCATAGAGGGCTGTATCTTCAAGGTAGCTTCCCTCAAAAGCGTAGATTTGCCTTTCAAGATTAGCAAGTGTCTCCTGTCAATAATACATAATACATCATGTTAGTCCACTGATATCTTGACCTTTAATTAAAAGAAACAATCATAAGCACACAAAATTTTGTTGAATCATCTAAATGCATTATGCATTTAAATATAAATTTTTTTTTTAAAGGAATTGTAAGACATTATAATGCATTAAAATGGACAACTTATCCCACTTTTGGGTTAAAACTTGTTATCATCTGTTCACCAACAGGGTATAAAACATTTTTAAATCAAACAATTGTTTGCCAATTATTTATTAATTTGATTTCTTGTAACATTTTATACTAAATTTATGACAAAACACCCTTTTTATCAGCAAGTTGTTTCTTTCGCCAACAGAGGGCGCTATTGTATTAGAATTGATTTTTCTACATTATTCATATTTTAATTAGTTTTCCTTCCCTTAACTTGAACCGATTTTCCATTTATAAATGTAAATAAATACTTTTGACACAATCTTGTCGGTTTATAATAATTGCAATATTGTAGTAACCTCTGATAATAACATTTTATGGGATTTTATTTTCGATTGACGTCACTATACACAATTTACACTACAAAATTGCCCGCCATAATTCCGTACAAAAATTTACGATTTCACAAGTAAGTGGTGCACAAAGAACTATAAAAGCTCCATTTGAACAGAATACAAGTTACAAGAAAAACACAGAACCCGGTTCATACCGCAATTTCGGCTCTCCTCTTCACCAATTCGGCTAATTCTGCTCTCGTATCGGTTTGCACCGGCAAAGCTTTGGACGACATTTTGCCCGGATTCCCGGATGAAGCTCTTACCATGAAAGCCACTGATTGGTCATTCGGCCAATTTTCTGGGCGGAACCTTTTTTCTAAGCCAATCAGAATTACTCTTAGTTTATATGGGCCAAGTCAAAATTTGTGATTGGGACAAGATGGCGGCGCCCATTTCAAAACATTTTACACGTGTGTTAACAATCTGGAGGTAATATCATTTTTAATTCGTTTGACGTGTGGATACTTTTATTCAAAATTATGAGTTTAAGTGTTTAACACATTTGGAGACATATTTCAGACATTTTGGTGTCGATTTATTCTTCTTTTGTAATGGATTTTGATGGCAATTCCTTTTTCGTAATGTCCGGAAACTAGACAATTATTTAATATATTCTACAAAAACTCAACAATTTTTGGGGTTGTTGTGATGATTGTAACCCCAAACCGAGAGTCAATGTGTAAATTAATGATGAACAATATAACGAAATTGAAAAAGCACTCATAACTTGTACATGTTTCTTGAAAAAGAAATTCCGTTACATTCATTATATTAAAAATAAAATATAGGCATTAAAACTTAAATGACATTAATTTACTGAATTTGTTTACTTAAGTTGTTGACTTGAGAGTTGTACTTTGTGGGAAAACCACTGTTATTGTTAGGTCTACAACAGTCGTTGATGGTAACTTAGTAAGTGGGACAATGTCTACAGCACCTTCAGTTCCTTAAGTTTTGTGTTTTTCTGAAAGCACTTTTGTGTCCGATCTGTCCGATCCGCACACATGCTCACACATCAATCAGTCCAATATGTTTACAACGGAAGTGTGGATCTGCTTTTTTCTTTCTAGAATAATGTTCACTATGGATATATTTGTTATAAATTTTTGTGAACCCGTCATAAGTATAGTTATGGACATAGTTATAAGAACAAACATTAGTTGACATTTTGTTTGCATTGTAGTGAAACTTTATACACAGGACATTAGTGCAGTGCAACGGACACTGACATCTAGTTCACATATCTTTTAAATAGCTTGTTGTTTCTTCATCCATCAGATTCAGTGTCTTCCAGCGACAAAGCTCGACAGTAACCAAGCCAATCAAGCCCAAGCGTCGGACAAAGTCAAAAGTACAGCCAAGTCAGCTAGCAGAATTAGAAGTAGAAAAGCCTCTCCAAGAGTTTACGTCAGCTTTTGCGGAAACAAAAGAGGTGGTTCAACATCAGCAACCAGCCAATACAGATCAAGCAACAGAGTATCTTAACAACAAACTCAGAGAAGCTGTCACACCTCTATGGAAACTTTCATATGAGAAGCAACTAGACCTGAAACAGCTAAGGAATTCTAGTGTACTGTTGAAATTCACAAATGAACTGATCAAAGAAGAAGCTGCAGTTGGCTCAACAGAAACTCTTGACAGAACTAAGAAGTTTGAGGGATTGTGTTGTCATCTGGAAAGAATAAAGCCATCAGTAAGTGCTATCAATGTTTTGTTCAATTGTACAAACAAACTTATAATGGTTATGTCTTCATTTAGAATTGAAAGACAAACCTTTAAACTACTTACTTAGACTTGGAACCATCATTAATAATTTGATGAACATTAGGATTGTCTACTCTGTGTAGTGTTAGACTCTTGAAGTCTTGATTCAGACTAATATTTTAATGTGTACTTTGCATTTGCAGTTTGCGCTTTTTAGCAACTTCCTTTCAAATCCTTGTAAACTGTTCTTTCAAATTTACAGTTGTTTCAACAAAGACACTTGCTATCATGAGTTTTTTTCACATGACAGATGGAGCTCTAACAGGGAAGTTTTTTTAGTGTTAAAAATAAAACCCTTAACACTGGGCTGCGTAGGTATCTTCGCCATTTATTCACTGTCTTTCTAACTTGTTGTATTTCTTCAGCCTGTTGTTGATGGTTACCGAAACAAATCAGTATTCAATGTAGGCATCGGTGCAGATGGGAGTAGGAAAACAGTTGGACTATTCATTGGAGAATGGAAAAGTATTGCTTTCTTCTCTTTTTATCTCATTTTTGTGTGGCATGTTTACTTTATTGCTTACTTTATTGTTTACTTTATTGCTTACTGTATTTTATCATAATGTGCTTTGATCACAACAAGCATAACTAGGTCTTCAAATGCTAATACATGTAGTAATATCAGTGTTTTTTTTGTTTCAGAAAAAAATGTTGTATGCCTCCCTTCAGGGCCGTGCCAAAACATCAGCCAAGCTCATAAAAATGTTGAAAAGGTAACAGTTGATTTAGTAGGATAAAATAATAGATTGTTACTTTCTGGAAAGGCTCCTTATGGAATCTAGTTACTGATTTATTGTCACCATTTTCACTATCATCATTGCCTTTTTTATCATTACCAATACTGTCATCATCATCATCACTATTACCATCACTTTGTGGACATAGTTAAATATCTCAACTAACTAATCCTGTTTTTTTACAATTTGTTAGGCTTACAAGCAGTTCCTTTTGCAGTCCCCACTTGACGTGTCCCACAGTTTTGAGGACAGTGGCAACTGGCGAGAGATGGTTGTGAGATCCAACCACGTGGGTGATATGATGGCTGTTGTCAGCTTCGTCCAGAATGAATTAAGCGACATGGAGAAGGAGGATGCAATTCTCTCCTTGCAGGATTTCTTTGCTTATGGAGAAGGCAAAGATTGCCGGCTCAGCTCACTCTACTTTCAATCCAGGTCAGTATAAGAGCCTTATATGTGACTTGATTTTAGAAGGGGAATCTTTGATCATAAACAGGAAACATTGATCTCATTGGTATGATGTCATCTGTGAACACTTCTATTGGTCAACTCCACTGGTTAATGAATTATGCATAATTCATTTAGTGTTTTACATGTTTACTCTTTGTATATAGCTGGTCTGGTATTCATTGTCTCGAGTTTATCTATGTATTATAACCTTTTTTTAAATTGTAATAAAGCACATCGAGGGATCTGTGATCCATAATGTGCTATACAAGTGCTGTTTTATTCTTTTTTTAATTATCATTAACCTTAGAGTTGACAAAAAGGAATGCTGAGAACAGAGATATAAGGCCGGTTTGGCAAGTTGATAAAGGTCCTTGTGTATTTGTGTTGGTCTCTTTTTGCGCTGGATGCTTGCTATGCCATGTACGCCTTGATTACAGGCTATCATGTCATTAAGTTATGTGTCCTCTTTCCTGAAATCCACAGCACCACCACAAGATCAACCAATGATGAGGCTCCTTATCACCTCCTTCTTGGCAAGAAGTATCTCCATGAGACTCTCTTTGACCTGCAGTTTCGTATCTCCCCTGATTCCTTCTTCCAAGTCAACACCGCTGCTGCAGAGGTTCTCTACTCCACAGTCATGGACCTGTGCAGCCTGGGGGGAAACACAACCGTGTTGGATCTATGCTGTGGGACAGGCACCATTGGGCTAGTCATGGCAGATAAGGTTAGAGAGGTTGTGGGGATAGAAGTGATGCAACAGGCGGTGGAGGATGCAAGAATCAATGCAGAGATTAATGGTATGTAGTGATAGGATTAGTACTTGTTTGTTTTTTACGTGGTGGCATTGTGCTGTTACAGCTGCGATAATGATAATAACAATAATGGCTTCTTATACAGTGCTCACATTCTTCATTCAGTGACGCTCATGGCACTCCAACATTATTACCCCCGGTCACTGGGCTATTTATTTCATTCGTTAAACCATCTCAGCTCCCGTGGGAGTATACAGCCTGTGCTGCCAAATATGTAGCACACTAAGCTAAATGAATCACAAGAACCATCTCTACCCTCACAGGTTACTCCTGGGTGAAGAGAAGCGATTATGGTTAAGTGTCTTGCTCAAGGACACAAGTGAAATGGACGTGATTCGAACCCCCACCCTGATGACTTAGCCACCAGAACTTGAGTCCGATGCACTAAACCACTGGCCATGACACGCAATCATTGCCTATTTCTATATTCAAAGCAGTCTTCATCTTGTGGTTAATGCTTCAGCTTTTACAGGATTCGTTCAAAAATGAAGTTGTTCCACTGGTATGATTGCACCCAGATTATGAGTTTAGACCGGTTTTCAACAATTTTTTTTTTTCTGATTTGGTTTTATATCCGATGCTGAGATCTTATAAAGTCAGGCTGATTCAGTTTGCTAAACTCTCCATATCACATTCACGTGCCCATGGATAATGCAACAAAGTGCCTTAATCATTATAAAACAATGATCATTAAAAATTCGAACATGTTTTTCTTTTCTTGAAACAGCTATATCCAATGCGACATTTGTTTGTGGCTCAGTGGAAGAAGTTTTGCCCGACATCCTCCCAACACTAGAGGGCGCTGGTGACCTATTAGTAGTAGCAAATCCAGCCAGAGCTGGACTGCGTAAGTACAGTGCATGTATTACTATTTCTTATTTTTGAGGAATATTATACAAGTATTGGATGCACATGAGAGCATCGTCGCAAAATATCATTTCATTTCACGAGGCCAAGTCGATTTCACCAAATGAATATTTTCTGCAACAATGCATGAACGAAATGCATTAGATATTTGTTTATATAACTCACACATAGATCTTTGTCATTTAAAAAATGTTCACAATAAGCACAAAATAGACAAGGAAACTCATCCACCCCGGACTCTATCAATTCTTTAAAAAAAATTCTAAAGAACCTCCATGTAGACACCAACCTTGTCCATGGTGACACAACCCTGCCTCGTTTGGACAAACAAGCGGGGAACGATTCATTTGGGAATGATGCTGTGAAGCATCCAATAATTATCTATCATGGACAGGCGACACATGACGCCTGTTCCACCAATCAAATGACAAGGATCTGTTGATGCATCCTCGCACACTTTTAAAAAGATTGCTCCGTATGTGTACTTTCTCGGGAACTTAAAGAATTGTTTGTTCTTCTTTGTTCTTAGATCCAAGAGTAGTGAGAATCATCAGGAATAGTCCATCCATCAAGAAGCTGGTTTATATATGCTGTAAACCAGAGGGAACAGCAGCCAAAAACTTTACAGAGTCAGTATTGATACCCATGTAGCTCAACAACTTTTCTAAACCAGCCTCTTGTCATTACATATAAGAAAGTCCTTTTGAATGTACTCTGACAGTTGATTGAATTGGATTGGACTGCACTGGACAGACACAACATGAGCTGAAATCATAACTCAAAGTTGTTACGTGTTGGTTTCCATTCATCACATGACTTGTTCTGAAAGACACCAGAAATAAAGCTTTGAAAGAAACTCGGTTTTTTTCATTATGGGTTTTGTGGTTGTATGTTTAATTTAATCCTAGGCAGGCGGCAGGTGATCCGTAACATGAACCATCACTACCTTTGTATTATTATGCTTTCTAATCTTATGGGGTTGAACAAAGAAAAATTGACTAGAGCGGGATTTGAACCAACGACCTCCAGGTATACGTGCTGGCGCTCTACCAACTGAGCTATCTAGCCCTATGTTGGCGGTCTCCCTATTTTGTCAATATCTTTGTTCGGGGGTGCTTTCTAATCTTGTCAGTTTTTTGTTCTGTATGATGGACTGTGTCTAACTCTCTACTTGTCTTCCTATCCCCATTTAGCCTGTGCTGTCCCCCTACTACCAGACTGTATGGTAATCCATTCACCTCCATCAAGGCTGTACCAGTGGACCTTTTCCCACACACCCATCACTGTGAACTGGTGCTCCTCTTTGAAAGGCCATAAGGTAAAAAAGTAAGCAAATAAAGCAAGCGATAATGATGGACCTACAAATTAGTGTTTGAGCATTTCTTCAAGTTGGCTACCTACATGTTTCTATGAATTTTTCAGGTTTATACTCCAGTCAGGCTTCTAGAGGAATTCCAGATATTGTATTACTATGGAATATAACTATCGTATTCAGGGCCAAGTATTGTTTTTGTCCAAGTAGACTCTATGAGTGAAACCAGAAATGGTTTCATCTCATGAGACATTACATCTCGGAGGAAATACCAACGTCAAAAAATGTAGAAGACTACAGTTGTAAAGGCTTAGTGTATGACAACCTAGGACCTGTAATACTCATTCGTCAGTCTTGGTACAAAGCACGTCAAAATATATCTGAGAAGAAGACACAAAAGATCTCCAATAAAAATTCATTTTCAAGCTTTTGTATTTTTATCAACTTTTATTTACTCACAATAAATTAACAACTCGAGAATCCGTCTCCATAAATTAAATTAATCAACATATTAAATAATCCACATGGTGTAGTATATTTACATCTGAAGTCATGCACCATATTTACATTTGGTTTTTCAGTAAAAATATAATACATCATCTACATCATAGTTGATGTTCTAACTAATACTTACAACAACAAGTAGTATTTTCATGCTAGCCCTACCACTAAATAAAAGACTTGAACCATTGGTCAAGTCTATCTGGACAGGAATATTTGACAACTGTTTTCTTGATAATGTCAGATTTACATTTCAAGAGAATTGGACGAAATTTCTGAAAACTCATTCAATTTTAAAATAAAATGCCCGGAGCATTTTAAAACTGAATTAAAACTTACTTACTACTGTTTTATTTCTTATAAATACTAGCACTATTTTCAAGTTTCTGTTTTTATTTGTTTCTAAAAATTGTCTTCTACCCAAATCTATCTGAAGCTAATTGGGCCTGATGTCCAAAGAGAGTGGTGCCTTTAAAACGTTGCATTATCTTTGTTGTAGTTAAGTTCAGGGAACAAGCATGATGGGTAAAATTACTTGTCAATGGCATGGAAGCAACTTCCATGAGTTAAGTTTTCATTATTGAAATAAATAAATCAAAATAAATTACGCTGTAAAGATACTGTATAGATAAATAAACAAATAAATAAAGGAAGCAATATAGTACTGAACATGTTATGGAATGTTATTTCATCGGTGAGGGTAAAAACCAAAATAATAATCTTTATCGCTGCTGCAATTATGGCATCGTTAAGAAGGTTATTCAACTAATTATGTTTTTTCCCGGAACATGATCTAGATGTCCATTGAGATTTTTTATTACTTTATAACTATGCTTAAATACAACATATGATTTGACGTCATATCTTAATATATGACATAGAAGCTTTGCCCATTTCCTCCTGTGTCTTACAATATAAGATTTGCCTATGTTTTCTGCAAACTACAAAGTAATATTCCCCCTGAAATGTTTTTTATTTAAAAAAGTGTTTTTATCACCTTAAACAAACCCCATCACTAACATAAGTTGTGTTTTTATATTTCAAAGTTCACCTTGTAATACAGCACTGTATTTGAAATTTGAGTTTGCTATAATGAGAAACTCCAGCCTAATATTTATGTTATCTCATACAAACTGTAACAAGTCCACTTTGATGTGACTTTAAGAAGCACCCTATTTGCCAGTTACTGATCTAGCACTCTGTTTAATTTGAGTATTGGTAATTGTGTGCAGCGCCCTCTCTGTGTTTGGCTGTAAATTTTTCCTGGCTGAGGAGTTCTAATTGATTGTCTGTCAGTCACTTTGACAGTATGTCAGTCGGTGTTTGCCGCCTAGCTACTCTGAAACATGTCACTGAGGAGACGCTCAATTGGGATGTTGCCAATTGTCTCCTTGAAGAACAGCCTCTCGATGAGCTTGCTGCTGACTTTCCGGAGGGCGGGCAAGATAAGAAGGAGGCGACCAAAACGAACACTCCTACCGGGATAGGAATGGCGGATGTAGTCGCTTAACATAACCTGGGCTTGGTCCTGCAAAGCTTCAACCTGGTGGGGTTCTCTGATTCCATGTGTCTCTGTTCAAACAAATGTAATGGAGAAGTAAAGTTATTGGATTTGGAAGTTAAGTTATTGTCATTTAGGGTGATTCTAGGTTTTCTTGTTGTCTTCTGAATGTGAGGTTAAAAGTAATTACAGTAAGAGCTTTTCAGTAAGTTATCATTGGTACTAAGCAATTCTGATAGGCACAGCTTTATTGTATTCTAACTGACCTGGTCTGAAGAGTGCCACTGCCTTGAGGCACGCAAACTCAGTAAAGTCCACATCAAGAGCCCGTAGTCTGGCCACCACATCCTGCATGTATCGAATCTGAGATGTCAACCTAGCAAGTTCCTCACTGGACATTTTCTTGTCTTCTCTTGGGAGATACTTGAGAAGGGTCTCCATCTCTAGAGGAACGGACCACTGACAGATGCCGAGGAGGAAGAGGTCTCGCCAACCCTCTTCAAGGAGGATCACCTGGTGAAGAGAGACACATGTAATTCGTTAGAGGACTTGTGTATCTAGGATTTTACATCTATGTTGCTTCTTCTTCAGTCATTTTAAAACAAAATCTCACAATGTATTCATACGCTTTTAGTTCTACATGTTTATTGTGGCACAATAGGTCAAACTGTACATTGGTCTTTCTGAACTAATTGGAATGCGTCTTATCGCTATTATAAAATGGTTATATTGAAACAAAGCAGAAGGGGGAAAAGCGGGGAAATAGGCCAAGTTGACAAGTGAGAAAATGAGTCAAACGAATTCTCAGAGGCTTTTATAATTCTCTGTGTTTTCATATTTGCTGAATTTGTGAGGGGGTTTAAGTTGATCGTACACACTTCACTGTTAAGTTGTGTCTCGACTCTGTTACACTTCGTGACACGACTACCTAACTCTTAACACTTTGCATGTATACACCCATCCACTTGAATGATAATTATTAACCAAATGGCGCGAGCAATGAGTGCTTATGAATATGGTATGTAACAATTTTCCTGTTGTGTTGTTGTGAGGAATGCAAACTGGGATGACTTTTATTTTGTTACTCGTGTGAATAAGTCTTGATATTGCAGACAGCGAGTCATTTTTTTTGAAACCAGCTTGTTCAGTTGTTTTCCCTCTGATCTTTTGTTACTTTCCCTGGTCATTAATAATCACCGTAAGTTGACAGTTTAGACATGAGCGTCAGTTGGTTTGGTAGCCACGCGTTCCTGTTTTAGATCCTAACATAGTGGGAACACTCCATTGGGTTCGAAGTTTAACAAACAGTAAGTTCAGTTGTTACTAATTATTGTTGTGGTGACATATCTGTTGGTGTGGCCAATAAGAAAGGGCCAGGGTGATTCTACTTCTTTTGCAGCTCTATGTGTTTTGCCCTTAATTTAGAAAACTGTGAAGTCTAATCTTTTATAGTATTAACCATGTTGTACCTGATCACGGTATGGCAACAGCAGGTAGCACGGGATATTCTTGGACCACTTGACGGAGGTGAAGAGCAGGCGTGCGGCCACTTCGGGCATACTCTCCGGGCTACCTGTGGTAACAAAGAGACAAAGGTCGCTGTCAAGTTGGGTTTTAAGCATTTTCTTTTCTTCCATCTCTATGAATAACTTCGTTAAAATGTTACCAGCATTAATTTGTGAAAATGTTGAATTCCCAGCCGGTATCAAAAGTGCTCTGTATACTTGATGGGATGGGGCGGGGTTATGCGGTTTGTAATGAATCATTGTTGTACCTGTCATGGCCGTGTGGAACCCTGCATGAGGTCCACCCTCCATCTCTGCCTTGACTTTGGCAGTCAGGTCTAGTGCCATTGGGCTGACATTGTACTGCTCAGCTGTCAGGAGACTATGGTAGAATGTCCCGTAGAACATAGAGGATGACACGTAGGAAACCACCGCCACGGGGGTGCTACTTGCGCCGGTTGTCATGCCGTGCACATGACGGTGTGACGACGGGTGCACGGCGTGGACGTGGTGATGGGCAGACGGGGGGTCAGGGCTCGCCGACCCAGTACTGCCGTCGTCTGTCGAAGGTTTGGCTTTTGGTTTACGGGGGCCTCGCTCGTGTTGAACGGCTGTAAAATTAGAATAGAACAAAGAAAAAACGAGATGAATAAATACTTGATGTTCAATTGAAATAAGAGAAAATATATGTCAGTGATTCGGTCAGGTTGTTGAAATGTAAAAGTTTGTTATAACTTTGTTTTGTAATTGTACTGTATTGCATTTGTCATTGTTGAAGCTGAAACCATCGCGGTGTTTGTTGGTGTTATTTATACCTTTGGTTACTGGTGGTTGTTTTGATGAAGATGTTTTCTTAGCTGAAATTAGGAGGTCGTTGAAAATCAAAGTTGTGACTGAAATGTTCACCGTTGTTTATGTACAGTGATGAAACGAAAACATTCAAACAAACAATCTCTTTCAACTGCCTCTTGTTAGCCCAGACATTCTGACAAAAACCCAGCTTGTCGGTTTGTTGGGAATCAATCAAAGCCGTTTGGCCGATGTTACACCGATTTGTTCCGAACAATACCGAGCACAATGTCGAGCACGTGTCATGTGTTTGTTCATCTGTTCGTCCTTGTTGTTAAGCCTGGCTCAGGAATGTATTTGGAACAATTTCTGACTGTGGGAATTTTATTCACAAGAGGAAATTTGTTGTTTTTTGCATACCCATGGAAACACCTGTCAAGTATATCTGGCACCCATCAAAGACTACCAGATGATATCAAAAAAACCAAACAAATAGGCCTATGAATTAAATAAATAAACACTATGGGGAGAGAAGTTGATGCAACTGGACTTTGTTTTTCTTTTAAACAATAGATCCACTGTCTCTTTTTTAAAGTGTTTACTCCTTCTTCTTCTTTTTTTTTTTGGGGGGGGTAGCTGTATATATCTCTTCCGAGCTCGAGGGGCGGTCAGTAAGTGACTTGAGGCCGCAATCCCCCACCTCCCCTCTTTCTCTGTTTCGCTCATCATTTCACGATTGGCCTTGGTTAGAATCCCTGTTGGATGTTACTTCGGAATTGGAAACATTCCTTTGTGCAATTTCTGCCTAAAGTTCACATGTTGAAAAAGCTCAAATTCATTTTATTTAGTGTTTAAGGCTGATAGAAGATCAGATTGGATGTATCCGTAATTGGAAGATCCCACAAACTTACACACACCGTGTGACTAAAAGCCTTGCTGCATTTTGGAGTTATCTTTTTGCAATATGATTCCATTTTAAAATCAATATTTGTGCTACTTTATTCCATTTCAAATTCTAGAAACACAAATGAGCCCGAGGCATTGTTCGACATTTTGTGAGTGATTTACAGAAACCTGTCCATATCAATTAAATTGTGCGTGAAAAATGTACTTTGCTAGCGCCGTCTTACATATTTTTTCTTTCCCCCAGATAAATGCCCGAAATAACCCTCAGAACACCGGTTAGCTTCGGGGCTAAAATAACCATCCCACACTAATAAGGGATGAACACTCTTCGTACTTAGAATTAAAGCTTGTGTTGATTCTCTGAGCTTTACCGTGAGGTGGGAAGACAGCGCGGGCGGCCCCAAGGGCCTGGCCCCGTGTGTGGTTAGCCTTTTTTTGCGCTAGACATGTTGTGCCGTCAACCTGGGCAGGTGTGTTCACGATCCAACACCTTCAGACAATCTTGGTGTTTTGTAATGTATGTCTCTGTCTGAGGCTAGTTCAGTTCTCCAAGTACATGTCATCATTTATAAAGTTGGCATACTATAATGACTCATTTGTACTGGTATTGTTATCAAAGTTGATGGGGTTGTCATTTGGTGTTGTATTGAATTAGAAAGTTTGGCATAAATATGTGTCTTTTACTGTCTTTGCGTGAATCGTTGCACAATAATAAATGGCGCCAAAAGCAAAGAACCTTCTCCTTATACGAGAAGAGTTTGTGGCGTAATTTTTTAAGCAGTCAAGATCGTTATTTACCAACTCAATAAATTGTCATTAGATCTCGATCCTATACGCATGGTTTAACATCATAGGATCGGAAACAGCATGATGCCTGGTATAATAGTCCCGCGAAATAGAGCTTTGATTCCCACCAAAAACCGCTCAATAGTCAACAAGGACATATAAATAATCTCATGTTTTGACAAAGATCGTCTTGTAATTGACGCGGCGGTTCGAAGTCGTCCGATCCGCATACTGTTCTTGACCGTGTCTGAGCCACTCTTGCCCGCCGTTATTTTGACAGCCAGCACCGGTGATCCATTTCAGCGGCTTGATCGTACCGTCGCTCGTGTAAATCGTCCCCTGGGTATCGCTCTAAATTAAACTTCTATCATTGGATTACTTCATCATTATTGACTTATTATTAAATTAGCTCTCTGTCATGGAAACGATTTTCATGCCGCATGCTTTCAGGCATGATTTCTTCCCGCTTAAAGGTCTTTTTCGTTCCTTCTTATTGGATTATTTTTCATTACAAGCCTCTTATTATTCTTCTAGTTTTTGAATAATGCAAGAAAAGTGAAAACGAGACGAGCAACAACATTAGAATCAGGTTGACGCTGAATCTAAAAGACCAAGATTTCATTGTTAAGACGAGACCCTTCTCTGCTATATAGGGTAAACGTGTAAACCGGGGGTGCCACGCCTTCGTTGTTTTGTTCTCAGTTTGCCTATTGGTTTAATTGCTTTGTATACCTAATTATATGATTCGACTCAAATTTTAAGATAGACTTGGACAACTTTTTCAATAATGTTGGGGTGCTGCGTGTTCCCGTGCACTGGAGACAGGAGTCACAACTTACGCTGGCTAGCCGCCCACCCAAGCGTGGCCAAGCAGCAACAGTGCACTCATGCGGACAATATCGTTTGCCGCCTGTCTCAACAGTCTGGCTTTTAAGAAAAATACCGCAGTGCATGATGGAGGACTGCGCGTATCTCTTTTGGCGGGAGATGAAGTGGGTGGGAGGGAGATTACACGCGCAATTATTTAGCGGTTGTGTGGACGTGTGTGCTACATCAGCATCTGTCTTACGCGATGTAAGCACCGCACCCCCTAGAGCAATGCAGGGGGTATGAGGAGGGGGTTATGTCGCATCTTCAACCCGCAGGTATAGTTTAGTCGTCACCGCTCAAGCCTAAAAAGGCTTTGCACTTTTTTGGGAGGGTTGCTGTAAGTGTGCCAAGACTAACCCTAGAAGAACTAACTACCAGAAAATCAATGCAGTAATTAATGTGAAATCTGGACGTCGC
Source organism: Pycnopodia helianthoides (assembly GCA_032158295.1). NCBI lineage: Eukaryota > Metazoa > Echinodermata > Asteroidea > Forcipulatida > Asteriidae > Pycnopodia > Pycnopodia helianthoides. Next base: position 20,319,896 of record CM063252.1, on the reverse strand, counting down.
CAGATGATCGGCAGTACTGCCCGTGTCCGAGCCACTATGTCGCGGTGTCGATCGGCTCATCGGCAAGTACAGTCCTACTATAAGGGCATGTGTACTATCATACATGGAAGTATTCGCGAGAATTGTCGAGATTTTACGGCATTTACTTGTGATCTTTTAAGTTGTATTGAAAGTTTACACCATGCAGTGAGATGCTTGTTAATTTGTCGTATTTTAAATTTGCTTTTATTATTTTAAAGTAAATTTACCAACTTTGTTTAAAATGCATAAATGTAGCCTAAAGGCTGGAAAGTATTTCTAAAAAAAAAACTAGTTTTATTAAAATTGAAGTTGGATTGATTCAAAGTCAAGTTGTACCATTATCAAAGATCAACTGAAAACAGTACTGTTCCTCATTGAATAGCTGCGACCCGAAGTTGAACTTTTTTTCAGCGTCGTATGGATTGATCCCATCAGAAATGATTGTTCACTACATAAATAATTTATCAGCCAAGGCAGAAGTTTTGGGGCTGCCTCAAAATTGGGTTGTTTGTACCACCGCGTCTCTCATTTTGTAACGAGTAATAATAATAAAAAGAACAATTGATGTTAAATTTATCCCCTCCACGTCCACCCCAATATGCTCATTGAGTTGGCTTTGAATTTTGGAGTGGTACTCGAGAGTCTGAACCGCTGCACGTGCAATACAAAGTGACAATTTAAAAGGACGCACTTGAACGCCCATCATTGACACAGCCTAGCCGTTCCCACATGAATGTTATCAGAAAGGGTTTTCATTGTACACTCTATTCTTGCAGTAGAACAATGGAGTGAGCAGGATTTTGTATTTATATGCCATTATGAGAATTGACTTTAAAATTATGAACGAGTTCCTTGTGGAGAAATAAAAGTTATAAACATCCCTTAAAAGGCCTTGCCATAAAAAAGTTTAATGTGGATTAAAGTTCAGTTAAAAAGTATGAATTGATTTTTTGTTTTTATCTCAGTTACTCGTCGTAGAAATACAGCTATTATTAGTTTATTTGATTTTTTTTTAAAGGATGATTAATTGATTCTTTTATACTATTGCACTTTTTCAATTTGGTCCAACAACAACAGCTGCAGGCACAAGTCTAGGAAGTTTGAAGCGATGATTTATGGTGGGGGTGGATGAGGATTAAGAATTTGTATGTGAGCTTTGGTCGTTCAAATTAGTGGGTTAGGGTACAGATAATGTTCAATTGTCAAACATAATTACATAGGCTATTTCCCGCGGGCCCCTATATTGTTGTATTAGTATAGTTGGTATTCATCATTCATCTCTCTGGGGCCCATAGTCTCAACACATGTCCATTGAAATGCATGCGGGTTTGGTTACGTTTGCTGTTTGCTGTTTGGTGTTGACAACTGTGACAGCTTTTGGTTAAAATAATATGCGGCTTATTCAAAAGTGCTTGTCTTTTATCTGCTTTTCCTCCAGTTTTCCTGTTTTACAATGTGTGGGATAATAATTAATATGCTTCCGAGCCCTCATGTCATCATCATTTTTTTTACAGCCTGGGGCACATTGAATAACTGGGTCATAGTTTGGCATTAGGTTAAGTTGCAGAACAGATTTTGGTAACCGCTATAATCAACGTAGTTTGGTTTACTGCCGACTTTGGTACCGTTTAACAATGTATAGTTTGGTTTACTACGGTTCATCATTTGGCCATCAGTAGGTAACCCACTCTTAAAATGAGACTTACGCTTTTCAAATGCTATTCTATGATTTCAACCAATACAAAAAGTTAAGTATTACTGCCCTGTTAACATTTTGCCAGGTTACCTTTTATGAATATTTATGAGTCTCGATGAATATATTATACACTACTTCGTTTATAATTTTGTTCAACATTTCTTTGTCTGAAAGAAAATCCAAATCATTCTTTCTGAAACTCATTTCTAATTATTTCCATAAAATACTGCTGAAGCGTGTAATTTTCGGAATATAAAGTAAATTGCATACGTGGTCTTGCCCGGTCTCCTCTCTGCAGTCGACTCCACGCACAACCACAGACAAATCCTGACATTTCGTTGGTTTTTTCAGGTAATTTTGTTATTCTTGAACCGCGTGCTCCACGCCATACAGCCAAGGCCATTCATACTTCAAAGCCGAAGTCAAAATTTTATATTATTTTTTTTGTCCATAAATTCAGTGCTTCCCGCCCAAAGCTAATTTCGAGGAATACTCTGCCTTCACACCTTGGTGTGAAACAGCGGTCTCTTGCTCTGACCGTTGCGTCTAGCGCTCGCCTGCTGCAAACGTACACTCGACTTTTATTAAAAAATTGGGAGCCCTACTGAGTCGACCAGATACGGTGTTCGTAGGTCCCCGACCGTGCTTGACAAATAAACTAGAGCCAATAAGCAGATATTTACTAAGCTAGTATTTTTGCAGTTTTATACAGACAACCAGTTATCGGAACCTTTGTAGGCTTCTCACATTATAGTTTGATTGGTAACCAAAAAACATGCCCAATGTCGGCATTGCTACAAAATCTGTGGTGATGTGTTTAAAGGTTTGACTGGTAACATATTAAGTACTATACAGAATTGTGCTAAGCATTTTTTGTTCTGATAAACGAACTATTGAATGAAATTGCCTGACGATGATTCCTCTGGTTTAACTGCTGGGACAAAACAAGGTGGCAATCTGAGATATAGAATATTGCTTGTCGTTCTCGCTTACTGCTACGTACAAACATAGAGTAAGGACAGAGACAAACTACTACATGGCACAAACTATAAGCAGTAAACCCTACTGCATAATCGACTTGTCAATAGTGTGAAAAGTGCAGGAACTTGCTATTTATTTTTGCCGATGTTAATATTAAGCGCGATGTGTGATGGTGCGAATTCAGTGATGTGGATGATAATGTGCATGATTACGGAGTAGATACAGGCGGGGATTTGGACGAAGGTGACGGGGAAGGGCCCGCATGTCAGACGGTTGCAAAGTTAATTGAATATTTTTCCGCGAAGAATTTAGTTTAATACTGCTCCTATCGATTTTCAGTAAGCTGAAGTCGGGAAATCAGCGTGTTTTACCGATAATGATAGTCAGTTTTCTTCAAAGTCTTCAAAATGAAATCCTTTCTCATAAATAGTTCATTTTATGTACAATGGTATTTTACTTCGTTATTCAACATGAAAGCACCAGGGTTCTCATGGATAATACCCAATTGATGCGTGCGTTCATTATTTTACAAAGAAATGCCAACTTTGAATTTCAAGTCAGTTGGTTTTATCCACAATCATGAAGCAGCCCAAATATACACCATAATGAGAAGAGTTGCACACTCACCATCCTTGTTCATGAGTGCATCGAAGCATTTCTGCAGCCGGCACGCCCTGCACTGGTTGCGATGGGTTTTGTCAATGGGGCAGCAGCCCCCACCTTTGCCCTGTTGTTTGCACGTGTACACACGGTTCCGATGGATGGACCGCTTGAAGAACCCACTGCAGCCGTCACAGGCGTACACCCCGTAGTGCTTGCCGGAACTACGGTCACCACACACCTTGCATGGGATGTCCAGAAGACGGTCCCCTAGAGGAGAAGAAATCAAATACATTGTTTAATTAAAGGTAACATGACATCGTTGAAGACATAAACCTTCATCATCTGGTAGTTTAAACAAGTTGTTGTGAAATTCGTTGTTTTGTCTCAGTCTTCTTTCGAAGAAGAAAACGATCATTATTAGATGCCGAAAAGGATAATGCTAAGAGGTTGTTTTGTCGATTTTGTTATTGGAGGCTTAGGGCTCGTTCGCAGCCAAGGTGGACTTATAGCGGGAAAAAACAAGAAAATGAGAATCGTTTGAATATTTGAACTTAGTTTGGGGTCTTGTAATGGTTTATGAAATGCGAACCTTTTCTCCACTCGATGCCACGCCTGTCGCATATAACTTCTTCTCTACGGCTGGTACACAGCAAACGGGCTGGTACCCCAACCTGCTTCCGGCTTAACACTTGCTCAAAAGTTTCTTCGCAAGTGAGCTTCATCCTTGTGCTTGGTCTACTAAGTCGATCTAAGAGTGGAGTCCCTATGCAGAGAAATGATTGCCGAATGAATCTGTGGTCGATTTATATAAACTCTGGATGGTCATTGTTTTATGTGTTTTCATAACAGCCCTATGGCATGTACGTAGAGACAAGCAATGTGAAACAATTTCGCGTGCGTATCGCGTGGAGGTCGTCAGTCGGCAATTAGTGCACGCGTGGCGGGATCCCGTGAGAAAGCAGTGCCACGGGCTCGGCATAGCACCGCAGCGCAAGCATCAACCACGGCAGGTATTGTTCTCAATTTAAACCTGCCCCAGTTATCTATTGTAACGGCCCATGATTATCTCAAGGCTGGTCCAGAACGTAAAAAAAAGATCGTCTGTTTCCTCTTATGGAATGAGTGCAGTTTTTGTTGGTACCATATCCTATATGGAGCCAAAGATTGGTAAGGGAAGGTGCCCGGCGCGTGCCGGTTTGTTTTCTCTTGGACCGGTGTGTTATCAGCAGTCCGTGAGTCGGGAATCACTCAGCCCCGTACCCGACCGGTAGAGAGTCCGCCCCTATTGACGCGTGAATAGCCCAACTCAGACAGATTTACAATAGCTACTTTGTAAGCATTGTATAAATTGTTTTTTTTTTAGAGTGGATTTTGCTTTCCAGAGCATGAACTTATTATTAAGTAACAGTAAATCATATTGTAAGTTTTCTTTAGGTTGTTTAAACAAAGCTGCGGACTTTAAGGCGATCGTTACAGACATAATGTAAAGCCAACATTAGGGAAATAAAACCACACCTTTTAAAGTAAACATACCGGTACTGTGTTGTCTGTTCAGAAGATCAAGGGATAGTTTTCGAACGGAAACAGGTGGACCACTTTGGACTATACTTGTGACTCTCTCGTTGTTAAACTTTAGCCCTCAGATTTAAAAACTGATGAAGCCATTCATGTTGTTGTAAGTTTCTATATTTGAGGATGATTTCGATGTGTTCAAGCAAAAACGCCGTATTTCCTAAAACAGCCCTGTACACTATTGGTAAGATCGAAAAACACAATGTTCACAGATTCACACATAACTTACATGATTTAAAGTAAGTAATGGTAGAAAGGGTTCCTTAAAATATTTCTCCCTAAAATGCTATCGTTTCTGAGAAACGAGTAAAACAATAGTAATTATCGCGCGCGATAATTTAAAAAAACAGAAAACACATAAGATCTCTTTTCATTATTTTCTCGTGACCTCGATGACCAATTGAGCTCAAACTTTCACAGGTTCGTTTGTTCATGCATATGTTTAATCACACAAAATGTGGACACTGATTTTGAGCTGTTACCAAAAGTGTACAATACCTTTAAGTTACGCACAAATTTGAAATTGCCCAAACGTCTCATGCCGAGATATGGAGTTTTGTCACGGAGCATCTTCGTGCGAGAAACTGCCACGTTTTTGCACTGACGTAACGATTTACAAACGCGGGTATTTTTTATTTATTGTGACTCAGTCTGCAAAAGTTTCGGCTGGCAAACTATCGACGTGATTTTGTGCTCCAAAACAAACAAAATCCGCAAAGCTTTTCAAAAATGGATTTTTCCCGATGGGTGTGTAACGCTTTCCCTTTGTAAGAGCCTCAATTTCATCACAATTTCTATTATTAAGCCAGTGACATATGGAGTCAATGCCATAATGAAGTTATTAATGGATTGTTGTTTTTCCCACGAACTCTTTGAATAAAGGCTGACAAATAATCCTTTAATCGAGTGACAATTGCCCAAGCACTGTGTGAATTTCAAACCGAGTCACCCAAATTTACTTCACTTCTTTACATTATGAATCGATTTCTGGTGTATTTTCATATTTTAATCCTGTCCTGGGAAACATACCCTACTCTCGTCTCCACACAGTGTTTTAGTCAAAAGACAATAGTTGTCAAACTGCATTCATAATTCCCATGAATGCACCAAACAGATGGTTGAATTTGTTTCTGTTGTGATCAGTTTTTTCTATTCGATTTTTTGATTCGTATTACCTGAGTATGGGAAATGTACCAACTCAGCGAGTTTTAATACTGCTGTCTGCATAGAGGGCAAGGAGATATACGCAGCTATTTTATTTCCAGGGGGTAAAACTCGGACCAGCCTCATTTTGTGATTTTAACAACACAGGAGTGAAAATGCAAGTTTGTTGGTCGTGGTTATTGAAAAAATAAAAAGCAGAGCTAGTACTAAATGGTTTTGAGACTTGATGAAATAATTATACCATTTAGTATGAAGCTCGGTGTTTTTATATTGAAGGTTTATCTATATAGAGAGCGTCAGAATAAAAACTTACACTTCATGTAAATTGGATATACTTCTTGAGAACCAATGCTTACCCCCATGAACTCAGTGTCAATCAAACGCCAATCAAACATACCCCTCTAATTTTAGAACAGCCCTAAAGGATTTCTTATGAAAAGGTGTTTGTGCCTGTATGTTGAGCCGTTTTATCTTGTTGTCATTCCCCAGTATATAAACAGGTCAGGGTGCGAACATTGTGGTTTTCCCACGATCCGTCAGATGTTCACGCATCCGAGCGCGTAATGCGGGCGGGCCAGCCTGCCGCATTTCGACACTGTCACAATGCCGTCCGGTCAGGCACCAAAATGGTTGCTTAGGGGGTGGGGTTGATGAGCCCTTTTTTACCTTGTAAGTTTAGACAGTTTTTATTAAAATAGACGAAAAACCAGACGGAAACGTTGATGTATAAATGTAATCTAGGTTAAAGGGTTTTCAAAATTGCCAGTTTTTTATTTTTTATTTTTTACCCAATTGAAATGTACATCTGCACTTGCCTTTATATTAAATCTGTAAAAAAAATCACATAAGCGTTGGAATTTGTTAATGGATAACACGCACGAAATTTACTATGTCGTCTGATCCAAAGACGGCTAGAAAATTGTCCGTGAGAAATTTCTTCGTGGGTCATTGTGAGCGTAGTTTTTGTGCAACCGCGGCAAGGAATCGTCACCTTTGGCCCCACGAGGCCTACAGCTCCGAAGGTCGTCTCTTGTTGTCTCACCAGAAATCAAAACCCCCAAAACCTTGTAATCTGCATCATGAGTAAACAGGGAATATAACAGGTGTTTGCTGCTTGAAAACAGCAACGATTTAGTATTGTTAAATAGTTAAATGTTATACGTGAGTTCGATCAAATCAGTCTTCCTATAAAACAAGGTTTCTCATTGGTCGATCGAATGAGTTGAGATATGTAATGTTTTTTTTTTTTAGTTCCTTCCTGTATGTCTGTGACGACGTTTGCTATTGGCCAGACGTAGCTGGTATCCATGTCTTAATGTGTGCATTGCATTTGTGCAAGAACAGTAAAGTATTGTATCAGTCTTCTTTCCTGTATGTTTGTATAAACGAGCCTGTCATTGGTCAGCAGTCTGTGCTGGTGGTTTGATTCACCCGTTTTCATTGGTTCAATGCAAGTTTCATCTATACTTTCAACTTTCTACAGCCGGGTACATTGATTCCATTGGTCAGTTTGGGCGGGTAGTCAAGTCACTTCTTGTTTTTACTTCGACATTTTTATAGTCGTGATCTTCTTAATTAATTAATCCTCGATAAAGAATAACTCGTCATCATTCTAACTTTCGAGGGAATTGTGTGATGTTTTTATTTATTTGTTTGTTGTAATGGATTACCGTACCGTTTATTGTTAAAAAGCCTTAAGAAATATTGGAGATGGATCACCGATCAGCGAGTGTACGGTTTTGCTTCTGCTATAATCGATCACTTTGAGTTGACAAAACGTGACCAGAAGGTCAAGTACTGATAATGGAAAGTTGGTAAAAAACACTTAGATAAGATTTTTGCACAAGCCACGTGCGCACCGCAACGGTCACCACACCACGGCAATAGATGAGTGAAGTGGACCTGCAGTCGTTCATCTTCAATACGCTATCCTGTCCCTTTCACATCAAACAGCTGTCTTTGGAGTAGTAAACTGCTGCCGTGCATTGAGGAAAAGTTATAAAATCCTTGAGAACTGTTTGGATTCGGCTGGTTTTCTTGCCTGGTCCGTGTCAATGAGAAAATGGTGGTGAATCTATTGTGAACGAAAAGGTGGTATGATTCTAAAAAATTGGAGAGGCGCATGGCGGAGAAGTAACGGTTTGTGAACAAAAAGAACTTGTATCTCTCTGAGGACTTTTAGTTTTGAATTTGTTAAGATCTCCATCCCCAGGCAATGTTTCGTTTCTGAAGGAGGTATTTGAAGGGAACAGAGAGTCGCTAGAATGGCCGCTGTCTTTATCCACGTATGACCAAGTTTCAGTTACTGTCATTTTGTTTGGAAAAAGTCCGTGCTACTCAAATTGCATGCTCCATTATTTTGGTGCCGTCGTTTATTGTGTTTTTAACTTTTTGTTTTGATCCAAAAGGATCTTGTTCTTGCTTTCTTCTCATAAGTCTCTGGCTCAATTCTTTTTTGAAATCACCTGTAAATTCGATTATAGCTTTTGATAGGTTTGTATCATGTTTGGTATTTAATTATTGATTATTTGTTCGTTGAAACAATAATAATTAGTCGCTAAAGTTTTCCCACGATGGGAATCAATCGACTTTGGGAATTCCACTCCAGGCAGGTGTCACAATCACACAAAGACCATCATCTGTTTTATCATAGTCACTCCATCTTTGCGCTTTTGTCTTTTGTCATGTGATCGAATAGTCAGAACTTTTCCCAACACTGTTTTATGTGTAGTTATATCGACGGCCGTTTCATGTGCGTTTCCTGTTAATCGATATTTTTGTATTTGCGATTTTCCCGATGCATTACGAAGAGAAAAAAAGTTGGCCCTTCATCGATGTCACAGTATTATAAATCGGTTTTCTGTTTTTAACGAAACTCATTATTTGTTACCCTTCAAGTCATTTGGATTTCCACAAAGATCGTTAACTACAAACCATGTCACCTTGTTAACAAAAAGAGTGACTTTGTATATTTCAGGGCATTTTGGGGCAGGCAAAATACTATACACTGGTCGTACATGAGAAATGTTGTATTTGTATAGTAATTACAACAACAACAAAAGAGTTGAAAAATTAGCAGCTTGTCAAGTTTTGAGGCGTGCCTCCTTTCTTCAGACCAAAAGTTGATCAAGTGTTTTGAATTGTTTCTTCTATTGCGCTGTGTTCAAATTATGCCTACAGGAAGTCTAGGCTCCTTGGTTCTTTTGTAATTATGACGTCACAGAACACATGGTCTACTTTTTTGATCTTACCATAATGACGACATCAAAACATAAGCAAATAGATCTACCATAAACAGCCAGTGGAGTTTTAATCAATCGACTTTGTTATCTAAGCGGGCGCTAATGCGACGTCAGGGAAATATTTTGTAATATTCCTAGCTGCCTTTGTGTGTGTGAAAGTTTCGTTCGGAAATTGTTTAATTGATTTGTAAACCAGATTGACATTGATAGCCAGCATGACAATAAATTCCTGGAGCAGACGAACACAAAACGTGACGCTGATTTGAAGGTCTTAGTCCGATTAGGTGTTAAGAGGGTGTGCATTGGCATTCTGCTGCTCAACTTTCCCACGGTTACCACTGGAGCCAATACCCGTCTAGTCACCCATTTCCTCCCGTAGCTATTGGTTCCCTCTTGGGCTAACCACGCCCACTTTCATTCATACTTTCTTTTAGTGATTAATTGATAGTTTTGTCCCAATGTGGCCTTGTGTTTAGCGAGCATGCGCAGATTGCCGGTCGACAAGTTCACAAGCAATTTTTTTTCAAAGCGACAAGTTACTAAGATTTGTAAACAAATTCTAAGCGTTGCTCTAATGTTATAGACAGCCCAATAATTATAGAAGTATCTCCCAATTTGCGTTTTTTCAACTCCTTGCTTAGTCTTATTTCTAGGATACTTTATACAACATGCAGTGCAAGACGTTTGAGACAATTTGCTAAGTTGCACTTTAAAAGAGTTATGGACTCGTGATAAAATTGAATAGAAAAATGTTTGTGTTGGTTGACGAGTTGGCAAAACTACTTCAGCAGGTTCAAGGTTGATTAATACACTACCTGCTTCGTGAATGATGAACAGCTGATTGCTGGACACCAGTTCTAGCGTTCAGCTATGGCGGGGTATAGCTTTCCCTTGCCATGATGAGTTCTTTAATTGACAGTTTGTCCGGAAAAAACTTTCATCGGGAGGTTGAAACTATATACAGTAACACATGTACTAATTAATTTTACAATGGAATCAAATATCAATAGAAACTGCAGCAACTGAGTGACAGTTCTAGTGTACGGAAAAGTTTTCAGTGAAATTTTCTTTCAAGTACACATTTTTGGTTATTATTTAAAGTAAAATCGCTTATGAAATGTATACTTGATTTTGTACAAACCTAACCCAAACTGTAAATAATTCTTAAATGACATGCATCTGATATACTTAAAACATACACTAAAATGCATACGATCTGCCTCATTATTAGACAATATAATTCGATGTGTAGGCAGTTTGAGTTTTAAGTTTTGTAGCAAAAACCACATTGGATTAGTCAAACTACTTCAACAAGTTACGTGAAGTCATTGAAACTCGAGTTAGCTCTCTTGAAATTTCGCCAAATTTCTTGGTTAAGGCTAATTAGACTTCCCAAACTGTCTCGTTTGCAGTTAATAAACCAAAAGCCGATTTTTTAGTTTCTTCAGTTCTGAAATGAAAAACACACAACATTATGTTGAGCGTAATGGACACATTATAGGTGTCATATTCGCCACATCCAGGGAGACCGGGATGTTACCGTGTCGCTCGGGCGATGGGAGGCCGTGCACCTGGCTGTAATTCCAGGCCCATAAAACCGCGTTAACTCGCCTTGTCTTTGCTCTCGCGTGGATGTTAAAACTCCCGTGACGCGGTCCCACTCGTAAATCCTCATGAGATGGCAAACATTTCTTATGTAATTTTCGATGGTACGGTTAAGTGCTTGTGATTTGGGAATTATCAGTCTTAATGCAGACAAAGGCAAGTAGCCGACACAAGATGTATATAACAAACACAATTTTACCTGTGACAAAAGTCATTACAATGTGTTAAATTGCCATGAGATCCCCATAACCACCATACGCGCAGCTCAGGTGTTTGTGAGCAACCGGTAAATTGTCAGTTGGGCACAAAACACATTGGTAATAATAAGCATTTCAAATATAGAGGCATGACAATTAGAAGACTCGTTTTCTGCTCACCTTCTATAGCCAATTCTTCATATGTGTGAACTGTTGGTGCTGTTTTGGGCCATTTGGAATTCATGACCATAATTATTATAAATGAACGTTAAGTGTTTTGGGTTTTTTTTTGTGAGTGAATCAAAATAGGCCCGTCATATGGGTTGTTTCTCTTTCTTCACAATCTTATGATGCTGGGAAGATTAACTTAAAGTAGATTGACCAAAAATATCCGATATTCAAATCTTGACCCGATTACGATTCCAACGAACCTCATTGTCAATGCTGGCCAAGCCAAATATTACTCAAATACCAAACTGCTGATGCAGAAGTCGAGACTGTCGGGCCATAATTGCCATTATAAGCACATTTAGTCACTCATTTTCAGATAAACTATTCTGCCCATTTATTTTCTGTTTTCATCTATGTAAATTATTAAACAAAAGAAAGAGACACTAGAGAATTGTGTCCACCCTCAGTTTGCCTTCGAGCCAGTGGGCTATAATTGCTGAGTATTGCTGTTCACTTACCTGATTTAGGTACAGTGTGCAGTGAGCTCATCACACCACCACATGCCGAAGATGACACCAGATCAGTCATGGCCATGGAAAATGATTCACTGATGAACAGTTTCTTCTTTTATCAGAAAAGAGCAACTATAACTCTAGATTTGACGTCGGAAGTCCTTCGAAATCCTTTTTCAAAAGCAAAATATTCTTAATTTGAAATCAGAGATGCTCAACAATTCAAAACCAGGTACACTGAATGTTGTGTACTTCTCCTTGTAACACTTCGTCGATCTCTGCGAGATTTCATCGGTACGCTCAGAAATTTGCTTCACAAATGACAAACTTTCCGGAGATTTTGAAGTAAGAGCCTGTGAATCGCCCAGATGTTGGCCAGCTGATAGTGCGTAGGGCACGGCGCTGATTGGCCGATCGCACGCGCCCAGTAATACTTAATGCCGGACTTTTTGATGTCGATGATGACGATGATGACGATGATGCTGTAGTGATACACGATTCATGAATAGGCCTTCATCCTTGCTGAATTACATCATCCATGCAAATGCTGTGCGTCGATATTCCATAAACAAGACCTTAAAGGAACAGCCAATCAAATTATAAATTGTGTTTCATGTTTTGGATTTGCCTGATGTAAATAAACATCGGAATTATTATTGCTTGAGTGGTTATTTCTTTTAAAGCGCATAAGATAAACAAAACAGAAAAGCTTTAAGAAAGTATCTTAGATTCTACAATGCATTTATACATCTTATCCCGGGCATAAGGTTTCGTAGGCATTGGCTGCTACAACATAAATATGGCGAATTATTTTCAGCACTGTGGTAGAAATGTTATTATTTTTTGTTGGTTTGTTTGTTGGGATGCTGTGGTGTTTATTGGATGCTTTTAAGGATAGGAGAAGCCCCTAATGTCTGCATTACGATGGCTAACAATAGTGAATGCTAATTGTTTAATTAATGTGATTCGAAGGGTTTAAGTTAAGTAGGTCATCGGTAATTTTTTTTTCAGAGTTGTCCTGAGCCTTGGGGATTGTATTTTGCTCAATCATTGCAAAAGATGTGATTGGAAAACCCACAGTGAACTTTAGCTCATATCTCGTTGTTTTTTGATAAAATAAAATGATTGGCAAAAAAAAGAAGACTTCAATGTAAACGCTTTGGTATACAAAGCTATGCGTTATGATCGATCAGTAATGAGGTATAGTAAAGCTATGCTCTCTCTGCGTGTGTTAACCATTTGCTGTGAGCCTGTGACGTTATTTTAATCTCTGCGTTAACTGCACGGATCGAAACAATTGAGTACCTGCACAAATTAATCCAGACTAATCTACAATTATAATATTCTAACCGTACGCCAATCTTTCAATTTTGCAAAATCCACTTCATTTAACAATTTTTTTGCATTGATTTTAAAGTTTGCTATGTACTGATCTGTAGCCAGCTTGGCATGAATTGTGAGCTATAAGTTGGTTTACTGTTTTGCCTCTTTTAGTGTGAAATTTTGTTTGTATTATTCGAGTTAGAGTCGTAATCAAATTGAAATTAAAGTACAAGTCGATTTTCGATACTTAGCTTGCGGATGTTATATCACTCCTGTTTTTGTATACCCCAATCACTTACATATCAGATGTGGGATACAAACTGACGTCGTGGCGAAAATGGGCATGTTTCTTGATAAAAGTATATTGTGTAAATCTGAGATGCCATTTATTTACGGAATACTTTTAAACAAGTTCCAATTAAAAAGTCACAAAAAGGTTTAAAACAGTTACAGTGACAGATTAATAAAACATCAAACTTCCGTTAAAAGTGATGCTGTATGTCATGATATAAGTGTTGCCGTGAGCTTGAATCGAACTAATTGCCAATCAGGTAGGCCTGATCTAAAATAAAATGGTGTGTTTTGTAATTTCAACGAGTCCTCAAACACACGACTGTAATCAAATATCGGTTCAAAAATAATGTTCCTTTGGTTATTGAGGACAACAACTGATTTCGTTTGTCATCACCGTCCGTATGTTTTATATGGGGTTCGCATTTTACACTACGTTATGACGTACATTTTTATTCTTAATTAAAAGAAAAATCGATTTATTAACAATTTACCCAATCAATAATGTCGCGGTCGGTTTCGCTAATGTAGCATTAATCAGTTTTCAAGACGGCGTCATGATTAATTAGCTTTTTGGCTGTGTGATAATGTCCAGCATAGGTACATAACAATCACATTGATTTAGCTGTGATTAATGCCAATCTAGCCAAGCTTAGGGGCGGTACCACTCGATCAATTAATTACCAAAGTTAAACTCGTACCCTAGCAGCTTTTATGCTGTCGAACAAAACGCCCCCAGAAAAAAGGCAAATGCTTCACATTATTATTATACTATAACATTTTGTTAAAGCAAAAACCACTTAATTTCACAAATAAATGTATTTTCCAATATTATTATAACATGAAAAAGACTTTTAAAATTCTCTGTTAAAATTGTAAAATTTACCTAACTGTATAATACTTTTATCACATTAAACTGTCAAAATTACCAGTTTACTTCTTATCTAAAAATATCCCCAAAGTTGTAAAGAAACGAAATTAAAATTCCCTACTATTTCACCCTAATATAATAAAGCCGCTAGTAAAAAACTCACAGCTGCGGAAAAGAAAAATCTTTAGTAATGAAATACATAAAAACAACTGAGGGCGCTATTTTATGGCTCCGTTAAAAATTGACGAACAATTGAAACAACAGGGGGCGCCATTTATTTTAACCGTTAAATTGCAAATTGCTCGTTTCTTTGGGATGCGAGCCGTCGTCCCCACACGTGTTCCCAATTGAACAAGGTTGTTAGAGAGGGCGCTATATAACGTCACCGTTAAATTACAAGCTTTAACCTCGTTCTTATGGGATACATGACGTCGTCCCCTTGTGCATTATTCCCAATTGAACAAGGTTGTCAATAGAGAGGGCGCTATATAACATCACCGTTAGATTACAAGCTTTAACCTCGTTCTTATGGGATACATGACGTCGTCCCCTTGTGCATTATTCCCAATTGAACAAGGTTGTCAATAGAGAGGGCGCTATATAAATAACATCACCGTTAGATTACAAGCTTTAACCTCGTTCTTATGGGATACATGACGTCATCCCCTCGTTCGTTTCTAATTGAACAAGGTTGTTTATAGAGAGGGCGCTGTATACCGTCACCGTTAAATTGAAAGCTTTAACCTCGTTATTCTGGGATGCACTACATCGTTCCCTTATATATTCCCATTTGAACAGGGTTGTCCCCTCACGTTTCCAATGTTTTTTTTCTCCCTGTGCGATCATTCGAACACTTTTTTATTAACAAAAAAACATTTCATTATCTAAACAAACCATTAAGTTACTTAATATATATTTACAACAAAATAAACAATAGTTACAATGCTTTAAGTTTTTAACAGTAACTGCGCATATCACGAAGTCCGTAAACAAAGTGCGCGCGCAACTAATGGAGGGTCACGTTGTCACACAGAACTTTGGAAGTAGCAGACGACATTGGAAATGTTTAACTTTTTCCAAGAGTCAAAAACAAATACAAAGTGCGCGCGCAACTTATGGAGTCACGTTGTTACACAGAACTTTTGAAGTAGCACTAGCAAGGAGGTAAGTAGCAGACGACATTGCAAATTAACTTTTTCCAAGAGCCGAGTCAACCGAATACTTGAATGCATTGAAAACATTTTCTGCGGAGAAAAACTTTGGTTGAATTGGAAGATTCTGTAATGTTATGAGATTGTTTAGGTTATCATTGGTGTCACAACTCGAGAAAAACAAGAGGTACAGCCAGGAGGTAGAGCAGAAAACCAGCAGAAGTGTGAAACTCTGCCGTGCCAGCATGGAAAGCAGACGATACGCACTTTGACAGATTTGACAGTATGTACAAAGTAAGTAAATTATATCAAGACAATATCCTGAATTTTGGAGGAGGACATGAACCATCTAAAAGTAACGAAAGCACACCTCAAATTAACCCAAGGCAACATAAAAATGTATTTTCAAATGGTTTTCCGTCGTGGACTGGGCCCAATTTCTGAGCTGCTCAGCACAAAAATTTGCTTAGCATGAAATTTCTTCCTTGATAAAAACAGGGTTACCGACCAAATTTTCATGTGTTGCATATTGCTTGTTACTGGTATTCAGCTGTTGTTTGCTTATCCTGAAAATCACGAGGAAATTTGGTTGGTAATCCTGTTTTTATCAATGAAGAAATTTCTTGCTAAGCAAATTGTTGTGCTTAGCAGCTCTATGAAATAGGGCCCTGGTAGCATGAGGAGGCCGATCTCTTTTCCTCATTCACATGTATACTGTTTACAGCCATATATCGTTTGTACTAATTCAAGGCTGCATGATAGACAATGGAAAAATCATTTATTCAAAAGTTATCTTTAACAGTTATCTTTAACAATAATTAAACAAAATTGAGCCCTTTGAGTTGATTTTTTCATTCCACAGGGTGATAGCTGATAATTATTGCCAATCCCAATGCTACCTCTAAGAAAGTAAATATGGTCCAAACAGCAAACTTACTTTTTAATAAGGTTGCAAACTTGATAGTTCTAGCATTCCTTTAAAAAGTGGATTCTTACATGCATGAGGATAACCGATAAGATGCACTGCATACCGCATATGTGTTTGAATAAGGATAGCGAGAAACAGCGACAAAACTAGGGGGCACAAGGGGATCCACCACTTGTTCTAGGGGGGCACTTCTGGCCAATTAAAACTAGTTTCCATTGCTTTTTCCTAAAACAAACCCCTTTTAAGTGCTCTTTGTTATGCCGTTTACTGTTTTTTATAAGATAATCTGACATGGAGGTAAAAAACAAATACATTGTGTTGTAAATTGAAAAATATTTTGAATTTTTTTTTAAAGTTACTACGTAAACGCATAAAATGCAATATTTTATTCTACATTATCCCCCTGTGCCCCCTCCCCATACTTACGACATGAGTGCAAAAATGTGTACATTTGAGCAAGCAATGTTGTACGTAGGACCTACAAAAAATACCCCAAACCCCAAACCTGCGCCAGACTTGAGTGCAATTGCAGTATAATTGTTTTAAGTTGAGCATCAACTGAATAATCATCTTTATAATTTACATCAATTTAGAATCGTCTTGCTTATTTATGAATACATGTTCAGTATATTTTAGAGTCCTGTGGCCCAGTTTGAACTCATATGAAAGCAAAAATTAATGGGAAGAAACTTTCACGTCATATAGAACTTGCCCACTGTCAGTGTCATACTATTTAGAGAAGTTACTCATCCAAGTAGTTTAAATGTTGAATTTTTAAAGTTTACATCACGTACAAATGCTTTCCATAGCTTTAATTTGACATCACAAATTTGATAAGAATGTGTCATTGTTCTGCAATTTTCAGAAAATTTGAATGAGAGTGTGTCGAGAGAATACTACTCAATTACAAAACATTTTTGTACCATAACTAAACAATATTTCATGGACAAATATTCAGAATGTATACTCGGCTTGTTTAATAAATGAAAAGTAAGAAATAAACAACGCACATATCTGGAGTGTGGACTTTGTAGTTAAATTGGTATGGAATCTTTCCATATTTATTTTTTTTGCGAACAAGGAGGCAGTTTTATAAAATCAACGTCTTGCTCATGTCTCTCTTAAAACCAAATGACCTTAATCACAATTTCATTGCATACCAGTTCTACAAGTAGAAAACAAATCTGTGTAGGCCCCTACTATATTTTTTAATGAATTTGAGTTTATCTTGCTCCAACACAACGAACAATCTTAAAACAGCTAGCATGGAAGCGGAGTACCTGTAAAATTATTGTAATTTTATATGAAATTAATTTTTAAAAGTCATAATCATTGAATAAAAGTAAGTATCAGCACTTTCATACTGCAACAAAACTTAATGAGCAATAAATTGCCTTGGGAAAATCTGTACAACATAACAAATACTTTTTAAATGTATGTAAAACACATTTTTATTTAAAGGGTTTTAACAACATTGGTAAGATTGAAAATATAAATGTTCATAAATTTGCACATAACTTACACGGTATAAAGGTGGTCATGATAGTAAACTTCCCTTAAAATAGTTTTGCTTGAAATACTATAGTTTTTAGGAAATTAGTAAAACAATTAGTCTTTATTGCGCGTGTCCAAAACCTGATGCTTGAAAACAGTGGAAACATATGTTTTTTTTACTGTTTTCTCATGACTCTGAAGACCGATTGAGCTTAAAATTTCACAGGTTTGTTATTTCATGTATTTGTTGGGTCACATAAAGTGCAGATACTAGTCTTTGAAATTTACCAATGTTGTACATGTGCTTTAAATGCAGACATTGGGTTGCAAATTACCGTTTCCTATAAGGATTAGCGGCCATTCTTACCAACTGTTTTGGAAGATTAAGGCAACTTAGAAGCCTGCATGTGTCCACCCAGGGGCAAAATAGTCATAGTTTAATACGTTCAGCCCTCATCTACAATGTTCCTTGTCTCATGTTGTTAAAAAAAACAATTTTCATGACCAATATGCCAAACAGACTTGTGACAGAGAGGCTTTGTTCTCTTATTGCAATACATGAGTGTAAGCATCTGAGGTTTTAAAGTCTCATAAAGGGGTTGGAGAAAGGAGACAAAAACCACGAAATAAAACACCTGTTGTATGCAACAACCTCAGTCTAACCTTATTTCCCTTTTCACATGTTCTTGTGATGACAAAGATATTTGCCATTCTTGATTTACAACACATTTAATATGTACAAATGTATCTTCAATAAAAAAGTCTTTGTACAGGTACCCATAGGAATTTCTAGTCCACATAAATCAGTCCCACAATTTTATTTGTCCGTCCCATCCACAAGTGATGACTTTTGAGGTTTCATGCGGATGCCAAATGCATCCTATGCACACAGAGTCATGGGCCTTGATGCGGCTGTACAGTTTGGTTGATTTCCAATCCCAGATGTTCAGTTTTCCATCAGCGTCTCCCGACACAACATAACTAGAAGGACAAATGTAACAATAAAATATTAGACATACATGTAGAGATGATGGACAATGAATAATTTGTATTATAACACCCCTTCCTTTGATTCTATCTGTTGATTTGCCGAGAGCGTGTCACATGGTGTTGTGTATTTTTTACTCTTGTAAATGTTCACAGACCAAACAAACTATTCAACGAACTATTCAACGATAGCCTAGCGACCCATGTACTAGTGATTGAATACCCTGGTATCCCGACTACATTGACTTCAAACATTGATTTAAACGAGCTGCTTGACAACCTCGAACCCGGTGTAATGTACAAAATGTGTGCATTTGAAATACGGTTTAGAGAACGAACGTAACAGCAGTAGTCTGGTACCCTCTTATTTTGTCAAAACTCGGTATTTCAACGTAAGATTTTACAGTTCTTGTTTGATGATTGATTGCCACGTACGTAAAGTTGTGTGAATTAATTTTATTAAAGTATACAGATAGAATCAAAGGAAGATTTGTTATTAAACAAATCTTGACTGCAGTCAATACTTGTATAACACACAAGTCTGTGTCTCTCTATGGAAATTAAAATGGAGCTCAAAACACAAACTATTTGTTATGGTTTTGGTATTATACAGGAGTGGTAGAGCTGACAAAATAGTTGCAGACAGTGTTCATGTTTTGTGTGATCGACCATACATAAAATAACAAACCTGTGAACATTTGTGCCTAATCTATTTTGTGAGTCAAGAGAAAATAGTAAAAAACATGCACAATTTTTAGCATGTAAACACATTGTTCTCAGCTGTTGCGATTTATAAGGCTTTCAGATACAGTTTTCTTGAACATAACTTTACATTTAATAGGGAAATATTTCGCAGGAAAAATGTTTTTTAGTGTGAACTTCATGAAGTTCATAATCAGTAAGCTTTCAGACTAAAATTAAACAATTGTTTTTTATCCTTACCAACCCTGTATAATACCTTTAAAGATAGAATTTAAGTTTAACTGAAAGTTGATTTTCAACTTGTCAAAGTGTCATCTCGTCATTCAACCATGGTCTTAAACAGCACACATATCTACTGCTATGATACTTGACAGGTTTTTGAATTTTATTTCATTTTTTCAATTATGAAATCGTATTGTGTAACAATTCAGCAGCCACTGCCAGATACGCCAAGGTAAACCCCTTCGTTTAGCGATATGTGTAAAAACTGGGTTCTTTTACGAGCATTACACTACACTTGGGACCTACGGCTTTATGTTCCATTCAAAAGAGGAAGCAATATTGGTTAACTGTCTGCTTAAGGACACTAGTGTCAAGACCGAGACTCGAACCCACACTCTGCTGATCAGAACACCAAAGCTTGAGTTTGGTGCTCTAAACAGCTCGGCCACGACTCTTTATCCTTTATTTTTCCACTGTTACCTTTTTACAAATCCTAGTGACTACTGCCACTTTTGAAATAATTCCATACCTCATATCAGGTGAAAAGTCCATCTGGCAAGCATATCCAGCCACCATGTGTCCCTTAAATAGTTTCTTCTTATTGAGCCGGAAGCGATTATGGGCACCATAGATGAGGATCTGGTTGTCCATGGACTGGCAACCAAGCCATTTACCTACAAGCCAAAAATATATAATTATTTGCAAAAGTAATTATAACTTTCAATTTAAGTGGCATAATTTTTTAGCAAGGCAATAACAAAGCTATGTTTGTAGACTTCTATAATGAATGTTAAATCAATTTAAAAAACAGCTGATTGGGCTAGAATTTGGACACTAACTCTGTAATCACTTACCATTTTGGCTCAATGTAACACTCGGCATTGAATGCATACTGGGGTCTGCAATGTATTTGTAATCCACAGGGATATCCCATTCCCAGACCCTCATACTCTTATCATCTGATGTTGACACAAATCGTCGACTCTGGTCCACAAATGTAATGGTGTTGACTGCACCAAGATGTCTGTCATACTCTTGTACTATTTCATTCTCACGCATATCCCACTGTTTGCAATAAAAAGAAAACAATTTATATCACACTTCAATCTCAGAAACTTTACACCAAGAAAAGTCAAACCAAAGAGAGAGATTTTGTACCTTGTAAACAAAACTATCAATGATTTTCATCTGAATATTAGGCTAAAAAAATCACCTTCTGCCCTGTGGTATGCTATCAAATGCATATAAGGACTTTCAACGAAGGTCGCATCAGCTTTGAATGATGTGATCTGTGACTTTTTCAAAACAAAATGTGATTGCATAATGCATGGTGAAAAAATGGACCGAGTTGGTTTTATTTATTTTGGTTATTTGGTTATTCTTTAACCTTCCTACTGTCGCACCATTCAATAACATCCACTGCGGTGGTGAATGATACATAAACTATGCCAGCCTGCAATCGATACCATTTGGCGAATGCATCTAGCTAAACAGAACAAACATATTACACAACCTGTGCAGTTGAATGATTTAAAATGGCTGGTCAGCTCAATTTACAAAACATATGAGCATCAAGGATAAGTTAGGTTAATAGTTCACATTTCATTTCTAAAAGGAAATTCTATAAAGAAATAAACCTAATAATAAAATTGCACCACGCAAAATCAATTAAACTCAACAAATGGTTTTAACTGCTTACTTGTACAATCTTTTTGTCTGACATTCCAGCAAGAAAGAGATGTTGTTTATCTTCATCTGGATGATACTTGACGCAATATGGCACTTTGCGATTTGTGTAACGACCCAAACACTGACCTGCATTATTACAAAATAAAGAACTAAATAGGTTGCAACAAAATGTCACCTGAATTTATTAAGTCCACAGACTTGAAAATGTAGCAAACTGCAACTAAAAAGGAAACATTATGAGTTTGATGAATGTTAACAATTCTTTAAAGCATGCTTTGGACTGTAACTAATGTCAGACTTGCAACTTTGTTTTTGAAAAAACAAAAAAATGCCAAGCACATTGAACTAAGTACAGTGTTTTCCAGCTTGTTATGGCACAAATAAAAAGAAAAAAGGAGGAAATCAGCCATCAGCTGAAAAGTTGCATGTCTGTAAATCAATGAGTTGTATCCAAAGCTTTATTTTAGTGCTACAGACACTGATTTTATTAAAATTTACCTCCCATTTTGCTAACAGCACAAGCAAGTACAAACATTTCTTAACACATTTACAGTTTTTCTTACCACATATTGACACAGGTGTTTATAAAAATATAAGATTTTCTTAAAACTAAAACTTTACCTGTTTCTGTGTCCCACACTTTCAGGTAACGATCATACGAGGCACTGATAAACTTTGTCCCATCATTACTGAAGCATGCATCCCGGACTGCTTGTTTGTGCCCATTGAAGGTACGTATTAACTTTCTCTCGTGGTAGACATCCCATAACTGCATTAAATTTGTTAAAGGAATCAAACAGATCAACCCATGAGTTGAAGTACAAAACTTTGTGTTGTGGTTCCACAAGGAAACCATTACAGAATCCATATTTAAAGTACATTTTTATTTTAGAAATTAATCCGAGGACAGTTTTTAAAGTTTGTTCTGCCTCTGAAAACAGAAATTTACAGAATAAAGAAATAAGAGACTGAGAAAAAGTCTCTTGGATACACATTTTTCTAAACAATACCATCTTAAAGGCACAGTACACATTTGGTAATTGGAGCCTACTGATTGTGCTAATCCTATATAAGTGTAGGTACATACAGTAAAACCAACCTGTGAAAATTTCACTTCAAAAGGTGGCGCTTTTGAGATATCACCGAAAAACCGGAGCGAATATTTCCACGCAGGAAGAATATTCTCAATAGGGTTACACAGTCTGAGAAGCAGAAATGCTTCTCAGTTTCAATTTTGGGGGAATAAAATGTGATGTATTTTCCATAACCGATAGTACTTCAAAGTTAAAAGTTTCTCAAAATTCATTATACTAACCAAAGCTGCTGTCCTTACCAAGTAAGTTTTTATTGCCATTAATTTTCAGAGTCATTACCAAACGTGTACTGTGCCTTTAAAGTGAAGTAAAATAATAAACATTTTAAATACCTTGATTTTACTATCCATTCCACATGACAATAACAAGTGGCCAGACTGTGGGAATAGCCTGATGGCTGCCACACCCTTTGTGTGCCCAGCCCATGTGTGAATGTGTTTTTTAGGAAGGTAGCATTTATCAGGTGGTTCTGTTGTTCTAAGGTCAACATCGATGTCTTGAGGGACATGTAGATATGAACGGCCTTGGTAATCATACATGTCTTTAACTTTGATAGAAAAGAGTAAAAATTGGAATAAAAAGTTAGTTCACTGTCGAGCAAAAGCTTTTAATGAGAATTTCCATCACAAAAATATTAACTTTACTAGATCTAATGAAAGATGATTATATTTGATAAAATGTCTTATTTTATTCTGGCCTCAGCAAGTTTGAAAAGAAAAACAAATACCACAAGAACAGCATATAGATCTTATCATGTAAAACAAACAAAAAACTCTGCACGCAGCCGTGCTAGGTTATTACATAGCATTTATGCTGACCCGAGTCACAATGAATTCAATTATTGAATCACATTTTGTTTTAATAACTTACTGTGTAACGTTGTCTTCTCTTCTGCTGGTTTTTCATCAACCTTCTTGCCCTTTTTGTTCCTTTTGGATAAGATTTCATCCAATTCTACTTGTTCTTCCTGAAAATTAAATATACAACGTGTATTTCTCAGAATTAAGCATAAGTAAATCAATATTTGTGCTTTACCATCAGCAAATAAGCAGTTTTGCTGACAATGTTAAAAGTTATTATGATATAATCTTAAATAGATTTCTGTATACCAGTATACATGGTTTTCAATGTAATTTTTTCTTGTTATCATTTTTTGTACCTCTGACGGTTTTGCCACTGTCTCCTCATCAACATATTTCCCCCAAGGTCCTTCAAAGTTATCAATTTGTGATGCATCATTTTTCTGAATTCTTTTCCTCTTGTCTCCTGGCCGGGCTTGTTTCTTTTCAAATACTGTCTTGGCTGAGAACAAAAGAAAGAGATTAGTAATGTAAGAAATGAAAAGATACTTGGTTCAAAAATATGGTTAAACACCATCAAATAACTAGAATTAGGATTTCCACTTTTAAATAGTTGCATAGAAACCACAATTCTAAGCTAAAGATGACAGTACTACATGTATTATTAATAACTACCTTCAGCAGCATTCTCTGTATCAGGTGTCCCAACATATTTGGTCTCCCCAGTGTCCATACTGCTTGGGTCTACAGCGAAACCTTTAATGAAAAATTTTTCACAAATAAAATGACTTTTGTATGATATTTGTACTAAACAAAATAATAATTATCAGGAACAATATTTAGTTTTAGTTAAAAAAAAACATGAAACAAGACTTCAAATAAAACTTAATAAATTGTTTAAACACAATTACACATATGTTGGCAATGCAGGCTCTAGTGATTGTCTATGCAACTGATAGTCTGTGAGTAACACAACAAAATTGCTGAGTGGTGCATAGTCATCAAAAATACCAGTCAATACAGACCATTTAAATACAAATACTAATAATTTCATTGCAGAAATTGCTGTACAGCGCCAGAGACTAGTTTTCTGAAACCAGGCAAAACTGAAAAAGAATAGTGCCCGGGCTGCAGGAAATAGCATGCACACGCATACTTTGGATATTAGCCCAACAGCGAACAACAGAGCAGTTTATACATTTATAACATTTTTGTTGTTGATTCTTCATCTCAGTTGGCTTCATGATTATGGCAAAAATTTATCTCCAGATCATTTTGCAAACAATTTTTCTTACCATAACTCGTAAATGTCCTTCTCTGGTTTTCAAACTGGAAGTGGTTAAAATGTGCGTCCTCAGTGTAGCCGGCTAACATGTTTTTCTTAGCAGCTTGTTGTTGTGTCTTGAAAGGGTTAGCTGGACCAACCTGGCAAATTAGTCAAAAGTGTATCAGTTTATATAGCACTATAATTCTTTTTACATGCACATGATGTGAATTTATTTCACAAACTCATGAATCTCACAATGTTTGTAAGAATGAGTAACGTCATAGTATTGAAAGACACAATTATTTTAGCTATTGCCTTTTTTGTAAACAGATAACTATTGAAAAATAAGCAAATTTCTTAATTCTAAATGATAGTTCAACATTTTTTCAGACAAGGAAAAGAAGATATTGTTATAAAAAATAAGCTTTTGATACCTGTGGTGCAAACAGCTGATCATACTGCGGGTTGAAGCTTAACTGCTTTGTTGATGGATCAAGAGGTTGTATTGTTCCAACAGCTTCCTAATAACAAGGTTACAAAAAAGGAAAAACTAAAATCAAACAAACAAATACAACTGAATATTTGGCTTACTTAGATTATTTAAGAGTTTTCTGTATACTGTTCAATTTTTGTGTGGAACCTTATCTCTTGCACATAGTTAACTGTTTATGCATATTTTCAACAACAAGACTATGACTTGACGAGCTTTGAAAATTAACGGCACCATAAATATAAATACTTTTGGTTGGTGTTCGGCAGCCATTTATTCTGTAGTTCACAGATCCGGTATTTTGTCACCAATATACCCCCCACGTGACAAGTCTTCTCAAATTTACCGATCAGAGTGCATAAACTCTCTGACTGAGATGTTTGTTCATTAATAATATGAATAGCATTATTTTTTCAAATATACAAATATTGGATGCATTTGACTTTGACTGAGTGCATTGTGATTGTCGCAGAATATACAATCACAAGATGAATCTGAACTGTTCTACATAAAAATGGAAACCCCAAGGCAAATGTCACCAAGTGTGCATATTCTGTTGTTTGCTGTGACACAACCTTTCGTTGTTTGGACGAACAAGCAAGATGGATTACTTCACTTGTGTTTGCCAATGCTCAAGCGCAAAGCGTATCGCATGACCGTACCGCTGCGACTGCACTGGCTAGCACTTGCCCGTGTAATTGATGTTACCTTGTTTTCGACTGCAGGGGCTGCATTGAGTTGCAATCTAGACTGTAGAGTTAAGACATTGTTTCCTGTGTTTAGAGGTTTCAGATGAGCTGTAGCATCCTCACAAACTTCCTCCGATTCGCTACCAGTACCATTATCACTTTCATCACTACTTCCATAAGCTTGCAGCGCGCTGATTGCCGCCATGTTGATCTCTGAGCAAGGTGATTTCATTAAAACGTATCCAGTACAAGTCACAAAGAAAGATGCGTAGGTCACGTATGACTTGAACCCTATAACCCATCCCGTTGCGAGCGAACACAATTATTTAACGGAGATTTCCATTCGCTTGTACCAAATACAGGCAGCTGATCGGAGTACAGTGGGAAAATTGTTATTGTTTAATATGACAACAAATATTGTAAAATGTTATTACAAGTTTGTATGTTATCAAGAAAGGAACATTCTTAACAAACTGATATAATAAAGTGTTTTTATTTATTATTTAAGCTTTAAGAATCGCACGTGTTGTTTAAGTTTGAAACTTAAAGAATAAAAGCAAAAGAACCCCCACCACCCTAAAATAATAACACAAACCTAACAACATCATTTTTGCTTGGTAATATTTTCTAAGTATTAGTAATACACATGGAGTTTTGAAAACCAAAATGTTTAGTTCTAACTTCTACCTCCCTTTGTATCGTTATGATAGGGAAAAAACGAATTTGAAACGTGCATTTACCACGTAACCGGGGAAAACCCATGACATCATCGGGCGGTGCCCTTTAATACGTCGTCGTTCGGATCGCAGCAGACAAGATGGCGAACACAATTGTGGAATATATGCACGAACATGGAGGATACAGATGCGGATATTGTGGCAACCCCGACTCAAATTTCTCCCATGGTTAGTGTTATAAAGATCGGTGATGAAGTAAAGATATATTATACAAATACTTTTGTCGATGTCATTGCATTTTCTCATTCATTAGGCCTTAAAAAAAAATGTTGGATTGCCCTTTCCCGACCGACTGTATTAAGTAGCAAAATCTCGGTCGCGGTTTTTTAATAATTTTTTTAATTTTTTTGTGGTTTTCCCTTTTTTTCACTTCAGAATTTTGATTTCATGAATATTTATGCTTACAAAATGGTAAATACGGTTGCCCTTTGTTTAAAATATAGATGACAGACACATGTTAACACTTTAGGTTTATATTTCAAAGTGCAAACATATCCACTTCACTCTGAAAAATTTATGCAGTGTGTTTTATAGGCATTCTTTGACTTCTAAAAAAATAAATAAATAAATAAAAATCGACTGACCGACCCAGAAAAAAATCGGGTGAAAGGGCAATCCAACAATTTTTTTTTTAGGCCTTATGCGAAAATAGTTTGACATTGACAACACTTTTAAACTTTGATTAGATGCCCACGGCATATTTTTTATTTGTACATATATTTTGGCACCCAAGTACACAAGCCGTCCACCTCGGCAGCCGCACCCTTGTCTAGATGGATGTCTAGATGCTGAACAGGCTTTGACAATGTACCAGAATATATAAGGTTGGATGTAGACAAGACCAGTGAAGTCATACAGTTTGTCATTGTCAATGTCATGTGCATCAGTAAACATTGCGCATACAAAAATGTTTAAGAGAGTGCATGTCAGCTCTTCTAAGATTCTTCATAAAATTACACCAAAATGAGCTTGTACAAAATCGTGCCACAGTTACTAGTAAGGCAATGGTAAAACACAACAGGGAAAAAAAATCCGTCAACAAAATGTGAGGTTCTATTTGAAAAATCATCACACTTCTTGATGTTATTGTTATGTGGGCGTATGGCTAAGAAACATAGGGAGTCTAGCGTGTTGGCACTATTTATGGGAAGTAGGCATAGTGTTAGACAAGGGGGGTGTCTGTGTGTCTTTTGGACACCCTGTTTTACATTTGGACACCCCGTTTTTATCTGTCATTTACATGTAAATGTATTGTAAGTGAACACTTTGGACACCCAGTTTTTAAATTTCCAGCAAATTTTGACCCCCTTTTACCAAATCCTGGCTAAAACCTTGGAAGTAGGACTTCAATTTGTTTGTTCTTTTGATTTCTTCAAAGACTTCACTTTAATAATTAAGCTGGTTGTTTATCATATTTATTATGAATTGTGTTTCTTTTTTCTTCAGGGATGTGGGCACATTCTCTGAACTGTCAGGACTATCAAGACCTTATTGACCGAG
This sequence comes from Pycnopodia helianthoides, assembly GCA_032158295.1. NCBI lineage: Eukaryota > Metazoa > Echinodermata > Asteroidea > Forcipulatida > Asteriidae > Pycnopodia > Pycnopodia helianthoides. The sequence goes on along the minus strand of CM063252.1, from coordinate 20,291,897 downwards.
GATGGAGAAGGTACTCCTAAATGCTTAGATGTGTTGTCTGCTGACAACTTACCTGTTTAATTAACGAATGTGTGATGCGCTATACATAAACTGCTTATTATTATATTTTTTGATGAATAATCCCATACAGTATGATTTTCCAAGTTTTTCTTTTAAAAAAAATAACAACTATTTTAAAATTGGTTCTTGCGAGTGTCGTTGGTTTGACAGTTTTTGTGAAACCAAGAAACAATTGTTAATATTATGGTTATAAACAATGTTTATAAACAAAAAGTTGTTAAGAAAAAGGGAAGTAATTGATTTTCCAAAACAGAAAATGTTCAACCTTCGTCTGTCTTATCTCAGGAGTGGGAGTTACCTCTACAAGCCTATGATGGATAAGATGTGTTGCCCATGCTTTACCATCAGATGTGCTGCACTGGAATTTAAACCTAGTAAATCTCAGAAGAAAGTCATCAAGAGAACTATAAGGTCTGTGAACTTGTTATCACTGATTACTTTATGAATTGATTGTCTTAAAACCTTGTACTTTACCAAGAAAATCACATGCTGTAAAAGATGTAATTTATGTTGTATTTGTTTGGTTAGGTACCTTGTGTCTGGAGAGCAACCAGACACCAACAAACAACGTTCTGAGGACCCCACCAAAGTTGGAGGTGAAGAAATACAAGCGGGAACATCTGAACATCCTGCACAGGAGAAGGAAATACGAAAGAGGATGACATCTGCAGCAGCAACAATGGTTTCAACATCAGTAGCTTCAGCAGCTCAAACATCATTGACTTCTTCATTTGAATCAACCCCAGAATGTGTAAATCAAAGTACTAAGAGGACAGAAGGACAGAAGATAAAAGACCACAAAGTTGTCCAAGACATACATGTACAGTCTGATAATAAAGAGAAAGGAAGACGTGGTTTATTGGTGAAAAGAGAACCAAGACCAGGTGAGTTAGAATTACCCTGCCAATGTTCTATAAAAGATCCAACAAATTCAAACAAATTGTTGATGTAGGTGAGCCATGAATCTTCTGCTTCTGTGTTGGTAGATCCATCATTGACCTGGTGTCAAAAACACTTATATTGTTATTCCACTGTGCAAAGTGTCACATTTATGTTATAGATGACACATCAATAAAATAGTTCTCTTGCCCCTGTCCCACCCTGCTCCACCACAATAAACAATTAACCATTTCTTACTCAAACATCTATTGGCTGTTCAGACACAACTATGTAAAGTAATATACTATTTTTACTGCATAATTAGAGCATTGACCAGGGTGTGATTTGTAAATTCTGACTTAATCACATCTACAGGTGTTGGTAAAGACCAGACAAAGCCCCAGTGCAAAAAGGCCAAGGAACGCAGGCGTCAAAAGAGATTGGAGCGTTTGTCTCAAGCTGGTGCTGATGCAGAACCTGTTGACAAGAAGCAACCAATGAGCCAAAATCTTTGGAGGAGCTAATCGAGGAAGCTGAAAAAGCTTCACATGGTCATAAGCACAAATTTGAGGTATGATGATAGACAAACCTTAATATTGTTTGACCACTTCTATCCTGTCAAGCACCCATAAGGTTTACATCAAATCGTATCTGGGGAGTGCACTTCTCATTACATTTTACAACATATTTTGTTGATGAACAAAATGTGAATTATTGGATGTACTTTTTTTTCTTAAAGGAACATTACAGAATTAGTTTTTGCTAACAAAACAGTTGCTGGCAGTGTAAGCACTTTATGTGATCCACCATATACATAAACTGACAAACCTGTAGAAGTTTGAGATCGATCGGCCATCTGGGTCACGAGAAAATAGTGAAAAACCGATTACACATTTTGCATGAAATCATATAGATTCAACAAATGAATAAAACGCTCACTGAGCGATAAACTCCAATCGGAAAATTAGTTTATTCATTTCTCATCAAATATGGCAGTTCAGACAGAAATATTTCTAGGGATGTTTTCTACTATCATCATCATTAGACTGTGTAAGTTTTATTTAAATCTGTGATCAAAAGTATATTTTACAAGTTGTTTTCTTACCAATTTGTAACGTCCTTTAACTTTTTATAGATTGTTTTTATTATATTTTAAAATAAGTATAGTGGGGGAAAATTGTCCATGCTCTATGATGACACTTCTCTATTTCAAATAGGTAAGGTATGTGCGGTCCAGCCCCATGAGTTCTAAATTTGAGCAAACTTTCAAAGAGAGTTACAGTATCTACCACAAGTACCAAACCACAATACACAAAGACCCTCCCAGCAAGCCGTCTGAGAAACAGGTATTATAATGTGCTTAAGGGTGGTTAGACAGAGCAGTCGTGCACTAATGTCTCTTCTTACTGTTGATCTTCTTCCCTATCTATCTGTTGGAGTAAAAAAAAAGTCAAAGGTCATATTGATATCTGAAATCTAAAGTTGTGTTGACAATGGCAGGTTTAGTGTTAGTCTCCTCCACCAATTTTGCAAAGATTTTCAAACACATACATCTCTCATAGTTTGTTTTAACCATGCCATAACTCTACTTTGTTACATGAGGCCTCATTTAATTTAGTGGAAGAAAATGCATTTAAGATTCAAATGCTTTGGTTTGTAAAATGTATATTTAACTGCAAATCACTTTTCATTGATATCCAGCCACCCACCCTGCACATTATAGTACCTTTTTCGGACAGAACCATTCAACAATGAAAATAGTATTCACATTTACTGACCTTTGCTTTTGTTTTTCCTCCCATCTATTCTCAACTCTATTTATGTAACCCTGACACTTAAATCACTTCTGTATCACTATGTCTGTATATCTGACCATCCTGTCTATGTGTACTGTAATGGCTTGACCACCCATGTCTGTGTCTGTCAATGTATATTCCCCCCCATCTTATTGACAAAACTACCAAGAACAGTTCAAACTAGTGCGATCACATCCAGCCAGCAGAGAATTTCAGGAAACCTTCAAGGAATCACACCTCATTTTTGCCAAGTATCAAACTACTATTCATAAAGAACCTGATGATGAATGCAGGGCAATAGATGTAAGTTGCACTTCATAATCCTCAAACTGTCAACATGAGAAGTTGAGTTATTCAAAAGCTAAAGGGAATAATTAATTTGTTCAAAGCAAGAGATGACAATGCACATCAAAAGGAGATCTGGTAAAATAAGTATTCATATAGTATGTGTATCTCAAAGTTAAATTAAACATACCAGGCATTTGTTACACAATATAAGTCTGCGTCAGGGTATAGAAGAACTAACAGAACTGAACACAATCTACTGATGTATTCTTTACCCCCTCAGTTCAAGAGATTCCTGGTTGATTCCCCACTCAGAGAGGAACATCCCCCTGGGGCTCCAGAGTGTGGATATGGTTCCTTCCATGAACACTTTATTCTTGATGGTAAAATCATTGCAGTTGGCGTCATTGATATTCTCCCAAGCTGTGTGTCATCGGTGTACTTCTTTTATGATCCTGACTACAGTTTCCTATCACTTGGAACCTACTCAGCACTCAGGTAAACTCAACATCCAAGGCAAATTAAACAAAGTTGATGACCAGAAATACACAGATTTATTTTAGTGCAACCATGTTGTTCCATAACAATTCATTTGAATTAAGCTTGTGGTGCAGAGAGAAATAAATATCTGGCCTTGTCTGATGTATAAATCAAGTATTTACCACTTAATATAAACAATCTTTTTAAGATGCATGTATGAAAAGTCTGTAGTTAAATCTTTAAGAAACCATGCTTTAAAACTGATAATATGACATATGACAATTCTCCTTTTTTATGTAGGGAACTTGAGTTTACCAGATTACTACATCTGCAAGCACCAAAGATAATCCACTACTACTTGGGTTTCTACATTCACTCATGCGTCAAAATGCAATACAAGGTATAAATAATTATCATCGGGTCCATTCAAATAAATTGGTCTTTTGTTCAGCCAAAACATATCCCACGACTTAATACTGGTTCATTTTCTGTGTTATGACAAGATCCGGAATCTGTCATGTTTGAGAACACAATGTCGCAACCATATACTTCTTTTATGTAGACAGTTTAAACTCTGAATCAGCAGCCAAATTTGGAATATAATTCTTAAGCTGTAAAATGTCATGATGTTATTTGTGTATATGTTTATCAGGGTCGTTACAAGCCATCATTTCTGCTATGTCCAGAAGCATACACGTGGCAATCCATTGAGCGATGTTTTTCTAAGCTTGAAGCCAGCAAGTATGCTAGACTAGATGAAACTGATGCAGGTAGGTCAGCATAAAACTTATTAGCAGAAAGTGTTATTATATGTTGGTATATTTTTTGTTTGCCTTTTAGTTAAAACCTGCTAGGTTCTGAACTTTCAGGCCAAGTTTTACATACACTTCAATGTCTGTAAGCCACTTCAATGTCTGTAAGCAGGTCTGCACTAACTTATTTAAAAAAAAAATTAACTTAAAGTGTCTTCCGTTTTTTTCTACATCTATCTTTGCTTTATATTAAAAAGTGCATGCTTGGTTTTATAAGTGTATGGTTGTTTGTTCTAGTACAAACTTTGTTCTTGATTTTTTCCCATTAAACTACAGTTGACACACCTGTTCAGCTTGAACATGTCAAGGTTCTTCATATGCAGATGGCCATGGAATATCCTAACTACCGAACATTTGTCCCTGATGCTAACGATGAAGAGGAGGTCAAAGAATATGCTCAATTTGTCGGCAAAACCTGTGCAGGGAGAATGCTACTGTACAGACAATGACAATTAAAGGCAGGTTTTAAATGAATAACCAGTTTAATACCACTAGTAATTTGGGGTTTGACAATAGTAGTGCGGCAGCCAAAGTTTTCTGAGGAGAGTTTATTTTAAAAAATGGCAGTCAATTGGAAATTTTGGGTTTTCACAACTTGGATCCACAAAAACTTGGCAGCACACTACATTGTGAACTACCAAAGTTTATTGATGGTGTTTGGCGAGGTCACCTCAAATCAACACTACAACACAACAATATCATCTTGGGCGAACATGTTGCTCAACCAATCCACAGAAATGTCCAGAAATCAACAGAAATTGATGGAGTTAGTTTTACATAGGGCTTCAGCAATGTCTTGGGGTAATATGGATGTAGAGCAACCAGCAATTAAGTAACAAACGAGACGAAGGAAAACGCATAGCAAAAATTAAATCATTGTGAGATATTCTGGAATAGGTATGTCATAAGAATACATATCGGTTATGGAGAGGAATGATAATGAGTTTTGAGATGAAGGAGTAATCAACGAAAAGTTGTGTATGTGAGGAACCACAAGTAAAGATGTAATATAATGCACCTAGAATGATTGCTTTGAAAAAATTAATTGAAGTTAAGTGACGATCAAAACCATACTATTGGATGTGTAAAACGTACTAGTCTTGGAGCATGTAACTAGTCTTATTGTCTGGACATCAACAAGAACCTAGGCACAGCTGCTGAATTTCTTTCTTGTAGGAAACGTGCACATTTTAGAACACCATTTTAATCAGCAAAATAAAAACTACATGAAAATGTTTGCAACAACTTGGCTATAGGAAAGAACAAAGTACCCGCAAGAAAGCAACTCTGTTGCCTCATCTGGGGACTTGCTCTTGTACATTTATTGGACTTTCACTACGGAGGGTATTTTGAAATCAGGCTTCCTTTATGTGTCCGACTTGGATATCATCAGACATCTGGTTTGTTTAGGGTGATTACATACCAGGGATATAAAGACAAGTAATGGTATGTCAGCAGTAAACTGTAGTGAATCTTCATCATAAAGTGCATCATCAGTAACCGTTCTGCAAGATACTGCAATGATAATCTCTTTCATAGTCCATGGAAATGCAATAGCACCCTCTGTTGACACAGCTATCAAGAAAGGTTGATGCCCAACTGTTTTTAAAGGAACAAGTTTCATCTAGAAATTTAAATTTGTGGTGACACAATGCATGGTGTGGTGATTCTGAAAGGAACCTCTGGTGACAAAATAAGTTGGATCTTGTTTTATCTTAAGTTTCTGTGTTAGTTTCTTAATTTAGGTAACATACTTTTAAGATAAACTTGAGTTGTTGTCAACACTGCTGTACAGAAGAAAACAAATATTTGCCTATTTTTTGTTTTGTTGTGTCTCAAATTTTATTAAACATGAGAGTTTGTGTATTTTTACTTTCTATTTGTTATTTTGTGTCATTTTTGTTTTTCTGTCTTTCTGTCGGCACAATATAATTTTTTAAATCAAATAACAGTGACAGCAACTTCTCTTTGATTCCAAGATAACTTGGCTGGCAGTGGACTGATATTGCATGGTAAAAAAAGTTTGCTGAGAAAAAGGCTAGATTCAATGCCTAAAGACATTGTGTTTCTTTGAATTGTTGACAAATCCACAGTATGTCCTGTCTAAGTTTTTGTTATGGATAAATCTGTTTGACAGACTCATTTCATGGTGCAGTGGCGCCCTCTTGTGGTTTACACATGTGTTGCAGATATGTGGAACCAGCAAAGTGAGTAAGGGATCAGTATTATCCACTGTACTGCAATGTCATGTCTCTAGTAAATTTTAAGTTTTTCGAACTTCTTGCCGCACTTCCTTTAAAGTTTTCTACAAGAAATAATAACTTTCAGAAGTTTTAGAATGGACTTTCTTCTTTTGGGGTCAAATAAAAATGTCAATGCTAAATGTACAGCTGCTGATCTGCATACATGGTGCCCTCACGTCTGTGCCCAGAGCAGAGGGTGTCTTTTTATGAATAAATTCTGTGAGCTTCGCATTGTCTAAATTCTGATTGTAGGTTTGGGATCTCTTTGTCATGGCCCAACTGTTTATGGACCAATTGCTGGTATCCATTTGTAAGACAGGTGCAATAATATTGGTTGACATGGTTGAAATAATTACATTCTTGTTTTATTAGTGAATCACTCTGAACACCAGCTTTCCTTTGTTGGCATCTGATGGCATTTCTTTGTCTGCTTATATGGACAACGCTGGATAATTTTCCATTCTGTGTGTAGTTTCACTTTGAGATCAATTATTGCAAAATTACTTTTTTGACTTTTGAATGTTTTTGAACTTATTGCCAATAGCTGTAGCTTCAACTGTAAAATAGTGCAGATAGAACCCATAATTAAACTTTAATAGTTGAATAAACTAATAAATTAATCTTACCACCCCCCCCCCCCCCCCCCCGCCCTCCTCCGGCCCCCACATGCTTCCAAAAATGTGTGAGTGTTAATTGCACAATGCACATAGGGATAGCTTATGCATACACCAAAAAACACATTTAATTTAGGCAGGAAATTGGGTTGTTGTTTTGTTTTTAATATTGGCCCGCAGTTTCCAGTTACTGTAAAAAAAAATTGGAGAGTTTGTGACTTCTCTTTGATTTGGTGCCTTGATGTTAATTGTTTCTTTTTATAGAAATTCAAATTGACAAACATTTTTGTTGCACATTGCCAAGCTGCTCAAGTCCAAATCTTTGCCTAAACCCTTTCAACATTTTTTATTGATATTTCCTCTAAATGTTCTTGCAAAGTTAGAACGTAAATCTGAATAGACATAAGGAAGGAATAATAATCCATTGAGATCATTGATAAGAACATTTTTATTAAGAGAGGAAGGAGGTCAGAAGAACATTGGTGGAAAAATTTTGGGCAAGAAATGAAATTTCCATAGCCTAAGGGTGTTTCATGTATCCTTGTTTCTGTGATGTTGAGATATTTGGTTCATTGGTGCAAGAAACATTTTATATGAGGTAGTCAATGATAATTTGGTTGATGAGGTCATGACTCTTGCAAGTGTGCAATGTGATATTAAGTGGTGAATGCATCTTGACTATCTACAATTGGTTTAGTGCAAATTGTCCCAGCTATGCATAGAGAGCAATTATTAAATTGCTAAAAATAGAAGGGCTTACTCTATCAACAGAACACTAAGCTCTTGTAAATGTTTACCTTCTTTTAAACTAAAAGAAAAAAGTGACAATCAACAAACACTACAAAATGCTCAAGCAAGACAATAATTATTTTAAATGTTTTATTTATTATATCCAAGCGAACAAACAAACCAACACTCAAAGACTGTTTGACAGTCAAAATATAAACAGGCCCAACGTTCTCTTTCTTTATCAAACCTTTTCACACAAATACTATACAGTAGGGACATTTATACATTTTAAAGGAAGCTCTCTCATCTTTGGCAAAAGACACATAAGACTAACCAAAAACTATATGAATATAAAGACCAACTTCTTTACAAGGACTGTACTTCTCAGAAATGTAACTGTCTTCATCAATTTAAAGGGTGTGTTCACCATTGGTAATTACCCAAGGGATAATTTTCAAGCTATTATCTCAAAATCTAATTAGATAAAAGATGGTAATAGTACCAAACTTCCTGACAAGTTGATCTTCCTGACAGTGACAGGTCATTCTCACAAAATCATGAAACTTGTAGAGCCTGAAATGATTCACCATCTGATGATCCGTTTCAGCATATAGCAAAAGGCAAGCAAGAAAATATTTTGGAAGAGATGAAAAGTAAAACATATCAGAAGACTGCTCAGTAAGATTTGTAATGTGAATTTTATGATATTACTGCAGTCAGCGTTGTTTGAATGCATTAGATTCCTTAAGATGACTAGTAGGTTCAAAATTGAGACAACTTTGCCAAGAGCAATACTGGCCCATGTCCCAGAAAGTTAGATAACTACGACGTATATACATGTACAACTTAAGACTTCATTCTCTGAGCTTAAAGTCTTGTGTCTGAAATCAAATGGTTTATGTACACACACTAAATATTAATTAAATATCTCTATCATAACTATGAAACATTTGATGAACATCATTTTAACTAATGAAGCTTAAGGGAGTGTTTGTCATAATATTACATTGAGAAAGATTGCCCACAATGGCTTTATTGATATCACAAGATCCAGTTTCTTAAAAAGTTTTCAACTGTTTTCAACTGTTTTAAATGTAAATGCTTAACACTTGCATGGAGAGTTTGATACTACCACCTGATTGCTTTGATGATCTTATAGATAACAACACTCTCAAGAACATACCAAAATGACATTCATCCAAGAAAAAGGCATTGATTTGCATTGCATTGCAATTCCAGAGAACATATTAGTTTCCCTTTAAATAGACTTAACACAGTTAGTTTGCTTCTTGATTAAGTTTCTGGCTGAGGAAAGCTAAACTCCCTTCATACTTTTCTCATAAACCATTGAAAAGTCCAACCCTTTATAACTTTATGTTTCAGAAGTGGAAGGAAAATTCAGCCCTGTGTTCTACACTAACTGTTGTAAAGTTATTTTCTAGTAGTTTGGGGTTGAATAAAGAAAATAGGGAGACTGCCAACATAGGGCTAGACAGCTCAATTGGTAGAGCCCTGGCATGTTAATCCAGAGGTCGTTGGTTCTCATCCCACTCTCATAATTTTTTCTTTGTTCAACCTCAAATTATTTACAATTTACCCAGTCAGTTTCCCTTGTGGTTTATTTCTATTTTACATTTTGCCGGATGAAATCAGTAATACAATTAGTATGTGTAATGTTGCTTTCCATTTTAACTAATAATGACTATTTTCCATCAAAACATGACTCAATGATTGTTATTAACTATTTTAGCAACCAATCACATGAAGCAGAGTTTTTAGATTACCAAAGAAGAAAAAACTTAACTCTGGTTTACAAGTAAATACCAATCTCAAACATTTATTTGAAAAACAATGTAATGGAATAACACATAAAACACTAAACAGTTAAGAATAGCTAATTAAACTTAAATTATTTAACAACGTATGCATTCAATATTATCCATCAGTTCTCTTTCCTCATAACCTTTTATATCACAAACTCCACTCTCACACAGCTTATAGTTATATAAATATGCGGACGTAATTACGATATCTTGGTTAAGTAAAAAAAAAATTACATTTGTCTTGCATTTGCATTCTTTTTAAATCAATATTTCATTTCTGAATCATGTATCCATTAAATAACCGTTTCTATGTACAACTGCTGTACAATACAAGGCAACAAGTTCCAAAAACACTTATCTTAAACCTATTACTTCTGTTACAGTTTCTCAAAAACTTGGGTATTTATACAGGAGTATGCCACACTTTGCATCCAAGCTTATAACTTTGTCTTTTTAATTTACAAATGCTACTCAGTTACAGGTTAATTGAAATGTCAAGATTACTTGTTTCTGGCAAAATCACAAATTACAACAAGCTTTTCCTCTAAAACAAATTGAATCAATCATTTTAATAGACTTGCAAGATGTCAAGATTAATTTTCACGACTATGACATTTTGTGACACAAATTAACATATTTTTGAAAACACTTATTTGATGTTTGATTTTTTTCTTCAAAAATAATACATTTGGTATGCATACACACGTCAGCCTTAAATGGTAACTTTCCATCCTTTTATAACTTGCCTTTTAGCAATTAAAATGTTTCCCTTTTAAATTCTTCACATATTGGATTTAAAAAATAGTTGTTGTTTTTTATTAAGTATACATGTACAGCACTCCCTCAGAGAGTTAAACAATTAAATACAGGTATTGTACATTCATTAACAGCTACATTAAATATGGCACATTAAGTTCTTTGCAATCTCTTCAAAAGTATTTGTTCCATTTGCCACTTTTTGTGTTAAGTCAATAGAAATCACACATTTTTCCCAACAGATACAACAATCAATTTTCTCATTTTGTTGTTGTTGATTTTTAGATTTTTGTTTTATATGAAACCAGAAAGAGCATATCAGGGCCAAATTTCTTGTTTAGTTTATTTATACTTTACAGCATGGTTCAAAAATGAATATTGAATATGAAGCCAGCATAAGAATAAATGTTTAAGCAGAGTTTCTGCATGCTAAAATAAATAAAAAATGAATTAACATCAAAGTTTAACTCTAGAATTATTGCTGAAATTGGCCCCAAGATAGCAATGTAACAAATTAAATCAACAATAACAACACATGGTACTGTTAGAGAATAACTGATCACTCCACCAAAAAGCGACAAATGTTTGACCAAAATATTTAACGGAGACTGAGACATAGCAACAAAACTTCTGAGATGTGACAGGCACAATGGGTGAATTATTGTGTATTTACATACAAATTATCCATTTTGAATGCATTCTCCAATGTCTGTCATATCTTGAAAAGACAGTCATCCTCACAAACCTTTTGAGCCAGGGAAAATTAAAGGGCCTACTCTACTCATTTTGAAAGTCACTTAGTGGTCGCTTTGAATTCTTCGGAATGTCTTCTTAAAATTCCATACAAAATGCTGTTTCCATTAAATATTAATAAATAGTGTATATATTATTTTTCTCTACTGCCTGGTTCTAATCTACATCTACAGCTTAAGCTTAACTACGTTTTACAGCTGTACTTAATTACGGTAACAAAATCATGGGCAAGGCATTTGTAAAAACTACTTATTATGTCCACTACCTGTAATGTGTTGAGATATTATAATATATACCAGGAGAACCTTACCCAATTTCTGGAATCTCTCTTTTGATTCTCTGTGAAGTCCTCTACCATAAATATAAAACATGGGGATCAACAACACGTAATACATTAAAATTGCCCAATCCCGGACCCTGCCTCACTTGATGTGAATCTAAAAACAAAGCCATAATAACTAAGCAGCTATCCATTTTTAGAAATTGAAACAAACCACGGGATGTTCACTGCTGTGACATTCCTTCTAGGTTAGAAAAAGAAAACTGACACCAAACTTTTACACTTGGATTTTTTTTTACCATGCATACACCCCTCTGGAATGTTCCCAACTTTCATTTCTTGGTTTCATATATTCAGATAACATGTTGTGTACTTGCTGTTACCTGTTCAGTTTTCAACCCAAATCATGAGCAAATTTGTAACAAACTAAAACAGATTTTATTTGAATTTTATATGAATAACACTTTGACTTCTTTGTGATGTGTTAAATACCCTTTTAATACAGGCTACTTACATTATAGATTTGATTTGTTCATATTAATCATAATTGTGCTTGCATAAAAACTGTATAAATAAATGTTACTAATAACTTAATGTGTTATTTGGCTGGTAACACTACTTAGTCATCAATAGGGTCTCCAAACATCTTCTTTTCTGTCCTCGTCTCCTGGAAGAGGCATACTGGCTGCTACTTGGGCATGGTGTAGTGTCATTGGGATGGGCAATGCAGTTGGTGTATCAAGTGAATTGATACTACTAGGGACACCAATGATGGAGCTGTGATGCATGGACATTGTGGTCAGATTAGGAGTCCGTGAGGGGTCATAGGTCATTAGGGTGGACATTTCTTGAGTTACAGGGTGATGAGCTATTGTTTGGGATGGCATATCTCTTGGTTTGATGTCTTCCTTGGGTTTCGTCTCTGATCTGGTGGTGCAAGGTGGGAGCACATGCGGGGTACTTTCAAAGAAGTTCTGCGGCTGGTGTGATGTGGGCGAGGTCATATACAGATGGGGGTATAACTGGTAGGGTGGGGAACTGGGTAAATATGGTGGGGATGTCAATGTGACTGGGGTAGAGGGAGGACCTCCAAATATATCAGGAAAAGCACTGGGTGTCATGGGAAGAAAGCGTGATGTGTCGATACTTGGTGAAAGCACCGACATTGAAGAGGATGAGGGAAAATTCAACCCTGATGTAACATTGGGATATATAAATCTTGGATCAGTTCCCCTGGGGTTAGGGAACCGTGGATCTGGTGCCGACAGAATGTGTGTCAGAGAGTTGTCAGTTGCTGTTACTGTCGTCAACTGCGTCAGTTGAGACATACTTTCTGTGACATCCATCTTGATACTGCTGAGATCTGCTGCTGTTGTTCGGACCGGGTTGGCAGTCGTTGCTTGCGGCTGCGGATTGAAGAACTCTGGTTGTTGGTAGGAGTATGGCCATGAAGTCGTTGATTGGCGATTGATCATCGGAGGCGGGTGCTGTTGGTTTTCATCTGTAAGAATAAAAGTCAACATGTAGAATGATGCATTATTAAATAATTTGTCTTGTTTTCTTTTGTAAGTTTTACTCTATAACGTACTTAAGCTTACAATGATAACAAAGACTTGAGGTCTGTCAAATATTGAACACCTTATGCAATGTCATGGAGCTCTTGCAACACATTTCAGTACTCTCTAAAAAACAGCCATTACACTGTCTCCTGTTACACCTGTAAACATAACACAACACCAGGAGAAACTGAAACAGTTGACACCAAAAAGCAAAATAAGGTCAAAGCCATTGCCATTTCATTGTGAACCCTGACCTTTTTACCATTGTGCCTGAAAATCTCCAAACAACCATCACAACAGCGTTCTTTACTATTTCCCTAATAAGGTGCTGAGTCAACCTTAAAGCCGATTTGATAAGTTTGTTGACTTTGAAAAACTTTACTACACTAGCTGCTAGTTGTTTTTCAGAATATTACATTCCATATAAGTGACTAAGGTTTACAAAGTATCTTAAATAAAGAAGGCATTTCTTCTATTTGTAATTTTGCATACAATGCTTAACTACAAGTAATCAAATTTATATTCCCCTTTGTCAACTTCAATCTGTCCTCCGTAAGCCTTATAAACTCTTCTGGCCCAAGCAGTTGAAATCACAAGTAAGTGTAAAACATTTTTGCATAAAAAGCAGTTGTACTGTCATTGTCCTATTGAAGAGGAAACATATTGTGATTCATAAACAAACACAAAGCTTCACTCGGGTTTGACTTTCACACCTTTATATTCCTTTATATACACAACATTGGAATACTTTTTTTAGGCCACCAAACACTAGTTTTTTATTGCAACAAGTGTTCGCTTAGTTTCAAGAATAAGTAATAATGGTCAATGGCAATTTACAAATTGGTTAGATACTTTCTCAATCTTGCACAAAGTTGAGCAGTTTAGTTATGACAAATATCATCAAGAAGACCTTGAATGAGACCTCTGACTAAAATTATGATATGAATATCATCAGTGTGGTTCGATCATAGTGTGTATAAATCTGACACCAGACGTTCAATCAGTGAGTCACATAAGCATGATTGGACAGCAGCCAACTATTGCAACATCCTCTATTTACTGAACAATAGCCCATTGTTCAGACTTTTCTAGAAAAAGAAAAGAATTTGCCATCAAATTTGCAGCTTAGCCTTAACGATACATGACATGTTTAAAAAAGTTATTGGAATTATTATTGAAATGATTCAATTTTACAAAAAATATCGGAAGAGAACGTTTGGGTCTGTACTTGCAAGTTCTCAAAAAACAAACATGCAAGTAAGCTTTGGAAGTCACTATTCATGCTTGTTAGAGAACCTGCAACCCCCACCCAGTTCTTAATTAGTAGTTGATTTATTTTGTAAATGCTTTAATGTACTGTGCTTTTAAAATTTGTGTAACCTTGCATGAAATTCAGTTGTTTCCTTATTCATTTGTTTAAGGATATGAAAGAAATACACGTACATTCTTCACATTCTTGAATTATTAGGTATGAATACAATAGTGACCAGTTTCTATTTCAGTACAAAGTTATATAAGTAACAAATATAATCAGTTCAACAAAATCATGGTTATATATAAACTTGTTTTTTAAATCAAATAAATATCTTTACTAACACGGAGAGGGGATTATAATTGTTTTGTAAATACTTCCAAGCTTAGTCTGTTGTTGTGGGCTTAACCTTGGCCTCTACATCCCCTTTGGAATTCCAGTGGCCTGAGGGGTTGTGTCAACACAAGTAATGTACTTCGTGAAAACAGACAATGCAATTGACTATATATGGAGCAAAGAGACCCACCCCAAACACACACATTATCTTTATGTATGGAGCAAAGGGAGGATCTCCTATTGTTCTCATTGATTGATCTAACTGTCCAAACTGAGATCTCTCTTGTGAATTGGACCCTTCGTTAAAATGTAACTGTTCCAATGGGTGCCATATTCACACACACATGTTTGTGAATCCCATAAATCGAGGACTTCTCTTTGTTCTCCCATTGTTTTGTTAGCGATGTCCCCATTGGTTTTGTACATGAAAGCGAAGCTAGGACTTATCCCTCTGTCAAAACACCGGATCCCTTTTGTTAAAGTCCTCAGTTTTGTCGGGTAGACACGCTCACTCACACGCAATGCCACCAACATCTTACAACAGCAAATATGACATCATGCCAACAGTTTTCTCCTTTTAAATGTGCCATTTATGCCCCTGCTCCCACCTTGGCATTCTTCATATTTTATTGTGAAAATAATGTTTTACATCCAAATAATGTTTTTGTGTTTAAAAAAATACAAGAAATAAATCACAAGGGCGGAGACCCCCCCCCCCCCCCCGCCAACATTAGGGAGATTGCCAACTGCTGGTAGAGCGCTGGGACAATAATAATCCTTTGTTTAACCCAAAATTAAAAATAATAATAATTTGACAACAACCGTTGTTGTCAAATAACATCTTTGAACACAATCACTATCTGACCTCAAGTGAGATTTGTTTTTATATACGTTTTACAATTTACACAGTTATTCAAAACAAATTTTTGAAAAGTTATATATTTTAATTGAAGTCAGATTAAATAGTGCAAACTGGATAATCAATCCTAACATCTGCCCTAGATTTAAGGTTTCATCCTGTGCTCATATTTCCTTTGTTTGTTTGGCATACATTAACTTCATATATCTTGGTATGCAGTGGTATTGTCCATCAGTCCAGTACATGTACATTGTCAGCTGTTTTGATAGCAGCGATGACAACTGGTCAACACAAGACAATTGGTCATTAATATTCTATGGTCATTTCCAGGGTCAGAAGTTCAGCAGATTCTCTAGCAAATGGCTGGAATTGGGTCATCTAGAGTTGACCTGACCTTGAATGTGCTAGAGGAGCCTCAAGCCTACTCTTTATTTAATAAAGAGGAGAATTGCTTCGACCTGCCAATTATAAAATTGCTCCAGGCCAGAGGTATTTTTCTTATCATAATACACAGGAAACTGGAGAAGAGGAAAGAACTCCCTAGAGAAAGGGAAATTAATTTAGTGTAACAAGATTTCCATATCTGGAAACAATACAGACTTGGAAGCATGTGAGGACAGAATAGTAATTAGTCAAGGGGAGACCACATTGTCAGAAAAAGCAGCTTGTTAGTTAGTGAGTGGAGAACAAAATGGTGAATACTAAGTGCATATTGGCAGACATTTTGTCATGCCTGATTTCCTTTGACACGATGAACACTTTTCCTTTTTATAAAGTGAATTGATTATTTTTTTCCTAGCCAAACTGTCAGAGACTACCAAGCATAATTGTATTCCCTTAAACTAATAGCTGTGTATTTCTACTTCAGTAAGTATAACATTTTTAGGTATAATCCTATAGACTATTGAAGGAACAGTTCAATATTAAATGGTGTGAACAAAAATGTCACACAGGATTTTTTCCGAAACAAAGTTGACTGCACTTTTAATGTGCTTGAACCATCCATGAATCTATTTCTAAAAACATAGTTTTGACTGGTCAAAATATTTGTCAAAACATTTCCTCAACATATTTACATACAACTAGAAAGTTTGATACACAGGAGAATACAGGTAGGTCAAGCTACATGAGATACCTCATCATTCCACTATTTCTTCCAAACTTTAAACACTAACTCCATTCACTTAATTGCTTGTTTTTGTTGTCCCCAAAGTTTTTATTAATGAATTCACATCTCTCTTTTAGTTGTTGGGTTGTGTGTTTCTTTCCGAGTTGAAACATAAAATGATGTTTCAACTTGTCATTACTTGTTTTCTTTTTTTAGAAAAGTTAATGACACACATTTGCATTTTGTTCATGATTGAACAATGCATACAGGATGTTTTTCCCCCATCAATGTGTACAAGTTGTCATTAAAAAATTCACTTCCTAGAGAAATTGCCTCATGTAATCCCCTGACTGTGATTAGTGTAGAAACCTGGTGGCTTGTTATATATATACTCAAGAGGAAACCACAAAGCTACCAGAAGCAATAAATAGTGTCTACAAAACAACTGTTTTGCTGGAGAGATAATAAAATCTCAAATCAACAATCTTGGTAGTTATCCACTTGCATTATAATGATGTGTCAGCTAAGGATGCTCAACAATTTACAAAGTAAAGTAAAGGAAATAATGTACACTCTTGCCTAATTCACTGACTGATGTCACAAATATTCCATATCATCTCTCACTTTGGGGATTTTGCAACAGGAACAAAAAGGTTTGTTCTAGGAATAGTTGTTTGTTAGCAACAATATTTGACTCTGCGAGTTGATGGTTCAGGAAGGCAACAACGTACGTATGTTGTACAGGAAAAGTTAATAGGATATCCTACGTCCTTGTTTGCAAGAAATATCAAGGCCTGCTGGATAAATCATTGTTGTTCCAGTTTGTACATTGCATTAGCCACAGTAACCACAAATTTGTGGATAAATTAAGGACGAGGATGATAAAACAGAATGAAAAATAATTTTTCAATATAAATCGATTCAAAGAGAAGTAAAGGCATTATGTTTGATAATTGTTAATTGAAAGAAGAGGCAGCCATCTTGGTTTTTAATCCACAATTCTCTGGAAAACAAAATTTGGCCTCTTATTAAAAAAAAGTTCTCAAACAAGATTTGGAGATGAAGAGTTCTAAAGATACTTGAATGCATTAATAAATCAAAACATACACAAAGGGCTATTTTTCGCAGGCAAGTTGCTGATTAATACATTGTAAGTGAAGCTCTCTCAAAAACCTCATAAAACACTAGCATTTACTACATGTTGAAAATAATCAAACCCAGTGTCGGAGGTTAATGTTGTGAAACTTAAATCCTTCTTTTCAATTTTAACTTGAACTTGATACACTAATACTGTAGTACAAGTGTCTTTAAATACAATCGCCTAGGGATGAAAACTTATTATGGAAAAACAAATTATAATGGGAAAGGAATTTTGAATTGGTAGCACTCATTTTGTTTAACTTGAAATTTTAAAACTAAATTCACAAGCATTTAAAAACGGAAAGAGTTGAATTGTTGAGGTTGGGAAATTTAAAGTCAAACAAAAGATTGGAAAAAATCAGTTTCAATAACCAAGAATAAGGTGTTTCACTTCCTGAGTTATTAATAACCTCCTTTCCCAGTAAGAAAAAAAAATCAAACAGTTGAGCACATACCTTGTGTAGCCAAGTAGTTATTGGTGGTGTTAAGGACTTGAGGGCGGATGCTACGGGTTGGGCATTGCTGCATCGGTTGCACTTTGGCTGGGGAGAATCCTTGAAGCTCACCTATACGATTAGGGAAAGGCAGGCTAGGGTTGTGAATTGGCTGGGGCATACGAGGCTCCTCTAGCTTTGGTCTGTGTCCTGTTGAATGGTAGAGAGGGGGGAAATGAGACAAAAGATAAAACATAAAGTAATGGTGGTAGCAATCTGCTGTCCAACAAAAAGATCAGAAGGTGACATTGAAATATAGGTGTCAGTAGGTTTTATTTAAGCTTTAGTAGGATATTCCAAAACAAATCTCAAATTCTTGAAATTATTACAGCACCATGGGTTTGTTGGATGTAAAATGTTGTCTAGAGTCATGTATGTCTCAACCATCACAGTATTCTCATGTAGCTATGCCTGACTAATTTTCCTCTGAACCCACAACTTAATGTATAATCAATACCATTTACATCACATTCACTTTCACAAGTATGCTCAGCCTTAAAATGTTTTCTTCGAACTGATGTTTGGCATGTATTTATTCCTTTATGATAAGTACAAGAACAAAACATTTCCGTCAAAGCGGCTGTTTAAAAAGCACAGCATTCAAAAAAATGGTGTCATCCAACTGTCTGACTAGATAATACTTGCTACCTTGGGGTGCTGTTTGGTTCAGAGTGATTGTCCCCAAACAAAATCCCCCATCAATGGATTCCAAAAACTCAACCCCAACCCATCCACTTAAATTTGATTACAGATTGTATCACAACCAATTTATCTTTTGTCACAATCTCAACCCAATGTCAGAGACTTTAATCCTGATTGCTTAACAGCCATTGCTTGTCCAGGGAATAGATTACTACTTTGGGGATTAATATAATTGTTCAGTCCATAACCACAAACTTCCTGTAGCATACAGGTATTTATTATTACCATAAAGGTAAAGTCACTTAAGTGTTGTCTTGAAATACCTTGATTACATCATGTGTGGGTTTAAAGGCACATTCCATTTGCAAACATTGCACTCATTGAATAGTTCAGGAACTTACTCACTGTTCTGGTGGTAGCAATGTGTATTGAGCTATGTTTAGAAAAAATAGTTCACCACAGTACAACAAAGGCAATCTTTGTTAGTACTTCCAGTACTCAGTAGGTAGCCCATGGTACTATATAAAATTGTGGATATAAGTGAATCAAACTCAAGAGCATTGGCCATTGATCATTTTAGTCGTCCACTGTATTGTTCTTTTGGGGGTCAATGTACCTGGCTTGCAGGATGTAGAGGATTTTTGGAGAAGATGTTTCATGATTAATTAATGTTTTCTTTGAACTCTTAATGGCATTTCAACTAGAAACTGAAGACACTGTGGTTCATATGCGCTTTTTTAACTAAGATTCACATGTAAATCTTTTTCTATACTCTTTTACTTATACTTAAAACCTTTTTGATAGTCATTATGTGCATGTATCTTGATCTTAACATGGCTTCTACCATCACATATCCGTGCAACTGGAAGAAATTATCTAAAATTCTTTCAAAATTTTGTCTTCCTCCTTGCCCCCACCCTTCCTCTGCACTTCCTTTTCTTCAAACTGTAAATTGTAAATTAATTTGTTTTTCCTTTTCCAATTCCATCCTTTCTTATCTAATAATTTTTTAGTGTCATGTCATTCCAACTCCAAACCTTGATGATTTTGTGATTCACAGGGAAAAACACTCACAAAATATAACTAGAATGATGCCTTAAAAGTACATTTTGCTATAGCACAGACCCTTAAACAAGATCCATATGTAGATGGCCAAGTTCCTATGTCATTGATCACTTCTGAGAAATCCTGGCCACAAAAGGAGGTCGCACTATGCAAATGAGTAACCCAACCCACACAAAAGCTGTCATCCCATTGGCCAAAAAATGCTGATCCCGTGTTCTAATTGGGCATACTGTTTACCAAGGATGTTAAGCAAAAGATGATTGGTCAGAGGTGATCTAATTTGTCATCTGATTGGATGATGAAGTTATTCATTGATATAACAAGGCAAAAGGCATACATAAATTGACCAGGAATGAAC
The DNA here is from genome assembly GCA_032158295.1 of Pycnopodia helianthoides. Classification (NCBI taxonomy): domain Eukaryota; kingdom Metazoa; phylum Echinodermata; class Asteroidea; order Forcipulatida; family Asteriidae; genus Pycnopodia; species Pycnopodia helianthoides. Next base: position 20,271,574 of record CM063252.1, on the reverse strand, counting down.
CTTTAATTTATTTGTACACTTGTTGGTAGGAAGATAATGGGTATGAGTCACAGGAAGTAAGAGCGGTAGTTTATTCTCTTGTATTTATACAGAAGTCCATTTTCCAAGATGTCTTGTTAAGGGCAAATAAAATTCCCTTTTCGCTCGTGGTATTATTTCCCTCCAAATTTTCTATCAATTTGACCTTGGCAGTAAACGTGTTTGTGTAGTATTTGAAATGTGGAAATTTAATCAAAAGAGAATCCCTGCAAGTTTTTATACTGAGGAAAAATGAAACTTAAAAAGAACATTTAAAAAAATCTGTGATTAATGTATTGAATTTTGCGGACAGCAGCTATTGCGTCATAGAATTTATATGCAGTATTACTTGCACGTCTCACATGAAGCCTTTTAGTCATTTGTTGTCCTCCGGCCATTATTGGAACACTCATCCCAAAGCATTGATTCATCCACCATTGGGGTCAACACACTTCATACTAATGATGAGATCTCACAGTTGTAGTGAGCATTGAGGAATAATATTTTACTTCTGGATGCAGAGCATGCATACAAAATCCAAGCAGGATCTGGTAAAATGTCACTTCCAAAATAAATGTAGACACAAATTAATCAAACAGAGACTAAACTCAGGGTTGGTAAACTTTCTCTACACACCCACTAGGTGTGTACTGTAAACTGTAGTGGATAGAAAATTCCACCAGTTGTGGAGTACTGTATACCTTTGATTCATTTAAATTCTGAGTAAGGTGATGCGTTCTGATTGGTTGAGAGCCACTCCTCTCTACCATGATTGAGCCAGGGATTAGAGGGTACGTAATCAATTTCACAAAATAACAATGTGTGGCTTTGTAACCTTGTTTGTCTAAACTAAACATAAATGTCTAACTGTTACTACTGCCCCCATGCAACTGCTAAACAAAATAGTATTGAATGTTTAACTTTAATGTTTAACTTTAATCTACTTGAATGATAATTGTTTATTAACACTTTATATCAACCAGATACATTCTAGCTTTAAGCCCCATATCTTAGTTCTACCATCACTGTTACAATACTACGTTTTGTTTGAACAAATGAAACACGTATCTAAACAGTTTTCAACGTGAAAAGATTTGTGTTGGTTCAGCATATACTGGCACTTATAGCATCAAAACTGGTATTATGTACCTTTGGATATACAACAAAAAATTATCTTGATTAAGTGCAAAAATCATTCAATGCATAATCGAGACTTGATCATTCCACAAAAATATATACTGATCAATACCATGCACATACTGATACACATTGCAAAAACAGATGCCCATTCTAGACTCCTTTAAAGGGATGCTGAAACCATTGTTTGATTTTCCTCCCACTAATTCAACACAAAATTCATTTTGATAAGTAAACGTTTTCTCAAAAGAATTACATTATGTCCTGTAAAAAAAGGTTTTCCTTAAGTTTGTCCTTAAATTTTTGTTCAGTATTTGTTCTTTCAATTTGAATTGCTGCTGGTTCTCTCCAAAAAACGGCGCACATTTTGAACACACCCTTAAAGGGGGAACATTAATGTGAGTAACATTCACACACTGAGTCACAGGCCTTGCGTTTTGTCAGTCCAGGCCCTGTGATATAAACAGCATCAGACTGTATATATTTAAACATCTTGTTACTGAAAATAAAACCCTTGACTAACCACTAGCTTCTGTTTGTGTGAATCATGATTTGTCATGTAGAGAGAACTATGCCCAGTTACAAGAGGATAAATCAATGCTTAATGACGACAACTTGAGCATCTTAGATGGTTCCATGTGTGAATTGTCACCTTGTAGAGGACAGCTTTGGGAAGATGACTCAAGGGTCAATGTAAGAGGAGCATATGCCCCCATCATTGATCAGCACATAACTAATCGCAGTAATAACAATCGTACATTTGTTTGGTCCATACACCAGTATTGACTGCAACACATCCTTTGGTTCGCTCTATTTCTTTCTTTAATTTGTTGATTTTATGTCCAACTGAACACAACAATTATGAGAGGGCATAATTACTATTGAATTCTAAAGGTTTTCATAACAATTACTTAAAATTGGATGACTATTACTTATAACATTTTAAGGTTGATGGATCAAATTGAATGGCAGCCTAATATGTTGCAATCCACACCAGGTGATAAAGATGTTAAATATTCACCACAGAATGAATCACCAAGAAAATGGCGGGAAAAGCGGCCAGTCACCTTTTTGTCCAATAGAAGACACTTTGTCCTTCAGCAATACTTGTGGTTTATGTGGGAAGGTTCTTCTACACTAGGACCCTTTTGCTTCAGTAATATTAAATTATGGTTGCCTTGAATGGACAGATAACTTAAAACATATTTTTGCAAACTTCTCAAGCATGTTTCTTTCAAACCTATCAGATGTTCTTGAAATTCTATTAAATATATTAGAACCTATAAATGCGAATCAACCAAAGACTTTTGGAGTCAAATGCCCTTATTATATAGCCTCTCTTCCAAAGTGTTTTTGTGATGGGCAACATCACAGTGGATACGGTTTATACTTCATAAAAAAGCAATTGATAGTTCTGTGTGTGATCTTTAAACGACTAATTCATGAACTAATTATATCACAAGGTATGGCTTCAAAGTTCATGCATTTCCTCCCTTGAAACTAGAGCATTGCTGAAATGATTACTGAAGCTGTCAGAAATCAATATGGAAATCCCTTACGGCTGCCAGGATTTGCCAAGGATTTCCTCCTTTGTCTTGGGACATACTGGTTTTGAGCAATGAACAGAATTCGGTTATGCCTGGGGTCCATTTTTAGCTATGAATGAAAGTGAAAGTTTGAATAACTGAAGGAGGGGGGGGGCACCAAGCTGACTGTAATAGTAACTGCATATTAGTTGTTTTTTTCTTTTCGTACTGGCGTCTTTTTATTTTTTGCCATCACTGGTGCAAGTTGGACACAAAAGCTTCCGAGATTGTGGTTTCCTCTGCTGTATTTACACACTTCAAATTTACCAAACAGTACCAGTTGATTACCCGTTTGGTTTCCGATGTGACCGTTTTGTGTGTATTTGACAAATAAGAGGGTTTTTTTCTCAAAGATTGCGCAAACTGACCATGAAATATGTAATAGTTTAGAATTGGTTCATTTATTAAATGATTGTTGTCTATAATAATCGGCTATCAACATTATTTTGCTGAAATGGGAGTTTCTTCAGACTGTCTGTTTGAATAGTTAAAAAAAAAAAAAAAGTCCATTCTACAAGAAAATTTAGCAAAATATGACTTAAAAAGTGAATAAAATTATACAAATGTACTTACTTCTAGGTTCCCTAGGTCCATCAACTGTTACTTTTATTGCACGATTATAGGTGGCAATCTGAGGTGGGCTGGATCCAATAATAATCGATAACGTCAAACTTTTTCCTGTAAAATAATTACAAAAATGACAATAAACTTCATGCTTTAAAGCAGATAAAACCAAAGTTTTTAAAGCATTTTGTTGTCAGTGTGAAAATCAGTCAGTAAGGCCGTGTTAAGATTAAAAGGATAGTTCAATTGAGAAATGATAAGCAACATTACAAACTCATAAATTGTTTTTATTCATGCTTAAAAATGTTCACCAGTAAAATGTAGCTTTTTGTTGTATGATAGGCTGTCTTGCTGTGGGGTGTAAGAATACATTCCTAACAAGTTTGTGGTTGGACTCTGATGATCTCAGGATCACTCAGTTAGACTGAGGGTCACTCAATGTACAGTAAAAGGTTTTGTTATGAGGAGGGGATCTTTGATCAACAAACTGTAGAAAATAAATACATGATGTGTAGTTTAATATTTTTTAGTCCCCTTGTTTCTCAAATATCTTTAGTAAATAGTGCTTGTATCCAGTTCAGATACTTTTGTCATTTTCTTTAACTTTTCTTTTCCTCCAAAACTTAACAATTTCATCATTTAAATTGGACCATGGTAGTTTTTGTTATTTCAGAAATATTGCATCGTTCTTAAAAGATTAAGAAATCCTTGCATTCCTGTAAATCTGGCTGTTGAATGAAAAGCTGCATCACAAATATCATCTCAGTTTTGCCATGCAGAAAATTTACCCAAAATACCTAAATAGCTGAAGTTTATGAGCTTTGCATTCTCAACCCCCATATTTGACTCTATTTTCAGATCCATTATGCAGCTAACCTTGCACTTCCGCCCCCAAGAAAGAGACTTTCAACCGCAATGCAGTGCAGCCTGTGCAACAAGCCCCAGGGGTAAGATAGCCCTATTGGCGTTCAATAAAGTAAGGAAAATTCTATGCATATTTTGGGTATTTTTCTCAGAATCTAGGCTCAGCTTGTGACCTGCATTTTTTGGTAGGACCAATAACAGGGGAGCTCTCTTGTGGCCCGAGAGTACTACAAGGGTAGAATCTATACCAGACAGGTATGTGCCATTTTGCAGAGACTTTCGATGTTGTTCAGTTTACTTCTGAGCTCTTCAGATGAAAAACATGATTTGGGTTTTGTGGTCATTTTGATGTACTTCATTCAAATATTGTTATTTTAAACAGTTTTTCTTTTGTACTAACAAGGTAAAGGGGAGGAAAGTTACCTGATACTGTCTCAAGACTTGTATGTGTGTTTATTATAATAAGATTGATATTAAGCAGTATACCCATAACAAAAAAATCCCTAACAAAAAATGTGGTAGTTAGTGTCTTGTTGTACCATAGCTCCATGGTTGTACCATCCTCTAAAACAGATGAGATTAAAGTGGAAGGGATGGAAACTACATTGACCACATGACCTTTGAAATTCAGATACCTAGTTTGAGAAAAGGGGGATCCCCTCCTAAATCCCACACTCATAATCACAAGTTTATAATTCAACATTTACTATTGGCTTACTTTGTAGATTGCATCATGTTTAGTTCCTTGTCTGCTTCCGAGTAAAATCATAAGAAAGAAATTCCCGATCAGGATATCAAGGGCAGAAAAAAATTCATAGAAGGTTTGTTTATCTAAGTGTTTTAAAACCTGTTAATATTATAAGGGTAGAGTTTTAGAATTATACAATTTTCTTCATTTTCTTCTGTTCAAAAACAAGTTAAGTTGAAAGAATGCTTGATATTTGAACACATCTAACAGCAGCGCTCATGTACACGCTAATTATTTCCATTTATTATTTGTTGAATGATTTTTTTTAAAAAGTTTCAGCATTGAGAATGTTACTCCTTTAAATTGAACAAGTAGACGAAGTTAGATCTGCAGTTGTTCACCCAGAAACAAACTAAATGCAAATGATTTCCATCAAAATGAAATTCATCTCATTGATACAGCACACTGAAAGTTCTTAGGGTCATGTTAGGCATGTATGGCGAGCATGTCTCAATTTGGGGAGTTGGGAGGGATAGTCTTTAGGTGTGTCTCAACCCCCTGGCTTTTAACTTATTACACAAAAGTTAGGCCTTGACGTCATATCTTTCTTTGAAAGTGCATAAAATATGTGCAGAAGTTCACATACATTTCACAATTTTGCAAGTCTTTAGGAATGAGTGTTTACTTAAAGAATTCATAAACAAAGACACTGTCTTCGAATTTGAACTACAAATTCTTATGGGTCTACTCTGTAGTAAAATTGTATGCAGTCCTTTTAATTATGCTGTCCTTACATGCTCAGTAAGTCTAACACTTGATTAGCCAAGTTCTTCATAGTTGTGGTCTGTGTGGTCAACCTGCTGGCCACAGAGTTGTCCAAACATGGGGTCAATAGAGCTGGTCAGATGTCAAGTTCACATGGTAACAAGCCTTATGTACATGATGTTGTGGGTGTTAATTGGTCAAATGGTCTTGAGGTCAATTATTGAATTACAAAGCTAATGGTCTGTTTCTTCCTCCCCCTCACCAACAAATAAATAACAATTAATATACAAATAAATGAATTTAAAAACTGAAAAAACACCAAGTGATTATTGTGACCTTGTCATCAAAGTAAATAAACAAATAAAAGCAACCAAGATCTTTATCATAAATAACAATTTATTTCACAACTATTAAAAATGTGAAAGAAAATAGTTTACCCCCCCCCCAAAAAAGGAGGTAAATACCACACAATATAAATGCAAAACAAAACAAAAAGGTTTTTCTTAACATTTTAACTGTGCTTCAATCTGACATGAGCTTTAAATAACTTGCTTATTGCTGCAATCACAGATTCTTTGTGATAATCTTAACCGGAACCAACTGGTGATATTTACAAACAGATAAGGTGAGAGAGAAAAATACAGAAACGCAAGCAAACTTGGCCATCTACCAAAATGAAACTAATATTATAAGAGAGCCTGTTAATTGATCTTTTCTTATAAAATTTCTCGTGATTTTATTTATCAGTGTGGAAACAAATCTTCAGGTGGCCCCAAAATTGAATGTGAAATAATTTGTTTATTAGTTGAGTTTGAGTGATTTACCCATAACAAAATTTGATCCTTATCCTGGAAAAAACATCAAGTGGTTTTACTGAAACCCACCTTTCAGATTTGAGAACACTGTTTTCTAAATCCAAATTACAGGGATCTAAACCCAAATGGCAGGAATTATACATGTACATGTACTAATGTTTGTTGAAGCTGGTCCTTTAAGCATCAAGAGGCATTGTTTGTAAACAAACACTGGCTACAAAGGGCTTCAAACTTTTAAGCAACAAGTGGTGATAATTTCTAATGAGGCAGACTGTTGTTTGGATAAATGGCCTACTCTTGATACCCTGATAAATACTTTGTGAAGTCCAAAGGTTGTATTGACTTGTAGCAAGGCTAAGCTATATGGCAACTTGCCATAGGCTTAAGAATCTCATTTATCAGCAGGCTTGTGTTAAATTACAGAAGATGTTTGGAAATAAAACAGCCCATTTGGGTACCAACAAAAACATAATTTTTAGGTCACTTTGTACAGATACAATAAACAAGGATACAAACGCATTAGTAATCGTGTTTGGTTGCACATTCGGACATGGTAAACTGTGTCAAGCAGTGCAACAAACCTAAATTTTCTTCGGAAAAAACAAGAGATTTGAAAGGGGTGGAAAATATCTTCTAAGTTCACTTAAAAAATTGGAACAGTTGTGTTAATTTGTGTATGTAAATACATACAAATATCAACCATTGATGGTTTTTTTATTATATGAAAGAAAAACCCAAAATGTATTTATATTATTAGGTATATAGACCTAGTTCTAAAAGCCTTACACTATTGTCACCTTCGGTATTGGATATAAATTAACAGAGCATGTCCCCCCTTCACAACTACAACAGATAAAGCTGCTATTAATTTAACAACATCCTGGGTGGAGGTCTTTGGTTTGTGTAAATGAGAAAGATCCTGGGTGTTGGTGGACATGTTTCTTAGAATATCTGTGGGGATGGAAACATGAAACGAAGTCTAGACAAGATGGTACTGTATACCAAGCCAAGAAAACCATAAAATTATGTGCAGGAAGGTCCTGAAAATACCACACTGGTATTATTAGATGTTTTATCAGAAATATTCATTGTACAATTGAACCCTAAAAGAGCCGGCGTTAACACTCTGTCATAGTTCAGTTTAGATGGAGGGGAGTATTAACTTCTTATGTTAAATTTCTGCATTGATAAAAAAAAATACGCTCTCTTTACTTGAGGCTGGCGATCGAAAGCATTATTTTAACAAATAAACAGTCAGGCCCAGTTCAAGGTTGAAACATTTCCAATTAAGAACGTGTGAAAACACACGCCCGTGACACCACACCAAGGCACCAAAGGGAGTAACCTGACAAAGGAGCGATCGGCCCCATTGGTATACACCCGTTTTCGACCCGGACCTTCGTGCCAAGGATAAACTTAAGTGTACCAATCTTACGGGCATTTGTAAATGGGTTTCCTTAGTTAGACTTTGGAAAGAACAAAAACTGTTTTGTTTTGTTTTTTCCTCTTAAAGGAATCTTTCAATGTAATCATTGTTCAGGTAAGAATGTAAGATGAATGGGTTGAATGCGAGCGGGTCTCTCACGAGGACCTTGGCCTAGGTGACAGACGGTTTGATCGGCCAATATGAGGGGCTTGCGAGAGCCGGTGACCGCACGTACCGCACTGCCTACCGGTACAACAGTTTTCATAAATGGCTTTCACCTGCCGGATTTACTTTGTTCTTGTAACAAAAGTCATAAGTTGTAAGAATGAAATTGACTGATAGGTATTGTGTTATCTTAATCACGCTGTTTTCGGGGATTAATTTGAGCAAGGAGCTAATATTAATTGACCGCAACACATTTCGCTTTTTTGACTTAAGCTAAGTCGGCACGCGAGCGCACGATATTTATTCAAGTCAACCAAAACATTTACCAACAAAAGAATACATTTACTACAAAAAGAGTCTTTGGTATATTAATGAAACCCTTCAAGAAGTTAAACAAAAAACACGAGTTTGTTTAACTTGTCCGTCTTGAAAACTATATTACACAAATTTTGAAATTTTGCAACTTGTTTTACCGTAAATGTAATGGTACATCGTGTTAACCAAACAGGACACAAAATCATCACGATAATAAAACGTCTTGTAAATCCATCGACGCAACTTTCGAACGAAAAATATACCTTGGCCATTGCCATACCTTGTTCGAGAGGAAATAATATCGACAGCTCTGGACAAGTGTCGTGGGGGTATAACGACAGACCACCCGGCAAGATGGCTGGGTGTCTCACCCCCACACCTCGATGTCACCGTTCTGAATTACGTGGGATTTTCAAAGTATTTTTATTTTAAAGTTCGCATTGCTTGAAATTTTCACATCACAGAAAGAGACAAGATAAATAGATCGATATATCCTTTATGTTTATGTTACATTATAGTGTGCACTTTGTTTTCTTTGACTGTTTCCTATGATAACTTTCTAATCTTCTTTTCGTGTTTCATTTCGTAGAACTCGGAAAAGAAAACTAAAATATAAAGGAGACAGTGAAACACCGATAAGTATAGGCAGTGTAAAAAGATACATTATAGGGATTTTCCGGTGTGTACCTTTCTCGTGAACGTTCAAACGTGGTGTTGTTATTACTCACTTGTTTCATTTTAGCTCTTGAGTTCAAAACATTTTGCAAACTAATAGACGTTCCATGGAGCCGAAGCAATTAAACTAAAACACTTGAACACTCACTTTTTGTAAGTATCGACTTTCTTGTGCCACGCTGATCAACGTTATAAAGCATTTTTGTGCGTGAAAAAAAACCTACAGACAACAATTCAAATAGAGTGCAAATAGTATTAAATACATCACAAAAGTATTTTTTTCGGAAAAACGTTGTACCCAGGTAAAACCTTGAGTCAAGGACAGGGTACCTACGTGCAAACGGTGCAAACGAAATCCGCTTTTTATCCAACCTGCATTGTCGTCTTCATCAAATTCAATGGCTCAGCGTGTTACTAACTAATTCCCAAGGTCTACTGGCCTCTTTTTCTGCTAGCTTGTTTTGTCTGAACAACTTTTTAAAGTAAGCCTCCTTTAGTGATTTTAAACACCTAAAAAACTTTTAAGAAAAGCTTTCAGATAATAAATAAAAAATAGTCTGGATCATACAACTAACAAAATGAGTTTTGATGTTGCTACTTTTGTGAAACTAAATAGTATTTATTCACGTAAAATGCACCAGCTTGTGGTATTGATTTGAGCAGAATTGTTGTTGTTTTGAAAAACTAGATTTTAATAGCTTTTAGCCTTCCTTTGCGGATAAGAGCTATAAGTTCACGATTAAGTAGTAAATTTTGCGTGTGGTTTACAAATTGCGTGGGCGATACTACAGTGGGACTTGACTTCCATCTGTAGTAGTCACGGGTTATTTTATCAAAGGTTTCATCAGCAAACACATGCCCATTCGGCCTACGCTTTGAGCTGTTTGAGTAATGTGCAATCAGAGATCGTGCATCGGTACGTGCTAGTTCAAGCACTGTGTAGTAGTGTGGTTCTCAGAACCAGCTGTGCGCCAATTTTTATGAATGAATCACGTAGTCGTCATGAATGAAATCATGAATGAAAATCATTCAAACAAAACGGACAAAATGACCAATCGCATATAAAACGCTACTCCTTTTCAACGTGCATATCAGACTGAATTGTCATAATGCTGTTAGAGTAATTAACGCAAATCTTGTAATTTTTCAATAAACAGATAAACAAATTCTAGTTGCGCATGAGATCGTGACATTTTGTCGGGAGTTGGTAAGCTGGGTCGTTACTACCGTTGCAGACAAATAATATTGGTACCGTCTCTTCGCAACAGTGGCACGCACCAGCAACTTCCGCTGTATACACCGACCGGAACTACACACAGCCGCCATGAACGGTCGCTCACACAGCTCTTCCAAGAAATCCTCTAATGCGGATGACATTGCCGCGAGTGGGCGACACAGTTCAGGGGGGACGCACCTTCATTGACACACATACCGGCTTATTTTACCGTCTGACTAAAGCACACGGCCAATTATTGTCGAGTATAGATTATTCAGATAATCACACAAGAGGGTAAAATACTTCTCGCTTGATGCCAATTGTTTTGTTATTTTGGTATGTGGGTGATCTCTCTTTGAAAATCCTTTCAAGCAATCATGGTATGGTGCTGTTGTAGCTTTCACAAGCCACGAATCTCATTCCGATGAATCACGGGCTTCTGTGATGAGCTGATTCACTATTTCATCATGAAGGATCAATTCACATTGAGCTTATACCAATACCTGTGTTATTAATACTCAATATTATAATGCACACTTTGTGTTATCAGTTTTTATATGTGGTTGACTTAAACCTTCACAAATATTTTCATTTCAAATCTCTAGGGGTCCAACACATTCCTAAAGATGCACTTGAAATAGATTAATTCATTTGCACCCATTTGGATCAATACAAAATCCTTAACTATGCGCACGTGTTCCATTGTTATATTTACACCTGCTCTAAAAATTAACCACGTGGATGGGTGGTCACAAGACCGCGGAATGAAACCGCGCTCAGATAGTACAAATTGACCCCCTTCTCAATGTTTGGTAACATCTTTTGATAAAATTTGTAAATATTTCTTAAATTAGATTTTATTTTTAAACAAAATATGTGAATGAATTAATTTTTCAACCTTACCTCTACCGGATCGTCCAACGAAGCGGAGATCGTTGAAACGAGCCACATTGTTCTTCATTACTGCTGAGGCATTACGAAGCTCGGCGCAGTGGTTCTCATCGTTGCCGGCCGCTATGGTAACAACTGTCCCATCTTTAATTTCTCCAAGAGACACAACTTTGAAAGCTACCGGTAAACTCTTGTTACACCGCCAGTGCGACGGCAGCACTGAACACACGAAATTGGGGCTCTCCGTTCTCACGAGCTCACCGGGGAAATCGGCCAATGCATCGGCAAGGGATCTTTCTCCGCTTGGGCCCTTCAAGACCGGCTTTCTCCCACCACCGGCCGGGTCGGCCATTTTGTGGGGGTGATAATAATGGTTATTACGATGGTTGTCCTTGCTGATCAGTGGACCACTCAGCGGCGAGAGATGCCGATCCTCTTGCGTGATATGCATTTGGTACAGTTGGTTTTTTGACACGTTGTGGATATGGGCTGAAAAGAATGACAAAAAAATTAGCGGCGACCGCTCAACGGAAGCTCACTATACGCCAGACTGGTAGAATTGATATTCAAACCACACCTCACATGAAACCACATGAAACAACCCGCTCAGAATACCCAATGAGAATTGGTGATCCACTAGTATAATGCACTTGCGGTGAAAATGGTAGCAACTCAAAAGTTTTCAAGGCGATGTTGAGTTTACAAACACCAAGTTGGACTTTGATGTCGGAGAGCAAAATATCACACTTATATAAGAAGATTGAGAAAAAATCAGTCAGACACCAGTGATCGTTTCCAGTGAAATGAAGACATCATTATACTGCGTCATGAGAAAAAGGATTCGTTAGCGCTGCATACTATGAAGCAGTTTACACTACGCATTTCACGGGATGTGTGTATGAGTCACGTACAGCTAATGTGAATGAACTCTGTTGTGTATTGTCCATTGACTGTTTTGAGGCGCGGGGGAGGAGACAAGTGCCTATCCGCCTGCCGATCATTCCATAAACCCGCCCAGTATGAATAATTCAGTGATCACTTCGATGCTAACTTCCGGTTAAATTTTATGAATGACTGGGGCGTACGTGTCCTCGACAGTGTACAGACCGTATAATCTACACGTGTGCGTGTACATACACATGTGATACATGTACAATGTACAGTAGTGTACATTGTAGTATCCGTACACGCTGTACTGTATAAACACACCACGTGTACACCCATACTTTAACTCCATATGTACATCTACACTGTCATAAAAGGTAACAAACATTGTAAAATGGTAAATGCCAATCAACAGTGAGTTGAATTTGATTCAGATCGAATTTTCAAAAAGTAGGCCTACAGTTTTAAGAAAATGGTGTTTAAACATTTGTTAAATGTCAAATTTTCAGGACTTGTAATTTGTATTTATCAGACAGGAAAAAGGCCCATGTAAAAATTGACCTGATAAAGGTGTACTGCTTAAAAAAAACCAATGAAGACTATATAATTATCTTCTCAGGCTACCTAACCACTTTGTAATCAATGAGCTTTCAGATTGAAACTAATCACTTTTTCGATAGTCATCAATCCTGTATAATGTCTTTAAACGGGAATACAAAATACAAAGTAGGCGTACTGTACATCAGGCCAATGGTTATTGTGGGTGGGGAGTTTGTAAGAAAAGCATGGAGCATGAAGGTACTACACTGCAAAAACTGGGGTGTTAAAATTTACACCGCGGGTGTTGTCACATAATTTATAGATACCCCAAAAGAACAAAAATTAATGTCATAGGATGTTAAAATAGCACAGATGTAATTGTGTTGACAGAAATTAGTGTTAATTTAACACCTGATGATGTAAATGGCAGAAATTAGTGTTAATTTAACAACTTATGATATAAATTTTGTTTCTTTTTTTGTATTGTGTGACAACACCCATGGTGTCAATTGTAACACCCCAGTTTTTGCAGTGTAAAGTACCTCCATGCGCCATGCTTTTCTTACAAACTCCCCACCCACAACAACCATTGGCCTGATGTACAGTACGCCTACTTTAAAGACATTATACAGAATTGATGACTATCGAAAAAAGTGGTTAGTTTTAATCTGAAAGCTCATTGATAACAAAGTTAAGTGTTAACCAGTTGGCTACCAATCCTCCAGAGAAATAATTCCATCTAAAATTATGTCAAAGTCGAAAAAAACACTATTCGGAGACCCCTGCCCCACAACAAAATAACTACAGTAAATAAAATAAATAAATAAATAGATAGATAGATAAATATATTAATAAATCAATACAAAAATAAAATAACCATATAAAATAAATACATAAATAGCAATAAATTATTTAATTAATATTAATAAACACATACCCTTTTTAAATATACAAAAACACCATTGTTATTTCTTGTTGCCACAAGCGAAGTAAACCCGATATGAACGTGAACAAACTTCCTGACAAAATTCACCTTTAATTCGCTGTTTGCACTAAAACGTACTTCCTAATTTGTCGAAATTTTCACAGGTTGGTTGGATGGTGTTTATTAAAGAGTAGGGTTCCAAATTAATTGACTCTTTCAAAAACCAAGATTAGCAACAACAACAATTATTTCTCTGGGATGATCGTGACTTACGTGTATTTTATTTTCTTCTTCTAAGTATTGTATATCCTAATTGTTTATGCTGTTTGAGGTGAAACAATACATCTTATATCCGCACACGTTTGTGACAAGTATTGACTTCCTTCCTTTCTCCCCCAACAAGGAGGAATATATCCCCCCGTGCTCTACGCTTCGGGTGTTAGTTTCGTCGGGATTTCCGTGGTGTTTTATGTTTTTTCACTTTCCAACAGTCAACCTACACCCAGCCTACACCCACTGCGTCGGGTCCTGAGTTCCGCCGCCCCATTCAGCGTTGTGTGTAAAGAGCTTTGATTTCCTATAAATGAATCATTCCCAACATCAGAATATGATTTATTGCATGTACCCTTTCACCTACTTTTAAAACATAAAATACAACTTATGTTACCGCTAATGTTAATTATTTTTTACATCAATTATTATAATTAAAATCAATTAGGTTCTATAAAATTGTTTGGTAATTCTCACGTGAAATTTCTATTTTGCCCATCGCGAAAAGCAAAGTTTTTAGTGAATGCTGTTTTTGCATTGAGTATTGTTTTTACGATGGAAGTTACTTCCAAAACAGATGTGTGAGTGAAAAGTATTTGATGTTGTGTATTGTTCATTAAAAGGGTGTTTTAATGAGATAATACTTTATGCATTACAATCTGCATGTCTTTAAACTTATTTGTTTTTTCACTGTCGTTATCCTTGACCTCTCTCCGATATTCATAATGGTTTTAATTCTGGGCCAAATTTCATAGTGTTGCTTAGCACAACAAGTAACGAAGCACGAAAACATATGTGCTTATTCCAAGAATCGCAGAAATACTCTAAACCTTCCGCCTCGCTAAAACACCCCTCCAGGTTCTCCGACTCTGATTTTTCACCAAAGTTTGATAAAGGAAATTCCCAAGAAAAAAAGAAAGTACATAAACCCCCGCTGCTCTGAAAATCCCACTCAGATACCTCCTTCTCTTTGTTTTGTTGCTTTATTTGTATGGGTATTTCAGGAATTAAATAAAAAACATTTCACATGAAAATAAAGCAAAACCGTAAAAAATACAGTATTTACCTTTGAAACCCACTCTGTCTATCCTATCTTAAGACGCGCGGGGTGGTGCGGTTCTCCGAAGCCCACAAGACTATTCCCGCATGCATAGAATGTATACAGAAGACACTGTATTATCGCGCCTGTATTATTATGCCAACTCCTGCAAGCGCGAAATCTAATACGTCAGACCCACGCAAATAATATGCAAATGAATATAAATTTAGTGTCCCGTTATTTTCTTCAGTAGAAAGAGCGAGAGTCGATATTATTCATTAATATTTGACAATAATAGCTTCGAATTTCATGTTCGAGGAACTGCTTTTATTACAGGTGTTTTGATTCAAACAAGTAATTAAAATCAATGAAAAAGTAAAAGGTTATTCTAAAAATAGAATGTTTCCCGTGAATAATGCATTGGAGACTGTACTACAAGTGATAACAGTCACTTTTCAGATGTATTGTTATGCATTTTTAGTATTTGTTGACGAACTACAAGTCTCATAATTTGAAGGAAAAACATCGTAATGAGGACTTGATCCAAATATTTTTTGTTTTGTGTTTTTGTGACTGACTCTGTTTAAATTTAATTTTCTTGGAAGTTTACAAAACAACATTGTTTTTGTTTGCGTTTTGTTGAACACAATGTGTGGATCCGCGATAAAAGCAAGCTTCAAACAATAAATATTGCAAGGGTCAAATCCAAATAGCTCTTTCAATTTTGTTCAAAAGCGTTTGCCCGTTGCCTTGTTTTCTTCCTCCGTTTTGCCTGACGCATCCTCCTGTCTAACATAATTTTTCATGAATTTATAAACTGCCGTTTAACATTGTTTTATCTTATTATACTATCATTAAAAACAGATTTTTTGGTATTTTGTTTTCACAAAATAGTCAAAAGACGCTCTTAATAAAAACCAAATCTTTTCAGATTTTTAGGTGGTATTGTGTACTGTATGTAACTTAAATGTTTGGTCCGTTTTCAAAATGGTTGCATTAAAGGTATTATGAAGGTAATCCCTCTTTTTTGCCGAAAAACACTGCCCTTTCACAGGTTATACGTAGGCACTAACAGGACGATCTGGACCTCAACATTAATTGTTATTGCGCTTAAAATCCCAGCATGCAGAAATGTAAATTATATTGTCATTTTTTATTCTCCAAAAACGTTAGTATTTTCAGCAATTTTTTCATCTGGATATTTTTTTTTGTCGGTGTTCAAAATTTTACATTTTAAATGCTTATTTTGTGAAGATCCACAAGCTGGTGTTCAGAACAGGTGGGGCCCTTTATCATACACATGTGTTAATCCACCAAATAACTATTTTTTTCTGTTATAATTAACAAAATCTAAGTATTTATTGCGGTGAATCAAGATTTGGATAGATTTTTTCAAATTTAATCTTAGTGTGAATAAAATATTGTTTGCGAACTTGACGCGAAGTTATTGTCTTGCATGCACTAGTCGTTGGTTTTTTCTTCAAATTACCAAACAGCCGTCGATTTTCTTCAGTCCAAAATGGCGGCGTTTTTAACAAATTAGACGTTTCCTTTACACAGACGTATTTTTGTGCAACTCGCCATAATGACGAAGCCAAAGGTGAAACAAAAGAAGACGGACAAAAGCAAAGAATCTCCAGCTTCAAGTACTGGTACAGAACCGAAGGTAAGTTCTTGACAAATGGTGAATTTTCATACTCGTTTTTTGTTTTTGACACATGTCTGAACGCACTGACACTGCAGATGCACTGAGTCAGCAGTACAAAAAGTGTGCGTGCAGACGACATTGCTTGCAAAAACGGGACAGCGTGTACATTAACGGGTTAACCTGTTATGCTATTAAAATTATATACAGGAAGTGCAGGCTTGGTTGGCTTTTGTACTATAGCAATACTAATACTTTACTCCAAATTGACATGACATTAATTTGTCATTCTAGTTTTACTTAAAGGAACATTACAGAATTGGTTTTTGCTAACAAAACAGTTGCTGACTGACAGTGTAATTTTTTAAGCACTTTATGTATTCCACCATATATTATTATATACATAAACTGACAAACCTGTAGAAGTTTGAGATCGATCGGCCATCTGGGTCGACACGAGAAAATAGTGAAAACCGATTACACATTTGCATGAAATTGAAATCCTATAGATTCAACAAATGAATAAAACGCTCACTGAGCAATAAAATTCAATCGGAAAATTAATTTATTCATTTCTCATCAAATATGGCATTTCAGACAGAAATATTTCAAGGGATGTTTTCTACCATCAACATCAGACTGTAAGTTTTATGTAAATCTGTGATCAAAGAGTATTTTACAAGTTTTTTTCTTACCAATTCTGTAATGTTCCTTTAACTAGTGACTACTTCAGACACTAGCATGACTAGTGACAGTTTGCCTGCTACCAGTTTTATTTGTGCATGCACATGAAGTTTGTGCACTACTTTAGTAGTACAGTACTCAGTAGTACTACTTACTACAACAATACATTGTTTGACATGTAATAGTAGAGTACTACCTTCAAGAAGCTGCATGGAATTGCATTGTTTTTAAATGTGAAAAATAAAGTAAATACTTTCAAACAAACTCAAAATTGTGGGTAATATAAATATTATAACAACTAATATAGCAAGTACTAATAGAAGTAGATTTTAAAAAGTATTTAAATTTCTGAATTTCACATGGGTGGTTTGTTGACAAATGTGCGTCACGTAATGCACTTGTCAATTACTAGACGAACTACATCACATGTATATGACCCCCGGGAATGGTGCATCATGGTTTGGTCATGTTTAACAAAAAAATTAGCTTCAGTAGATGTCAAAAGTCCGGTATGTGCTTCATTTCATGACCCATCAATGTCCACAGACAAATTTACGGCTTCGCAAAATTGTAACTTTTAATTTTTGCATTACATGTGGACTGTAAATGTATGGGTATAAATTTCTAGTGACCAATTAATCATCCACAATTGACAAAACGAATAAAAGAAAACACTCCTTTTTTGCAACCAGATCCAGTGTTTGCTTTTCACAAACCATTCAATTTCTCATCAACATCTAAGACTCTAACAACCACCACGCTGTCGCTGTGTAGCAACTTGTAAGTTGTACATGTAGTGTTTCACTAACGAATTTGTAGGCCTTTTTTAAAACCATTTAGAGTTCTGTCTGCCTGTATACATTTGTACTGTCCCATACCAAAAGCACATGTTTGCAACATAACTAATGGCTCCTATGCCTGAGACCAAGCAGAAGCTGTGAGTTTCTTCTCAATGTTCTATAAAGTAATGAGTGGAGAAACACGCAACTCGATTTTCCAGGGTTGGATGACGCGTGGCAGACTCGTCTAATCTTAAACCTTGTCCGGTTATATTTTTTGCAAACTTACAACCTCGTAATTATGAGCACATTGCTCTCGTCACACTTTTTTTTTTAAGCATGTCTTGCTCTTTGCACACAACAAATGATCGTTTTCTTGACCATGTCTATTTGAAAGAGAATTTAAATAAAATCCCAGTTCATTTTGTGTCTTTGCTTGAATTAGTCATGGTTTCATTGTGACAATGATAATCTTGTAAAGAAATTAATTTTTGAAATTTTGAAAATTAATCCTGCCCAATTTTTTCTTTGAAATCCCGGACATAAGTGGTTAACTTGTATTGTACCTACCTCTGTTACTGAGACTCTCCGTTGCATTGTTTACAGCTTGTTGGTTGGGGATTTTGTACAGTATGAGTTAACATGAATGTACATTAGATATTCTTGTAAGTCTGGTCGTTGAGTAACATCATGTGTGAACTTCTCTAATGCTGCCTTGCTGGTCAAGGCCACTCATCCTATTCACACTCATATCATGTACATCATACTAAAAAGGCTTATTTTTTATACATGTTGTAATTTGCTGTTTAAATCATTAGGCGCCAAAAAATCAATCTGTTGAAATTTGAACATTTCAAGGTGTTCTTTGCATTTTTATGCAAAAATTTATTTAGTGCATTGTTTTCATTGTTTCTACAGAGCAGTCATACTCCCCCTGCAGCAAGCCCAGATGTAGGTGTCCACCAACTTGGGGTAAACCATCATGGCAAGACCTCAACCCAAAAGGTTACATTTGCTGCTGAAATACAAAGCATGATGTAAGTACTGACACCTCATTTAAATTATACTCATTTTTCAATAGAGCTCAGCCTCATTTTGAATATTATTATAGATTGTTCTAAAATTATGATATTGATTTTTGTTATATATTCAACATTTTGTTGACATGAGTTTGTGAACTTACTTGTTTCCCTACCCATAATTTCAGTGTTATGAAACTCTTAAAAGGCCTCACTCTATGTACTGAAAAATTATATTGCATGATAACTGTACTTTTTTAGTGATATGATCTGGCAAATGATTTGCTATACTAGAAAAAAATGACACAAAATTCTTGAAATCGCTTTTGAAACAAGTAGCTCAGATTCAGAAGTCATCATCCCGTCCATGAGATGAAATTAATGGTTTGTGTACATTGGGTATTATCATCAAATCATTGTTGACTATGTTGTGTTTAAATACACATTCTGTCACAAGATAATGTGACGACACACATTTTAAGTATATTTAATGATTAGGCAGCAGTGCATTTTGTGGGCATAATTGATTAAGTCTGCTTGGAAGAAACTTATTTTAATAGAAATAATTTTTTCTGAGGATTATTAAGTTTTGAATATAAAGACAGATTAGATTTTTTTTTTTAAGATTAGAGGAGACATTTTGGTTCTCTTTTACATGTAGCTCCTGTTTAGGAACTTGTGTATTTTGACCTCAGCCAGTTAATGAGTAAGATAACTTTGCTTCTACTAGTTTTATTGCACCCTTTCCTTGGTGATATAAAAACAATCCATGGTTTTTCCCAACCTTTCACATTCACACAGGGTAGTTAAAAACGAAAAACCTAAGGGAAAGGCTGCCATTTTAGAGCTTTTACTTCCAGGGTAAGAAGTCAACAAATACTTGTTGATAAGTTGCCTGTTGTACAGTCCCTTTCACATACAGAACACCAAATAATACTTTTATGAGTGAGGGTGATGGCAGTCTGTGACTGTGAGGTTCAAAAAAGTCGTATGTGAGATTATAATTTTTGGTTCTTTTGCATACTTGGTAAGTGCTGAATCATTGAACCTGTTCATTCTGTAAGGTGAAGTACATACACATGTTCATTCTGTAAGGTGAAGTACATGTAAGAATCAGTCCTCTTGGATGTTTTGCTATTTTCCGTGACTCAAATTCTCAGAATTCTCAAATGAAATGAAATTTAATACTAATGATCAGTAT
Organism: Pycnopodia helianthoides; assembly: GCA_032158295.1. NCBI lineage: Eukaryota > Metazoa > Echinodermata > Asteroidea > Forcipulatida > Asteriidae > Pycnopodia > Pycnopodia helianthoides. The sequence goes on along the minus strand of CM063252.1, from coordinate 20,251,462 downwards.
TTTGTCTTGTCGTAATCTTCGAAGGCTGGAAAAGCAGCCTGAACATAAATATGTTGTTTACATGCAAGTATGGTGCATGAAAGTAGAGTCTGTACAAGTGCACCTTCTATGTATTAACAACGTTTCAAGCAGAACTAGAGTCCTTGGTTAAGGCGCGCGTTTGTTTCCCACATTCTCCTATAGTTTTTAAAGGAATGTTTCTTAAAATCCGTTTTTTTTTTTCTTCAATTTTTGTATTTGAATTTAAGATCAAAATCATGAGGCAATGTAATTTGGGGGGGTATCAATTCACCCAAACCCAAACGCTCCAAGCCTGTTTTTCAGATGGGACAACTTTACTTATTATGCATTATGAGGCAATTTCTGATTTTATCATTTTCATTTGATGAACAAACAACAGGCACAGTCAATTTAAGCTAAGAAGTCTCATTAAGACATGATCATGGTAATAGCTAAGCTAGTTTTTACATTTTACTCACAGTGAATCTGTTCATTGTTAACTGGCATTTACTTCCACTGATTCAGCATGTAATGTTGGTGAAGTCTGACTTCAAGTAATTTGAATCGCTCTTCTTTTGATTGTCCGCCCACTTCCGCAATATTGTTCCATTCCATTAGAGGAAGCAATTTGTTCTCAATTGTAATGATGAAGAGCTAAATCTCTGTCCTGATTTCTCTGATCAAGACCTTTACTGATAAGCTGTGGTTATAAGGAATTAAAAGCCAAGTAATTCCTCACTGGAGGAAACAAATTATCTCACCTTTTTAAACAGCATGATTTTTGGAGTGGAGAGCTGCTGTTAGACAAAGTTGAGACCTTCAATTATTAAATTTTCCTGTGTCCAAACAAAGGCTTTTCATTGAGCTCGCTTCTTTTCTCATTTTGTCCCCAAATGAGCATAAACCACATACTCTGCACAGCTGGTCACAGTAACAACATCATTGGTGAGACGTTAAATGATTCTGTTTGCTTGCCAGGAATTGAATCCCCACTTCTCTTCATCAATCCTTGGGACTCTGGCCAATGCAAACAACAATCCTTGGCTACTGCTCAATAGTATTAAAACTTACATAGCCTGAACCAGGCAAAATAAGAGACCATGTGAATAGATACATCCCTTGTAACCATACTTCACAAAATAGAGAGTTCCATTGGCATTTCAATTTTTTGATTTTAAATTGTTTTCAATTTTAAATTGTGAACAATTCTCAGTTTATACAAAATACATGTATAACAAATATAATTCTATATGGTCAATTTAATCATCTTTATAAACTTTGTCTTGGAACAAATTCATTGCATTGTTTAACCATAATCTCATCATATGGAATTTCTGAGAGGAAGCATTTTGTGTTAGCTCAGTACTGTATCATTCAGCTGTATTTCACCTGATGTGTCACAGGTATGCTTTCTTAATAAGATTAATGTCTCAAATGCCAAAAGGTGAAACTAACCAAGTGCTGCAATATTGACTTGGATGTATGTATCCTTTGTAAGTCCAGGCTATATGATGAAAAAAGAGTAGCTTAGGGTTGGGGGCCTCCCGTAGACTAGGTGCTCATTCCAAGTCACGTTTGTGGAATTACAGGTGCTGAGGTTGTTTGTGAAGTGGTAAATGATGCTTGAAATGTTATTGGCAAGATACCCAGCTGATGACAAAAGTTGTACAGGTTGGGGGATAGAGGGCTCTGCTGCTGAGGGAAGGGTCAAGTGTTCACATCAGTCAAGGTATGACTGGTTAAGATTGGAGAATGGCAAAATGCTTCTTGTAGAAGGATTTCACGAAAGGAAAGTGTCAAGAATAAAAAACACTGATTGTTATGCCAAGTCTTTGGGCGAGCATGAATAGTCATTCCACTAGGCCTGTTAGCTTTGTGTTTTTCTGGATTTTGAGGCGGACAATAGAACCATTTAAGTTGTTAAATCCATGCAAAGGAAAAAGAGAAAGTGTATAGTTCTCCTTGACAGTGAAATGATGTGTTGCCAAGTTGGATCGGTATGCAGGCCTGGAATTTCATCTTTGAGAGGGCAAGGCCATTTTCACTTTGCAAAGGGCACTTCCATTGGAAAATCTTAAAGTCTATGGGCAACTTTTGAAGGGGCACCAAGGCCAAGAGCAGGGCAATGGAGGCCATGGCCTCCGTGGCCTCCGTGTAATTCCAGGCCTGGGTATGGTTTTGTTTTGGATGACTTCAAATATGCTCACTTGGTGTCAAATTAGTAGGCCCTATATATCGTTTATTTGGTTTATATGTAATCATTCTGAGATGGTTTTTGATGAACACCCCTGCAGTTGTTTTAACATTAAGGAATGAATATGTGCAACTAGCAATCAAGAGATGATGGTTAATGCATTAAAATCAACACTTAAAAGAGAACTTAATAGGAACATGTAGCGGTTTAACAATGCACAATTGATGAGTCTTAAAATATTAAATTTAATTAATAAAACACATGACATTACTCAATCCACTACCAATGCTTTTAACTTCAGCCATGTCAATTTTCACCATTCTACCAGTGTTAGCTTTCATTCTTAGTACTACATGTACTACCAACAAAAAATGTAATTGGGCTATGTTTGTTTACAACCTGGGGGAACTGTTTACCAGCTTGGCGATCCAAATTCAATAGGGACCAAGGTAGCACAATACACAACCTTGTACCTCCTACACTTAACGTCCAATTTGCAGGACCATTATTTCTGCCCTGTTGAAAGATGATGAGATACATCTAATTACAGAACAACTTGACCACCATGATTTGACCGCAGACAATATGTCAACACCCTGGTCAGATAAATGACCATAGCAATGGTAATGGTCAGTGTGGCCTAAGTCAACCTAACCCCAAAATTGTCAACATTACATTGAGAAGGGAGCCAAATGGTTGGTTTAACATAAAATGTACATTTAGAATGCTAGAACTTTTGTAAAAAAGTATTCTAAATGTAAACTGTAATTTTTGTTTCAAGTAATAATCCACTAGGGAAACTGATTGGGTAAATTTTAAATAATTCTGGGTTGAACAAAGAAAAATTAACTACAGCAAGATTTGAACCTGTGACCTCTGGATTAACGTGCCGGCGCTTTACCAACTGAGCTATCTGGCCCTAATGTTGGCGGTCTCCCTATTTTGTCAAAATCTTTGTTTGGGGGTGCCAGTTTAAATCCCACATGTTAAAATCCTGTTCCAGTCAATTTTGCTTTGTTTAACCCAAAATAATAAAATTTTATTCAATCGGTTTCTCTTGTGGTTTATTATTTGATATTTGAAATGAAAAGTTGCAACCCCTTAAAAGCGATCCCTCCCCTGCTGCTTCCCAGGTTGTTTCGTAGACTTGGATGTGATCCCTGGCTATTGTACTGGTTATGCTTCTGATTGGCACCTCGAACAAAGGTATTGACGATTTCTTGAGAACTACTGCAGTGTTCTCCAACTCTGAAAATTAAAGGTTGGTTCTTGGGGGCGGGAACCAATGCGAGCGCGAAGTGCAAAGTCCTTACGGCGTGGGGTGTGGGGCACGCTTAAGGGCCCCGGTAAAATGTTTGACTCTACATGCTCTGTAATGCATTCTGAGATGATTCCTGATGGCAACTTCTCCTGTTTTCTAAATAAAAAAGTTTTAAACATTGTAAGGAATTTTTTTTTTTTTTTTTCACTCTTGCACTTATAAAATTTATGTTGTACTAAAAAATGAGGCACTACTTACCGCTGGGAATAGCTGGATATTTGGGAGCAGTAACAGGTTTTGTCTTAAACAACATCAGTTTCCCTTAACTTGTTTTTTCACTCGCCGGCTGGAAGAATCAACCAAAATTTTGGGTCGACTAGCCCACTGCAACAATTTTGGAAATGTAAAAAAAAAAAAAAAAAAAATTAAGTTTGTAAAATTGCTTTTTGGACGATCTTTTCTCATAATTTATGCCCTTATTAATAGTGTTTTCATCAACAGCAATTTTCATAGGTTCGTAATGTGAGGATCGGTTTGAAAGAACTTCTTTGTGATTTATAACGATCGGTCGACGAAGCACATTGGAAAAAGATTTGTTGTGGCGAGAGCGATGTGTTTATCAGTACGAGGTTGTAATTTTGCATAAAATATAACAAGAACGAGGTTAACATTAGACTCCATCGTGCGGTTTTTGCCCCTGGAAATTCGAGTTGTACACATGTATGTTTCCCTACTCGCCTTCGTGTACGGAACATGGAGGAAAGAGCCAGACTATTAATGTGCAGGGGTGTTTTACTGGAAATAAACGCTCGCAATCGCGATCGCGGCATTAAATCTAGCATTGTCAAACCATTTTTCCTGTCAAACTGTGTGGATGTAAAGTTATTTTAATAACTTTATAACAGGCAGACAGGTAGGCCGTGTGAAACTTTGGTTTTAATCGAAAGTACTGTGGTCTTTCTTGTTTCTAAACTATTTCTGTTGTAAATTTACAATGCAGAGTCAAAAAATGTAAACGTGGCGGCAACATTTTAAAGCTTGGCGGCGATTATAAAGCATGGTGCCGCCGCAGAAAGCGTGGCGGTGCGCCACGGCTTTTCTATAGGTTGGAGAACACTGCTACTGGCAACATTAGGGCTAGGTAGCTCAGTTAGTAGAGCACTAGCTTGTTAATCCAGAGGTCGCAGGTTTAAATCCTGCTCTAGTCAATTTATTTGGGGGGGGGGGCAAAATCTCCATAACTTTTGTTTCCTTTCTGATGAATATTTTGATAAATCTGTGATGTTTGGTTGCATTACTCATTTTGTTGGGTTTGAAAACATGAATGTCACCAGAAATAGCAGTCTTGCAACTTTTTGTCTGCAGATTAGCAAATTTGCATTTTCCCCATGTTTACTGGGCATAAGAAAACTTTACAAAAAACACTAAATTAAAAGGTTTGATTTATACTTTGACAGTTACTCAACAACAAAAATTACAGTGTTGCTTTTGAGTGTTACTGTTAAATTTCACGTCAACAGAGAAAATATTGATTCCTGTTTGTATTACACTCATTATGTGTCATGGTGTATGGAATTGCAATTATACTCCGAAGATTGGTGTTATCTAGAGAAACCTTGAACTTAACAGAGGTGATATGAGCACTTTAGTACTTTGCCATTGAAGAGTTGCTCAACCCTTTCGTGCAACAGAATTACGTGACTGCATCTCACATGAACACAACCAATGACTCCCAAAGGACACTGCCAAATTAGTTTTGACAATCAGTAATGGGTTATGCACAACAACAACAGGATGTCCAGTAATATCTAGTACCAGTAATGCTCTTTTGTTTGATGAAGTCAAACACACCTTGGTCATTGAACCCCTTCAAAAGGGGGAGCTTGTGCATTAGTTCCAAGAAACTCATTTGTGGTTAAACACAGTCTTTTTATAGTCTGAAATATGATTTTTGTGGAGATCCTGAATGGCATATTCAGACGTGATTGTCCCAAGGTTAGAGGTAGTTCTAGTAGACATGAGTCTGCTTAGTGGAAGTAGGACAGAGGTGAAGCAGGGAGTGATCATGTAACTCATAGTAATTCATTAGGATTAATTTCAGCAACAGGATATATTGTAATTCAATATGGAAACTGTTGGCTACTTTTTACTAAAACCATGGATCCTTTGCTAGGACCAGGGTGTAGACTTCAAGAAGCTGCCCACAATTATATTTTCCATTACTTTCAATTCAAAGAAAGTTTTTAAAGTATTGCAGCCACATTCATTTTTGGAAAAGTGGTTTGTAAGAAAATGTTTTTCAAGTGTATTTTCTACTCCGCAAAGTATGACCTACTTATTTAATGGTATTTGTATTTAAAAGGTCTGTCCTTTGAAGCTTGAGCACATCTTTTATGCATGAAACAAAATTAATATATACTCAATGATGAAGTTTATAACACAGAATACACGGTTGTATAAGGGGCAAAGTATGCTTTTGTTTGAAATGTTCACCTTTATGCCGGTTTATTTTTGCTATTAATTTTCAGAATACACTAAGACAGTGACCAGGGGCATCTAAATTTTCAAGCCTCCTTGAATTACCAAGGCTTTAGCTTTTTATTAAATCATACACAAATCTCAACATGGAAATCTAAACATACAAAAATGTGATTTTGGGCCAAAGATGCCCTCATGAAACACAAGAAGTTTTTGTAAAACACAAATTTAAAAACAGAGTTCGAATTCCACCCAAGTAACATGCTTTTGGATTTTTGTTCACAGAACTCGGGAAAGTACTGAGTATGCAGTGCTTTACATACATCGGTGTTAGATAAAAACTAAATAATATTCTTTATCCCCGATGCAAATTTATCATCTATTACATAGTAGCCCACTGATTATAGATATTGAATTAAGAATCATACTTACATAAAGAATATTATGTACAGTTTTATGTTGGAAGTGCAGGTCTCACTATAGACAAGTTACCAGAGTGCATCGTAGTAACAATTAGTAGTGAAGACATCTTCATTCTACACCCATATTAAAGAATAACTTGATCCTCACAAGATAAGAGTATTTTATTTGATTCCGCTTACCCATTTCCTCATTGACCTTGATTGATTTTCCTAAGTAATACCCAGTATACTTTAGATTCTGTTCACTTTAAGAACAAATCTTTCAATGTTTTGGATAAAAAATTATCAAAAACAACACAGGAAAAGTTAAATGTACACTGAAAATTGTACATGAATAGTATAACTAGAACTTGACAGGAGGTTGTTTTCTTATGTTAAACAATGAAATCAAAAATCCTTGAGAGAGTTTGTAGCTTCTATTATAATCAGGAACCCATACATAATCCATCAAATAAATTGTGAATTGAATGATCCTTGTAATTCAACCGCCATTATACAACGTACTCAGTAACCATAACTCCTTCAGTTTAAGTACTAGTTTTTGTCAATCAAGGTGACAAAAATTGTGATCTCAATTGACTAAACAAGCAGTGCTAGTCAAAAAAAATGTCATAGGTTTTTCCAACCAACCAACCGAAACCCCTAAAACAAGACTGACATTTTTGTGGTTGGACTTCCTTCCTGTGGAAAATTTGCAATGGTCCCTTCTTGCCTCCATTTTAGTCTTCTGGGGGTCAAAGGTTAATACCAATACATTTAGGTCCAGCTGAGAAATGTATTTCTCTTCAAGGGACTCAATATAGATCCCCTGGGTTTGCTCACTGAGTTGTAGACTTTTAGCTATGTAGAGTATTCAGTATTTAGTTTCTGTTTTGAAACAATTAATTTCCCTGTTTCATTTGTCACTTGAGGAAAATTTCTCATAATGAAGTGAAAACATAACTGTCAATTATAAAATGGTCTAATTTAAGTTAAAACATAATTTGGGGTTGAACAAAGAAAATGCAGGTTTTGAACAAACGACCTCCAGATTAATGTACTGGCGCTCTTCCAACTGAGCTATCTAGCCCTTCATTGGGGGTGTCCCTATATTGTCAATATCCTTCTTCGGGGTGCCTTAAAATATAGTAAGGGAAGCATTTTACACAAAAAATATAGTATAGATAAGGAAAAGCAAAAAACTTTGTTCTTCAAAAAATGCAAATTGCTGTTCTAGATACTGATGAAAGTTAACAAATTTCCTACTTGAATTTATGAAAGAGAACTCTTGGAAAAACTTGAAAATATTTGTTCCAGAACAATTGTCATATGTGAACTATTTTAAATGCAAAGTTGTTTTAATGCACTGGATTCAGTGACCATTTTCACAAATGCAATTGCAGTTGTATTATAATTCTCTTGTTGTATCTGTTGAAAAGTTCAAATATTAAATTAATACTGGTAGGACAGCAATTGATTATTATTATTTTTTTTAACAGTTGGCTGGACTGTAACTAAAGTACTCATTATAATTTGAAAGTGGTATCTTTGTATTACCGTTCCGTCATACTTTGTCTCAGTGACTCATATCATAGCAGGAACTTCCTCTGTGGAGCTCAAACATTGTCACATGACTGTTACAGCTGATGTTCACACCAGGAAATGGTTGTAAGACAAGATGGCAGCCCCCACTTTAACCAATCACAACTCAGAATGTAATGGTCTCACCATGGGATTGGTTGTTCGTTACATCATTGTCTGCTGAGTTGTCAGTCTGATGATCTAAAAAAGAGAACAACTATTTGAAATCTTATTTATTGGTGGAAACTTTGGGCATTACTCATCGCCAGCTGTCTTGAAAGTGTATTTTTCAAATAGAGAACAACATTTGTAAATAAATAACTTGCCTTCATTTTTCACTGCTAATCATCAGCTGACTTTATGTTGCTGTTTATGCAGTAAAATAAAACAAAAATATGAGATCCTGAGGAAATTCCTGATTTTTTAAATGATATACTTTTCTTTAGAAGAGGATGTTAAATCAAAATCTATGGGGAATCACCCCAAATTCTGTTTTAGTTTACTACTTAAATGTGTCATACTAAAATGGATTCAAAGCCAAACCACACAATACAAAGTAATAGTCCACCCTAGGGTTATTGAAAGAAGCAGTTGGTAAAGGCATTTGTAATGTTATATTAAAGTTGTGCTTGGAAATCACACAATTTTTTTTGACAGTTATGATATACTAGACCAGAAAACCACGCTTCTGTAAATTATTCAACATAACTGGGTGGTCTGTGCCATTTTTTTAAAGTCTTTGTTTTGTTTTATTGTGCAGAAAGTTGTACTGGTAAAGGATGTGTTTGTGGGTGGGCCCAAATGTCAATGTGTCATCTTGGAATATAAAAATGAGCGATTGTTGGTGGGGGTTGCTACAGGTGGTCCAAACGTTTTAAAAGTTTCTTAAATTTGGAGATCGTAGTTGCCTGTAATATCAATTTCATTAGTGTAAGGTTAAAAAACAAATTTACATAGGCTTGTCTACTTCATATTGTTATTGCTGTAAAAAAAAAAAAGACAACCAGAGAAGTGAATGATTGGATACAAATCTTTGTCTTTCTTTCTAATAATGTCATCAGTTACATATTGAATAATGAATAAAATGTTTAGAATTGGGGGAGGGGTTGGTATTTTAGAAATGAAACAGTAAGTGCATATTTCTTGGCCTTAACATCAAATCAAGGTTTTTAACTAGCAAAAATAGACAATGAAAGATTCCCCTGTTACACGCACATTTATTTCATTATTTTGTTGCAGTTTTTCAATTTATAAACAACAAAACACCTGGGCTAGAGATATTTATGCTAGGATAAAACGTACAGTTTCTGTCTAATTTTAATAAATTTTCTATCAGATCTTATTTTCTAGCCCTACATGCAAGTATTCATTTCTTGGAAATTCCTTATACTGCATCTCTCAAGGGTTATGTTTCTGCTGTTTCCCTTAGCCATGTAAACGGTTCTTCCTTACAGAACGTTAATGTGTGTAAATTACAATGTACAACGTGCACTCTGAGTCACTTGCTCAATATATGACTCATGTAGTAAACACTCATTGTTTGTCACATGGCTATACTCTGTAATGACAACCATGTTTTCAGGGCAAATCAATTAGAAAAGTCATGACATCCAAGTAGGAATCTATACATACATATATCTTACATACATATATTTTACACAGACTACATTTCAATTGTACTGTATTGGAAATGGGACTGACATACTACAAGTTAATGTTTCCAATGTATTGTTTGGTTTGAATGTAAACTTGAGTGTCTGTCACTATTAGTTTTACCCCCCCCCCCAAAAAAAAATGTATGTAAATAAAATCATCCACATTCCATATCAAGCTGTCATTCAGACTTTGCCTTGGAAGCTTTTGTGTTGCCATAGGCAACTAGAATAACCACAAACTGTTTACCCATCGAGATCGTATGCCGTTTGCCTCAGGTGTCCTGCTTTGGTAAAAATAAACCCCCTTTTGTCTGAATTTGGTAAGATTAGGTTTCTATATCCAAGAACCCAGTTGGACATCTCTGCAGGTAGTTTATTAGATGGGCAGAGATAAAATGAAAGACATATTATTTGAGATTGAAGTTTGAACACAGGTATCTTTGTAAAGTAATCAAATAATATTGCTAAACCAACCTCCTATGAAGTTGAACTAGACTCAGATTGTGCATACAAAATGCACCGTAAACATGTGGGAGGTATGTAGGTCAGATAAATGGGGGTTCAAAATGTGTACACAGCTCAAATCACAGCCTAAATTACATAAATCATGAAGGCAAGTTTAAAGTTACTTTGTGTTCATTGTATACAGGGACAAAAATCACACAGGGTGTGTAATACTTGTTACACAACTTTTCAAAATGAATGGCGATAGCAAGCAACATAGCAGTATGAATAGTTTAAATGTACAATGTACATACTTTCTGTTTTATTTGGACTGTCTAGGCTATGTGTTGACAAGTTGTTTGTCTTGTTTTTTTTATTCTCTTCTTTGATATTTTTGTCACCTCCCATTCTTAGTGAGTGGAGTGTGTTTAATTATTTGTTTTGCTTCACCACAGGAAGTGCAAAGGTGTTTAAGTTCACAGTCAGTGGCATATTAAAGGGAGACAAGTTCCTTATACCAGAAGTATATATAATATACTTTAATAGTTTGTTTAAATTTGAAGAGACGAAATTTCTTAATCTGTACTACTGTTTGGCTCATATGTGCTCTCTTGAAAGTAGTGTTGGTAGTGTGATACTAATAACAAAGAAAATACCCTTTTTTGAAACAAGACATTCTCAGAATGTTTGTTTTCCTTTTCTTTTAGTTAAAACATTTTTCTTGTGAAACAAGAAGAGACAAAGGTAACACAATAAAGATCCCCTGGTCTGTTCTTGCTTTAACTTTTTACGTGATTTGTAGCACGTCACATTGCATTTAAAACCACAAGGAAAATGTAGGATGTGAGCCACATTTGATTTTGACAATCGAATAACTGTTTGTGTGACTGTCCTGAAATATACTAACAAAGGAGCCCAGATATTTTGCAATTTTGAGTGTCAATTTCACAATATTTGAAATAATTTTCTGTATCATGAGTCACAACCTTGTGCGTATGAAGGAAATGTGACAGCTTTTTCTACCTGGAAAAGGGTAAGTATAGAAAACTAAACTTTGACTTATTTGGGAGTGTTGCTTTTTGATTGAGAGAGTTCACTCGCAATATTTATACACCAAGCACACAGAAAGCATTTATCATTAAACAATTTGTGAAAGTATCAGTAATTCAACTGTTTTTCTTTTTGAGACCAAAACTCACACTCTTTATTTCCCTGTTCTTTTAATTATTTAACTGTTTTGTTCGATTAATTCATGCATTCCATAAGTGATTCCACTGTTATTCCTGGGACCCCAGAGATACAGAAGTTCATCATAAATATAATACATGAGAAACCATACAGTGTACATGGACAACAAAATTAAACACCATACGTTTGGATTAAAAAGATTGCACTGAAAATCTTCAGCTGAAGCCCAAACATGGAACTAAAATACTACTAATAATAAATAAATAAATAATTTAGACTAGAACTATAAAAAAGTGAGTTAATTTGAGTTATCAAATTGACAAATTTTAAATGTCTGGTCTGTCTTGGAAGACAAAGTAAAACTAATTTTGAGATATGCATGTCTGCACAATATGTGCAATATTTTCATCTAAGTATAGTTAAGTATAAGATTTGTGTTTGAAAGCTATACTCTTTTACTAAAGATTGAGCAAAAAGAATGGTTTGTCATGCTGAGTAAAAGCTAGATTATTAGTATTACATACGTGTGGAAAACCAGCACTCGGGAACATAATGAACCCTCTTTTGTTTTTGACAAAAAAATGTTTAACATTAACATTCAACCATTTAAGGAGTTGGGGGATTCTATACCCTACCTTTAAGATGCTAGTCACATCTGCTTACATGTCTCTTCCAGGGCTCCTCTCAGCTTTCTTAGAAACTCTCTGCCCCATCTGGGCTGTCCTGTATTGAATATCAGTTGTTGGCCAACAGAGGAAGGAATTAGGTCTACATGAACGGGCAAAGACTCCCTGAGGTTGAGTTCGGGTGGACGAACTTGGTGAACTGGTGAACTCTGTATCAACTCTATGGAGTTTGGTTAGGGCCTGGTTGGTTGGTTTCTGCCTCATTGGATCAGTGTAGAGAGAGCTTTTTACATGGTTGAACAGGAGAGTGGTTTTGATGCTCTAGTTTCTCTATAGTGAAATGGATTGGTTGAATCATGGAGGTAGAAATAATGGCCTTACCTTTCCATGTTGACTGGCCATTTTTACTTCATAGTGCACTCCACGATAGGGTCAGAGTGTGGCTTGTAATGAGATGGACTGGTGCACATAAAAATGTGTTTTTCTTCCATATAAAAAACAAAACGGAATATATTTCTGTAATTTGGAACCACAGTAATATACTTTAAAGGAACACGTTGCCTTCAAATCTCATGAAATTTTACTGTTTGAGGTGTTCCTTATACTTATTAAGAGTTGTTCTTGCAATAAAACACCTTTAATGTGTTATAGTTAGTGAATGGTAATAAAAAAAAAAAAACCATTGACCTCTGACCCCCGAGACATGTCGCGCGAAATGTATACGTTTTTCAAGCTGTCAATACAATCGTCGATGCAATAACAGTAACGGGTACCAGACCTTACACCACACAAAGCATCGGTGTTACTAGGTTGGCCCCGCTAAAATCATACAATGTACGAGAACCCTGTCTTCGCGTCGTCTACTGTACTGCAGCATGCAGGGGGAGGTCTATGGGTGGTATGGCCGCGGGGTTTTGCTGCTGCTGGACGCCCGGACGGACCGGGACGTGGGGACTTGCTACTTAATTATTTAACGTATGTTTTTTCTTTCTTTTTTCATTCATTTATTAACTGGATATTTATTGGAATACAATAAACAGATGGTAATCGTATCATTTTTAATAAAATAATTGCTCAGTCGTAGTTCAACAGCTGCAACTGGAAATAAGACTAATAGAATTTGTCCGCCATTTATGGGAGTCAAAATCTTGACTCCCATAAATGGCGGAGCGTTTTGTTTCGCGAAAGTTATCAAAAGCGAAGCATTTCTAAGGCACGTTTGTGTTGATCATTATATTCTACTTTTTAAACATCTTTCTGACCGTGCTCATTATACATCAAACGCTTGTTATAGCCCAAAAGCGCCCAACCAGAAGGCAACGTGTTCCTTTAAGTAATGTAACTGGTTTTAACAGAAATACCATGGATCAGGCCTGTCAAATTTCAGATTTAAAGCGGATATCCATTTTTTCCTTGACTGTGCCAATTTTTGATTCCCGCTTTAAAAAAAATAGACGATCACATAATGTATTATATATGCTTTTAGTGCGGAAGCGCCAACAGAAAAAGAGAAGACACCACAATTTTTCTCGGTCGGCCGGCTACACGTACATCATACAGCGCACGCGAAGTCTGTAAATCCTATGTACATGTACAGACGAACATGTACCGTTATAAACAAATACGTGGATCTACATAATGTGTACATACTGTCATCTATTTTTTTTTGCTCCATGCTGTAAACACAGCCGGGCAGTGCGCAACAGGCGGTGATTGGCTGTTGATAATTATATTAATACTCATGAGAACGTTGTGGACGTTGCAGCCGTTCGTGAGTTAGTCTTGCTCTATGGTAAAACATAATGCTGTGTGTATACCGCATATATACTGCATAGAATCATGCATGTGCAGGCCTTGAAATGAGGCTATTAAAAAAATGCTACTCCTTGCCGATAGAGGGCATCATCGATGATTATTGGCATCGCATACATTACATGTACACTCTACTTGCTGTAGTGTACAATTAAGCACTTGAACTTGTATGTATGTCCAACACGTCATGTTTTTCGAACAACAATCAATATGTCAGTGCTTAAAGATACCCTGGCTGAACAAAATTATTATTTTACAGTAAAAATGTAAGATTCATTTTTTTTACAATTTTGTTGTGCTGTTTTTTTTGTGGCAGTTTTCATCACACATATTATTATGTCAATTTCTATTCTGACTGAACGTTAGTTTTTCGAGCATCTATCAAGAGTGTCAGCGCGACAGAGCTCCGCTCCCATTATCATTATTACAAAATTGTGTCTGCTATAAATAAATTATAATTGAGAAAGTATGATAGATTGAGCATGGCTACCTCCATGGATTGAGTGAATGGTAATGGTGTTCCTAAACATTGCTGACATACTGTACATGAACACTCATAGACATTATGTACACACAGACCTGTACATATTTGTGTGTGTGGAATGGAATGCTCACTCACTGCTATTTCCATGAGACCTTTTTAAATAGTGAATTAAACTTTTCAAGAGTATATCCCATTCAGCTTCATCCCTATCAACTGATAATCCACATATTCCATGTGAAATAGGTTTTTGATTGTATGAATAATAACATTTTGTGAGTTTAAAAAAAAGTAAGACCTCATGCCGGTGTTTAGAAAATGGCAATATCTCTGTGTACAATCTTGACCAATTAGATGCAGATCAAATTAGATGCAGTTTTGTAGAGAAAGTAAGATGCCGAATGAGTCCCCTTCCAGTTCTTCCATGTCAGGTCCCATATGGCATCCTGTATTGACCATAGCTTGGCCAGGCACACAGTTCATTGTTTACCAATGTAGCGTGAAATCTACTTTCCATGAATGGCTATTAGCTAGGCGACAATGAACAACTTCCGTTTTCTTGTCTGTATATGAACTATTGGATGTATCACATGCCTAGTAAGGTTGTTTCCTTTCCAGTGTATTATGAGACCTATTGTGGGGGTAATGGTGTTATGGGGACACTGTATCCTGTCTGTCAGCAAGGATACTCCGTTTAATGTTCATATATCAAATTCTCAGCGTTATTTTTGTCTAGAGGTACAGTTGTAGAATGTAGTTCTGTGAACCAGACTTGAACTTTGAGTCTTATGCATGAATTATTCTCTTGAAGGAGCTGAAATTTGATTCTAAACCCCATGCACACCAATGGTAACTTGAAGACAAAGGATACAAAAAACTGCCTTGATATGAACATTGCTCATTCCTAAACTGCCATTTCTTTGGAATACAAAGTTTTGTATTACTAGTTATCCTGAAAACATGAGCAGAATCTGGAAAATGTAGCGTTCTAGATCCCATAATATGCAAAAGGACGCAGACTAAAGGACGCAGAAGGCATTTTATTTTTATGCATAACAAATTTATCCCTCAGCAAACTTGAAACAAAGAAAAAAAGGATGCACAAACAAAAGTTTCTATTTAGATATTTTTAAGATTTCAGCCTCATTTGGGTACTTTTATTGTTTAGAAACTTTGTATAATTAGCAAACCAAATCGGAATATTATCTTCTTAAAAAGGTTGAACTTAAAGTTAGTATTGGCGATTACTTCGCTAGTAAAAACTCAAAGTTGAAATTCTTGATTTGCAACCATTAAACACATTGTAGTAAGTGTGTGCATTTGCATTTTGTGCTCAATATGCAGTATGAAATATAGTGTGGGGGAGGTTCAAGCTCAGTTCAAATTGTACAAAGATGACCCTACTTTAGTGTCATGATTGAAATACAGTTGTAAATTCTTTGTATTGATAGCCCCAAAAGTGCACTTTGAAAAGTTGCCGAAGCATGTTGGAGGCAGGACAATAACTACAGATTAGTCAAGGGTTCGTATAGACCTGGCAGGCAACATTAGGTTATAGCTGTTTAGATTCTAAAGATTCCCTTCAGGTTGTGATAAAAGAAAAACAAGAAAAAAGAGCTTCCGGACTCATGAAAAAGATTAATGATTAATGAGTAGGAAGTTCCATTCACAGAGTTTGGAAAAAGTGTAAAGTGAGGGGTAAATTCTATATGTGAAATATTTACAAATAATAATGCCCAAGATGTCTTTGAAATTGTGTTTTCACTTTTGTAAACATTTTCATTATGTGTTATAAATATGTTTCTGTTTTGTGAGAAAGATGCACCATGGATCAATGGATCCAATCCATAGTTTGACCATGCACTAATATGTATTTTCTTTTCATGAACAAGGCAAAGAAAAAAACATGTTCTACTTTGGTACAGTCGGTAGTTTAGAAAAAATAAAAAATAAAAAATCTGATAAGTTCCATGGAAAAATAAATCATTTTCAGACAATGCTATTAGTGATACCAAAACAAATGCAACCTGCATAACAAACTCACCGAAAACAACACAGTTTGATGATCACATAACGCAACGTGAAACTCATGCAAAGTTTTTTTTACAAAATTTGACAAGGGTGCAGATAATTTTTTCACTCTGTGGTCAAGTCAGTTTCTTATTGTGCACAAAGTGTGTACACACGTGCACGCTGTGCATTGAATTTAATGGAGGGCTAAGTTACAGCCATGGAGAAAAAAACTTTCACGGCATGTTTATATCTCTGTTGTACTTGTGTATTAATGTAAAACTTGGGTAACTGGAAGCAGAATCTTCTTTTAAAGGCCTTAACCAACTTGTGACACTGTGTGGGGATCATACAATTTATGTTCTTAAAAAAAAAATCAAAATCAAAAAATTTATGGTTGCACCTCTTGACAGTCTCATTTGGTTTCCAGAAAAAAATGTATTTATCCAGTGGCGTATCCAGAAAGGGGGAGGTAGGGGGTGGTACCCCCTTGCTCAGAACCCTTGCACACCCCCCCCCCCTCTTGTCCACTTCCCCCCAAAAGCACAAATGAATGTTTTGACACATTAAATAGCCCCCTAAATTATGTCTTTGCCCCAACTTGCCCCCCTCCCCCAAAGGCCATATCTGTAACCGAAATCGCTTGATTTGGACAAGACCTATCACTCACTGGAAACTTTTTGTTAAAAAGCTATTAAACGTTGATCTTAATCACATACTGAGACTGGAAATTGATTGAGCGTAAAACATATTGAGCAGGTGACATTGCCCCTTTTGATAAGTCATTGAATAAATTGTGTTTCAAGATTCTTGAGTAGTTCTAAACAAAAATCCCCATGTAATTGAAAATGAAAGTTATTTTAGTGAGCAGCTGTGTTTTTTATTCATACGCCTTTTTATTTACTTTTGTCTGTGCTTTCAAATGAGAGGATTTTGGTTTTTAAGATTAATGTTTTGTGTGTTTACACAACTGGTGCCATATGACAATTCATACATGTGGCTTGCCACTGTGTGGGTTGAACTATCAACAATAACATGTCATGTTCTTGTAAAGCAAGCTATTTGCCTAATTGTATTTTGTTGGAATTGCACCTAGTTACACATGTAGTTCTTCAATAAGTAGATTGGCTTTGATGTGCCCTTTATGTTTTCTGGGTTTCTTACCATTACCATTTTGTCTGTAGCTTCTTTTACGGGAATGTGTATAAATAAAAAGATCTGTGCAGTTTCACTGCTAAAGTTCTTTTTGTTTAAAATTGAATGGCATATATAAAAGCTTAATTTTTATTTATTTATTATTATTATTTTGTTTACATCGGAGACATTTTGAGGGCAACTTTATTGTCTACATGTACATTGGTAACGAAGAACAGTGACATAAAATGAAAGTATTTCTTGGCTTGATTACATCGTGGAGGATCTATCTAGTGTGCTAAGTGTTTTCCACAACCTTTTGGAAATCACACTTTTAACAATGTTGCCTCTTTCAATAATAAACAAATCTACTTTAGTAAAGCCAGCAACTCAGGTACATATGCACATCATGCGGATATTTGTACTGGGGATGCAAAGGGCAGACATGCATGCATCTGAACTTTATTTGAACTGCCAACTGAAATGGGGCAGCTTGTTTGATCGGAAGTGTTTTTTCATTCTGTACACTCCTGTTGTTGGTATAGTTGGAATAATGTTTGTACATAGTCAGCAGTGCTTGGGTCATTGGCCCCTGGTTCAACTTCAAAGTCTGTTGTGTCTTGTCCAATTCTGTAACTGATGATGATTGCTTTTTATTGATTGACCCAAATTTGACACCAGATCATGGCAGCTGTGCAATTATATGTGATTTTTGGGTATCACTGTTGGATATGAAATACCATGGAATATTAAGGTATTTGTCTACATGTTGTTCCAAATGGGGAGGGGGGAGATGGGGATGATATATTCATGTACTTTTCAACCTTCAAGTCAACAAAGACGGCTTTTTCCATATTATTGCAATATTTCCAGAGCAGCAAATCTTTGTTAACGATGGCAAAAAACAACATGTGTAACTACTGCATGTACATGTACAAGTAGTCTATCAGCTGTCACATACAATGAATTTTTGATGTTCAAATGTTTGACAAATGTAGTATGTGTCAATGTAAGTGTGTGCCTTTACGCTGATGGACAGCTTTGGGTGCACCAGTAGTACACGCTATTGAAAGTAAGGCCTGTTTCATACCTACATGTATACAGAGCTGTGCCGCATGCTATTATTACTAATGCTCATACAGTGATGTCGCGTGGCGATTCATAGGGAGGGTGGGGGAAGTCCCCAATCACACCCTTATAACTCTGCCTCCCAATATAACGCATAAAATTTACATAATTGCCAAGTGTGATCCCACCCACGGTGCTCCAACTGTATGGATAATTCTAAACTGCCCACAGACAGCCCCTACTCAGCAACCTCACTCATGCATATTCATTACACAAGTGGGTTGTTCAGCCAATGAAGATATGCAGCTCACTGATGTCATACCATTAGTGATCTCATCGTCTGATTTTTATCCCTCACTCATAAAAGTCTCAATTAACACTAATCTAATAGACCTGAAAGAGTTGACACTTCGGCACTTTATAGAATGGCAGGCATATATTGAGGGCCTAGGAGGAAATACGTTAGGGACTTACGATGACTTGGAATAGAACTGTAATCCTGCTGGAAGTGATACATATACCTTAGAAGCTCAAGTTAACGTGATCAAGCTTTAATACAAATTGAAGACATGATGAAGCAAGATTCAGCCCCTTGGTTAGTCAGAATATTTAAAAATTACAAAGGAAGTTAACTGCTCTCCATCTAATTGTTGTAGGAAAAGGTGTGTAAGTCAAAAAGGTTGTCAATAAAATGATTTTTTTATGCAAGCAGGATTAGTTCGAAGAGATACAAAATCGAACATTTTCTGTTTGGCAAAGTCATCTAAAAGGATACTTGTGATATTTACTAAGTATGTGGCTGAAGTAGAGTAAGAAAGACAGGGAAAAAAAGTAAGACCGACACATTAAAGGAAGAGACTAACAACAACAGTAAGAACGATACGTTAAAAGAGGAGACTAGGGACAATATTAAGAATTCGACACTAGAGGAGACTAGCAACAACAGTAAGAACGATACGTTAAAGTAGGAGACTAGGGACAATATAAAGAATGAGACACTAGAGGAGACTAGCAACAACAGTAAGAACGATACGTTAAAGTAAGAGACTAGGGACAATATTAAGAATGAGACACTAGAGGAGACTAACAACAACAGTAAGAACGATACGTTAAAGTAGGCGACTAAGGACAATATTAAGAATTCAACACTAGAGGGGACTAGCAACAACAGTAAGAACGATACGTTAAAGTAAGAGACTAGGGACAATATTAAGAATGAGACACTAGAGGAGACTAGCAATAAACAGTAAGAACGATACGTTAAAGTAGGAGACTAGGGACAATATTAAGAATGAGACACTAGAGGAGACTAGCAACAACAGTAAGAACGATACGTTAAAGTAAGAGACTAGGGACAATATTAAGAATGAGACACTAGAGGAGACTAGCAACAACAGTAAGAACGATACGTTAAAGTAGGAGACTAAGGACAATATTAAGAATGAGATGCTAGAGGAGACTAGCAACAACAGTAAGAACGATACGTTAAAGTAAGAGACTAGGGACAATATTAAGAATGAGACACTAGAGGAGACTAGCAACAACAGTAAGAACGATACGTTAAAGTAAGAGACTAGGGACAATATTAAGAATGAGACACTAGAGAAGACTAGCAATAAACAGTAAGAACGATACGTTAAAGTAGGAGACTAGGGACAATATTAAGAATGAGATGCTAGAGGAGACTAGCAACAACAGTAAGAACGATACGTTAAAGTAAGAGACTAGGGACAATATTAAGAATGAGACACTAGAGGAGACTAGCAATAAACAGTAAGAACGATACGTTAAAGTAGGAGACTAAGGACTATATTAAGAATGAGATGCTAGAGGAGACTAGCAACAACAGTAAAACGATACGTTAAAGTAAGAGACTAGGGACAATATTAAGAATGAGACACTAGAGGAGACTAGCAACAACAGTAAGAACGATACGTTAAAATAGGAGACTAGGGACAAACGTAAGAATGAGATGCTAGAGGAGACTAGTAACAACAGTAAGAACGATACGTTAAAGTAGGAGACTTGGGACAAACGTAAGCAAGACACATTAAAGGAAGAGACTAGCCACAATAGTAAGAATGAGGTGGTAAAGGAGGAGACTAGCGACCATAGTAAGAATGAGAAGTTAGAGGAGACTAGCAACAAAAGTAAGAATGAGGTGGTAAAGGAGGAGACTAGCGACACTAGTAAAAATGAGATGTTAGAGGAGACTAGCCACAATAGAAAGAATGAGACATTAAAGGAGGAGACTAGCGACAATAGAAAGAATGAGACGTTAGAGGAGACTAGCGACAATAGTAAGAATGAGACGTTAGAGGAGACTAGCGACAATAGTAAGAATGAGAGGTTAGAGGAGACTAGCCACAATAGAAAGAATGAGAGGATAGAGGAGACTTGCGACAATAGTAAGAATGAGAGGTTAGAGGAGACTAGCGACAATTGTAAGAATAAGGCGGTAAAGGAGGAGACTAGTGACACTAGTTAGAATGAGACATTAGAGGAGGAGACTAGCTACAATAGTAAAAATGAGATGTTAGAGGAGTAGACTAACGACAATGGTAAGAATGAGACGTTAAAGGAGACTAGCGACAATAGTAAGAATGAGACATTATCTAGAGGAGGAGACTAGCCACAATAGTGAGAATGAGATGTTAGAGGAGAATTGCCACAATAGTAAGAATGAGACGTTAGAGGAGACTAGCGACAATAGTAAGAATGAGACGTTAGAGGAGACTAGCGACAATAGTAAGAATGAGACGTTAGAGGAGACTTGCCACAATAGTAAGAATGAGACGTTAGAGGAGACTTACCACAATAGTAAGAATGAGACGTTAAAGTAAGAGACTTGCGACAAAGTAAGAATGAGAGGTTAGAGGAGACTTGCCACTATAGTAAGAATGAGACGTTAGAGGAGAATTGCCACAATAGTAAGAATGAGAGGTTAGAGGAGACTAGCGACAATAGTAAGAATGAGACGTTAGAGGAGACTTACCACAATAGTAAGAATGAGACGTTAGAGGAGACTTACCACAATAGTAAGAATGAGACGTTAAAGTAAGAGACTTGCGACAAAGTAAGAATGAGAGGTTAGAGGAGACTTGCCACTATAGTAAGAATGAGACGTTAGAGGAGAATTGCCACAATAGTAAGAATGAGAGGTTAGAGGAGACTAGCGACAATAGTAAGAATGAGACGTTAGAGGAGACTTACCACAATAGTAAGAATGAGACGTTAAAGTAAGAGACTTGCGACAAAGTAAGAATGAGAGGTTAGAGGAGACTAGCGACAATAGTAAGAATGAGAGGTTAGAGGAGACTTGCCACAATAGTAAGAATGAGCAGTAAAGGAGGAGACTAGTGACAATAGTAAGAATGAGACATTAGAGGAGGAAAACTAGTGACAATAGTAAAAATGAGATGTTAAAATGGAGAAGACTACATTTTCTGTACTACCAAATGTAATCACAAATGACAAACATAAAGCCAATCATTTAAAAACTTGAGATAAACAAACTTAGTTATCTTGGTTTTGCTTTTTTGTTTTTAACAAACAGTTTATGGTCCAATGCCAATTTCTCTAAAATAGACTTGGACTTGTCTGAGTGGAAGTGACTAAATGACAGAAGTACGTGTGTGCCCAAAAAGACCATTTTGGAATTCAACTAAATTGCTGACTCAAGACGTACGGCTCTGTGACAAAACAAGAGTAAATCCATCCCGTCCAGGGGCCTCAGGGAATCGCTTCTGCAGGTTGAGTCCAAGGTACAAATGAGGTAGCACGAGTCGGACAATCAGCAACTTGTACCCTAAAAATGGATCTTGGTTGAACCACTAGAAGGTTAATTTAAGCCCTGTGCTTTGTTGAGTCACCCCATTTAGGTGGGTTGAATGGGCACCCACTGTCTTGTCCCGATTGGGCAACTCGTCCTAGAATAATCAAGGGATTTAAGGAGACAGGTACCTACGTCAGTTGGGGATGATCATTATAACTATCCCAATGGTGTTTGTCCTGTTTGTGGTTTCTGTTTGCTAGTCTATATCTGGTGGAATCAATACTTGTGTCCTTTCCGCCCACCCCTCCGTTATTCCTACCCACCTCTTGGCAATGAAACCAATTTCAGTATGCTTTGTAATCTCACTTTTTTATATGGAAACCTAGACTATGAATCAGCTTGGGATGATCTTTAATAATCAGTAACATTTAAAGTATTGGATTAGGTATCCTTGTAATGTTCCATCAGTCTGGAACTATTTGTTTTGGTTTTGCAAGTTGTACCTTTTAAAACTTTGGTTGCAGTAGAGACTGTTGAGAAAGTTTACTGAAAGCCTTGTTCGTCAACTTGTTGCAATAGAACTTGGCTTCTACTTTAAAAGATCAGGATATCAAATTCTACAGGACATTTAAACCCTTTTAAACAATATTGTCCTGGATAAGCCTCTTTCACTTACAGAACTGAACATTCTGTTCTTTGCTTGTCCAATATAAGCCAGACCTGGAGGTTGGCCAGGGGAGATCTCTGATCAGGCGTTTCATTAGTTCCCTTGTTTCACCTGGGAGAGGATTTAGGAAAGGGTTGAATGGACAGTGTTGGTCTGATAAGAATTTTTTCTTATCCTACATACGTAAATCGGCAATGCTGACGTAATTGTTCAAATTGTTTTGTCCTGTGTGTGGTTTCCTGTAAGCTCATGGGATACTGTTTGAAGTAGATGTGATCCCCTCTTCCATCTTACCTGTGGTTGGGGTTAGAAAGGGATATGGGGTAGACACCCATTCCCTCCCCTCCCCTAAGACCAAAGGTGCATGGGAACACCCCTCCTTTGCCCTACCTTTTATACAGTTTGTGTGTATCGGGGAAAGTCTCAGTGCATCCATCTCCTGAAACTACCTTTGTTTTAGGAGTGAAGATCTTTTGAACTTCTTTTCTCTGATCCTCTGTTTTCATAAATTCTGAAAGGGGAGTTGACTGTTACAGTCTAGTTCCCTTTTCTAAGATGGACATTTTGAATGTTACCTTGTATAAAATTGGAAAAAAGAAGACACATCCACCATCCTCTGTTTTGAAGTGACAGGGCAGTTCCTTGCAGTCTCTCTCTACTGTAACTTATACAGATATATTACAAAAATGAAATTATATCCCAACCTTGAGGAAATCTATTATTTTGGGGGATGGATGGAGAGAGAGAGAGTAATTGAATGATACCAGTAACTCTTTGCAACAGCTCATGGATACGTAATTAAATCAAACATTCTGAACATTTTGTAAATAACCCTGGTACATACATGGGAATAACTAACCAAGTCATTTACAAATCAGTGTAGAAACTTGAAATCTTTGTGTAGATAGAAGGGTACTTCATACGTCAAGTGAACCCGTGTAAGCATTTGAGGATGCTATGTCTGTCCCTTTTTCAACTGACAGTCAAGTTTGTTGAATTTTTGTCCAAAATGTATAAGATTGTGCACCAGTTTGTCATAACTATTCTGGAAATATGTTCATAAAATTCTTGACTAGCATTGTCGTTTTCTTAAAAACTCCACAATTAACTTACACTGACCCAAATCGCATTCATTCTATTACATCAGACCAGTGGCTTTCTATGAGCTTACCATCCCCTCCCCGCCCCAAATACAATGAAGTTACATTTAAATGACTATAAAAAGTATTTTAAAAACTGTTTCCTTAAATTAAAACTTTGTATTGTACCTGCATAATGTATATCAATCAGAACATTTGTGTGGACTGTTTGTGGTAGATGAGGCCCTCTGTTGACAGGATTTGTTAATTTTATTTTAAAAAGTACACTGCTGTATATTTTCATAAAGGAATAATGATCTTTTTACTCTAAATTGAAATAATTACTACATTTTTCAACAATTTAATAAAAATTAAGTTCAAATTGAGGGATAGAGGTTAATGATCCTCTTCATCATGTGGTGGTTAGTTAATTAGATGGGGATGTTAAAGCTTGTTGATGATAGGGATTAAGGCTACGTAGAGGTTGTAAACTTAACAAGCCAAGCTTTAATTGATATGGTTACTTGTTGGCCAATCTTGATCAATGAATTAGTCTTGAATGAATAGCCTACTGACTTCCTGCTGGTTGATTATCTGAATTGCATGTTGCCGTTACTGATTCCTGCCAAACCAAGCTTCTCTTGTCTCCGAGAACCGTTGTGGTACTGTTTGGAGATTTGGGATGAAAGCCATTTTTGAAATTATTTTAGAGCAATTTGGTAACGTTTCATTATCAGGGTTCTCCCCAGGATTTTTAAAAACTGTGGGGCTTTTCAATCTGGCTAAGTTACAATCCAAGCATGCGAGAGCGAAGCGCGAAGCCCCTTGCGGCGTGGGGTCCGGGGGCCTTAAAATTTAAAGTTCTAGATGCTCTCTGCTGCATTCTGGTGCATTTTAGAGCCTTTGAAATTGCAATATAATGATCAAACAAAGGCATTTTTATTTGATATAGCATAAATAGAGGTTTCGTTAAAAAAAATTGTCCAGGGGTTCCCCTACGGGTGGTGAACCCATTTCAACTGATTTATTCTGATTTATTTTCAGTTTACACAGAAAATAAGATTCTCTGTAAATTAAAAAGAAGTCAAAATAATTTGTTTACATACGTGATATATTGTTTGTCAATAAAATTTCCTCAAGTAGCCCCAATTATAAAACATAATAAAACAGAAATGCTCTAACACCGCTCTAAACATGTATGCACGGATTACGCATGTGGGATTGAGCGAGCAATCAACGTGCTCGCTCTTTTGGGGTCGAGAATGATCATGGTTTCGCTGGTACCCGTCTTCGGGAAAAGGGGCACGCGGCATCGAAGGGAAACAGTTAACTGACTTCAGTGGCCATGTGTGCTTTTCTCAATTGTTCGCTGCACACAAGAAAGGAATGTGTTGTGTTTTGTTTGTGATCGTGATTGATTTTAGCGGCCGGGACGACGTAGATCAAAGACACACACGAAGAAAGCATTACTGATGGATTATAAATTACGTTGGCCAAGGCACTGGAAAGAGACTGTGATAGTATGACCGTTTGTTGTGGTCAATGAAAAAAGGTATTCAAAAATTGAAAAGCGTATCGGACGGAAAAAAATGTGCTCGGCCTTTTTGCCGACGTATCAGCCCCCAAAAATTGCGTATCGGGCCGATACGCTAGCTTGTACGTGGGGAGAACCCTGATTATACCTCACCAGAAGGGGATATCACATTTCTACATTGTCAATAATATGTTGAATTCTTTGCCATAGCTTCATGTTGTAAATATTAACATAACTAAACCCAGTTAAGGTACATGTACCAATCAGTCAATATTAACCAACCCAATTGTAGAAAGAGTCATGTCTATTGGTGCCATCTTTCTCCTCTTTGGTTCTCTGGACCCCCACTATCTTACCCCCCCCCCCCCCCCCCCATTTAACAACAAAATTGCTGCTCCTGCCCATTTCATCAACTCCAGGCACTTCACTTCATCGCTACCACGATTATTATTAGTCTGGTAAAAAGTTTTGTGTATAATGTTTTTTCCTCTGGTCTCACAGGATGTAAAACAACATATGATAAGTGGAATTTGAAATTTATGGTGTTTAATAACAGTCAATGTTTCATTGAGATTCTCTGCATGGGGCCATAGATTGGGCAGACCCTTTACACCAAAGGGCCTTAATCAGATGGATTTACAGGGGGGGGGGGAGTTGTCCATCATAAATTTGGTTTTAGTGGTTTTGCGATATAATTGCGGTGGTTAGGGGTTTGGTGGTCATTCAAAAAAATGACACACTCCAGGCTACTTAACTATTAATTGATTTGGATGAGGTTTCATGAAGGGGTTGAAAGACCTCAAGTTCATTGCATGTTGTTTCAAAAAGAAGTTTTCTTTGTATCTCGACCCTTGTCATATTCCAGGAAAGAGTCAGATTTGGCTGATTTGGATTGGCCAG
The DNA here is from genome assembly GCA_032158295.1 of Pycnopodia helianthoides. Lineage (NCBI taxonomy): Eukaryota > Metazoa > Echinodermata > Asteroidea > Forcipulatida > Asteriidae > Pycnopodia > Pycnopodia helianthoides. Next base: position 20,225,174 of record CM063252.1, on the reverse strand, counting down.
TGTCTAACTTTTTTCTCTGGCCAAATAGAGACTTTGGAACTGGATATATTGTTACTCTTGATTTGTAGTGTTTAGTTTTTCAAGTACAGCAACTTTGTTTCAAAGTGTATGTACAACACTGAGCTAGAAAGCTACATTTAGTGTATGAGGCACATGTTACTACATACATTTTCATAATTTATGTATTTTGTACGTAGAATGAGATAACAATTTATTGCTTTTCTTTACAAAGAATACAACTTTTAAAAATTAAGTTTAAGTACAAAAATGCATTTATCGATTACAAATTAAAGCAATTTTTTTAACTTTAACAGTTTCCTTTCTCTTTCCCCCCAATTTGTTTTCAACATTTTTCGCTCGTTTTCTTAAAACACTTTTTTGTAATTTCATAAATGTTTGGGACTTTTCATGAAAGTTTTCCGTCACTTTCTACATGTTCAACCTTTGTTTGCGGCTGGTCTTATTGTACTGTCTGGTGTCTTACTCTGGAAAACAAAACCACATCCATGTTGTAGGTAAGCAGACACTGTTTGAGTTGTAGTGTTAACCACAAAGTTCAGACAACCTTCAATATAACACATTGAAGACCACATATGACTTAATGTTTGTCTGTACTACCAGGATCGCGTTCAATTAACCGGGTCATTTTCATTGCACTTTTCCCCCTCAATTTCTGGTGAAGTGGGGAAAGTTCTCGGTTTGGGGTTTTGCTTTTTTGTGTCCTTGGATTGGAAGCATTGGATGGATTTCTTGTGGTTGGAGTTCGGGGCATGGAGGTCTGCGATTGCTATCACTGCATCCCTGGGACTATATAGACTTCTAAAAATATCAGGGGTGCAGTTGTATGGCGTGGATGGTGCACGTCATGTCAGTGATATGCGATTTATCGAGGTCAGAGAGTCGTATATTCGTGATCGTATATTGAGCCACAAAGTCTGTGCATAGTTTTCTGACTGTTATTGAACCCCCCTTGGGTTTATTATGAAAAATCTTGAGTCTGTGACTTCTTTTAACTGTCCGCGTAGTTGGGCTTTTACCTTAAATAGCAATTTTTTAAGTAGCTTTTGATGATTATAATCCCCCAAATTGCCAAATTCCTATTGTGCACAGCTTTGGTAACAATTGCTCATGACTTGTAAAATGTAGTTAGTTTGTTACCTAGGCAATTGACTGTAGTGGATTGTTGGAGAGGTCATCTCAAGGATCAAACCGCAATAGACTCCTGTCGGTTTCATATACCTCATCTCAGTAACAGGGGATTGTCTATTACTTAATAGTTCTTTTTTTCCCTAAAATTAAGTATTATTTAAAAAAAATAAAAATAAACAATTACACAAACTGAGTTGTAATCTAATATCCATAGCATACCAGGATGCTGTTGAATTTAAAAGTTAGTCTGCACTGCCATCAGGATAAGAAAAGGAAAAGAATTAGACCTCTGTGACAGCGCCCTCTATTGTTGTATTCCCCCGCCCCCCCCCCCCCCCCCCCCCCCCCCCCCCCCCCCGCCCGCCTAAGCTTGGAGGGGTTGCTCTTCATTCTTGCCCAGCAGTGAAAGTTGCTTGAAAACCAAAATCTCTTAGTCATTTCACAGAGATACAAGATCCACGTGTTCATTTGCACTTAGTAGTTCTTTCTAACAATGAAATAACTCAACCTGAAACAACAAAAGATATAACAAATATAATAATGTGAATTTTACAATGAAATTAATACACAAGTTGTGTGCTGGAACATTAACCATTTTATTGGAATTCTTAAATGGTATACATAATTCTGAACACTGAACTAATTCTTTTAACATGGATGCATGTATACACATACCTAAAGGACTAATAAACACACAGTTCACTGATACCTGACTGACAATTACCCTTTGATCAGCAATTCAGCATTATTATTGCAAGGCTAATTATAGTTGATGTATCATAAACTATATGTCCCCATCATTTAAACACATGCTTGATTGTTTTCCCAGTCTAAGCTTGTTTGTGATATTTTGAGAAGGATGTGCGCACACTGGTAATACAATGCTGTCAGGATGTTTTCTTGCCACTCTAATACAGGAGTTGTTTTGTCCATGAAAGCCAATGACACACACTTCTGGAATGGACTAGCTGTACTTGTGGTTTTTCCTGGAAATATGGATGTGCATGTAGAAAAGACCCCTCTGTTTTGAATACAATCTCCCTAACCAGACATGCAGATCAAACCTTTGTAAGATGTTTACTGGAGCTCCTATTTGGTTGGCGGGAGCTGAATTCTGATGTCCAGGGTAGTGTTATGTCTGATTGCTTAATTTGTGTTCACTTGTCTAGCCTTTTCTGGCAGCAGGGGTGAACTTTGGTTCATCCAAAACACGAAAAACATCTCCTGGAATTACGTAATTAATATGCATTACGCTGCACAGAAGTGGGGTTTGACCAATAGAAAAGGTGTGTTTTCATTGGAGCTGGATTACTGGATGAAGAAGTGACCAATCAGGAGAAAGTTATCACCTTGGTGTCAATCATTTACCAAAGGGCCAATCATAGCTCAAGATTGGGTCTAGAGGGTGAAACATAATGATTGACATTGGAATATTTGCATAAATCTGTTTATAATGTGTTTACCCAGCACACATTTTATGAACAAAATGAAACATGTGTATTTAATTATGAGAACCATGAAGCAAATGCCTAAATCTGAAATAAATATGTGAAATGTTGTAACAGTTTCTAAAAGTAGGTCTTTATACACAAGTACCATGTATATATCTCACATTTATGTTAATTTAAATAGGCCTTTATATTGATATATTACTGAACATTTAATTAAATGCGGGTGTGAGCCAAATAAGATCTTTTTAAAAGTTCAGTAAGTGGTGACAAATACTTGCACTGCCAGTGTACCACTGCCAGCCACAAACCCATCAGCACTCATTCAGCCTTTTTTTTCTAAGCCTATAAAATCTTATCAAAGGAATGTACAAATTTAAGGTCCCCATTGTCAAGGCTCATGTTGGGTGTTTGCATGCTTGTGTGCACAGTACAGCCTTCATTACCAAACTGGTGTCAGTAACTACGGTATGACTTCAACCTAAATAATCTTTTAATTAATGAAGAACAGTTCGCCTGATGCGAAAAATTTATTATAATTAAGATTGTCCTCTAAAACCTCAAAATTCGTCTCAAAACATTGTATTAGATTGTTGTACAATGATTTTAAAGTGGGTCCCTAAAAACATCTGCCAAAATTAACATGAAATATTTAACGCAAAAGAAAACTTATACAAAAGTCAGAAGGAAATTGTGATTCTGTGGCACGGAATGACTAGTTAGCAGCAGGCGCCAGTGGTTTTTCTTTGACAGGTGTCAGTGGCACGAGTTCAATGGGTAGAAATGAAGGGTGTTGTTAATGGGGTACGTACAAAAATGGAGTTATCGACAGCTGTGGTTGAAAGCTACATGTAGTAGTAGTCCGACTGGCAACACTATTGAATTAAAGAAAAATACTTCTTTCCAAAAATACCACGACAAAGGCCTTTTATTATTAAGGCAATAACCTTTTATATGCATTGTAAGATATCTCAATTCTGTCAATATTATATGTACATACATTTGAAATCCTTTATTCCTACAGTCATAGAAAGATGTTGTGTTCTGTTTAATGAAATTCCATAAATATTTGTTGGTCAAAAACGGGGGAAATTCATTATACCAACTTTCCTAAAGACCTGCACAATGACTTTTTTTGACAGAACACCTGATTGTAAACCAGATATAACAGTGTCAAACTGTGTGTTTCTTTGAAAAACTATTCAGATGCTGAAAGTTTTTGTGAGTGTGGCTGGTCTGGCTTTTAATCTGATTTTAGATAAACAACATGAGCCTTGAGCTATAAAAGTGATTATTGGGGGGGGGGAGGTTACAGTTTTTAAATTGTGAGAAATGATTGACAGGGCATTGAGGGGAAATGGTGTAAGGTGTGCAGACTAATGCCTTGTCTGTCAATACATGGTCAATTGGCTGACAGCCCCTTGAGTAGTGTTACCAGCTGGGAGGAGTAAGTTAGACAAGTTCAGGGCTGGATTTTGATTACAAGGGTAGCTTATGTAGATAGTTTAATCCTCCATGGCTTAATTAAAGGGGTGATTGTTGCTCTCCATGTCTGTTGAAGCATGGTTGAAGCACTGACCATAGAATGCACTGACAGTGACACTTTTGTTTTTGTGTGAAACTTTAACAAGTCAACAGTTATGTTTCAGCAGAAGCAAAAATAAGAGATAGGAAGGAGAGTGGGGAGAGACAAGGGGAAAAGGCTTACCACTGTGGTGTGTTCTCATACTTAATGTTAAATGGACAAAGTTTTGCTCTCATTGCATTTCAATTTATTAGTTTTGTTAGGCTCAACATTCCTGCGACATGAATGTGAAGGTCACTGTCTACCAATATTATACTTTGGAAGTTTTGTGACTTACTCAACTTTATTTTGAAAAGGTTGCTGCTAACTTTGTAATGACTATACCATGCTCTGTATAAAGGTCATTGACTCATACGTTTATTTAAGCAGTGTTGTTTCTATCAATCACCGATCAATTTTGACCAATTAATAAAGTTTGTTCAGAACTCAATCTTCAATACATTCTAAACTAACCAAATCTGGACAGCTTCACTTCTCAGCTCTGAAGGGAAAAAGTTGCTGAAAATATTTTGTCCAGTGAGTGACAATTGAAGCGCTATATTAATCAATGTAATTACGTAGTGTGGAAGTTGTCTGATTGACAAGAAATTGGTTAATAACAGTGTATTAGACAAGGGACTATCCCTCGTTAAGCAGACTCTGCACAGCCTAGGTTTCATTCTGTTGATTTCATCAGTCAGGTTCAAGTTCACAATTTCAGTCATTACTCTAAGGACCTGCTTTTTCAAAAATAACCAGTAATTTCCCAGGCTGACCCTACCATCCCCGCCCCCCTCATATACATACACTCCTTAAGAAGAGAGAGTGACCTGACTTGATGTCAGGTGAGGTAGCTGCATGCTCTTGATTTATAAACCACAGACTCTTTACAAGTTCAGAATAGTTAGGGTACATTATGTAGGTTGTTAATGACGCTAGGAAATAATTTTAATACATTTTGTTAATATGATGACACTTCAAAAAGGTAAAACTTTATCAAGGAAGATTTAAACCATAGCACATTGAAACTGAGAAAGATTTGCTCAAGTTTTGCACAACAGGCTACCAAGTACAAAAAACAAAATAAGAAAGGAACTGGGCATGCTTATTATGGTCATAGTTTTAATTTGTAGCTGTAGCATCTATACATTTATCTAAATTTAGTATATATATTTTTTTTCCGGGGGGGGGGGGGTGTAAATACTGGTTTGCAGCCATAAGAGGATTGTCAGTCTTCGGAGCATTTTTTTTTATCACTTGGGGGCAGTCTGACAAATTTTGCCTTAATTGCTCTTGAAAAAGAATGTCAAAACTGTTTCATGATTTTCGAGAAATGTTATGTTGAACATTATGTTGTCCTAATGTCAACATGAAAACAATTGCATTAGCCCAGCAGGTGTCCAATGCACTTGATCCTCCTTTTATAACCCAATTACCAAGACGGGTTCATATCAAGGCCTCAATGCACTTTTCCCCCAGTTCCATTTACAAGTTCATCCTCATTAACTTATTGCATGCCAGGACCTGGGCGAGACATACATGTACATAGGGTGTGTACTCCCACCCCTCCCACCCTCCCCTGCGCCTCCTTTTGCAAGCATTGGGTCCAAATAAACTATTTCCTCTTCTTGTCATGCCAATTATCCTGGCTACAAGAACAAAACACATTTAAGAAAGAACATTTAATTTATCTCAGGTTCATAAAAAAAGAAGGACATATGGGCATAAAAACCTACCCAATTTAGTGTCTGGTACACATCTGCTAGAATTAATGTGAGACTCGCATCCAGTTTTGCCGAGTGCCTTCCTTATAGTCTTTTGGTTGGCACACATTGAAGTCCATTCTCGTTGATTGTCAGGAAACCAGCTTAATAAAGATTTTATGTAATTTTTGTCTACCTTTATATTTACTGACTTAGTACATTTCATTGTGTTTAAACTCAATGACAACTAATACACTGAAGTAGAACAAATCAAAGTATGAATGCTAAAATTAATTGGAAAAATATAAATAAAACAAGAAGTGTTCCCTGAAGCCCAAACACCTACAAATCAATATTTTGATGGACTGTAAAAAAAAAAAAAAAAAAAAAAGTTATTGTCTGTTAAATAAAAAGTAGCACAGTTAGTCTTTTTATAATATAGAAAATAGTGTGAATTTTAATTGTAACATTTGGTCGCATACTGTATATTTCCTGTTTTGACAAACAAGGTATTTGTTATAATCATGTAGCTTATTCTGATCTCAGAGGGATTATAATGTTACTTATCAAAAGCTCCACAGTAAGAAATTTGTTTTCACAGGTATTACTTGTAACCTGTATTCTATCTTTAATGAACCACATTAACGTCTTTTTTTTGACATTAAACACCATTAACTAGCAATTGATGAATGACTTTATAAAATGGATGGTACAAAAAGTGAGGAAATCCAGTCCGATTTCCAGTGTGTCCCTCTAAGTATTACACCACATCATTCATACTTGACAATATTCAGCACCCTGATGTCCAACAACATGTAGTTTCATCCCTTTAAAGAGGGAAATTAGCCATTAAACATTAAGCACCGAGTCCCATTCTCTCCTAATTCCTTCCCCGTCGGCTCATTGTGGAAGGGGTTTTACCGCTGATTACTAAGGCGACTCTCCATCAAGAGGAAGTCCTAGGGACGATTGTTCCCCCACAGGATGTTTTGGGGGGCCTCCCACCCTTCAAGGTTGGCCCCAATCCAGTCAGACTTCCTTCCCCTTTGCATGAGCAGAGACTTTGCACTTTGCCAAGATCTAACTAATTGTTTGGGGTAATTGGATTGGCCGTGTGCGTGATAATGTGTACCGCCCTGACCAAGATGGCTGTGTGTGTAGCTTGCCGCAACTTAGATGCAAACCAAGATTGATGAGAGCGGAACTGTGAACCGATATATTTCCTAAAAACTCAAAATTAATACCCACAAACCTTTTCCCCGGCTTGCAACTGAGAAGTTGTTAATAATACTTCAAGGTATGGTAAAAGAAAAAGTGTTTAGAAAGTTGTATTATTAAATGTGTGGTTTGTTTACCATATGCATAAACAACCCAAAACAAATTTCTCTGCAAGTATTTATCTGTTTGAAAATTAAATAAACTACAAGGAAAATATTAATATGCATTTTGAAACTTTCCTGTAAAAAAACACCTGAAATTGTTTGTTGTAGTTTCCCTTTAATCCAGAAAAAGATCAATTGAACTTGAAGGTGGAGTGAATTTTTTTTTTGCTTTCTGAAGTCATACAACTGTCAAGCTAACCACTGAAGATATCTATCTTGGGCGAGAGTTTAAAAAGCCACACTGGGAAGAAAATGATTGATTGCTATGCTGGCTCCTTGTAATGTTGGATTTGTACACCAAATTAATTAAAAGTTCCTTATGATTTTCCCTTTTCACAAATTTGTTTTGTAATTGTCTTTTCCTTTTTTGAGATAAATAATTGTACTGCAGGTGGTTAAGTTGAGTTTTGGGGCTTGGCTGACAGCTGGCTACTGTTATCTTTTGTGGGTAACAAGAGAAACTATTTTATTTAGCTTCAAAACCCTGTTGGTTAAAGGGTACGCCTTTTGGTAAAAGGTCATAAAGTACATTGTACAGTACTTAGTTAAATGATAGTAAAGCAAAAAACCCATAATGGAAGGAATGACATTGATAACAATTATAAAACCTTTTTCTAAGATTGTGTTCACTACTCTAAGTTAAGATTGGTAAATAACTTTTGTAGTTATCAGCTCCAAGTATAAGGTTTGTTTCAGCCCTTTTTTAACAATCTGAATTCTCACCAGTTTGAGTAATTTTTACCATGTTATTCATTTTTTAAAATAAAAAACCTAGTTGGAAGAGCTAGATTCTTTTATTGATATCCAGTCGGGTTCCCGAATCAGTGGCTGTTATAAAGGTTACACGAGCATGACGGCCTTGTATGAATAACAGAAAAACGGAAAATTTATCTCATTCATAAAATGCAAAGATCAGGGCCATATTCGGGGAAATGTACAGGTGACGCCAATTGATAATATGCTTACCAGAGAGCTTCAACATCCATGTCAATAAAGTACATTAAACTCATACAAGGTGAGGGATAGGTTTCATTGTTCCAAGGTTTCATTCAGAGGTTACAACCCTAGTTCCTCTTAAACACCCACTTCTTTTTTGAACGTGACATGTTTTAAAAAGTTAAAGGTAGGTTATTGTTACAAGTCTATTCCCCAATAAAAATGGATAAACACATCAATCAACTGATAAAATCAATAAATGAAAAAATTTAAATACATGTCAAATGGAGAGAAGTTTCAACTGCCAATGGTTGTTTTAACTTCTGCCTTTATTATTGTGGTTTTCTTCCCCTTAAAAAATGGTCACCTGTTAACGTCTTTGAAACTGCAAACAGAAAGTTGAAACAAAGCAAAGCACTTCATCCACTGGTTTACATTTACCATCCCAATAAAGTTTGCAGGTTGCAGCCTTTTAAGATTGCAAGTTTCTGGTTGCCAAATCAAACCCACCATTAAGTTGTGGAGGGAGCATATTCATTGCTCTGACTGAAAAGCTGCATTTGCTAGAGTAGTTTTAAAATTACAGTCCAAAACACTGACCACTTTACTCTTTTACTTCCTGTGTAGTCCTCCTAAAGGATTTTTTTCAATCGGAACCTTCTGTCTCATTTTTGTGTCAAAAGTGGAGGACAAAACTGACTTGGATCAGTATTACACTCTGTTTTGATGACAAGTATTTCTTTTCCCCCTCTTTTTCTCTCCATTTTGGTAATTGTAGTAGTTGAAGTTAGCTTTGCTGTAGTCTGAATAAACATGAACAAATATGTAAAACAATACATACAAAGCATCTTAAACCTGCTTTCACTAATTGTCCATGTCTATGAACACTCTCCTCTCTTACAATATAGAATCATGTGTATTGCCATGGAGACAAGTCTTTGATTTGTCTTTCCAACTATTACCAATCATGTATCATATACATTTAAGGTTTAGCATAAACGTTCTTACTCTTTGCATGAAGTTTATGAAAATGAAACTTGAATATTGTCAACAGAGGGCAGTGTTTAAATTGCATGAAACAATACTTATATAAGACCAGTTGAAGGTTGTGGTAAGAATTATGATGTAGGCCGGGTGTTACAAAGACTTGATAGTTGGACGGACAAATCTAAGTGTGGACAAGTTATAAAAAGGATTATTCGGTTGTTGGACTTTATAAATTGGTGTTAGAAAGTTTGCACTGAATTCAAACAATTGTCCCGTAGCCCATCATCCTCTACAACAAGCTTCTCAAAGAAAATGCTTTGGACTATCAATTAAATTTGTTCAATTCAACTTGGTTTGTTGTACAACTGGACTATAGTCTGAAGACTAATCAGTCAAGTTTACAGAGACAAAACAGTTTTACACAGTAAAAATGATAGATTAAGAAGGCAAAACTTACATGTGAAAAACATTATTTATCAGGGCTTGACAAATTGGATAAGACACATGGAGCAACACCCAGTAAAAACCTCAAGTAATAACTAAGTGGCTAAAGTAACTAAATTATATTCACTAGCACTGGGCTTATCCAGAGGTTGATGGATCCATTCCAAAAAGTCAGTTTCTTTGTTGTTGTAATGCTGAGCACATTAAGCCCTTATTAGCTGAATGGTTACAACACAGTTCCGCGTAGCATTATAGGCATTAATCCCATAGCTTTCCAAGTAAATGAACATTTATCAATTTTATTTTTCTAGGTCCTTCTGCCATTTGGAAATAAATTGTTAGTGTAATAGTAATGAAAGATAACATTTGTACCTTCTAGCACACAGATCTGAACAAATAATAATGAAAGTTCCTCCCAAATATCTGTGAATAAAAGATCCCAATTGTAGCATGGAACATCAATGATAACCTACCCCCTTCTCTAACATTCAAATGAACCCCACTCTCAGGTCCTGTGCACTTTGTGTTCTGTTTTGTATCTATCCATCTGACAATTTTCTTCAGATGGATCCAACAAATGCAGGTGACAAGTTTTTGGTGGAGACTCCTTGTGTGGTCGAAACTTTGGAATTAAGTGGCATTTCCTTCCCTGATCCCTTCCTGTTTGGAGGGATTCATTGCCAGAATTCTCTAATTGAAGTTGCCAGATTAGGTGCAACTCTCATATCTTTAGATCTCATTTATGTGTTGCTTACGCAATCGAAAGAAGTTCTGGAAAAGCTCTTGCCTCATCCAATTAAGGGCTGCTTCTGTCATTAGGTTAAGTCTCACCCGAATTCATTGTAACAGTATTTCCTTTTCTCTCTCCGCATTTCTCCCACTCCTTATTTGTTGTCATTTTCAATCTGTTCAATTCATCACTTTTGTTCTTGGAACTGTTCGATCTTTTTTCGTTCCTAACTCTCATTTCCCTTTCCTCTCCATCTCACCTTCCATCTTCAATTCATCTATTTTTCATTCATTACTTCTTCATACTTTTTTGGGTGATTCTCAACCTGTTCAATATGTCACTTTTCGTCTTAAAATTTTTCAATCCGTCTCACTCTTAATCCTCATTTCCCCGTCCTTGGCATCTCACCTTCCTCTTCTCCGTTTTTCTCAACATCCACTTTTAATCACTCTATCTGTACCCTACATCTAATTTGTGTTCAACCTTATACATCTCGACCCTCCACTCCATACTTATACTCTTTCTGTCTTTTCCTTTTTTTAATACTCTTTCTGTCTTTTCCTTTTTTCTTATCTTGCTCTACTTGTGTCTTCCTCTTTGCATCCCTTGTCTATCATCTAGGTATGCGCTTGGAGATTGCCGTCGTCCTTTACTAGAGTCAGCTGAGATTGTGGAAGACATTGTACATCGCCAAATGACAAGCTTGGTAAGAATGCTTTAGGGTTCAGACATGTTACACTCAGAAATACTAAAATTTGTATGAATGTCATTTTGAAATGGAAGGATTTGTAATTTTACTGTGTAAATATAATTGCAAATAATTTTAAATGCTGATGAAAACGTAATTGTGCCTAAACACAATATTGATCTCAATTAAGAGGACCATTAAGTTTGCTGGCATTTTAAGTCCCTCTTTTCTTACATCCATCTTTGTTGGTTGGCAATGAAAAAAAAAAATTATGGGGAAAATTCATTTGATTGAAAATGTACTGGAACATTAAACAATGCCCCCAGGTTAATACCCTGGAATTAAAGTTCATGACAAGTTTTTTACATGTAGCGGCAAATTCTGAGCTGGCAAAAAGCCAGTCTTTCTTGGCGCTCCAATGACAGCTCTATGCTCCAATGTAATTTTTTTTATCAAAACCATCCACTAGATGAAAATTGCCAAGTACAGGAAGAGAACAATATTTAAAAAATGCAATGTTTTAGGCTTGGAAACAAACAACTGATACAAATTTGTGAAGGGCCTCAATCATCCTGGAGATCTGTATTACGTCAGAGGTTTGCTCAATTTAGAAGCACATGTACAAGTAAAAACTGCAAGGAAGAATCAGGATCTTCAACAACTTTGATGATTAGTTATTAGTAAGACTCCAAAAGCATTGTGATGGTCCTAGTACAGTACACCCAGGTACAATTACATCATACTGTTTAATAATAATTGTTCCACAACATGGAATGGTTTCCATAATTGTAGGCTTTTTAAAAAGTTTATTTTAAAGTTTTGTCAGCCAGCTGCCTTTTATAAATAGTTTGTTCTTTGTGAAAACTCTTTGTTTGATAGATGTCTGATGCAGTCCATGGTGGGGCGATGCTTATTCATTTCAGCTGTTATCTCTAATATTGGGTTTTGGCAAGGTTCTGGCATGCTGAGTTTCTATCGTCATGCCCCTAAGTTTAGAACTTAGATCTGATCCATCAAGCTCGTCATCCTTTACTGTCTGGCCCTGGGCAGTTCTGGTTGTGGAGGTGTTTTTCAATATGGGGAGCAGTCTATGTTTGTGCAGATGACTAAGGAATTAAAAAATAATAAAAATCTGCAGACATCAAGGGGGACAAATTTGTCATTAATTTTTGTTCAATGAGTAAAACAATGTTTTTAAAAAGTTGAGTGGAGTCATTTACTTTATGAGTTGGTCAAGAATTGAGACACGCCTAAGCTTTACCTCTCAATTTTTTTTATAGTAAAGTACATTTACCTCTGTAAGTGTAACCTCTGAGATATCTAACTAACCTCTGTTTTTCTTGCCCATGTGCACCATACATGCACCTGGTAAGAGTACCCATTTCTTTTATCCACTTGATGTCAAAATCACTTGATCTTCCTTGAACTGCTCTCCTCCTGTTTCATGTGTTTACACAAATAAGATGAGGTCAGAATTAAAAAGAGCATGTTAGAAATACCAGTGCAACATATTGTTTCTCATCAAGGGTTGGATAAAAACATTGGGGAAAAAAATGCTAAAAGAGGGCTCACAGCATAAAAACTTATACATATTTAAATACTACACCTTTTTAAAAGAAGCAGTGGTGCCCTTTCATCCCAGACTAAACATCACCCTATCTTCACTAAGATCTGTAAGCCGTCATCCTCACCTTTCTCTATCTACCTGATCTTGGAACCATCATCATCACTTCATCAAGCAACCCATTTCAGGTGTATATCTAACTTCCCTATCAACCACACATCACACAGTACAGTGTCAGGATTCTGCATTGTCATTGAAAATCGCTGGCTGCACATTATGATCTGTCATGAGCCCCCTAATATATGCCAGACCCCCCAGTTACCCAAGGAGTAGTTGACGTGAGCCAAACCCACCCACCCTTAACCCCAGGTGGACAGTGTTAATAGATCCCTGTAATACCGTCTGCTCAGGAAACAAATAACATAGTCCAACCTGCACAGGTCTTATTAATCTGCATCACAAACTGACACCCCAAATACGGGAATGATTACCCCCAACAGATCCCAATCAGCTCCTTAGGGGGTCCATCGAGGTCCCAAATATACCCCAAAAAGACGTCAGTACAACTGTCAGCCAATCACATGGGTAATTGATTGATTAATCGGGTGGTATAAGACAATTTTCATGTGATGTTTGTGGAGCGATCTTGCTGTATTGAGACAAACAGGAAATGGGTTGTTCGCTGGATCTTGTTAGCCTGTTTCCTGCCATCTGTCCCCATGGTGGGTTATCTCTGATCATGATGACGTCAGTCATGATGTCATACGCAAGCATGTGAAGGCAAAACACCTTAATTTAATTAGCGTGTCAAAAAGGGTTGTCCCATCGGTAGTGTAAATGTAAGCACATCTGTTTTTATCGCTGTATAACTTGGATCAGACTGTTGTGACTTTGTAATATCCAGTGATATTGGGAATTAATTGGGATGTGCGAAACAGTGAGAGAACAATAGGTGAAGCTATAACAAAAGAGGACAATAGGGTCTCCAGTCGGTAAAGGCCTTCAGTTGGAAAGTGTGTAGAAAACCGATGGAGCTGTTACAAAAAGTACAAACAAAAGAGGGACATTAGGAGGTCCCGATCGCAAGTGTTTACACACTTGTGTGTGTGTGGACATGTCTATCTAAGCATTCAAACCAAAGACTTTAATCAAAGGGATCCAGGAAAATGACATTCTGGGGACAGTCCTTGCTTTGCTTTTGTGTACAAAACCAACGGGGACGTCCAAACAATGGTAGAACAAAGGGGGGTGTGTGTGTATATGCAAAATTCCAACGCTACCACACCCTCTTTCGTCTTCTTAAAACTTGCAATGTGTTTTTATATGAAGAAATAACAGACACAATGCTTGAGTTACTTAGGCAACCAATTTTATTGGGGATGTGGTTACTGCACAAGTTACAGTTTTTTTTGTTTTTATCTTCCAAGTTCCTGTTGTTCTACATGTTCAGTGTTTTTTATGACAAGTTCCATCCCTCTAAAAAAAGATCACATTGCCAATTAATAGGTATAAGTGTTTTATCTCACTTCCATGCTTCTTATTGCTATACCACCTGTCTTTTTCTGTCGCAATTATATTTCTCCCCCCCTTCCTTCCTTCTTTAGAAAATGTGAATCAAATGAAGGTGTTATAACTGTACCTTTCTAAAATAGTTAAAAGTTGTAAGGTATTTACTTGTATTGTTGATATCCATTTATTGATGCATTTACCTGCTGGAGTCTGTAGACATAGACTTGTGTGGTCTCATGACTCTGACAGACCTAAAAAGACCTTTGTGGTTTCTGTGGAAATTTTGTTTTGAAATGTCCATTTCATTTCCTGCGTCACTGGCTATTTTATCAACGACCTTTGTGGGAAACTCGGAGAGACTGCCACCGCTCAAAACTGAACCTGTCCCTTGATGATTAATAGAGACTTATTTTGTTGGCCTGAAATCAAACAACTGGTATAAAAATAAAAAATTGGTCGATTGGAATAGCAGATAAGATACCACAAAATGATTTGACAAAAATCTTGCTAAATTTGTATTTTTCAAGCATACAGCATAAATTAAATGTTGTATTTATCGGTGAGCACACAAAAGCAAAGTTGGCATAATGTTATCCATCACACTGTATGTACATTTAGTAAATAAAGTTGCATCTATATTTACCTACCACAATCAGCTCTCTTAATGTGAAGGAATCAGTTAAGAATAATGAGTAATGATGTGGTCTTTACTGACTCACTCTGATCGAGTTGTTACTCATGCAAATCAGTAGGATGCTAAACCTTTCTTTGCATTATGTTTCTTATATTTTGGGTTTGGTTGGTTATACAGATTTTATGTTGCCCAAAATGCATGCATATTGGAGCTTCTCTTGTGTGGATTAAGACCCCTGCCATGTTTAGTTTGAATGGCCTGTGGCATTTAAAGGAACATTACAGAATTGGTTTTTGCTAACAAAACAGTTGCTGGCAGTGTAAGCACTTTATATAATCCACCATATACATAAACTGACAAACCTGTAGAAGTTTGAGATCGAACGGCCATCTGGGTCACGAGAAAATAGTGCAAAACCGATTACAAATTTGCATGTGTTATACAATGCATGAATAAAATGCTCATGAGCGATAAACTCCAATCGGAAATTAGATTGATTTATTTCTCATCAAATATGGCATCTCAGACAGAAATATTTCTAGGAATGTTTTCTACTACCATCATCATTAGACCGTTTAAGTTTTATGTAAATCTGTGATCTGAAAGAAAATGTTACTTACCACTTCTGTAACGTTCCTTTAATTGAGCCATTGTGTTCAATAAAAGCCAAAGGGAACACAAAGATTATCTGAAGTAATTTGTAACATCTTGTATAAAGACAAAACCTTGCCTGATCTAGTGTGTTGCCTCTTTAAAGGCACTTTAACAACAAAGACACTGCTACTGACATCCCAGGCTTTCTTATTTTAATTCTCAAATCCTTTTGATATTTGCGTGTTGTAGATATATGCAAGTTATACAGTGTTGCTTCATTAACGTAGAGGAATGTCTCTGGTGTGAAATAATAAGTACACTTCATTAAGATGCAAACTAATGATCAATTCTCTTTAACCCACAGTTGCAGCGTGCAGCAGATATTTGCAACATGCGCAATGCCCGCTTTATTAGCATTGAGGACTTCATCTTCCTGATGCGCAAAGACAGAAACAAGCTTCGTCGACTCATCCTCTTCCTTAACAACAAGGATCAGAGGCAGAAGTTAGCCAAGATGATGGGTACAGTAGGAGATGATGATGAGCCAGGAGAGATAGGTAAGACCAGTGTTAGTTGTTGCATACAGAGTCTCTTCGGTCATTTCCCTTGTTTGTTGAATTTCAGTGGAAGCAATTGGCAGGCCTTCCCTTTCAACTGCGCTTTCTAGCGTCTTATGCTGTGGATGGGTTGGGAAACCAGTCTTTTTATTATCCTAATCCAAAGCTGTAACATTCAACTAAATTCAATTAAGCTGTGAGTCAAATGTGTGCTGGATTATTGGGTGTGTAGTTTGAATGATATAATTGTATCTGTTCCCAGGAAATACATACATGTATTTGGTTTTAAATTCCATTACTCAACCAATTGTAAAACATGTTTTCCTGCAAAACAGCTGTTTGAAATTGGCCTCTGGTTTCCTTTCCTGTATCAGATACATACTTAAAATTTTAATAAATCTAATTACATTGGGATATAATTAATAATCTCAAGTAATTTTGATAATTTATTTTGCCATCATTCTCAGATCAGAGAGCATTCTGCAGACGACGCAAAATCTCCTACGATTTCCTGAGCACACTTGACCAATCAGGAGAGTTGATTTCATTGATTGACAGCGATGAGATTGATCCAGTCAGGATGGAGAAATTGGAACGAGCGGAGCTGAAGACCAAGTACATGGACAGCACCACATACAAAGAGTACACAGAGGCACGGCAAGTCAGCTTTGGTGAGTTATAGCTTGCTTACCCTTAAATCTTATCTCTAATATTCCTGAAGATAAATAGAATATCCATAAAATATTGCTGAAGAGTAGTGTTACAATGTTTACACAGTTCAAAAAAGTTTAAACGATAAATAACTGAATGTCTGTTTTGCAATTAGTTTGTTTAATTTGTTACGTGTGGCTAATCCTTAACCGTTCGAAAGATAGTTAGCACCAGCAATTTCAATTCATAACATTATAATTATAATTCATAAGAATCAATATATACACAAAAGGCAGTAAACTAATTAATAGAATTACATGGGGGAAAGTTAATACAATGCAAAATTAAAGACCCTAAGAATGCCGGTGAGAGATGACTGGGTTGCACTGGCAGTCGTCTCTAACGACCCTTCTTTGTAGTGGCTTGGTAGTGGGATGCAGATGATTCTTACTGTTTCACTGGACTGGTCTGGTCCAGGTCATCAAGGCTTTGGCTGGACCATGGTGTGGCCATGGCTTAAAAAAATGTAAGCCATTCAAAATTGTAAGTGATAAAACGCCTCTATGTGGGTGTCAAAATTGAGTTTCATTGACAAAACAAGTTTTTAATGGCTAGACAATTTGGCCGGAATATGCGTTGTGTAGCAATCAGATAGTGAACCATAGAAAGCAAGTGGACAGAACTTGATATAACTCATTTCAAGAGCTGTTGTTTCATGTAGCTTCGTCTGACAAATTTTGGGGAGGTTTTTTAATTCTAGTTAGTGAAGTATTACATGTATCTTTCCCTGGTACAGATTTTGGTCAATTTTTACCACACAAGTTTTTGCTTATAATGTTGTTACTCCTAATTAGTGAATTTGGCTATAGCCATGTCCATTTGCTTCTATCCTTCAGCAACTGTTTACACAAACCATGGAAGGTAACCAAAACATTTGTCTTATATCAAAATCTTCTCCAGGCAATATTCCTGTTTAATGTTGTTATTTTGGTGATATTGTTTGTTTCAAGCAGCTAAGAAGGGTTCTAAGTTCAAGGAATGGTTGGATTATTCAACCCTGGAGCCCAAACCCAACCCATTTGCTCTGGAGATTCTGCAGTATCTAGCATATGAAGCAGTAGCTCAGGTAGGTATTTGATTGATCTAAACATCTTTATGTTTTCATTTTTTTCACAGTAAGCTGTTAACATCCATCCCCTTTGTTCATATTCACTGTCTAAGTTTTAAAAAGATGCTCTGCACCTCCTGCAGATTGTTGTAGGGTTTTGTTGTTGTCATTTTTAATTTCTTTGAAACAGTGCATTGTATTAAAAAAATAATAATAATAATAATGCTTCTTAACAAAGATGTTGTATATTGTCTGATCAGAGAAGAAAAGGTAAAGATTTGTTACAAAGGTTCTCACACAAATTATATACACTAGTGCTAGTGGCTCAATGCAAAATGGTTTTGTGAGTTCATTCTAAAATGATTAAGAAAGGTGCAATTTTGTTGCGGTTACAATTTTTCATATATCATTTAATCACCGTGACACCAGTATTAATACTTGAATCCAAATGAGGCTAGTGATTTTTTTGTTTTTGTTATTTCCATCTGAAACAAGATCCACATAATTTTTGCTCAGTTTGAACATTCTAGTTGTTTTTGCTTGGGATGTTACTGCAACTTTCTTGAAAGTTTCATTTGAAAAGATGTTCTAGATTCTTCAACAGGCATGTGGAAATAACTCAAAACTTTTCAATAACTTATTGTACCTTTTATAACTCTTCATATTTATTAAAAGGAGATTTGTTTGATAACTTGTTTTTTATATTGAATTTTGTTATTTGACAGATTATGGAGCTTGCGTTTCTATCCCGTAGAGACATGCAAGCATCCCCATGGGACACCCTCACTAAAACCTCTGCTTCTCTTTGCTCTAATAACCTCCCGTCTCCGGGTCTCTTCCTCAACAAATCCACCAAGCCTTCTCCTGCTTCAACACCGCTGCAATCACCAACTTCATCACCTACATCCCCAAACAGCAAGATGGTATCACCATTTTTGTCCTCCAGTGTTGGTGGTGCTGCACTAAATGCCTCCCTGAACAGCAGTTCCTCGGACAGCTCATTCCATGCGCAGGGGGATTCAAAAGCTGGAGGGCACAGTGTTTCCAAGTCAAAATCAAAGAGGAAAAAAAAGGTAAACCATAATAATCAGGACAATTCAGCCCTATAATTATTGTTTTCTGAATGCTGTACCATATTAAAAATGTAGGCAATTTCTTTTAAAAAAATTTGGAAGATTGTGTTTTGGCCAAGTGCTTAAAGTAATATTGTCCCACATTTGTCCACTGAAATTTGCCAAGTATTAGTAATTCAAAGTTGTCTTAATCTTTGTGTTTCGACATTGAGGTAGGAAATCCCTACTTGTAAATGTTTGATATTTTAGTTTGGGTGATCTCAACTCCTCCAACCTTGGAATACCATATCCAACTATCCCTTACTCCAGACAATCTTATTTCCTCTAAGAAAGTGCTTTTCTTCAGGACATACATGTACTCTTAATGCAAAAAACAAAAGGAAACATACATATTTTGTGCTTTGATCAAAAGGGAAACTTAACTTCCTGGTTACAAAATTTGCTCTTGCTTTGGCAGCCCAGTGGATCTTCATTACTAGCTTTAGTTCAGTACCGTGCAATCAGACCTATGCACATCAGAGAAGCCTACAGGAGATTTCAGGAAAACTCCACACCAATGGCAACATTTTGTGTAAGTTAATCTTTATACTTGTTTTTATGCTCCATATTGATGTCGTCAGCAAATTATTCACAGCCATCATGCCATCAGATGCAAAGTGTGTAAAACAAAGCCTATTTGACAAATGCATCGAAACCCACTCCATATATGCCATGTTTGTTTGGAGTATTAATGTAACTTCTATTGAATATGTTTGAGTTAGTCACAAATTGCAAAGAATGCAACTTATTTAGTTGAGTGTCCCGAAAACTATTGAATTCTTCAGAGTGTAGCGGCAGTTGCTATGCCCCATGATTTGGGCAAGCTTTTGCATAGGTATGTAGGAGACGGTGAACAGCCATACACAATTATGAATGAATGTGTATATCACAATGTACCAGGGTTTGCTCACCTTGATGTTGGTATACAAAAGCTGGCGCCGAACCATTTGACATAGCAACTGTGAAGCCGTAAGTTTTTTGTGACTATGCAAGTCATTGTACCAGACATTATTCAAATTTATATAACACCCTAGTAGATCCTTGTCATTTGATTGGAGGATTGGAGATCATGCGGTATTCATTATTCACACCATTTCATGGCCAATGTCAATAAGCTTTTAATTGGTACTACTCAGCATGCTTATTCATCCATCCTTTTTGCACTATTCCACGCTAGAACATGCGTAGGCTAGTTGGTAACGCGGCTAAAAGCTTGATGCATGATAATTAAAAAACACAGGCATCAGTGTCTATTCGCTGAAGACGCTGGTGTCCAGCATTCGACGGTTATCCCCACACGACCGACTACAAACCAGCCTGTCCAAGCTGTACAAAATGCCCTCATAGTGGATGCCAGAATACAATCTTGTACATTTTGGTGATTGGTTTTTCCTCCAAATTACAAAGATCTACCTGGGTGTTATATAAAAACAAATAATAGATGTTTTGCATTCGTGCAATGGAGAGAATATTTTAATTTGTTGAATGGAACATTCCATCTATCAACTCGTGCAAATAATCTCACCATTGCACTCATGAAAATTTAATATTCAGATACTATCTTGCAAATGACTTACTAAAAGATATTGTAATTATTACTGCTCATGCTATTCCACTGAATATTTAGGTATATTTTTGTTCTCAATTTTTTGCAGAAATATGCAAGTCATCCTGAAAAGACAAAATATTTGGTTTGCTGACAGTATCATGGAGGGCTCTTTCTTTAAAACTATTGAGGCCAACATCCAACAAGATTAATATATTTAAGGTTTCCTTCAAGGTAGTTCAAGGTATTTAAGGTTTCCTTCATGAAAACACAAAAATGTAAAAATGTAAAAATGTAAGATAAGTACAAGAATCCTTTACTCAAATTGTGTACTTGGATTTGTCATAGTGTGACATTTCATATAGAAATGATGTACGCTTTTAAATTTCTTTAAGACTAACTGTTAGAAGGCACAACAACCAATGCTTTGAAAGTGTTTAGAGGTTTAAAATGTACGTCAGAGCATGAATTAACACAAGAACACAGATACACAAGTAGATTAAATTAAAACAATGTTTTTATTTAGCTTGTATGGCATCCAAAAACTGCATCAAAAAACAAATATTTATTAAATACTAAAAACCAATAGTTTGAAAAACTATGGCCAACAAAAAACCTTCATAATTAGTACAGCTTGTTTACTTCACTCTGCAGTAATGTAAATATGTTGTATGTACAGGTCTTTTTAAAGGAAATAATAAATTTTACTAGGAAGACCTTGTGTTATAAATATATTTAAAAGAACAGCATCCAAAAGATAATGATCACAATTACTACATATCAAATGTAATGTTTTAACTTTCTGTGTAACAATTTTTGATGTAGTTTCATTTAATAAAGCAGATCTATCAAAACAAATTACAAATTAAACTTAAACAAAAAATACTTTTACACTAATTACACAAAATATTCTGACATATCAAGTTTGTTTTACAATGAAAAACAGTTCATAACGGGCAGGATATTACTCCTACTTTTATCTGATTTCCAATTATTTTTTAATAAATGCACTACAAAGCCTATCAAATTCAATACCATATAACTATGTACATGTATAGGTCAGCCCTGGTGCTAGATAAAATGTTTCATTTTTTTCCCCAAAGGGCCAAATATCATCTGCACATGAAAACAACCACTGGTAAGCTTATGGTTAAGAGTTACTTTGTACAGATACTAATATAAATATAATTTATAAAAAACTACATCTTTATATTTTATTTTATATATTTAAAGAGTTTTGACCCCAACCATTTTTCTATGTCACATACTTCACTTCATGTGAATTGGTGCCCCTTTGATAGGTGAAGAAACTGCGGTGGTTGTAAGTTTTAGGTTGTCCAAAACATAGTTGCGTGGTTTACTGTGCCGATTGCTACTTGAATGCGGTCCAGCAATTGGTCTTTGAGATTGGCCTGTTGGAGGAGTGTATTCGGGAGTTACTCCCATCAAGGAATATGTCCACTGCATGTCCGCAGTCTGAAAAAAAGAAGAGAAAAATTAAGAAAAACACATTACATAATTACATTGAAATAAATAACAAAAACAAACTGCTTTTTCTATTGTCTCAGTGTATTATTTATCATATTAAATAACCCAAGGTTCCATAAAGACCATTTTATATTTGGCCCAAATTTTTAAGTTAGGTCTTTTTGGGACAGGATTTTTGCTCAAAAAACTGCAAGGGGTTAAACTTGTTCTTTAGAGCAATTTAAGACCATTCCATTTTTATCCCAAATTTTAAAAAATGGGCATTTTTGAGACAGGATTTTGCGCTAAAAAAACTGCAAGGGGTTAAACTTGTTCTTTTGAGCGATTTCGGACTATTCAATATTAATCCAAAATTTTAAAAATGGGTCTTTTTGAGCCAGGATTTTGCGTTAAAAAAACTGCAAGGGGTTAAACTTGTTCTTTAGAGCGATTTTAGACCATTCCATTTTTATCCCAAATTTTAAAAATGGGCCTTTTTGAGCCAGGATTTTTGCTCAAAAAAACTGCAAGGGGTTAAACTTGTTCTTTGAGCGATTTCGGACTATTCAATTTTTATCCCAAATTTTAAAAATGGCCTTTTTGAGCCAGGATTTTTCCCTAAAAAAACTGCAAGGGGTTAAACTTGTTCTTTTGAGCGATTTCGGACTATTCCATTTTTATCCCAAATTTTAAAAATGGCTCTTTTTGAGCCAGGATTTTTGCTCAAAAAAAACTGCAAGGGGTTAAACTTGTTCTTTTGAGCGATTTGGACCATTCCATTTTTATCCCAAATTTTAAAAATGTGCCTTTTTGAGACAGGATTTTGCGCTAAAAAAACTGCAAGGGGTTAAACTTGTTCTTTAGAGCGATTTCAGACCATTCCATTTTCATCCCAAATTTTTAAAATGGGCCTTTTTGAGACAGGATTTTGCGCTAAAAAAACTGCAAGGGGTTAAACTTGTTCTTTAGAGCGATTTCGGACCATTCCATTTTTATCCCAAATTTTAAAAATGTGCCTTTTTGAGACAGGATTTTGCGCTAAAAAAACTGCAAGGGGTTAAACTTGTTCTTTGAGCGATTTCGGACCATTCCATTTTTATCCCAAATTTTAAAAATGGCTCTTTTTGAGCCAGGATTTTTACTCAAAAAAACTGCAAGGGGTTAAAGTTGTTCTTTTGAGCGATTTCGGACCATTCATTTTTATCCCAAATTTTAAAAATGGGCCTTTTTGAGCCAGGATTTTTCGCTAAAAAAACTGCAAGGGGTTAAACTTGTTCTTTTGAGCGATTTCGGACCGTTCCATTTTTATCCCAAATTTTAAAAATGGGCCTTTTTGAGACAGGATTTTGCGCTAAAAAAAACTGCAAGGGGTTAAACTTGTTCTTTAGAGCGATTTCAGACCATTCCATTTTTATCCCAAATTTAAAAAATGGGCCTTTTTGAGACAGGATTTTGCGCTAAAAAAACTGCAAGGGGTTAAACTTGTTCTTTAGAGCGATTTTAGACCATTCCATTTTTATCCCAAATTTTAAAAATGGGCCTTTTTGAGCCAGGATTTTTCCCTAAAAAAACTGCAAGGGGTTAAACTTGTTCTTTTGAGCGATTTCGGACCATTCCATTTTTATCCCAAATTTTGTAAATGGGCCTTTTTGAGCCAGGATTTTTGCTCAAAAAAACTGCAAGGGGTTAAACTTGTTCTTTTGAGCGATTTCGGACTATTCAATTTTTATCCCAAATTTTAAAAATGGCTCTTTTTGAGCCAGGATTTTGCGTTAAAAAAACTGCAAGGGGTTAAACTTGTTCTTTAGAGCGATTTTAGACCATTCCATTTTTATCCCAAATTTTAAAAATGGGCCTTTTTGAGCCAGGATTTTTCGCTAAAAAAACTGCAAGGGGTTAAACTTGTTCTTTAGAGCGATTTTAGACCATTCCATTTTTATCCCAAATTTTAAAAATGGCCTTTTTGAGCCAGGATTTTTCGCTAAAAAAACTGCAAGGGGTTAAACTTGTTCTTTAGAGCGATTTCGGACTATTCCATTTTTATCCCAAATTTTAAAAATGGCTCTTTTTGAGCCAGGATTTTTGCTCAAAAAAACTGCAAGGGGTTAAAAATGTTCTTTTGAGCGATTTCGGACCATTCAATTTTTATCCCAAATTTTAAAAATGGGCCTTTTTGAGCCAGGATTTTTCGCTAAAAAAACTGCAAGGGGTTAAACTTGTTCTTTTGAGCGATTTTAGACCATTCCATTTTTATCCCAAGTTTTAAAAATGGGCCTTTTTGAGCCCGGATTTTTCCCTAAAAAAACTGCAAGGGGTTAAACTTGTTCTTTAGAGCGATTTTAGACCATTCCATTTTTATCCCAAATTTTAAAAATGGGCCTTTTTGAGCCAGGATTTTTCCCTAAAAAAACTGCAAGGGGTTAAACTTGTTCTTTTAGAGCGATTTCAGACCATTCCATTTTTATCCCAAATTTAAAAAATGGGCCTTTTTGAGCCAGGATTTTTCGCTAAAAAAACTGCAAGGGGTTAAACTTGTTCTTCAGAGCGATTTTAGACCATTCCATTTTTATCCCAAATTTTAAAAATGGGCCTTTTTGAGCCAGGATTTTTCGCTAAAAAAACTGCAAGGGGTTAAACTTGTTCTTTAGAGCGATTTCGGACTATTCCATTTTTATCCCAAATTTTAAAAATGGCTCTTTTTGAGCCAGGATTTTTGCTCAAAAAAACTGCAAGGGGTTAAAAATGTTCTTTTGAGCGATTTCGGACCATTCAATTTTTATCCCAAATTTTAAAAATGGGCCTTTTTGAGCCAGGATTTTTCGCTAAAAAAACTGCAAGGGGTTAAACTTGTTCTTTTGAGCGATTTTAGACCATTCCATTTTATATCCCAAGTTTTAAAAATGGGCCTTTTTGAGCCCGGATTTTTCCCTAAAAAAACTGCAAGGGGTTAAACTTGTTCTTTAGAGCGATTTTAGACCATTCCATTTTTATCCCAAATTTTAAAAATGGGCCTTTTTGAGCCAGGATTTTTCCCTAAAAAAACTGCAAGGGGTTAAACTTGTTCTTTAGAGCGATTTTAGACCATTCCATTTTTATCCCAAATTTTAAAAATGGGCCTTTTTGAGCCAGGATTTTTCCCTAAAAAAACTGCAAGGGGTTAAACTTGTTCTTTTGAGCGATTTCGGACCATTCCATTTTTATCCCAAATTTTGTAAATGGGCCTTTTTGAGCCAGGATTTTTGCTCAAAAAAACTGCAAGGGGTTAAACTTGTTCTTTTGAGCGATTTCGGACTATTCAATTTTTATCCCAAATTTTAAAAATGGCTCTTTTTGAGCCAGGATTTTGCGTTAAAAAAACTGCAAGGGGTTAAACTTGTTCTTTAGAGCGATTTTAGACCATTCCATTTTTATCCCAAATTTTAAAAATGGGCCTTTTTGAGCCAGGATTTTTCGCTAAAAAAAACTGCAAGGGGTTAAACTTGTTCTTTAGAGCGATTTTAGACCATTCCATTTTTATCCCAAATTTTAAAAATGGGCCTTTTTGAGCCAGGATTTTTCGCTAAAAAAACTGCAAGGGGTTAAACTTGTTCTTTAGAGCGATTTCGGACTATTCCATTTTTATCCCAAATTTTAAAAATGGCTCTTTTTGAGCCAGGATTTTTGCTCAAAAAAACTGCAAGGGGTTAAAAATGTTCTTTTGAGCGATTTCGGACCATTCAATTTTTATCCCAAATTTTAAAAATGGGCCTTTTTGAGCCAGGATTTTTCGCTAAAAAAACTGCAAGGGGTTAAACTTGTTCTTTTGAGCGATTTTAGACCATTCCATTTTTATCCCAAGTTTTAAAAATGGGCCTTTTTGAGCCCGGATTTTTCCCTAAAAAAACTGCAAGGGGTTAAACTTGTTCTTTAGAGCGATTTTAGACCATTCCATTTTTATCCCAAATTTTAAAAATGGGCCTTTTTGAGCCAGGATTTTTCCCTAAAAAAACTGCAAGGGGTTAAACTTGTTCTTTAGAGCGATTTCAGACCATTCCATTTTTATCCCAAATTTAAAAAATGGGCCTTTTTGAGACATGATTTTGCGCTAAAAAAACTGCAAGGGGTTAAACTTGTTCTTTAGAGCGATTTTAGACCATTCCATTTTTATCCCAAATTTTAAAAATGGGCCTTTTTGAGCCAGGATTTTTCCCTAAAAAAACTGCAAGGGGTTAAACTTGTTCTTTTGAGCGATTTCGGACCATTCCATTTTTATCCCAAATTTTGTAAATGGGCCTTTTTGAGCCAGGATTTTTGCTCAAAAAAACTGCAAGGGGTTAAACTTGTTCTTTTGAGCGATTTCGGACTATTCAATTTTTATCCCAAATTTTAAAAATGGCTCTTTTTGAGCCAGGATTTTGCGTTAAAAAAACTGCAAGGGGTTAAACTTGTTCTTTAGAGCGATTTTAGACCATTCCATTTTTATCCCAAATTTTAAAAATGGGCCTTTTTGAGCCAGGATTTTTCGCTAAAAAAACTGCAAGGGGTTAAACTTGTTCTTCAGAGCGATTTTAGACCATTCCATTTTTATCCCAAATTTTAAAAATGGGCCTTTTTGAGCCAGGATTTTTCGCTAAAAAAACTGCAAGGGGTTAAACTTGTTCTTTAGAGCGATTTCGGACCATTCCATTTTTATCCCAAATTTTGTAAATGGGCCTTTTTGAGCCAGGATTTTTGCTCAAAAAAACTGCAAGGGGTTAAACTTGTTCTTTTGAGCGATTTTAGACCATTCCATTTTTATCCCAAGTTTTAAAAATGGGCCTTTTTGAGCCCGGATTTTTCCCTAAAAAAACTGCAAGGGGTTAAACTTGTTCTTTAGAGCGATTTTAGACCATTCCATTTTTATCCCAAATTTTAAAAATGGGCCTTTTTGAGCCAGGATTTTTCCCTAAAAAAACTGCAAGGGGTTAAACTTGTTCTTTAGAGCGATTTTAGACCATTCCATTTTTATCCCAAATTTTTAAAATGGGCCTTTTTGAGCCAGGATTTTTCCCTAAAAAAACTGCAAGGGGTTAAACTTGTTCTTTAGAGCGATTTTAGACCATTCCATTTTTATCCCAAATTTTAAAAATGGGCCTTTTTGAGCCCGGATTTTTGCTCAAAAAACTGCAAGGGGTTAAACTTGTTCTTTTGAGCGATTCCGGACCATTCCATTTTCATCCCAAATTTTAAAAATGGGCCTTTTTGAGCCAGGATTTTTCGCTAAAAAAACTGCAAGGGGTTAAACTTGTTCGTTTGAGCGATTTCGGACTATTCAATTTTCATCCCAAATTTTAAAAATGGCTCTTTTTGAGCCAGGATTTTTGCTCAAAAAAACTGCAAGGGGTTAAACTTGTTCTTTAGAGCGATTTTAGACCATTCCATTTTTATCCCAAATTTTAAAAATGGGCCTTTTTGAGCCAGGATTTTTCCCTAAAAAAACTGCAAGGGGTTAAACTTGTTCTTTTGAGCGATTTCGGACATTCCATTTTTATCCCAAATTTTAAAAATTGCTCTTTTGAGCAGGATTTTTGCTAAAATAAACTGCAAGGGGTTAAACTTGTTCTTTTGAGCGATTTCGGACCATTCCATTTTTATCCCAAATTTTAAAAATGGCCTTTTTGAGCAGGATTTTGCGCTAAAAAAACTGCAAGGGGTTAAACTTGTTCTTTTGAGCGATTTCGGACCGTTCCATTTTTATCCCAAATTTTAAAAATGGGCCTTTTTGAGCCAGGATTTTTCGCTAAAAAAACTGCAAGGGGTTAAACTTGTTCTTTAGAGCGATTTAGGACCATTCCATTTTATCCCAAATTTAAAAATGGGCCTTTTTGAGCCAGGATTTTCGCTAAAAAAACTGCAAGGGGTTAAACTTGTTCTTTGAGCGATTTCGGACCATTCCATTTTTATCCCAAATTTAAAAAATGTGCCTTTTTGAGCCAGGATTTTGCGCTTAAAAAAAACTGCAAGGGGTTAAACTTGTTCTTTAGAGCGATTTGGACTATTCCATTTTTATCCCAAATTTTAAAAAATGGGTCCTTTTTGAGCCAGATTTTGCGTTAAAAAAAACTGCAAGGGGTTAAACTTGTTCTTTAGAGCGATTTAGGACCATTCCATTTTTATCCCAAATTAAAAATGGGCCTTTTTGAGCCAGGATTTTTCGCTCAAAAAAACTGCAAGGGGTTAAACTTGTTCTTTTGAGCGATTTCGGACCATTCCATTTTTATCCAAATTTTAATAAAGGGCCTTTTTGAGCCAGGATTTTTGCTCAAAAAAAACTGCAAGGGGTTAAACTTGTTTTTTGAGCGATTTCAGACCTTTCCATTTTTATCCCAAATTTTAAAATGGCTTTTTTGAGCCAGGATTTTGCTAAAAAAAACTGCAAGTGGTTAAACTTGTTTTTAGAGCGATTTTAGACCTTCCATTTTAATCCCAAATTTTTAAAATGGGCCTTTTTAGAGATTTTCGCTAAAAAACTCAAGGGTTAAATTGTTCTTTGAGCGATTGACCATTCCATTTATCCAAATTAAAAATGGGCTTTTGAGCTAGGATTTTTCGCTAAAAAAACTGCAAGGGGTTAAACTTGTTCTTAAGAGCAATTTCAGACCAGGAGTTTTGGTTAAACAACTGCAAGGGGACAACATGTTTTGTTTAGCAAATACAAAAACTTGTCTTTTATTGCTAGTTTATTTGGGTTCAAAAAAGTGAAAAAATTTACAGCATACCTGTACCACCAGTTTCCCTTGATAATTTTTTCCGTAGATTCTTGGTCGAAATCCAACTGTTATTAAGGTTCCATTTGTCCCAATAGCTTTGAGTTCCCCGGTCTGTGGGCTGACAGAGAACTCTTGGTCACTTCCAGCGACAAAATATGCAGTGAAGGCCACAGGGTGTCTATGGAGTAAATAAAAAAACATGTCGGTATTACAATTTATGGAACTCAAATTGTTAAAGACAATGTGTAAGAGTGAATAAAACATTTTTTAAATGATATACATAGTGTAAAATTAATCTGTATCAAATTTTATTCACAGTTTACTCACAAATATGAGCCTATTTCTAAAGTTATTCTTTAAAGACTTTTATTGATATAAAATAAAAAATTATAGGTTCTGAATTTTCATATTTTAACAATTAACAATTATGTATATTAGTACACTATTTTGGTTCTGTTTTTTCTATATTACATTGGCTGCCAAATAAATGTAATTAACATAAAATGTAACTGTTGTACATGAAATAATTTATTTTTTTTAATACCAAAAGTTTTGCAGTTCTATCATTTATTGTCAACTCTCAATATTTCTGAACTGGCTGAGGGGTTAGGTCTTGCTATCTTGCTAGTAGACAATTCAACAAGTACTTATACAACATGACCAACACATTTTGCCAGTGTTTTGAAACGGAACTACTATCCAGCTGTTTCAAACCACAAAGCTGTCATGTAAGAGAGCCGACTCAAATTGAACTTGACAGACCTATTTATTCTGCCAGCTGATATTAATCCTCTAGCAGGATATGTCTAGATCTTATTAATGTTATCAAGGAAACATGGAAGTGGAAAGTATGCCACACCAGGGAATAAGCAATTTGATGGCTCTATATATCTGAACTCTAGCCCCATTTCAGGCCAATTCCTTCAGTCTCAACTGCCCAACTGGGTAGACTGTGCGTTAGGAAGCGAATAGAACAGGTTCAATTTCTGGTGAAGGAAAGAAAGTACATTTTATATTCTAAGTACAAATTTGATCTTTATATATTAGAAACAAGCACATTTTATTGGGGGAACTCAACTGCCTAACCGGGTAGACCGTGCGTTATGAAGCGAAAAGGTACAGGTTCAATTCCTGGTGAAGGAAAGAAAGTACATTTTGTTTTCTAAGTACAAAATTGTTCTTTATATAATAGAAATGAGCACATTTTATTGGGGGAACCCAACTGCCCAACCGGGTAGACCGTGCGTTAGGAAGCGAATAGAACATGTACAAGTTCAATTCCTGGTGAAGGAAAGAAAGTACATTTTGTTTTCTAAGTACAAATTTGATCTTTATATATTAGAAACAAGCACATTTTATTGGGGGGACCCAACTGCCCAACTGGGTAGACCGTGCGTTAGGAAGCGAATAGAACATGTACAAGTTCAATTCCTGGTGAAGGAAAGAAAGTACATTTTGTTTTCTAAGTACAAATTTGATCTTTATATATTAGAAACGAGCACATTTTATCGGGGGGACCCAACTGCCCAACCGGGTAGACCGTGCGTTAAGAAGCGACTGACCCAGGTTCAAGACCTGGTGGTGTCCGCCGAACCTGAGGTCCGAGCTTTAAAGGAAACTAGAAACTAGAAACTAGAAACTAAGAAACTAAGAAACTAAGAAACAAGCTACTTTTGCTAAAATGTTATTTAATTAAATAAACTTGATTTAAGAAAAAAATAAAAGGCCAGAGTTTTACACTGTGGGAATTGAACCCAGGACCATAACATCCAGAGTCACTGAGTCCTTCCACTGGACCACCAACTCCTCTTAAGAAACTTGCATCTGACGTTAATTAAAACCCTTAGAATGGACACAGGTAATGAAAAGGAAAAGAACAGCTCAGGTATTGAACCAAGGACCATAGCATCTAGAGTCATTGAGTCCTTCCACTGGACCACCAACTCCTCTTAAGAAACTTGCATCTGACGTTAATCAAAACCCTAAGAATGGACTGGGTAGACCGTGCGTTAGGAAGCGAATAGAACATGTACAAGTTCAATTCCTGGTGAAGGAAAGAAAGTACATTTTGTTTTCTAAGTACAAATTTGATCTTTATATATTAGAAACGAGCACATTTTATCGGGGGGACCCAACTGCCCAACCGGGTAGACCGTGCGTTAAGAAGCGACTGACCCAGGTTCAAGACCTGGTGGTGTCCGCCGAACCTGAGGTCCGAGCTTTAAAGGAAACTAGAAACTAGAAACTAAGAAACTAAGAAACTAAGAAACTAAGAAACAAGCTACTTTTGCTAAAATGTTATTTAATTAAATAAACTTGATTTAAGAAAAAAATAAAAGGCCAGAGTTTTACACTGTGGGAATTGAACCCAGGACCATAACATCCAGAGTCACTGAGTCCTTCCACTGGACCACCAACTCCTCTTAAGAAACTTGCATCTGACGTTAATTAAAACCCTTAGAATGGACACAGGTAATGAAAAGGAAAAGAACAGCTCAGGTATTGAACCAAGGACCATAGCATCTAGAGTCATTGAGTCCTTCCACTGGACCACCAACTCCTCTTAAGAAACTTGCATCTGACGTTAATCAAAACCCTAAGAATGGACACAGGTAATGAAAAGGAAAAGAACAGCTCAGGTATTGAACCAAGGACCATAGCATCTAGAGTCATTGAGTCCTTCCACTGGACCACCAACTCCTCGTAAGAAACTTGCATCTGACGTTATCCAAAACCCTTAGACCATTCACAGCCAATGAAGAAACAAAAATAACACACTGGGGTATTGAACACAGGACCATAGCATCCAGAGTCATTGAATCCTTCCACTGTACCACTAACTCTTCACAGTAGTCTAATGTATAAAGTACAACTAAGACCCCTAGAATGGAATCTGTTTTTGAAAAAAAAAAATAGAGACAGTGGGAATTGAACCCAGGACCAAAGGGTTCCAAGTCATTAAGTCTTTCCACTTGACCACCAACCCTTCACAATAATGCAGTGTTTAAAGTACAACTAAGACCTCTCTAATGATAACTGTTTATGAAAAAAAAAAAATAGAGACAGTGGAAACTGAACCCAGGATCATTGGGTCAATAGTGGGAATTGAGTACAGTACCAGTTCTGAAAAAACAGAGATATTGAGACCAGACTAAATAGATAATATAGAGTTGGAATTGAACCAAGGATCACTAAAGGTAACATTTGTCAGCAAAGGGATCATTTGTTCACAAGGTATGTCAGGTTAGTTTGCATCAATCAAGCAATGTACATTCAATCTATAAGGTCATATAATCTAATCACTTAAAACAAATACAATCGTCTGACCAGTTCCGGATCACTTTTTGAATTCACATTGTTAAATTTTAAACAAACAAAAGTCGATCAGTTCACCTGAACATGTCATAAAACTCACCAAGTATCCACTGACAAAAATAGAAAAGTTTCGTCACCCGTTTGACCAGTTTCGGATCGGTTGGTTTAATTCCGAATCAGTAGCGCGCTTAAAAACACACGCAACGTTATCGACAGCTGTTTGATGAAGTAGTTTTACATTCCTTGAAATTAAAAAATTCACACTTCCAGTGCACCTAAATAACTAAACTTTCTACAACAACCGTATGATTTTACCTAACTGAGTGCGCCACCATTTTGATGCACCGATATATATTGAGTGATCCGGAACCGGTTAAGGGTACGCTGCCTCCCAACAAACGATTTGGGTATTTTTTTCTCATAAAAAAAAAAAGACGACTGCTCAGTATTTACCTGAAATATTTTTTACACATTCTTACAATTTTACATAAGTGTTTTTTGCCCTGGCGTTCAAATTTGAAAGGTGAGAAGTTTTAACAGCATTTTTCAACCAACATTTTTTTAAATAATGATTATTATCGCGGATAAACTTCAGAAACATTGCCATATTTTATTTATCGATGATGTTTGGCTCCCAATTTTGGGTTTGTTTGTTTATTGGATGTTATTCTTCACATGTATCAACAGAAATTGGTAAAGTGAAGAGTAATTTAATTTTAATGGTTGTCGCAAAGTTGAAGTGATCTGGAACTGGTCAGGTGACTGTACCATTTTAATATTTTGATCACAATACTGTTGGCTTTTCTAGGCAAAACTTCCGCTGTTTTCCAAAAAAGTAGTTCTTTAATTTTTAACTTGTGTTGTCTTCATATATGAATAAACAATGAAACACTAAATCCTTTTAGTAAAATATGTGGCGTGAACGTTCCAATTAGACAAAAGAAAATCTCTAACAAACAAATAAAGTTACTACTTTGAAATTTTAATTGAGTTTTCTCTGCTGTTTGAAAAAACTGTTTTGAACAAACTCACGCACTTTAAAGGGTTGCAATATTGAAATACGCACGAGACTTGCACAGTCTATGCATAGTACCTAACTAAAATTACATGTACAGAGCCATACCTGCCAACAGTTGTTCCACTTTAATCAGAATCATCACAATTTAAGTTTAAAAAAACAAACAGAACACACCAATTTTTGAAAACGGGGCGGGAAAACCTAACAAAAGAGAGCACTTATCCTCCAACAGTTCCAAAACAATTGCAGAAATTTTGTGAAAAAACATGCAGCAATTTGTATGTGTACCAACATCAAGAAACGCTGAAACTTGCTTTCTGCAATATCTTTGGGTGTGACTTGCGAATAGTTTAGGGTGAAGTGAACGACCTGTAATGTACATGTATGTACTTTTTGTGTACTGCTGCTGTTTTAAGCGATATCATTTGTTGTACAACAAAGAGTTGTAAGTTTTCCAATATTTTACAAGGGTAGTTCAAAAAAGGCAGTGAACAAGTTAAATAGTTATGACAACATTTATACCAGGTCTGCTGAAAAACATGGGCGGGTGATGTCAAACATGCCCAGACTCGTACATGCAGGAAAGGAACTGATGCTGATTTGAAGGAAATTGATCTCCCCGCATAGACTCTTCATCACGTGTTAACAATTAAGGTGCGTGCAGATACTGAGTTCCTTTCTGATACACCTCACAGTCCTCAGAGTTGTGACTTCAAGAAATCCTCTCCAGATGGTGTTTATTATGGCACTCAAAATTCTTAGACTAAGTGTCTAAGGATCCAGAAAAGGAGAACATTTTTTTAAAGGAAACTCAAAGATGATTAACTTTTAAAACCAGCTTGGTGAGACAATTTGAGGGAAGCCTTACCTTGCTTGACTGGTTAGTCTAAATCCAACCGATGCTTCCTTGTTCAGTCCGATGGACTCAATAGTAATAACATCATCCACTTTGGGCTCAGTAGATGTAAAGCGTACCGGATAACGCCAAACTCCTCCAGTAGCTGCAGTA
The DNA here is from genome assembly GCA_032158295.1 of Pycnopodia helianthoides. Lineage (NCBI taxonomy): Eukaryota > Metazoa > Echinodermata > Asteroidea > Forcipulatida > Asteriidae > Pycnopodia > Pycnopodia helianthoides. The sequence goes on along the minus strand of CM063252.1, from coordinate 20,191,331 downwards.
ACACATAGTTGCACATCATGGCTGTTCAAATGAGAGTTACTGAATTAATTACTTTGCTGTGAAGTTCTGAAATAATACTTTGCATAAAATAAGATTACATTTTGCAACCATTCGAATACACAGAAAATATAATACCTTTTTGAAGAAATAAAATGAAAAAATCTTTATTAAATAAAACTAGTGAATGTGGCAATCAAAAGATCAAGAGAATAACCCTATAGTACAAGAAAACAAATTATTTTAAAGAACAGACTACTTACTTCATGACTTTGAATGGTGCATAGACAACATTGAAGAGGAGTGTAACGATACCAGACAGTCTATCTCTTTGTTTACGCACAAGAGTAAGAGACACAGCATGCTCCAAGTGAGCCTGGGCTTCATCATTGCCATAGGTCAATTCATAGGAAAACTCACTGGCCACTGTATTTCCTAAAAGAATTAAATAAAGTTGAAAATTCTTATTGAAAAAATATTTCCAAGAGAAAATATCAAGATGAAAGAATGCCACAATCCCCTCAGAGGACTGCACTTATGCTCTGAAAAACAGGAACTTATAAAGATTTCTTTAAAAAAAACAACAAAAGCAAACTTTATAAACTAAGCAAAATCAAAAGAACGAGGCCAAGTCTTAAAGAATCCTGAATCAAAACCAACAAATGTCCTCTAAAACAACACTTTGGGCTTATGATAAAAAAAATTTAAAACGGCAAGGGATTAACAAATGATTTGAGTTATTGAAGAATTTTGGGGCAAAATCTTTTCAAAGGGCTATTCAGGACCAAGGGCTTTTAAAAGGATTTCAAACAATTCTATTCTTTGGACAATTTTCCGGAAAAAGGGACCTCTTTCCCCTAAATATTTAGATTAAAAAGGTGTAATTTTTATAGATGTTAGACTACTTTATTTTTTGCCAAAATTTAAAAATTGACCTTTTTTTAGGGCCAGCCATAATTATTTTTGTTTTCAAAACCTGCACTGGGTTAAACTTTTGTTCTTGATTAGTGTCATACCATTGTATTTTAAGAACATTTTGTTTTTGAGCAAACATTTGGACAAAACAACCTGGAAGAGGTAAGATTTTTATCTTCAAGTGATCTCAGACCATAAAATAGGTAATTGTGATCTGGGATTTTGAATGAAACAAAATGTGTTATAATGTTGAATGTGTTATATTGTGCCTTTTATTTCAGGTCATTTTCATCATGAGCTAAATTTCAAAAGGTGGTCAACTTTAAGCCAGAATTTGGGTCAAACAAAACATGCAATATTGCCATTAGGATAAGCTTTCCGCACTGAATCTTTAACTAACATTATGATACGGAGCAAAGTGACTTGGTTCTGGCACCAAAGGAAGCTCACTCTTGAGTAAAAGTAAAATTGGTCAAGTGTTTAAAAGCACTGCTGTGGTAACTTTATAATGGAAATAAGATTTAGAACTTCTCTACATACCTTCTCCAACCACCACACCATCTGTTGTATTAGCCCTCTCAAGTCCTTTAGGGGTCAGAGCTCTGGTTTTCACTGTACGCTGGTAGCTGCTGGCAGAGCTGGGTACAGCACCAGTTAGTGAGACTTCAAGGCGTTCTTCAATGCGGCTACGTGCCTGGCAACTGACAACTGCTCCTCTATCAATAACAGGTTGTGATTCTGGAATACCATGGATGGGATACAGCCAGCGGATATCTCGTAGGCCTCCTTGTGGGTCACGACGGTCATAATCCCTGCAATAGAACAAAGATCTAGTTGAAGAATGTGATACACAGCACCGACTACAACACCACTGCTTAAAGGCAGGATATACTTTTGGTAATTGTCAAAGACTAATCCTCACTTAGTGTATCCCAGCATGTGCATAAAATCACAGACCTGTGAAAATTTGGGCTCAATTGGTCATCGAAGTTGCAAGAAAATAACGAAAGAAAAAATAGAATTGTGTGCTTTCAAATGGCTGAAAAAAGCCTTCATGCCTGAAGCCTTTTTCAGATTCAAATATTTCAGTGAGAAATTACCTCTTTCTCAAAAACTACATCACTTTAGAGGGAGTCGTTTCTCACAATATTTTATACTATCAGCAGCTCTCACGTGCTCCTTACCAAGTAAGTTTTTATGGTAATGTATTTCTTGAGTAATTACCAAAAGTATCCACTGCCTTTAAACACTTTTTAAAAATAAAAGATTATTGAAGATATTTGGCAAGGTTTGACATTTGTTTTTTGCCCATGTATACTCATGTGGTTTATTTTTTCTGTTCATCACCTTGCTAATGTACACTCTGATTAAAATGTTATACCAAGCACATTTTATCTGTTTAATAACTTTAGGTTTAGAGCTTTCATATTCAAATGTAAAGTGGCAGTTTAGCAACTTTCTATTGACGTAGATTATTTTCATTTGAGGACCCTATAAGAAACAAGTATTACAAATCAGTAGCCACTCACCTTCTTGCGTATGGATGATCAGGATCCTTGGATGGCTCATACACCCAGCTGGTCCCATCTTCTCTCTTTACTGATACCACACACAGGGCCTCATGGAGGTTCATATTGTCAGGAGCAAAGGTGAGAGGGATGTCCAGGGTGGATTTAGGAGCCACAAGAATCCCCATAGTGTGTTTCAGAAGTAGACAGAATGCTGACTCACTCTGGATATTGTACCGCTCGAGTCTATTGTGGGCTCTGTCTAGGAGATCTGTGTTATCTAATAAGTGTAAGTAGTAAAATGAAATTTACTATCATGAACAGCTTACAAAGGAAAATTCATATGAATGGCGGTTTACATAATATGCCCTATGAAGTGGAATCCTGTTCATAAGTGTGATGGAATTCCACTGTAATTCACACTCACTTGTATTCACACAAACTGGCCCCAATGATTACCAGAAGCCAATAGGAAATGCACTGAGCTAGTTTTTGGTTGATGATTTATACACCAAAACTTTAATAATTGGCTTATACATATGCTCTCCAAAGACTCCAGATCTTCTCAGAATTGAATAAAGAAATGCCTTTGAACGATGAAGTGAGTGATCTTTTTTATTAAATTACACACAAACGTATGCCAGCTTTAGGGCCGGAAGCAACAAAAACTTTGAGTGTGCAGCACTTTGTGTGTGTGTAATGAGTTGCCAACAGGACAGACTTTGTACCTTATAGAAACAATGAATGTTCCTTCTGGAACAACCAATGTTCTCTAGGAGAAAGAATAGGTTAAGTATTGAGAAGCCCCGTTATAGTCCAAGATAAACTTACCAGAGAGTATGACATCAACCAGCACTGTCTCATTCAATGGATTCCTGAATGGTATGATGAGTGATGTATTAGATCCAAGCGTGGCACTCACACTGACAGGGTCAAGGGGAGTTGGGGTCAGGCCGGTGCCCGATGCCATGAAGACCCAGTCACCAAGCTGCTCACATGAGAAGGAGATCTTGGCTAGGTGGTTGCTCTGGCCTAGGGAGGATGGCATGAACTGAAGAGGAACCTCTTGGGTGGAGTGTGGTGCAAGAACGATCTTCAATAAAAAGAAGTGAATAACAGCGTAAAGACATGATCCAAACTTCATGGAGCTCTGCCTTGTCAAAATTACAGAACTACATATAAAAATTGTGGAAAGACTTTCCAGTATGACCCACCAACAATCAGCACACCAATGTTTCAATCAAGATCTTAAAGTTTGAAGTCAACAGAAATAAGTCCGACGAATAAACCTTAAGACACCAAGTGTCATTTAAGGTAAGGTGGATAAATGTTTCTAAATCACCAAATGTTATGATTTTTTTTTTCTTCAGTGTAATGGGTTTGGTTAAACAAGATTGAGTGATTTCAAAATGAACTAGGACTCACCTTGGTTTCCCCTTCAACCTCAAGAGTAAAGTTATTAGTGTTGGAGCAGCTAGGGGTCAACTCCAGTGTCTCCTCTGTGGGATTACTCAAGGTGATAAACTGACGACTCCATTTACCCAACTCACAGTCCATGTGAGGAAGGACTGCAGGGGAAGGAGGCTCTGCTGTCAGGTTCAGGGTGTACCAGAACTCACCAACCGTCTCATTTTGGAATATCAAACTGGAAACAGATCAAACATATTTTGCTTTGAAGATGTTGGTTGATATCAATGCACAATAGAAACAGGAATTGAACTGAATTCTTTGGGCTGAATATGTCTACCAATACATAAGTATGAAGAATTTTTCCAAAAGAAGTATAATCCACACTCGGAATGTAGCTGATTTGTTTGAATGTACCCGTTCAAGATACTTTTCTGTGCATAGTTTCTGTTAAAGGTCAACTAAAAGTCTTGCTATTACAAATCAAAATAGAGTCTTAAACTCTATCATAAATAGTTATAAATTGATATTTATATGTAACTATTACAAATAGACAATTGAAATTTTAATTGGCAATAAATACTTTAACTATCAGTAGTATCTTTAATAGATGATAAATTTGCATCGGGGAAAAGGAATATTATTTGGTTTTTACCCTAACATCGATATATGTAAAGCTACAGTGCTCTAAATACATCGGTGTTAGGGTTAAAACCAAACAATATTCTTTATCCCCGATGCAAATTTATCATCTATTAAATCGTTGCAGTACCTACTGCTAAAACATAGGATTCGAACTGCCTCTAGCTTCCGGGCAATCTCGGTGGTGCAGTTGGTAAGACATCTGCTCTAGAATGGCAAAGGTTATGGGTTCCAATCCCACCTGAGTTACATGCCTGTGGATTTTGTTCACAGAACTTGGGAAAGTACTGAGTGTACAGTGCTTTACATACATCGGTATTAGGGTAAAGTCCAAATAATTTTCAGTAGCATCTTACCTTCCATGTGATTTTCCAACAATTGCCGGTGCATAAACTAACTGATACATCTTCTTCTCACCAGGAGTTAACATCACATCTTCATCTCCTCTTAGTCCCTCTCCTTCAATGACCGTTGTAAATGTCAGATCATTCACCGTTGGATTGAAGATCTCTACCTCCATCACAACAGCTGACTGAGCAGCACAGATGACATCAATGTCTCTCTCAGGGGGTGGGGGGCTGCAGCGTACCTCAATTGAATACCACACACGGTAACCTGGCTTGGTTTGATAGACTTGGACTGATGTTGTGCTCGATGTAGACTTGCCACTAGTTGGACGTGTACCTGACTCTGGACGGGAAGTGTTGCTACTGCCATCATTGGCTGGTTCATCCCTAAATTAATAATAATAACAATAATAATTTGGGAGGCTAATCATCCTTACTTGCAGCTGAGAATCTCAACTGTGAAAGACCCAGCTACAATGTGTTCGAGCAGCAGGCGTGCAAGGAGGATTAGGAAGCCAGTCACATCAACCAATATATGACCACGGAGCACAGCCAGACATCGAGCGTGTGTGATTTTTCCAGCAGGAGGAAAACCAGAGGGCCCTGAGAAAGCCCTCATGGCATAGGAGAGAACAAACGCACAACTCTACTCATTGCCTTAGCCAGGAATCTAAATGGTGAGAAGCAAGCACTTTACGCACTAGCCTTCCATGCCAAAAGAGAGGATTTACTCTCATAAGCACAACTCATAAGGCTTAACATACCATCCACTCAACAAAAAATAGAAGATGAACAAAGCATACATTATGAGGAAAGAAGATGACTTACTTGAGATTATCAGTACCACCAGCTATGAATGACAAGATGCCCCTGAATGTCCCACGCTTCCATGGTGATACTGTCATGATGTAATCAGCCTCTTTGCCTGGTAGCACAGTGACACTTGGCACTGTACCGCTCACTATAGAGAGGTCTGAGACAGCACGGTATGTCAGCTTCTGAGCCGTCACATTGGGAACACGGATTACACGTTTTATCCTACAAGATAATAAAAAACAGTAAAAAAGTTTTAAAATTAGTAAAAAGAGAAATACACTCTGGTAATAATGTTTGAAAAGGCCTTTGTCCTATTCAAATTTAAAACACAAAATAAACAGATTTTTGCTGTGAACTGACTTGACAGTACTTACGATTTGCGAGCCTCACATTCCAGAACCACATTGTCTAGTGCAAGAGGCTTTTGCCCCTCTCCCTTCAGTCTGAAATGATGCTCTGTTCCGTCCTCACCATTCGTCAACACCAATTTTCCCTGGTGACAAAAATATGTACAACATATTAAAATAGCTAAGAATTATTTATCAATGTTTTAAAATTTATTTTTTTACATCCAACAGCGCAATTAGTACCAATAACAGGATGAATAGGAATCAAGAAGAAATGTTCATGCAATCAGGTTAGGGACTAAAAACCCAATCCACATGCAAGGCTCCTGGTCTGAGGTGGGATTTGAACCGGGTCCAAAGAGGTGACAAGCAGGTGAGCCAAGCTGATCCCACTGCCACTAATTTTGCCATTGATTTCACGGCCACTAGCTACGGTCTTTAGGCAATACTGTCTCTTGAATGCAACCACATGGTTGTAATGGGCTCCTCAATTACTGTTTCAATTCAACTTTGAAATGCTATCTGCACCATTCTGCATTAAATACATCGTGGGTTAGGCCTTATTAATTTCCCCTTTGTACGACTTTAAAATTTATACATGGATTGGTTGTTACTTTGAATACAAGATGATAAGAAAGTAACCATGATACCTCTGTGAAAATGACTACAAATTTCACATTTCTTTGAATGGTTACAAGATTCACATGTTTGTAATATTGAAGTGAATGCCAACCAAAAAGTGAAGGCCAAAGGAGGAAGATGAGCTCAACGTGTTTCCTACGTAGGAAGGAATATGTGGAGAACAGTTTCAAGTGTGGTTGAAATGGCAAAGTTTGAATCACAGGAAATGCATGAATGGGTTGGGAAGGATTGGTGAGGCCGGAGGGGTATAAACAAAAATGTCAATCCCTTGGATGTGTAGTAGGTTGATATGCATGGCTGTGTGCTTAAGCTGAGGTTGTGTAGTGCATGGCAGGGTATCAAACTTTCTGATTGACATGCATGTATAAGCCAAACTGTCGGCTGTGAGTTGGAGCAAATGTAAGGTGAGTGTGGAGCGTGCATGTCAGAGCCTTACCATGTAATCATGCTTGAAGTGGGTTTGACCACCCTGTCGAGCAGGCTTGTTAAAATATAATGCAAATCAAGTATTTTACAGCAGTTTTTATAAACGTTTTGGTGAGAACAAAAATATGTGCAGACTTTGAAACAAAGCAAAAATACTTCGATGAGCAAACTAATACAATTTGAGTTTTAAAGAAAATCGTGAGAAAATTTTCTGTAGAATACAATATTATCAACAACTAAAATAATTCCGGTGTAGTTTTTAAAGTGTATTTGTAATAAACACCAAACAGCCAAACTGCAGGATTTGTTTCTATTCTTGATCACATTATGTTAATAAACTTACCGAGACTAGAGACTCAAAGGCTGGTCTGAACATGAGGGGAAACTGTGTGCTCTGCATTGCCTTGGCAAGGATGAAGGGAGGTCCATAGAAGCCTTGACCCTCGATGGACGCTGTCAGTGGCCAATCCACACTAGTCTGGTTCACCTAGTCAATGCAAAGGTAAAAAGTAGCAAACTGTCAAATCATACTTCTTAGGTTGTTTGAGTGTGTGCGGCTTCATTGCCAAATGCAACTGGACCTACTGACATAATAGATAGAGGGTTAGTCGAGGTCAAAGTCTCCTAAAGCAATGCACCAAGTACCAAAAGGAAATTAGGTTTGCACTGGAAATATCAGCAACACTGCACCTACAGATCTGCAATTGTATTTAATGGTAAACCAGTTAACATTTTTTCCTTGACTTCCAAAATCACATCATATTTCATTTTTGGACTACACCAAATAGAATCATTTGCTGTCTGTCAGTTGATAAAGTTTTACACATAGAGATAACTATAAGCTGTTTTTTTATTTTTATAATCCTGTGCCAAGCGACCATCGAATGACATACTATAAATAAGATTTATTCCCTTTATTTTTTTCAGTGAAGGAACTACTAGTCAAGGTACTTACTATTGGTATTTCTTGTGAGACTGACTGATGTACAGGTGCCATGAACTCAATCTGTGCTGCAGTTCCTTCTGGATTAACTGTACACTCTATCAGGTACACACGGATATCATTAGCTGAGCGTAGAACAACACGACAGGGGTAGTGACCTGCACTCTTAGGGCTGAACCTGACTGGAAGGCTGACCGTCCCATCATCAAGAATAACTCCTAGATTCCAAAGAATTATACAACTTATAGTAAATCAAATAGCTGCTTAAAATCCCTCCATGTAAATGAAATACAGCTGAAGTACTCTTATCAATACTTTCAGAAATTGCAGGTAACATTGTTTAAAAAAAATCTTAAGGGAAGAAAACTATTCAGATTTAATCACAATTAAATTAGAACTTGCTTTTTAGCCAATTTTACAGAAGTCATAGACGACAGCAGTTTTTAGAATGTTTTATTGCATTGTAAAAAACTTTTGTAGAAAGTATTAAAGATAGTTCAGAATGTCAGAGATTTCTCGAAAATGACCATCATTGAAAGGTATCCTGTATGCTTTGAATAATTGACAGATGACTGGAACAGAGACAATAACATTGTAACACTCACCCCTGTTACCGACAAGACCTGCAGGTGAGGTGTCCACAGTGTGACCATTCATGACGATTTCAGCCGCTGACTTTGGTTTCAAGGTCAAAGGTGAAGGTAGAAACATAGTTGGGGTTGTCTCAAAATACTTTGAGTTCACCTCGACACCGAATTTGGTCCCCTCCGGCTTGTCCATTTTGCTGTTAGGATTGGCACTTGTTTTACCTGTTAGATAACATGAAAAAAAGTGTGTAAGGTTGAAATATAAACTACTTGCTTAAAATATTACCCCATTTAGCGGCATTCCTATGCTCATTGATGAATCATCTCTAACAATGGTCCATACAAAAGCCATATTTCTTCCCATGTGTCTAGTAAATCCTAAATTGTTAACACCAGAGTTATCTCTCAGGATGTTGGATCACATCAAGTCACAAAATCAAGAATACAACTTTATCTTCAAACTGAGGAAAGAGAGAAGGATACTTTTTTTTAAAGTCAATTCCTTCATAAAATTTGTGAACACAAATCTAAGTATTAATATTAATGTCAGCCAGCAAAAAAGTAACATCAATAATGGTGATCACCATACCTGAAAGAACCGACTCATCAGTCAATCCCAAAGCAGCAATGGCTGCCGTGACTGAACCACTAGCGAGTGTCCCTGTCACATGTCTACGTCTTATCTCCGTCTGTGACATCCTCTGTTGGGCAGCGATGACCAAAGCCTTCTCTCTAGCAGCATTGGTGATGGGTATAACTAGCTCTTCATGAAGAACAGTGTTACTGTCACAACGCCAGTAGATGATGCGGTCATCCCCACCATACACACCACGACCATTGCCTTTGAGAAAAACAACGATCAATGCTAAATTTTTGTCTTTGAACAGATGGCAAGTGAAGCTATGGAAGAACTTGTATATGCTAACCATAGGATACAATGCAAATGGTCAACAATTAGTATCTAAAAACCTGCATTTTAGTCTCACAAGTTACTACATTTTTTTGTATTTTACAAGTGTAGAAAACCTAAACATGTTATGAAAAGAGGCGATTCAAGGCAAGGAATGTAAGACCCTTGAAATGGTTGTTGAAAAATAATCATTATAGAATGCAGCATTTTTAGATATAACATTTTCATATAATCCAGAAAAATAGCTTATCAGTAGCACACACATCATACCAGTAAGTTGACCACAGTAAGGGCATTGTTTTTTCTTTCAGGCAATAGTAATACAACAATCAAACAAAAACAACTCCTTGATAAATACCTGCAGCTGCAGCACTGCTGATCCTGACACTGTGCTTAGTAGGCATGTAAGGTAGTGAAGATGGCATTGGCAGTCCCGCTACAGCTTCAATGGAGTACAGAAACTCTCCAATAGACTCACTGACAAACAGGATAGAGCACTGTCTCTTGCCAGTATGGAAGGGAAGGAAATCAATAGCAATGACTGCTGAGCTGTGGCTGTCTAACTGGAGGGATTGACGGGCACAGTAGAAGGCACTCAACTGGTTACCGTTGTCCTCTGGTTGGATTCAAAATAAAGTATAAAACTCTTTATTAATAACTCTTGATAGCATAGTACTTTTCATTATGATAAATAATAAACCTTTTCTGTGGGAAAATAATATTTCCAATCAAATTACTGCTAATAAAAGGGAAGTAAACCAGCCTGTTTGGATATCAACAAACATTAGAGTTCATTATTGTTAATTTGCTAACAGTAGTAAGGGTTTATTTTTCCCCTTCCAGATGCAGAATGCAACTCTGAAAAAATTTGCATCTACCACTTTGGGGTTTATTTCCTTTTTGTACATGCTGACTCCAAAAATGGGGGCCAGGAAGTGGGGGCGTGTAAGTGCGCTGTGTGTGGGTCATGCAAGAGTTCAATACAATAGCCAACTCCAAAGAGCAAATACAACACGACACTGGATGTAGCCAAGTTTACTTAAATCTTTGCCTTGTAAATCATAAAGTTCTGAGTTAAACACACAGTTTTTTAGTTTTAAATGTTTCAAATTATTTTTGAAGCCACAATGGATACAGCTCAACTCAGAAAACAAGTTTTGTGAATACTTGGCTCCCTCTTTCATTTTTAAGAGCACTTTTGTATCTATAATTGCATGAGATCTAATGGTGAGCCTTTTGTATTTTCATGTAACAATGATTTTGAATTAAATATAACAACATCCTAAATATCAACTCACGTTCCAGCATTTCTGTCCGTGGGCTCATGTCATCCTGCTTTGGTGGTGTAGGGGTCCTCTCCTTCTTCTGTCCATGATCAGTCTTGGATCGTACTTTCTTAGGAGCTCCTTGTTTAGAGTTCAACAATCCAGTCTTCTGGGTTTTAGCATCAGTGCCAGGGAAGGAAGTCTTGGGTTCAACCAGGACGATACGGAACTCCCCTCCCTCATCAAATGGATTGGTGACTTCCAGTTCCACCTTGTGCAGTTCATAACAAGGTGATTCACACTTGACGGTTGTCTGTAATAAAGTATAACAAAACAGTTTTGCTATTAAGAAATTTTTTGATATCACAGGTCTGTGTCTTTTGCAAAATGTTATTAAAAAGGGAATAAAAGAGTAGGTGACGAGGTCTTAAACGGCCGTTTCAAAACCAGCCGTGCAATAAAGGACCCATCCGAAGGCAAGGTCCTGCATCTCACGGCCACGAACCTGCAAGGTTTTAATCGGCTGTTTAAGACCGAGTTACCACTCTTTTTTCCCACTCATAAATAAATTTCCGTTAAAACATCAAAAACTCTTTAAAAGCTGAGAACAAATCTGACAGTTTAGCTTCAGCTCCCTTCAACTCTGCGTTGAATTTTTATCCATACTGAGCGCAAAGTAGCTCCTCACGCAAGTTCAGAACTTGCGCGCTGAAGTTTCAAACTATTGATATGGAGTGATGTTTGGAAATGCTTCATTAATAGTAAACAAACTTTTTAACAATAATCAGACTTACAGAGGGTGTGATATTATCAATTGAAGTCCTCAGGTTGAATACCAAGGTAGTTCCACATGCAGAACCAGCCCTCCTTCCAACAAGTACCAGCACCCCCTCTGCAGGGCGTAGGAACCTACTTGTGAACTCCACGGCCAGATCATGTTTGCCTTTTGGTGCAACGACGACTGTGTTGCCTTTTGGGAGAGTGAAGTCACGAGCATCTCGGCCAGCGATCATTGCATGATAGGTCAGGGGCTTGCTACTCGGATTGGTCAAACGAACCTTCATCAAATAACAAATGGAAATAATTTTTTATCTTTTGAGTGAGGAAAAAATTTAGAGGCAGAATTTAAACTTTTGTTTACGGTTTATAGAACAACTCATGCATGCATTATATAAATCTATCCGTTGGATTTCAATGGATTTGGCGTACAGTGGATAGAATAAATAATTTGAGGTAATCGACACTTTGCACAACACGGAATGCACAGGTTTCTGAACAAAAAGTGTCTAACATTTCCACAATTTTGGGAGTATATTCCTTTGTGTAAATTTTGACTCCCAAAAAGGTGGACAGTATAGGCGCGTGTAAGTGCGCTGCGCGTAGTGCAAGGGGTCAATAGACTCACCTGTCGAGCAACACATGCATGCAAGGATCCAATGAACTCTACAGTGGTCCTTGGTGTATACTGAGGCAATCGCTGATACAGATGAACACATAGTAACAGTAGGGAGATAGGATTAGGATCAGTGATGTCTATAGCCTGTATATCATAGTCCAGTCCGATGTATCTAAAAGCGTTGACCACCTTGAGGGCATTATGAAGACACTGTTCAGCTGTGGCTGGCTGGGTGTACATACTCTGCAGATGGGTCTTAATCTACAAGAACAGGAAAGTGATGTAGATTTTTATAATTTTCTTGGTGGGGAAATATATTCATTAAATTCTCATTGCAAACAATTGATAAATACTTTCTCCTGATGACGCCTAGAGTACATTGATGTGTTACAACATTAAGAAAAAAACCAAATGGCTTTTTTTCATAACCATAATTTCTTCCAAGTGATTATTACATGTGCAACCACAAAAACTCAATTTATGCACAACAATTCAATAAAAAGTGAAAACATTGTGTAAATGGAAATAGAAAAATCTTGGTTGGATTATCATCTAAAGACTTGATTGGACAAAAGACGGCTAACGGTAACAAAGCAGAGGTTGCATAATTCAACTTTGACATCTCATTGAACTAATACCAGCTTAAGTAAAATTCTTGTCTTTAAAATATTTTCACTCATTACGTTTACTACTTACCAGGAATGGAACATGAGCAGCCAGGACAGCTGCCAGCACCAACCCATCCAAGAGATCATAGTCAAAGTTGACCACCCATCGAGATGGAGGAATACCACCTGATAGTAAATGAAAGAACCACAGATTAAATCATTTGAAAAACATGAAGTCTATTCCAGGCTTTGCTAAAACTTTATTTCTTTCCCACAAGAAGCAGTTAAGTAGCGTGAATTTTTTTAATTTTTTTTGCTCAAAGAATACCTTCATCAGTACACTAGTATTACGCTAGAAACTGCATTATGACAGCCTTGAATAGGGGCCTCTTTGCCAATTGAACTAACTTTACAACCAGCAATCTTACAATACACATGGAGCAAAAGTTTTTCCCGTTTTGACCCATTAGCGTTTTTGAGGTATGGTGGCCGTTAAAGGGGGTGTAGTGCTTGGTTGTGGTGTATACAGACAAATTTACCCAAACCTAATAGTGTTGTAGTATTGTGTTCACCATATCTCAAAATGGCTTATTGCACAGACACCACGCGCAGCTACTGTCTGCCATTTTTGCAGTAAAAATACATATGTAAAGATATAGAGCGCGTTTAATTGCACATGCATCACCTTATAAGCGCACTGCACAGTTAACACACAAGAAATCTTAAACCCAAAATGGCGCAAGCAAGATTTATTGTGTGATGACCTCAGGTGAATTTGATCAATACAAAGCCCAGAATGTATTTTTTTCAATCTGATGTTCATCAAAGCGCCGTTCCATACTTAACCTTCAACCCGGCATTCCATTAAATGCAAGTATTAAACAGCAAAGTTATAGCAATATTATTGTTTGATCTTAGATACACTTTTGCAGAGAGTGTTAGCAATAAGCAATGTGCTTTTCATGAGAATATGATTCTACAATTTATTGAATGCTTGATGGAAGCATTTAATGAATAAGCAATATTAATACATGAATTATAATGAGTATAGGTAGGACATGATTTAATCAGATGAGTGGACATTATGTGCATGCTTATGCCAGCATTGATACATTTTCTGAATCTTCAACTTTTACAAATCAACTGCAGTTTGGAAAGGAAATTATATGGAAGTTATATTTGTGTCAATTTTCAGCCAACCATCACCTAGCATGTACTATTACCGAAACAAGTCAGTGGTTTCACTTTATAATCCCATTGAGGCATTTTTTTATGCAACAAAAAAGCATGTTCAGTGCTAAATTTGTACGTGGTGCTGTAAACATGTTGCAATACAGCCAGCCCTTTGTTGATGGAATATCACAGCCAATTAAGAATTCTCTTAAAGGAACATTACAGAATTGGTAAGAAAAAAAACGTGTAAAATATACTTTTGATCACAGATTTACATAAAACTTACACGGTCTAATGATGATTATAGCAAAAAACATCCCTTGAAATATTTCTGTCTGAAATGCCATATTTGATGAGAAATGAATAAACTAATTTTCCGATTGGAGTTTATCGCTCAGTGAGCATTTTATTCATTTGTTAAATCTATATGATTTCATGCAAATGTGTAATCGTTTTTTCACTATTTTCTTGTGACTCAGATGGCCGATCGATCTCAAACTTCTACAGGTTTGTCAGTTTATGTATATGGTGGATTACATAAAGTGCTTACACTGCCAGCAACTGTTTTGTTAGCAAAACCAATTCTGTAATGTTCCTTAAAAAAAACCTAAGTGCCCCAGAAATACCACCACAAGAATAGTATAATCTTAATACTACGTCGTATAAGAAGAAGCGAGGTCGATTGAATGAAGTAAAGAAGTGTAGTAAAATTAACTGTTGATAGAAAATGGGACTGTCTCTTGCTCACCAGCAAATGAGAGTTAAGGCAGTGGTTTATATTAAGCATCACAAAAATAAAACTAACTATATGTGATCCTAAAATGCTCCTATCTCTACATCAATACACAGTAAAGCATAAATCCAGAACTTGTTTTCAAGAAAAACTGCAAACCAATACAATTTGCCAAGTCATTGTAAGCAATGGGTGCCTCTTAAAAATTCAGATCCTTTTGGAGAGTACTGTATAATATTTTGTGCAGTAATATTTCTATGCAATACACAAGGGTTTTAAGCAGCTAAAAGCATTGAGAGCGAGCACTTGTCTGCTAAAAGAAAATGGTAAGTTACCTCTTGGAGCTTCAAAATAATATGAAGATTCTGTCAAAAACAAAAGTTAATGAGAAGGGAAAAAACTAGAAATGAGAAAGGGAATGGGTGAAAAGAAATACAAAACTGAAAGTAACCAAAGAAAAAAAAATAGAAATTGTATTCTAGATTTTGATCAATTAAAACGCTTTGCAAGATACTTCATATAACTTCTAGGGTAATTCAATTCTTTGGTTATGAACATCTGGGGCTTTCCCCTAAAAGGTGGTCATTTCAAACAAAGTTGCTTAAAATAAAATTAACTCAAATAAAATCAAAATTTTAGTGAGTGTTTTTGCAAACAAATTTTGGTATTCCTTAATGAATCATCAGGTACTGACCCATGTCTACTTCTACAGTCAATTCAACTTAACAGATTCAAAATCTAAGACGAGTTTGTCAAAAGCAGACTTACACAGCAACGATGAATAGACAGAATGAACTGAACTACACACCAAACAAAAGTACATCAAACAAATATGGGTGTAAGAAACATAACTTGGATATACCTTTGTCACAGTCCTTCCATATCTTGTGTCTTTGTTGCTCATAGTGATGGTTGAGCCAAGCCACCAGGATACGTTCCCCTACGCTGTAGATGTTACTACATAGAGGATCTGGATTGATGATGGGTAGGCTGGTTGAACTACCGGAGGACGACAGTGTCTTGAACTGACGAGGTGTGACGCGGGCTAACACCAATGCCTGCAAGAAATATTCAAACAGTCTTATTGCCAAATTGCTACAACACTCAACCCTGAAACCTCACCAAATAAACACAACCTGCTAAAAGGACTCCCTTACCCTATGTTTCTATCCATTTAAAAATGACCCAAACACTCATTTCAGAGAACATTTCTGAATTAGACACTTTACTGTTAATCCTAAAAGACAGCCCGTTTAAAATCACATTCATAAATACCTCGGAGAGTTTATCCATTCTGATTGGTGGAGAGCGTGTCACGTGGGGGTGTTTAAACAGATGATAATGCACGGCTAGAAGTGTTTAAACACACCTGTGGCGCGCAAGGTTACACGCAGGCGCTAATTTACGCGAAACGCAATCAACACATATTGGTATTCAATCTAAAAACATGTTAGTGTTATGACGCGCGCGTACGCACAACTGTTGAGCGTGGCATGTATATCCTTTTTTTTTTAACAAAAAAGGGCATTTATGAATAGGAATAAAAGAGTAGTAACTTGGTCTTAACCGGCCGTTTAAAACCTTGCAGGGCCGTGGCCGTGCGATAAATATCACACGGCCACGACCCTGCCGGTTTTAAACGGCCGGTTAAGACCGCGTCACTACCCTTTTATTCCCTTATTTTATGTAATCGCATGATCCAAGTCATTGGTTAGGCCAGGAAACTCTAGCAGTGAATGAATAACATATCTCCAGTCAACAAAGATCAAACAATAGGCATGAAAAGTTTCACTGATATAATAACTACCCTTTTACACTGATCCCAAGTAGTCAAACATAAAATATAAAAAATTATCACAACTAAAAGTGATCAGAAAGGCCAACGAAAATTAGTGTACTTTTAATTTAGCTAGCAATCACTGAATATGATTGTCAGATTTTGCAATTTTTTGTAACAAGGTGCAATCACAGAAGCTTTACTAAAAGTAAAATATCCATGTATGTTACAAGCTCCAGAAGTGCATTACTGACATAAATCTTTGAAGTCTCATCTTGAGCTCACCTTCAGCGTCTGGAGCAGTAGATCGGTCCAAGCTCTCTTAGAAACAGACTCAAAGAGGATCTCATCTAGAGGAGCTTCCTGGATGCGGATTGCTACGATGCTCTTACCCTGCTGCTGGGCTTTCTTCCTCTCACGGATCTGCTCTTGGAGTTTAACCCAGCGCTGGTAATCCTGAGGTTCAAACAGGTACTCTGGCTTGATGTTGGCCACAGAGGCACCTTGGCTCCTACAAAGACAAGATGACCAGAAATAAGCAGTCTTCTCCTTCAGTTTAAAACTGAGGGACTTTCAGTTTAATAAACATTCGCAACAAACTCAATTAAATGTTGCATAGTTAATACGAGGAAATGTATTGAACAATGGCATTTTCCAAAATGCTCATAATTCTTCCTTCAACACAATATTTAAAAAAAAAATCATTTATTTTCTTCCAGCTATACCATCACTTAAAACAGCCCCAACTCATTCAGTTTGTCAACCAAGCCACACCATCGAACAACAATCTCATCCAAGATATTTCCATGTCCCTTCCATGAACTTCCCTCGCTTACATTTGATGATGACTGTCGGTACAAAATATAACAGTAGAGTGTCCAACGCTCATTGGAATGTTAATCTTCAGGATAACAAGTCCTAACTATAATTCAATAGACACAAATACTTTCAGTCATACCGTAAAAAGGTCAGCAGTGTAGAGTGCTGCCAGTGAAGTTGTAGCACTCTCTCTGTTGGATCAGCTGGCAGAGCTTGATTGATGGGGATTCCAGGTACTAGACGTCCACTCATGTGTGCCATTAGATCATAAATGGTTTTACTTTGAGTGCGTTTGGAGTTATTGGTGGCTGGGCTCCCATGGGAAGCCTTCTCAGGTGCAGAGTTCTTGGCCACTCCACTGAAATGGATAAGACAAATACACACATTTAATTTTCAACATGTTTTTGTGCTGTGCTTTTATGTATTAGCGACAAAGTCATTTACTTGTTTTGCAATATTGTTAGGCCTAAGAATTTTTTTTGTTATGTTGACATAACCCGATCGACCCTAAAGATTTGGCCGACCCTGGATATTTGTTTATTTTTCAAGGGAAGAAATTTATAATATCGATTTAAATAAATTATAAATACATTTGAAACCATTTCTGACTGTTTCTCATTGTTGTATTGTCTACCGATAGCCCCGCGTGGAACTTTGGAGTGCACAATGTTTTGCAAAACGAACACAAGTGCAGAAAAATTGCGTAGGCCCGATAACAATGCACGTGTACATACAGAGCTGAGTAAAATGCACCATGTACATGTATAGTCGCGTACCCGATCGACCTACCCTATTTTTTTTCTGGCCCGTTACGCCAACATATCATATTTTTTTTAGGCCTTAATCTTGAACCACAACACTAGACTTTTATCTCTTTTTTTGTCTTACCTTCTTAGCCCCTCAGGCAGAGACACAGGGTAAGGGCCACCAGACCACCCATGCAGTGTGATCCATCTCTGTACCCCCATTAAGACCTCTTGGTGAAAGACCCCTTCCTCTGTATCCTCATTGGGGAAGGCGGCTGAGCCTAGGGAGCGAGAGGCTAGACCCATTCGGCTATCAGGGTCAATAATGGAGCGATCAGCTATGGCATGGTTGACAGCTCCATCACGGGGAGTGCTTCTGTAGGTGGATTCTGCACAGGTGAACAAATTTGATTTATTTTTCAAATAATGAGTTTAAAATTTGTTATTTAGAATATTTTTTTAATTGTGATGAAAAGTTCAACAAAGGCCATAAAAGGAAGTCAGTCCTTGGTATTCCAATTAATGACCATAAAAACTTACTTGGTGAGAAGCACCGCAGCTGTTGATAGTATAGACTGTTATGAGAAAGGATTCCCTTCGAAGTAATATGGTTTGGAAAATATGTCACCCCAAAACATTTGAATCCGAGAAACAATTCATGCATGAATCGTCTCTCAGATTTCTGAGGGTTGGTGTCTGTTTGCAAATGCTACAGCTAGAGATGCTGTTGGTACACGCTGTCACCTCGCTAAACATGGATGGATTCAGCATTGGTGTGAAAATGCCTTTACAGTTTCTTGCTGTTTTCTCAGCAAGTAGACACTGAATTCAGCTTAAACTTTCACATGTGACTTTTATTGTATCTTTCTTATTAATTTTGCCTATAAACCAGCAGTACGTTGACGAAAACCAATCTATGACCCTACCTTAAAAAGCCTCGGGTAAGTAATAAATTTTGAGAAGAAATCATAGTAGAGTTGCTTGTGAATAGTGATGAAATGGCGATCGAGTAATAGTGAGCAACAATTGCTGCTCCTTCATGGTGTTCAGTGTAATGCAATGGGGTGCAAGGGTGCAGGCTATCCTATCCCAACTCAGTGTAAAGATCGCCCATGTATGAAGCACTTTCAACAGAACTTTACATAATAGAATTCTGTATAATGCACAGAAACTCATCCTGAATTTACCTGTGATACTCTCAGTAGACTCCTCATATGTTGAGGTTGTAGCTCCAAAGCGTGAGCTAGTACTTGTACTTCTCTGGGTGGACGGTCTACTTGGAGATTCCACTGGAATCATAATCGCTTCTCCAACATTCCCATTACTATCTTTGGATGTCACTGATGCATTACGACCTCGCAGGGTTTGACCTTGCTCAGTGACAATCTGGAAGTCAGTGCGATGTTGAGCAACGAAGGGGTAGGCAGTGAGGAGACAGTTATCCGCTGTGGCTGTCACTGGGATAGAGAAACTATAACGACAAATTTGGGGAAGTTAGTTGCCTTTACACTTTACCAAAAATCTCAATTCAGTCTCTAAGATTTTTTAAAAGGTATATAATGTTTCACAGTTCATTATATGATACAATCTTACCTTCCAAAAAGATAAAACTTTTACACAAAATGGCACAAGAAAACTAACACATATCAAAGAGTGCTTAGAATGGCATAGATAACACATCATCATGTCAGTGCAACAACATCCATTCTCCTAAAATAGCATTTACATTTATGCACACCAGTTTGAAAGTGTCAAAACAGCCTATTGTTGGCTCAGGACTATAAGGTTGTCAGTGCAGTTTCTATGGATTTCATAAATTGTTTTTGCATATTTTGGAGCTCCTGGTAAATAGAGTTAATTGATCAAGAGTGGTCTCCATAAATTAGTTTGGCAAAACGAAACATTCAGTTTCTAAGAGAAAACTTACTGGTGGATTTTTGATAAATGTTTTGAACTTGTTTGCATTTTTCACTTATCGACTTTTGATTATCACAGATTGTTAAAAATGGCCAGGATGTACACAAAAAATCATTAGGCACCAAGATTAGACATTTTGCATGGGATGGAGCATTTTTGTGTAAGGCACAACATTGTTACACTGATGCAACAATATGTTTCAGTGGTCTTCTAATTCTTTGTTTCTTGCAGGTTTTATACAAAGATCAGTACTAAATTAATTTACAGTTTTGAAATATAGCTAACCTGTTTCCCTGAGTGTCAACAAACTTGACTGGCTGAGTGAAGGACACAGGTCTAGGAGAGCAGAAAGTCACTTTACACTTGAGAATAAAAGGCTCCTCATCCCCCTCATCTCCACAACATGGCTGGATCTTCTGACCATCAGGGAATGTTACACTAAGGACAGACATCTTGCTGCCATCATCAAGCTCAACGTCTGGCAGTTCAACATCAATTACTGTTTCCCTAATTTGATAAATATACAGATATTTTATAACCATGCCCACATAAAACAAAATTTATGCCAAAGGTAAAGGCTTATTTAACACTAAGTTTAAGAGGTTAATCGCTAAGGGTCTTCCAGTGTTAATTACAGTCCAATACCACTTGGTATTAACTCTGATAAATTAAAGTGTTATAGATGGTCTCATAGAAAGAAAGGTTGGATTGACTACGTAGTACTAATAATAACCATTGTTATGTAGTGCATCACATGTAAATGTCCCAAGGGGGTCTAAAAAATTTAAACAAACTATCAGTCCAAAGATGATGAGTTAGAATGGTTAAAATTTATGTGATCACAAGGTATGGTCTAATGGCTGACATGAAGTACTAGGAAGAAGTATTTAAAAATCTTACTTTCTGAAACCGGCAGCCTGGATGGTGAAGTCTGCTGACACTTTGGTTGCCAAGGGAACAGGGGTCAGTACAATAGCCAGAGGGTCAAAGGTTAGCTGGGGTGACTTGAGGATACCAAAGAGATGGAGATGAAGGTAGGGTCTTGATGTGTCATCGTTCAGGATGATGGGAACTTTAGCATGGAATTCTCCTGGCTCCTCTGTGAGAGTAAAGAGTTTTACAATGGAAAAAATGAGAATGAGTTCATTATGCATGGAGTTGAGAATGAGTTCATTATTTAATGATAGGTTCGACATTGGCAATAAAATGTTTTTGTGTACTTTTGTAATCGTTTTCACATATTTTCTACTTAAAAAGCATTTTGACATGACTAGGGGTACTTTCCACTCATGTTTTCGAAGTGGAACGCGTTAAGGAAAAAGGCATTTGCACAAGTTTGCGAAAATCAGCAAACGCTCTGGGGAGGTGTTAGCTATGTTTGCCAACCAAACTTTGCCAACCAGCTTTGTATTTGTTCACAAATGTAGTGATCGTAAATTGTAAGGAAATATTTAGATTAAATTTTAAAAGCAGACAACAAAACATTGCCAAACACACAGATTAATACTGCAGCATGATTGGTCCTACGGATTGAAGCAAACGTGCGTCCGGTTCAAATCGTTAGCGTGATGCACATTTTTTTTACAGTAGCGCAAATGTTCACGCAACCAGAACGCACCGCAGATAACTGAAGTATGGCATTTGATCTTCAGGTGAAATAGTAAAATTAACTTTTTCTCACCAGGACAGAACATGACTCCTAGTGGGTACGTCTCCCCTGGAGCCAAGGTATCTTTGACGGTTGTTCCTTCCTCCTTGAAGGCCATGAAAGGCATCCCATTGGGCATCAAGAACCTGAAGATACCCTCCTCCATAGCTTTACCACACTCACTCAGGTCCAAACTCCAACGGAGGTATTTGTCACTGTTATTCACTAACAGGGAACCCTGGGTCTGAGACGGTGAGCCGACAATGCCAAAGTCCAAGTAGCCAGATGGTAGAGAGAAGTCAAGATTGGAATGTGATAACTGGAGGGGTTGACGGAGAGCAGTGGCAACAATACGACGGCGTGGTGTGGCAACAGTGACGATCACCGGACGTGGGGTGATGATGTGGTTGATGCTCTTGGTGGATGGAGCTGGGGTAGGAGGGAATGGGGTAGACTCCGGACTTGGGGCGTCAGTTTGGTTGATAGAGACAGGCATAGTGAAGTCATAAGATGCTACCTCAGTGGGTTGGAAGTGTAACTGGCACTGAATGGTCTGCATCCCCCCCACAGTGACCTTGAAAACACCTGGGTTCATGGTGTCCTCAGATTCTAGAAATAAAAATAATGATGTTGAAGGTAGTTCCATCTTCTTGTTTAGCAAAAAGGTTTGCATTTTATACTTAAAGAAGAAAACCTCAACAAAATGTGCATTCCAAGTCAGATATATTAAATATCCACAAAGGCATATTATTAGAAATGGCTTGAACCAAATTATTTATTTTATTACACATCCAACAGCACAATTAGTGCCAATAACAGGATGAATAGGAAACGAGAAGAAATGTTTCAGTTTTAGATGTGGGAGGAAAACCTCAATGGGGAAAACACACGCAATCAGGCAGGGACTGAAATTCCAATCCACATGCAAGGCTCTTAACTATGGTGGGATTCTTAGAAACAAATCTTTAAAAAATAACCATGGGAAACTGCTGGTTTACCTTCCATGACATCAGCATCAAACTTGAGTGAGAAATCTCTGTAGCGTGACAGGTCAAATACAACCTTTGACCTCGTTCTGGCTTTGTTGATCAGCTTAAAGGGTACAGTCAGGTTGGAAGCACAATAGACGCCACCAAGTTGGAATGTGGGCTGAAGAAATCAAAAGTATGTAAGAATGTAAACCGCTGACTGGCACAAATTACAGACAATTTCATACAAATGTTGGCAACTACTGTGTAATATCTGCAGTCAAATTGAGCACAATTCAAAATAAGATTCAAGAACTTGAAAATGCAATTATAACCAATTCTTTTTTTTTAAATGCCCAAAATATAATTTTGAGCATCAACCTTAAAAAAAACATCAAAATATATTGACGTCAAACTGGTAAACTGCAAACTAATGGATATTCATCAGTAACTACAGCCTATGTTATTTAAATGAGGCTAATACCATAAGTTCACTTATTTCAGGGACAGTTGACAGTCTTGAGATGAACGATGGAACAAGCCTTTTGAAATTTCAAGAGAGTGGTTTAATGGTAAAGCTTTACTTACCACATCAATGTCTACCATTGGTGGTTCCACTGTGCCTCCCATTCTCAGCTCAATGGTTTTCCAGCCTCTAATAGCCACCTCTAGTCTGGTATCAAACTTCATGACAGCACTAGGGGTCAGGAATATCCCCAGCTCTGTGGTGCCGCCAACTGGGACTACACCCTGCACTGGAGAAACATTGAGGCCTGGGACTGGATTGGGATCCACCACCTATGATAAATACACCAAAGAAAAAACAATGCCAGTAGGAATTAAGTACTTTGTTTGTCTAACATATCTGAAAAACTGATGACCTACCTTGTAGCTTTCTGTGAAATTAGTGGAGTAACTCTTACAGAAAACAATAGCATTTGAAAGGATTGTACTTAAAATATGTGCAACAAATAGTATTATACCTGGAAGTAGGCATGGTTCTGGCTTGCATTGTGAAGTACAGCAGATCTGGAGGTTGTTAAATGAAGAGGGACCTGACCAAACAACACTCGTCTTTCCATGAACATCACCTGGGTTGGACCAAGCTGTGGAGCAGATACAATTTGTGAAATTGTAAAAAACTTAAAGTGATACATTAATAACCAGTTTAAATGACATTTGAATAATTGTATTCATAACTTTCCAACCTCAGCATAAAATTAAACTTAGCAATATGTTTGGTCAAAAATGTAGAATAACTACATGATTATTATGAATTTATGTAGAAAGATTTAGATTGGAACTAACCAAATTTAACAATGGTATTTTTACATGGTTCAAGTTTTATTTTCTACGCAATATTAATTGCAAAAACAAACTAGAGACAGAATGTTGCAAAAGAAAAACAACAACAAAGTATCAGTAATACTGTAATAGATGTCCACCGTAAGAGATGTCAGTTACAAAGCTATGCATGAAAACATGGCCTGTTAGTAGAAATGCATTGATTTTTAGATGTCTTAAAGATGAATTGTATTGTTACTTACATCAGCAAAGCATTTGAGTTTCAGTGTGTCCCCACCATGTACTTGAAGAGCAAACTCCCCATCCTCAGGAGCATGGTATGATGGATGGAATACAACTTCACACTCCAGATCCTTCAGAGGGTCCACTGTACCTGAAGCGGGTCTGATGGAGAAGGCTGTACCCCTCTCACCAAGGATGGGTTGCCAGGTGAACTCTGCTGGGTAGTTACGCTCATTGCGCAGACTGATGACATCTCGTAGACCTGTACAATGAGGATAACAATAATTAAAATTTCACATTTCAATATTTCAAAAGTTAGTACTGCTCTGGAGTTGAGTCTGCAGACACCTTTTACTATTAAATTAATAGTTTAGTAATTTTAGGGATTGAAAAAGGTATTTAAATTCTAGCACGTGTTCGCATACTAAGTGTTCACATACAAATGTATCTGGTCTGGTGATTAAGATTAAAAGAAACTCCTAAAAAGTTTGAACTTTTTACATAAAAAACAGTTTCCTTAAAAATAACATTTTACAAAGTTTCAAGTCCAGCTGGATTTCTTGTTTAAACATACAATATGTTAAAGACAAATGAGATGTCCACACAGTGTATAAAAATCGACCTACCTGCTTCAGCTGGCAATCCAGGGGCTGGGTGCAACTCTAATCTCTCTGATGACAGCTCCAATGATACGGTAACTACATCAGCATATACTATCACATGCTCCTTGTTGACTTTATTGACTGTGTATGTCACATTCCTGAAAATGGAAACAGTTGATAGCTTTAAAATTACATTGCAACAACAATGAAAGTAAAAACTTTATTCAAACTGGCGTCCCATTGTAGACAGCTTTAGAAGCTTGTAGACAGGTAGAAGTATCACACCAGTCACCACTATCATCATCAACATCACAACTGTAAGAGCCATTGTCTGGTCTATAGGCGCCCACTTCTGCAAATTGGCTGTGTTGAGAGATTTTAATTTCAACTCTGCCGCAGCCCAGTTCCTTTTCAGCGGCTGAAAGAACACTTTAATATGACAAATTGTTTACACAACCGCCTCAAGGTTGTCCTAGTCCTCTCCTTGTCTGCGCTGGAAAACCTGTGATCACTGCAACTGACACGACATGACCACACCACCTTGCTTTGCGAGCATACAATGTGTCAAACCAAAAAGTCCAGTGACCTCCAATTCGCCTTTCAAGATTCTCAGTTGTCACCATGTCTTGCCAAGTGAGACTGAGAAGGCTCAACCATATCTCACTATCACTTGGAATAAACTAATAAAAAATAAGGTGGGGAACAGTCTATAGTTTTAACTCACCTCTGAAATCGTCCTTTAGTGTTGGATTCAAAGATGAGAGGAAGAGCTGCTTTGCAGTTAGGTGGGACCACCTGAGACAAGGGACTGGTTTGTCTTAACTCTCGACAATCAATCTAAACATCAAATCAAACATGGTATTTAGCGTACAACTTACTTAACATGCAGAAATTTAGCAAAACAAATAGCCTTAAAGATTAAACATACTGAAAAATCTGCTTTTAAGGAATGGTTGAAGTATGCCTCATGACAAGGGATGTTATTGTTATTCAAGAAAACGTCTCATTATTATTTAATTATTTAGATACACTTACATCAACTTCCACATGGATAAACTGATCCAGATTGTTGATGATGTTGAGTTTCTGCACACTTGTTGATTTAAGACACACTTGACCAAAGTCCAAGGTTGGAGGACCTAGTGTAAATAAAGCACAATGTTAAAGTGTGAAAGAGTATAACATTTTTTGTTA
Organism: Pycnopodia helianthoides; assembly: GCA_032158295.1. Taxonomy (NCBI): domain Eukaryota; kingdom Metazoa; phylum Echinodermata; class Asteroidea; order Forcipulatida; family Asteriidae; genus Pycnopodia; species Pycnopodia helianthoides. The sequence goes on along the minus strand of CM063252.1, from coordinate 20,165,471 downwards.
AAGAGATAACTCCTCAGTTATTGAACCCTGCACCATCTTCACACGCAACTACTGTCTACCATGCTCCCCATTTTGGGAGTCAAATTGCACATAAAAATTATACTAAGCATGTAAACGCCAAGACATTGACTCCCAAAATTGTGCAACCAAGATTATTGTGATGATGAAGTCAGGTGAATTGGGTCAATAAGTTAATCATAAAGAAAAGACAGTGCTGCAAACAAGAATTTAAACAAAATGCACGGGTCTCTCATTTTACTAAAACAGTCTCCCAGGATGCCTTGAAGTAAATCCTATTATTAGAAATACAGTTTCCTAATTGCAGAATGCCCTATTCAAAAAATGACCTATTATTAGAAATACAGTTTCCTATTTGCAGAATGCTCTATGGAAAAATGATCTCACAGATTTTTGACAGGCATTTTTTAACATTTCCAAAGAGCCCCAATTTAGAACAAAGAAAAGGGATAAAGAAATAGAAGTGAGCCTTACCAATGACCACCTGATGTAGTTGTTGAGGAGTCAGGATCTTCTTACAGTCAGCCTTCTCCTGAGACGTCATCGGGATTGCATTAAGTCCACGACTAATTGGTCGAGATGTAGAGTTCAGCTCCTTCTCTGCTAAATGCTTGGAGCTCAACATGCGACGATTTTTGTCTCTTGGACTAGGTGCTGTCGAGTAAAAACACAAAATATTAACATTTTCAAGAAATACTTTCATTTTAAAGCAAAGACATTTATGGAATTTTGTTAACATTTTCTAATCACCATCAATGACTTTTATGAGCATTTCAATTTTGCTAATGATTATACAGCGAAACGAGTAGGTCTGCAATCAACAAATCTTTACAAGTATATTGTGATACACGTAGAGTCAACGTAAGTCTTTAGTCACACTTACTCTTTGTCGGTGGTTTGACTTCATCTACTTTGAGTTTGGGAGGCCTCAATCCTGACGCTGGCTTCAGACCGATATTTTTGTCATTATCCAGTTCTGCAAACTCCCTGGAAATAAAAAACAGGCAAAATTAAAGTTTGTGTTTTTGGAATGCTCTGTATTTTTTCCAACCCTTTAACACTGTGATTTCCGATTGGAATTTAAAAAAAAACAGACAAATGGTTCTCAGGACAGACCATGACTAGCTTAAATGGACAAGGCTTTGAGTAAATAACGGCCAGCTTTGGAATACGTTTGCCCAAGAATTTAAGACAATAATGTTTATCAGAAATTGTCACGTTAGTTTTTTCTAATTAGTATTCTGCCATCAGAAGAGGGCACAAATATAATGTATTCAAGCTTTTGTATGGTAGACAAATTATTATATACTAGTTGCCTTGGAGCACAGCAAAAAGTTCATATTTTCTTGGGAAAAACATCGCTAAATGAGTAAGAGAAATATTATGAGAAAGTAAAAAGATGGCAATTTTTAAAGCTTTGTCCCTCAGAAAACTCTGGAGGGGAAAACATGATTTCTATGCAGGTCTATAAAAAGTGGTAGAAAAATGGTGCTTAGGTCAGATATGACAGGCTGCAATGGACAAAGAAGTTGGCATAAATTTGCCAAGAATTACTAATGACACACATGATAACTGAAGATCAGCGATAGAAGAGAAGTTGCTTGCAAGTTTTTCTTCTGCTACTAATGTGCATGTAAAGCAGTACCAAGTATCACTAATCTGGAAGCAAATGTACCCAACGTGGTATCAAGTTTATGAATTTTCTTGGCGTTTTTTTGTGGATGATGACGAACAGAATAAATCATGAGAAATTTGAACAATGGGCTACAATGCAGAATTTGAAAGTATTCTCAACCTGCAACGAGCTATTTCTTGGATTCTCTGCCATCTGAAAATGTTAACAACAAATTAAACTTATCACATTTGATGTACCGTTCTGTGACATTTGTTTCATTCAAATTCTGAAGGCTAATGAGGCAGTTTGTGCAAATACAGATTGTCTGTAAATCTAACAATTACAGCCTTGAAATTCTAATCACAAAGGGACAAGATTCTCTTTCTTAGGTTGCTCTTTTTCCTATGTTAGAATAACTTCCATTAGATAAGAATAACACAGCATCCACAAGTACTTTCTCAGGAGCACAAAGGGACAAAGAGGACCATCATTGGTACCCATGTAATTTCAAGCCTACAAATTTGACACTGAACAAGTCTCATGAAAAACATTTAAACTTTTGTAGCTTTCTTGTACAGAACTTCAAAGTTCAACACACAGTCAATAAATATTGGTTCAATAAATAAATTCTTACTTGGCTTTTGTCTTTCCAATCCTGTGTTGTCGACTCTCTTGCAGGTAGTTGTGATATGTGTTCTTGTGTTTCTTTATAGCAGCAAGTTCATTATCGTCATATGCATAGTCTGGATCAACATAGGTGTGGCGTTCTGTCTTGGTGAAGATAGTCCTGATTGTAGATATAAAGACAGTCATTAGCAATAAATCATGAAATATAAGTCTCAAGCCTGGGTCATATTTCATGCAAAAGCAAAGCAAATTTTGTGACGCAAACAACAAGTACACGCTTTTTTCCAATTCTCTTGAAGTATGATTGTGTAACTGGCAAGGAATAGTCAAAAATGATTTGAGGTACGAAATGTGTAACCTCTTGTTGTTTGCAGTTTTGTTCATTACTTGTTTAGAAATATTGAGAAGTTTCACAAATTACTATGACACTTAATACTATTAAATACAAATCTTTCAGTCTATTCTGGCACGCACCTAGAAAACAACAGAAAAAAGAAATGCAAGAAAGGAATTGTCACTTTTAACTTACTTGTACTGATCTCGTCGGTAGCTAGGCCGGATACTACGAGCTCGGTCATTAGGATATGCCACTAGAGCTCTACTGTCTGGAACATGGCCAGCTGACTTAGTTGCATGAAGTCCCTTAGTCTTGGGTGCTCCAACCATTGCTGCTCTGGGCTCATACGACTTAGCATTGTCAACAGTGACATCAACAAACTGGCCAACCTCACCAACAACACGAGGAGTAATACCTATGTGGGCGAAATCATTAGAATGGGTTTGTAATCAAACAACTATGAGCAGCAATTAAGAATGTTAGGGTAAAAAATAAAAATATTAGTTATCAACAGCTTTTCTCCATGCATGGTTTGCTCTTCACCTCAGGCTTAACACACTGTCTGAACCAAACTATCTGATTGCCCAGACAGAAATCATTCGACTAACAGTTAAATAACTTACGCAAAACAATTAACCACACTTTATATAATATGGTTTACCTTGTGGAGTTTTTCAAACAATGAAAGATTCAAGTTGCGCATGGTCTGTTTATGGGGCAATGATATAAAACATGACAAGTTGTCATTTTTTTTGGTACGAATTATTCATGCAGTCGTCAAACAACAAATTACCTACCTGGGTTGAATTTAGGTTCTCTCTTCTTTGACTCAGCATTACTTAGTCCATGCAGTGATATGTGTAAGGCATAGATTGCTTCCAGGTGTGTAGCCATTGGATTAGCCTCCTCCCCTTCATCGGCTACTGATCCCAACACATCCATCACTTGGATCTTCTTGAAGGAGCCATACTGGTTAGGCTTGAAGGAGAAGATAAGGTCTTGAGACTCGCCTGGTTTCAGCTTCCCGAATGATGGATAAATACAGAACTGAGCCACTTGTTGACAGATGAAAGACACTGGGAGGTGGGTGGCATCATTACGAAGGGTGCATAGGGTGTCGACATGCTCGCCAACTGGGCAATCACCAAAGTCAAAGTGTTTTGTGGGAGCGAGGCTGAGAAGAACAGGGAGGGCTGTGCCAGTAAGGGCAACTTCTACCATAGTACCTAATAAAGAAAATTGTAAAATTGTAATTATTAAAGTTGTTGAAACAACAATGCCTTGAATATAACTTGAGACAAAATTTCACTTTTAAAAGAAGGAACACCATAAAGAGAATAAAAAACGACAACTAAATCTTGTCACAACATAAGGAACTTACCTTCATTGCCATTCTGTTTTCCATCTACTTTGTCAGTGCCAAACCCCTTGCTGCTCCCAATCACTACAATCTGCATGAACAGAGCAAAGTCCTGCCTGGGAGGAGGAGTGGCTGTCCCTTTCCAACCCTGTCTAGCCGAGTTGTAGCGGGGGCTAAAACGGAAGAAGACTGGGGCACGCTGATAGGGTGCAAGCTTTCCCTGGAGGGGAGCGCTGTGACCATTGAGGTCAGTTCATTTGTGCTGGTGCGTACTCTATCCATGTCTTTGGTAGCAAGCGTTGCAACTGTTGACTTGGTGAAATCAGTTCCCTGGAAAGAAGAAATTACATAAAAATATTACTTAAAAGTTTCCATAACAGAGGGCAAAAAAATGCCCCTATTAGCTTTCATTTTGTCAGGTACAACAAAACATCTATAAGCCATTGGATAATTACTTAATGTTTTCATAATACTTACAGCCTCCATCCCTTCAGCATCTTCCTCTAGTACCGTGACAAAGCTGACTGGATCAGGGCCGTTGTTATAAAGCATAGCCATCTGGGTCTTGTCTGTGCCATAGTATGTACAACCAAATTGAATGCAGTCAATCTGATCCTCAGAGTCAGGAGCGTATAGCTCGAGGCAACGTTCAACAACGTTGGCTTGGATCTGAAGGGTGGCTGGCTGCTGGGCTTCTAGTTGAACCCTACAGGAAGAGACAGACAAGAGGTATGTGTATTGAAAAAAAGCCAATGCTGCAAACAAGACATGATGAGTATGGGTCGCAAACACTTGCTAACTAAACAGTTCACATTTCATTAAACAAAAGTTTTCTGTTCCAGCTCAACTTTTGAAGCCAATACTTTCAAAGCAAATGTGGTCAGGAAATTGCACAATCTTATACACAAAGTAACCTTGATAAATAGTTTGTCAATATTTGTTTTTGTTTTAAGTGTTAAATATTTTACGAAGGCTTTTGCAAACATTTTCTACAAAGAAAACAAAATAAACATCTGTACTTACGGCACTTCTTCATTTAGAACTCCAGAATTTTTAGTAACAAACTCAACCTTAAAAAAAAAAAAAATGCATTGTATTAAAATAACAGGCTCAGGCACTATGCATTTATATGCAACTTGATACAAAAATGTGTATAGTAATAAACCACAACGAAATTGACTGGGTAAGTTTTAAATAATTTTGGGTTGAACAAAGAAAAATCGACTAGAGCGGGATTTGAACCAACGACCTCCGGACCAACAGGCCGGTGCTCTACCAACTGAACTCTAGCCATATTGTCTCCCTATTTAGTCAATATCTTTGTTCAGTGGTGCCAGTCAGAAGCCATACAAGTTAACACCCAAGTTTTTGATAAAACCGCTGTAAGCAGCAACCAGGGGATCACCTAAAGGGGATGTGACATTTTTATTTTAAAAAGTTGCATCCACTTTAGATGGGTCTGTACGTTGACTGAAACTATTTTGCCATACAGTTTAGTGAGTGAACCCACTGAAAATTCAAATTCAAAGTCAAATTCATGTTGACCTCCAAAGGAAATGCTTTCTTCTCAAATTTGTTTTAAAAACCCCTATGTTCCTGACTGTATGTTTTCCGAAACCTTTTCTGGAGAATAAGAATGAAGCTTTCAAAAACAGTATCTTAGTCAAATAAACTTTTGATTTATGAAGTTTGCCAATTTTGCATCACAGGCCTTCCATTTCCCGTGTTGAATTGTGCGTTGTGGATGCCGTTCAGAGCATGCGTGCAAGTTTTCAATATGATGAAGGATACATACACTGATATTTTTATCAGTGGACATAATTGTCAGGTTTCTTATGCTTGACATCGAGGCATCAAAGAATCTTTCTGATTATCATGCAGTGTGTCATCAAGATGGCCACTGCATAATTAAGTCTGGTGTTTTACAAACCTACCTTAATGACCTGCGCAGTCTTCGGTTTCAGGGTACCAGTTGTTGGGAAGATGGTGATTGGTTGAAGACCAGTGTAGTTAATATTGAAGTTCCCTGGCAAGGAGCCATGGTTGTACAGAGAAACTTGAGTAGAAAGTACTTTGCTATTACGAACTACTGTGCCAAAATTGGCTGGCCCTTCCAAGTCAAGAAGGGGCTGTGGGCTGTAGCTGTTGAACAAAGAAGTAAGACATTGCAAATATTTGTGGTGATAAATTTAAAATTGTTTTTTTTCCCCAAGATATTGATTTTACAAAAATGATTGAATACACGTTCTATTAGGTTTTTTCACTTTATCTTTTATTCCAAATTAAATAAAAACAAACTTATGTTACTTTTGTAGCCCTGCTAGTGCTGATAATGCTCAATTTTAGCAGGAATGAAGTCGTATATGGATTTTACTAAATTACTTGGAATTATGATAAAACTGCTAATTATACTCCGCAAAAATGTACTCAACTCTTAAGAAAGCACGATAAATTGAGGACGTATTCCTGAAGTTGGGTCCATATAACATTGTGGTACAGATTAACCACAATGTTAACAAATATATATTTTTAAAATATTATCGAAAACAAAAAAAGTATGTTGCCAGCTGAATGTCAGCTCACACTGCGTATCACACAGCTGTTTATCAAATTAAACATGGATTGGGTTAGATAACACTCGGCACCAAGGGAGCTCACACTATTTGGCACTGGTCACTTACACACAGAGGGGTATCTCAACTACATCTTCATCAACAAGAAGGATGAGGCCGTCCTGGCAATCCTGAGGTTCTTCAGTGAAGAATTCTATGGCAGCTGTCACCTCTAGGCCTGGTGCTACTGGTCTGTCTGGATTCTTTACAATCAACTTGAATTTCTGTAAAAAAAAATATAGGAAGAATAACTTACAGGTTTGGTAAAAATTCAAATAAAATCAAACTAGTATTAGGGCAAATTATAAAAACCGAGTTGATAAGCATCTCTTTTGAAAGTTTTAAGGATGAGGGAAGGTTTGAGTTAGACTATTTTTACTTCCGTCCCCCTTTCTAAACCAATCAAAATCGACCAGGATTTTGACAATTTTGGAGGATTTAGGAACATTAGACACTAACACAAAAACAGATCTGGGGATCTTGAGATACTCTGAACAATATGTGATGACCTAAAAATCAGGCAACCAATATACAGGAGTATACTTGTACAGTAGGAGTAAAACATTTCTGGCTGGATAGTCTCGATCTCCAAAAAAACCTAAAGAAAGTGCAACAGATTTTTATTGATCTATTTAAGATTTTTTTTTCAGCAGTTGCTTTTTGTTGTCAACTTAGAAGAGAAGAATATTTAACGGACCCTTCTAGTAATCGACCGTTTCAGAAGCATTACGCCTACATGTTTACACAAATAACCCTAAACACGCTTACTTGACTTTGACAAATCGGCTGTTAAATACATGTACAAGCAACTGAACCGTTTATAACTGGGTAAAAGATAACATTTTTAAATAAGAAAGGAATACATCTCATTGTTTTATAATGAGTATTTTGGGGGTGTGTTAAATGATTGAAAAAAGTGGTCAGACTTGACACCTTACCAAATTAACTTCTATCTACAATTGTCTTTCAATTTAACCCGCCATGTGAGCAGGCAGTGATTTATTCATCAATTTACATGAGTGAAAACATATCATGTAATGTTGTCTTACAACAACAAAATAACTAGCAGTCTTCGACTGCATTGGCAACTGATAGAGTTTAAATGAGAACAATACAGATTTAAGTACTGTCATTTTTTACTCATCAAAAGCACTTAGCATGTTTTCTAGAGCTTGACTATCTCCAGGTCTTGTAGCTCAAAGTTTTCACTGTAACATGTAACTCAGAACTTTCACTGGACCCAACAGATGTTTATCAAGACCTAAAATAGAACTTTAATATTTATTCAGGTTTGCATTTAAAAATCTAAAGAATAATACCTTAGTAATTCTTCAAAAGTTTGTGTTTGGAAATACACTAGACTGCTAGGTAAAGACTGCATGACTTGTTCTAAGGATGCTAAAATTGCAGGTCCAGTGAGTATTTCACACCCTGTTTTCAAACCTAACAATTAAAATAGTTTAATCCCTTAAGACTAAGACTACTTTAAACACCAACTGGGGTTTTTAAATGCAATTATCTCAAGTCCCCCATTGTGGTCTTATTGATCCAGACCCAAGCTAAGGACAAAAGCCTATTGTATTCATTAGCATTTGTTGTAACTTGCAACCCCAGTCCTCACTTCTTTTGTGTAGTACTCTGTGGTTTCTTTTCAACACCAGGAATCAAGTTGGAGTAAAACCCTATTGGGGTTTAGAAATAATTATCAAGCCGTGATGTAGCAAAAGCAAGAGTAATTTATATTTAGAAAAACATACTGTTGTGTTTTTTAACTGTTCATTTACTCACAATTTTCAAAGGAGACAATTTAAATTCCAAACATTATTTCCACACTATTCTAAAGAATTAATGTTAAAAGAAAAAAAAAAAAATCAGACTTGGGGCTTTTGGGACATTTTTGGAAAAGAGTTTTGCTGAGCGCAATTACTAAGTGCAAGTCATGTTAAACTAATTTTAAATCATTCAGGTTGAAAAAAAGAAAAAATTGACAAAGTTAGAATTATGTGTTTGATGTTTCCAGGAATCCATTCGATCCTTCCAGTCATTTTACTCAGTCAAAATAAGGCTAGGTAAGAAGGGTTTACTTTTACAAGCTTTTTTCCCTAACTAACTATGCCCCCCCCCAAAAAAAAAATAATAATAATAATAAATAAAAATATATATATATAATTAAATAAATAGATAAATTAATCTTCAACAAACTGTCAAACGTCTATTTATAAGGAAATGCGCTGCATGAAAAAAAAAATGAACGACAAACGGCAAAGATTTGACTTTCATTGGGAAGGCACCCAACAAAATGAGCAACATTAACATAAAAATTGCCATTTCCAGTGAAATATAAAATAGTTTTAACTTTGTTAAGGCCCCCATTATGCCATTTTCATTTAGCCCAGGTCGGACTCCTCCATTGCAACGGACAACATAGTTGCGATAATCGTAACCATCCATCCTCCCGACCGTAGGAATAGGATGTTCGTACGGTCGGGAGGATGGAGGGTTACGATTATCGCAACAAGTACAACTACGGACAAAATGACTGACATCCCTATATTTGTAATTTACAAGATGAAAATAATGTTTAACATTGAAGTGCAAATTCGTAAAGTTCAAAGGTGGGCTTAGTGGACTTTCGGCTTAAAAAGTAGACCACTTATTAAATTAGGTTTACAGTAAAAATGAACTTACATTTGTATTTGGTCCGTGGAACTTTATTTGCCTGCTGCACTTGCTGATGTTTTGTACCGTGACAGTTTGAGCGTGGACGACGTTGGCTTCTGCATCCATAAACTCAATCACTGGAGGAATAATTCTTACCCCTGATATGTCTCCTGCCATATTTAACACAAAAACTAACAAACTAGACTAAAAGAAAACAACTTTTTACGGAAAATTAAGTTGACGTTCCGCTGCAGGAGGTTTCACAAATAGCTGCCATACATGTTGTTGCTCAAAAGTTGTTGCCAAGCACAGTTTGCCGTTTATCGTCTGCTGCCCGCTGCTGACGCGCAGACAATAATAAAAAAATACATTTTTTCATTAACGTCCTGCGCCTGCGCATCCACACGATAATTTTTTGGCAGCGCCCTCTTGTGTTCAATCATCCATGGCAACAATATAAACATCGACGACTTTGGATAGTGTCGTCGGTTTGTTAAAAACTCCGCATTGGCATGATTTACATCGCACTCATTTTACGCTTCACAATAGTTGGCAATTCAGAAGTTTTCCAATAATTTTCCAATTAAAATGGGACAGGATTACTACGGTATTCTGGGCCTAACGAGGTCGGCAATAGATGCAGATATCAAGAAGGCGTAAGTGAACACATTTGTATTTACTTTTTTTCCAGTAACTTACTGTTTTTTACTAAGCTAAGCTGCTAAGTCAGTAAGTGCAAACGAATTTCAATGTGATTTTGACCTCACTGACTTTTTCATACCGTAGTCCATATGGTATGAAAAAGTTATTTTCTACAGTATGAATTTAAATCTTAAACATTGGTTTAAGAGTTAAATAACTGCAGTTTTGTGGAAGGAATCCCCTAAACTTTTAAGTTTGAGGTCATTTGACTTGTTTTTGTTAACTTAATTTGTTATGTTTTTTGTTTTTTTACATAGAATATCAATATCATACTAATATTAATAACTATAAAACTAGATCATGATTCATCATTTATGATTTACTTGAGAGTGTCATTTTGTCAGGCAAAAATGCCATTTTGAATGTTACAGTTAAAGGTACTTAAATTAAAGAAACATTACAGAATTGGTAAGAAAAAAACTTGTAAAATATACTTTTTATCACAGATTTACATAAAACTTACACGGTCTAATAATGATGATAGTAGAAAACATCCCTTGAAATATTTCTGTCTGAAATGCCATATTTGATGAGAAATGTATAAACTAATTTTCCGATTGGAGTTTATCGCTCAATGAGCGTTTTATTCAGTGTTGATGAATCTATGTGATTTCATGCAAATTTACATGTGTAATCGGTTTTTCACTATTTTCCCGTGACCCAGATGGCCGATCGATCTCAAACTTCTACAGGTTTGTCAGTCTATATGTATATGGTGGATTACATAAAGTACTTACACTGCCAGCAACTGTTTTGTTAGCAAAAACCAATTCTGTAATGTTCCTTTAAGTAATTATTTATCCTGTTGAGTTTAGTGTTGGTAAGTCAGTGCATCAAATGCACAGACCCAATGTTTTCACTACTTTCAGCTCCAAATCTGGCATACATTTTTGGGTATTTTTACCCAAAATTATTACTGTAATTAGCAGGGGGACTTCTTACAAAGACACCTTTGTAATTGTGTACAGAAAAGTGTGCATACATGCACACCTCGTTATATTTACAGTTTTCAGTTTTTTTCTTTCTTTCCAGATATCGAAAACTGTCTTTGAAATATCACCCCGACAAGAACCAAGAATCGGGTGCCCCAGAGAAGTTCAAGCAAGTGTCTGAGGCATATGATGTGCTGTGTGATCGTAAGTTGTAACTCTTGCAAAGGAATCAATACTACTAAAAGCAGTGGAAGGAATCTAGAGTCAATTAACCCTCCTCATACTTGGTAACAATGTCAGTGAAATTGCAAACCATTGAAAACATTCAACAACATACCTGTTGTGTATGTGACACAACTGTGAACAGAATTAAGGTGATCCCTGGGTGTGATTAGTGTGATCTCTGGCTACACAGCAGTTAAAGGTTGTATGGCTTCTGACTTGCACCCCTCAAACAAAGATATTGACAAAATAGGGAGACCGCCAACATTGGGCTAGATACTAAGATACTCAGTTGGTAGAGTGCCGGCACGTTAATCTGGAGGTCGTTGGTTCAAATCCCGTCCTAATAATGTTTTTGTTTGTTGAAACCCAAATGATTTAAAAATATATGTCAAGGTTCATCTTTCTTCCCAGCTGAAACTTCAATGTGGAATTGCATTTGATGGAAGACTTTTAACAAATGTTTTTTAAAAATTTCCTCTAAGCACATTCGACAAGGAAAAATTTACTTTACTTCAAACCACTCCACACAAATCTTCCAGACTAATCATTTTCTCAACAATTCTCAAACACCAGAATAATTGTATCTCTCAATGCACTTTACTTCATAGCAAGGAAAAAGGCAGTATATGACCAGTTTGGTGAGGAGGGATTGAAGAATGGTGTACCTGAGGGCAAGATGGAGAGTGGAGCATGGACCCATGGATATACATTTCACGGTGATGCTGATAAAGTCTTCCGAGAATTCTTTGGTGGGGACAATCCATTCAGTGGTAAGTATTAAACAGTGGCATATGTAGAAGACATTTCTATGCAATTTGAAAAATTATACATTTTATTTACAGTGTTTTACACTGATTCTGTTGTCTTTTTTATGCATTTAGTATTTCAGAATAAGACGATAATAAAAGCATGCCAATCAGGACTTGCAAGTATAACTAAATTGTAGGTTGTTCTTTTAACTTACTGTGAATCAATCCACGATTTGTCTCCTCAGAATTCTTTGATGAAAGCGACGGTGATCCAAGTATGGGCTTTGGTGGTCTGAGAGGACGTGGGAGAAAGAAGCAAGATACTTCTATTGAGAGAGATTTGACTCTGTCTCTTGAGGAGATCTTCCATGGATGCACAAAGAAGATGAAGATCTCCAGAAGAGTAAGTTCAATAATTTGTTATCAATTCAAACGATATTCTAATGCCCTGACTTATATCAGAGGAACCTAAGGCAACTTTGCTCCTGTGCTTTCCATTTGCGTTCCTTGAAATGTCCCTCACCACCAAACAAGATGCCCATTACCATTGAACGTTTTGGTTAGTTAATGCACCAAAGATGTTAATACACCAAAGATTATAGTATAACCTAAATTCAACTGTTATTAAACCTTTGTACCTTGGCAGCATATTGTTTGTGCCAATTAATCTGTTGACCTCAAAAGATGTAACAGAAAACATCCTGTATATATAAGTATCCGTTAAGTTCAGATTAACTAAAAACATGTTGAAATGCACTTAATCATATAAATTATCTCAAGATCTTATGCCGTTCTGATGACTTGGACAGACTTTAATTGAAAGCAAACTTCTTGAGCAGTTGTAGATGGTTCATCCACACTTATAAAAGGGAGAAAAATTCCTTGAATACTTACATATATCCCTTTGTATTGTCAGGTGATGAATGAAGATGGTCACACCTCCAGCATCCGTGATAAGATCCTGACCATCACCGTTAAGCAAGGCTGGCGTGAAGGCACCCGCATCACATTCCCCAAGGAAGGCGACCAAGGACCCAACAATGTACCCGCTGATATCGTCTTTATTGTCAGGGATAAACCTCATCCTCGCTTCAAACGAGATGGCAATGATCTTGTTTTCACAGCTCGAGTCCTCCTTGGCAAAGCCTTGACTGGATGTAGTGTTGAGGTTCCAACGTTAGATGGGCGTCTTCTTAACATTCCAATCAACGACATTATCAGGTTGGTACCCTCATCTTTTTTCACAAAGATTGTCTGTGAAGTTGAGTATTAGTTTGTCCTGTCCTATAAAAAGTATAAAAAACAAATATCATTGATGATTTGATTTTAGAACAGGTCAGAAACAACTGCACTGATATTGGAATTATGTTGCTATTTTTATTTGTGCATTTTCTTTGAGACTGTGTCTTTAGTGGCTGTGACTGTTTCTAATGGCAGCCTATGTTTCAATGCATTTTGATGTGGTAATCCAGCCGTAGTCATAGCGGCCAATTCAGACACAATCTAAGACACTACTTTCAATTTATGCTAAGGACTTTGAATATTCATAAGAACCCATGTGATGACATTTGAAAAAAGTGTGACATCATTGTTGATGTACTTTAAAGTGCTTAATTACAATAAAGGTAAACTTAGTCATTTCAAAATTTAAAGAACTGTATCTATGACTGGAAAGAAGACTCCTATAAACTTAGAAATAATCCTTTAATTTGATTTTGATTGTTTTATTTTATTCCAGCCCTGGTTATGAGAAGATTGTCCCTGGTGAAGGCATGCCGCTATCCAAAGCTCCCGAGCTTAAAGGAAATCTTGTCATCCGGTTTGACATCGAGTTTCCTAAACAGCTTATACCTGAGAAGAAACATCTTGTAAAGGAAGCACTACTGTAACACAAAATAGTTGGACACATTTTAAATATCTTTTACCAGAGGGTGACTTCAAGAGATTGGGTATTTTTCAGAGAGTTTGATTCATGTATGACTTCTGTTTGGCACCAGAAATCACAGAATGTTGAAATGCCGGAAGCTGCAAGATAACCGACTTGGGATACTAGATAAATCTTCCTGAGGGTTTCCCAAACTGAATTCAGCTCCAGGCTTATGAGACTTATGTATGATATATCTCGATTACAATAATAGTTCTGTCAGCAGCGTAGATTTTGAGGGAGGAACAAAATGAAATAGGGTTGATTAAATTTTTCAGAATTATTCAAATACTTGCAGCCAATACAAATACCACCAAATTTATTAAAAGCGTTAGTGGTGGCTCATATAAAAATAGCAGAAAATTTTTGAAAATTATTTCCTTACTTCACAGGCCTTTAAGGGGCATGATCACATTTTGTGAATTTCTGTAAGAGAGTTCTTTTAGACCACTGGAATTTCCAATGGGGAAATTTAAGTGGCACCATTGCCATTTGGGTAAATGTTATTTGTTGAACCAATATTTCACTAAATTTAAACAGCCATCTTCAGTTTACAGCCCACCATTCTTACAAACATTAACTGCCTTACTGAGGGCTAAATTATTTGAAATTTGTGATGTGGCACTTTATGTTGAATATTTTTTTTATAATCATATATTTCATTTAATTCATTTGTCTTCAACCCATCCAAATCTTAAATTTTTCAGTCTGTAAATAGTCCATGTACTTCAATTTCTTAAATCAGGAAACCGTCCTTTTCAAAAGCCATGTATATTGTACATACTAAATGTAAAATATTTTTGTTTGTTGGAATAAATACACTAACTGTTGAAATGACTATCTTGAGTTGTAGGATTAATTGTTTGTATTATTGGACCTCATCAATGTGCCAAGAAGGAGCCCTCTACTTTAGGCTAGAAACCTAAAGATGGGAGCTGCGCTGAAAATAGTGTAAATTGGGGCCTCCTAACCACCCACAATCCCCATTTAAACAGTAATGAAAATGACAGTATAAAAACGGGGAACAAATTCATAAAGCTGTTAAGCAGAAAATACTGCTTTAAAAGCAAAAATTGAGTGGTGCACCACTTGCAACAATGTAAACTGTATAGCATTTTGACTGGTAACCTTTTACCGCTTGGCATGATTTTTCTGTGCGTAGCAAGTGCGTACAAGCTTTAATGAAATTGGGACCAGGCCTGAAACTTACTTCTTTAGCTTTTTACAAGGGCACAGCACCTTTTTCTCGGTAAGGGGCACTCTATGAGGGAAATGTATGTTTTTGATGATCTTTTTAAAGGGACACTACGGCAATAACCAGGGGCAAGGAGGCACTTATATCAGTTACCTCCCTAGAAGCGGAATCAGGTAGTGCACATTGGTCGAGTGTTCAAGTGCACACTCACAGAACTCAAGTTCTAATGGCCGAGTCATCGGAGTGACACTTGTGCCCAGTCACTTCTCAACACCCAGGAGTAAATGGATACCTGTGGGGATTGTTGTTGTGAGTGATTAGCAACTTGTGCCCCATTTGGCTACCGCTGCTGCATACTCCTAATGAGTTGAGAAGGTTTCAGGAATGCTTTAGGGCCTTATGATTAGGGGTAATAATGCAAGGTGCTTTGAGGGGCCAACTTGGCCTGAAAAAGCACCTAATAAATACTTGTTATTACTTTTATCAAGCCTGATGGTATAAAAACCCACAGAACGATACCGAGTCTTCATGAGAAGTAAATCATCAGAATGTCAAATCTCAATCCTTCAGTTTCTCTCAATAACATGGCAAACAAATTGACACAAAAATAACCCATTCAAACAATCCGATAATAAGAATAACAACAATCTAATATTTTCATATTTCATTCCTGTCCTCATTAAATCTTACACGACTAAAGTCCAAATTTGATTGTAAAAATATAATATACTATTTTTATCAATATTTTCTATCATTAGAATTTAATAATTTTAAGGCTGTTGATCAGAAGGCGATTAGATTAGCAAAAGCTAACTTGCTTAATGTGGTGCTCCTTATAATGCCATACCCTTTACCCCATGGAAAAATAAGACCCCTGCAGTAGGTCATTTTGTATTCATTTCTTTCCCCTCCCCCAACCAAACATACACAGCTGCCAATGTGACATTTACATATCAGGTAATGATTGTCTTTAGATGTAATATTTCCTAAAAAGAAAAAGGTACATGTTGGTTACAGCCTTATATTTAAGGTACAACGTACACAAGGTACACACATACGAAAACCCCCGTTAGAATCACTTGGTCCAAGAATAGTTGTATATTCGGTTTGCGGTAAGAATAGTTTATATGAAAAATAAGTGCCGTCACCATTTAGAAATATAAAGTAATAAACCACAACCATTAAAAAAGAATATCAAGTAATAAACCACAACCATTTAGAAATTACTAACTATTGTGCCATACACAAGGCTTTGTAAATCTTTTGCATAACACCAACAAAAAAGGAGTAGAATTCATTCAGATTCCTTTATCAGTGTATCAACCTTTGAATGTAATTTAAAATGTGTTTGAATACTTGCCTTAATATCTAATTAACCCATATCTGCCAGATTTCCTGTTGAACAGACAAACACTGTTAGCGCCTAACTACAGGAAAACCTGTCGATAAACAAAAAGTTAAGGTCTTTCTGAATACCCTCATTCCTAGTGATGAGAGTGGGGGAACATGACAAATTGAATATCACATTACAGAGAATGATGTGCTCTTTCCAACAGTATACAGTTTGTTGGGGTATGGTTGTTTGCAAGGCAGTAAATAATGAATGTTCATTGTTATGCACCCATAAGTCTTACATGGGCTTAGGCAAGAACAGTGTTTATGTACTGCTACCAGTCAGGCGGATATGGGTTAAGAGTAAAGGCCTTGTTACACAAGGCAATTTTTACAGACAACTTGGAGGCAACCAACTGCACTGCATGCAAAAGGAACAGTGTCTTACCATCCTCAAGAAATATTATGTGTAAATTGAATTGAGAATACCTTTTCTTCTTTGAGATTGCCTGTAAATTGACTCATGTAACATGACCCTCAGGGGATATTTTTTTTTCTGCAGTGTACTCAGGATTAGTTTGAAATAGTTAAAATAAATTTAAAAACCTCACACTTGGGAAGATATAGCCTTCCAAAAGAAAACTAGGAATACAATAAAAAGCATAAAATGTCACTATTTGCATACACAACAACAGCTCCCTTTTCAACTAAAAAACCTACCTACAAGCTGTCCTACTTGCTGTATTTCTTGGAGGACTAATTCAAAAGGTGTCAGATTTGATGCTAATGGTTCAAAACGGCCTTGCTCTACGGCCACCACCTGATTAAATAATGAACAATGCATAATGTCCAATTAGTTCCCTGATATATGCAGTAATTTGTTTCAGATTGTCCAATGAATAACCTTGTTCTTTTTATGTCTATGAGCTCTGACCAATCAAAATCATATGTACATGCAACATATTCATATAACTGGCCAGCACAATGTAGTCTAATTATACTCCACACCTCTTTAATCAGTGCTACATTTTAATCCACGTTGCTCTTTTGTTTTAGACCCACTCGAGTTGACGAACAGCGCAAAAAATTGTCATCCCAAACAGTCCAAGCATGGCTGGATATCCATAGGCTCCACGTAGACGCTTCTTTGGATCTTGATTAAAAAAAATAATTTTTAAGTAGATTTAATTCACATTGAATGGTAAAAGCAATACTTGGGGAAGGTATGTGATGGTACTATATAACCGACGCATGTGTGTGTAGCGCTGCAATGCTCAAGTCTCCCCAACTTTGTCCTTGCAAAGTGACGCTGCATGGTGAAACATTTTTCTCAATGCATTCTTCCATCAATGATAGAAATCTTTTCTTTTCTAAATCTTCCTCATGTAATCAACATAATTTCTCAATAAAAACAAAACAGGAAAACTTACAAAATGGCAGGCGGAGCTAATTGCCTCGCATAATTTATGTGCATAAAATTTATACATACATAAATCCTTTCCAAGAAAAGGGTTCACACTGCATGAATCAAGTCTGATTCTTCAAAGAGTTTTTTAGAATTCACATCAGAAACTTTATCCAGCTACCACAATTTGTCCTTGGATTCCTATGGACGACTAATGAAAACCTTATTCAAAAGTCAAGTAATAAACCACAACAGTATATGACTTGCACCCCCGAACAAAGATAATGCCAAAATAGGGAGACCGCCAACATTGGGCTAGATAGCTCAGTCGGTAGAGTCCCGGCACGTTAATCCGGAGGTCGTTGGTTCAAATCCTGCTCTAGTCAATTTTTTCTTTGTTCAACCCCAAATTATGAAACCTTATTCAGACAAAACTCAGTTTACCTCCTGTGTAGTAGCCATGGGCAAAGCTGAATCGACTCAAGATCCATACTGCCCCGCATGCAGCCGAGGCTCTCTAGAATAGGAAGAGTGTGATAATAAAGAGAGGTACTCATAATCAACACATGACAATGACTTTAGTCTATGCCTCAGGGTAAGGATTATTATATAGCCATCTTGTATGGGCTTTGCATTAACCATGGAGGTACCTCCAAGAACTAACTAGGACATGCTCAACATCACTACCTAAATGTATGTACACAGATTTCAAGCTTCTAAGATGTATGATATATTAAGGTTCGAGTACATCATTCCGATCCTCTACTTTTCAACATTCACATCAGTAAACCAAACCATGAAAATTACATTAAATTAGGTCCTCATTTTGAGAAAATCACAAAACCCCAAAATGTAATTTCTGATATTAATAATTGATAACATTATATAACAGTCAAATCTTGCAAAATACATTTTAGGGTAGTAGTGTTGGACCAGAGTGGAAGGAGGGTGGCAGTGGGGCTGGAGCCCCACTGCTCAGAACCCTTGCCCCCCTTCCCAATGAGATAAACAAAAGTCACAGATGAATGATTCAATACATTGAACAGCCTCTCAGAATTATGTCTTTGCCCTGCTTTCCCCCTCCCCCCTTCACAAATAAAAATGTCTGGTTAACAATATTATATAACAAGGGTAGGAGTGTTGTAACAGAGTGGAAGGGGGGGGATTGTTGGCAGTGGGGCTGGAGCCTCACCGCTCAGAACCCTTGCCCCCTCCTTACCATTGCCCTGTTGAGAGAATGAAAAAATGGTTCAATACATTAAACAGCCTCCCAAAATTATGTCTTTGCCCACACTATCCCCCTCACCCCTTCCAAAATGAAAATGCGTTTTAGCAACTGGACTACTTACCGGAAATTTAAGCCCTGACATTGCCAGAAAAAACAGGAATGGTGGATACGACTCCAAACTGCAATGGATAAATAAAACACAACCAGTAATAACTTTTTACACTTGACTGACAGTTCTTTACTACTGAAGAGAAGAAAGCAATTCAGGAAGGCAGTGGCAATTCAACCAACACCCTTTATTGGGACAAAGCAAATTGCATTTGGTGTAGAAAATTTAATGGTTGTACAAGAATAATTCAAAGAAAGCAGATCTAGGTATCAGTCTATTTCAAGCCAACCTCAGTAAAATTCAATGTAAATAAAGATTCAAATTTATAGAGCTGCTCAAGCAGACAATACTGCTCAACAATTTTTGGCTAAGCAAAAATGAGCAGGATACCGGTCACAGGGAACATGTGAAATGGTATTTTGGTAACCTTATTTAGGTAAGCATAATTTTGTTGTGCTTTATAGCTCTATGAAATTGGGCCCTGGATATTTATAAAGCCTGTATTTATCGCAAGTTACACATATTGCTTGAAACTGTCTTCAACAGGTGAGGACTGATTGAAGGAATCTTAGGAATGAAACATTCCATTTGTATACTCATAATAATGCCGTAAACAGGTAACAAGGTACTTTGAATAACTATTCAGTCATTTTAAAATACACACAACCTACTTAGTTGTTCCTACACTTAAGCTTACTCACGTATTTTGATGAGCTCTCTGTACACAGTTGAACATTGGCTGAGAACCACTGTACATATCTGGGTACTGTTCAATAACAGATAAAGAAAATAACACTCTGTTAGATCTACTAATACTTTTTATAGCCAGTAAAATGTTCTCTGAAAACTACAGAAGC
The DNA here is from genome assembly GCA_032158295.1 of Pycnopodia helianthoides. NCBI lineage: Eukaryota > Metazoa > Echinodermata > Asteroidea > Forcipulatida > Asteriidae > Pycnopodia > Pycnopodia helianthoides. The sequence goes on along the minus strand of CM063252.1, from coordinate 20,145,583 downwards.
TACACCCAAAGTATACAATTATTACCCCCAAAAATACACTTTGGGTAAGTATAAAAGTCCATACAGTTTACAATCTAAGCAGAAAAGTTTGTTTTTTATTCATTTATATATACAGTTTGTTTAGCTGAACACATTTGCTTTTTTTTCTCTCTTTAGTATTAACAGCAAAACCACAACTTTAAAATATAAATGCTCAATTTCTAATGACTGAACCACTCAAAGTTAAAAAGCCAGCACTGAACAAAATAAAGGAACCATAGCAGGGCTTGAATTTGGGGGGAAAATCCACAAGACCACAGGGCTTGTTGTTCAAAATGTTTACTGGACCAGAATTGTTTTCACAAGACCAGAATCAAAATGAGAACAACTTCCTGATACGGTTTAACATGCATTGAACTATTTTTATTTGAAAAAGTACCAATACACGAAAGAGAAGATTTGTGTATCAAGTATACTTCATTCTCAACAGAGTTGAAAGCTATTTTATCAAACTCAAAGTCAACATTTGAACATAATTTGTTTTCTGTTCAAGATATTACACAGTGAGGTATTGTTATTAAATTGAAAAACACAAGACCGACAGACTTGTCCGGTCATGAGTTTACTGGCCCAACACTAAAACTACTGGCCTCAGGCCTGCGGTCCAGTGTAAAATTAAAGCCCTGAATAGACATATTTTTGTCTCGTTTGTTATTGATTGGGAGGACCAATAAAACACTGAAATACCCACCTCTACTCCATATGTCTTTCTAGCCATACCAACTTTAATACCCAAGTAGTACAACATAACATAACTGGCTGAGCCGACCAGGACGACATATCCATACTCCTTAGGAAGTGTTGACAGTACACCCATCTTGATAGGTGGCCTTTCAAGTCCAACAACTTAGAGGAAAGTCAATTTTCTCTTCTCTCAAAACTTCTTTTCTGTAAAAAAATAATAATTTAAATAGCAATGATGAAAACAACAAGCTCACCTCTTTTTTCGGAGGGGGGGGGGAGTGGATATTTTACCAGCGACAGTAAAATCATCCAAAGGCTAGTGCACTGTACTGTAATTTCAGACTTTATTTCCTTTTAAAACAAAAATCCTCCGGGTACGCAAATTAAAAAAACAGAATGTACGGTAATATTACTAATACGAATACACAGTATAGGGCCTACTATAAATTTAAATGTAGTAATACATTTTTAGTAATAATAGAAGAGTATTCTCATTATTGAGGGATGAAGAAAAATTTTAAACTGTGTCAGAAGGCATTCAAACGCAGAGCATGTCGCTTGATAAGTGGGAGCATAGTCCCTCCGTCAAAGAGGGCGCTTTCACATGATGTGCCTGCGAAACATAAATTTCTTTACTCAGTGTCGCCGGTCGGCCTATCTTCTGCCTTTCTATTTATGCTTACATAACATCCAAAATCATTTTATGTGCTATAAGAAAAAAGAAGGCAGGTTTCAAACTTGTTAAACTTATTGTTTTGTGTGAAACTATAAATTTGTAAATATTTTAGTACATTTTTAGAAACAGCACTCATGATTGTTTACTCTTTTACTCTAAAAAGTAAAGTTATTGTTTTAAAAATCCACGGTAAAATTGGTTGGGCTTTCTAGTATAAACAATAGCTTTTAAAGGCAGTGGACACTATTGGTAATTACTCAAAATAATTATTAGCATAAAGCCTTACTTGGTAACGAGTAATGGGGAGAGGTTGATAGTATAAAACATTGGGAGAAACGGCTAGCTCCCTCTGAAGTAACATACTTTTTGAGAAAGAAGTAATTTTCCACGAATTTGATTTCGAGACCTCAGAATTAGATTTTGAGGTCTCGAAATCAAGCATCTTAAAGCACACAACTTTGTGTGACAAGGGTAATTTTTCTTTCATTATTATCTTGCAACTTCGACGACCAATTGAGCTCAAATTTTCACAGGTTTGTTATTTTATGCACATGCTGAGATACACCAAGTGAGAAGACTGGTCTTTGACAATTACCAACAGCAGGAATAGTGTCCAGTGTCTTTAACTTAAGTGAGTCATTTGACTGAGATGTCGCCCATTATTCAAAAAGAAAGCCACAGCTCTGTCATAAAACATAATTTGGGAATTAAAATTGCATCTTTCTATCTGATGCAATACAACTCAAAGTTTCACCCTGTCCGTGAAAACAATTTCTTTTCAATCAACAAATTTGGAGTCAAACGTGTCTAACAACCTAAAATAATTTTACAACAACTTGCAAAAAGCCCTCTCCAATACAAAATGGTTGGCCAGTCAGAGGAATGAATAGTTAAACCTATTTTACCCAGAAATGTAAGTTTTTAATGTGAACAATTTACGTACCGTTCAGATCCACAGCTCCCAGACACACACTCGTGCAAAAGTAAACACTGACTGAGTCAAAGTATTTTTTTAGACAGTGCATGTGGTGCGTACATACGGCGAGCAGACGACAGGGAGTCAGAGTACATGCAAACTCCAATTGGGCGAGTCCATATTTTAATAGGTATTCATTAATAGGTTAATATTTTGGAAGACTAAGTAGTAGAGATGCTTCATTGCTTTTTTACAAAAAAATACATATTAAAGTTTAGTATTAATTTATTAAATATTAAAATGTGTGTTTCTATGTATTATTTTGTTCCACAATGTATTTTAATATTTATTTGTTTTTACCACATAAAAAACTACCCTCACAAAATGTAAAACAACCCTTGAAGAGCTGGTGCCATTTTTCATACATAAAAAACAAAATGGCCGGTCTAGACAAGGTGCTACGAACTTTTGCTTTGCAAAAAATGCAGGAACTCAAAGAAAAACAAGAAATCGAGTAAGTTCAAGCAAATTCATACCGTTGTATAGGTCTAATCAATGTTAAACTACAATAAGGATCGAATCCATTCATTAACACTCACGGATCACATGTGGTGGGTGGTGGTGGTTGGTGGGGTTGTTGGGCATGTTGGGGGGAATGTGGAGGGGGGCCAAATGTGTGGGGGGGGGTAGCTAGGACTTAGCTAGTGGGTAGCTACTTCCTGCGAATGCAAATGCGAAGTGAATGTTGACGTCACAAATTCGCAACGGATAATTCACAGCAGTTGAGCTGTGCTAAACTCTTGCGAATATTCGCAGCAAAAACAGTTGTGACGTCAAGTTCACAGGTGAGGAAGTATGAACCGGGCTTAAGTAGGAAGTAGGAGGCTGCACACCACACCGTAAAGGAAGGGGACTGCACCCCTATGCCCAACATGGGGGTACTTGGTTTGGTACACTACTGCTACTGACTGGTCTGGTAGTGCTAGTGGTACTGTAGTTGTTTTATTTGAGGGAGTGTTTTTTTCAAAGAACTTATGACTATACATGCTAGAATTGCTAGATTTTATTTATTCTTTACCATGTTTTTTTCAATTGTTAAAACATAATGTCCTCTCCCTGAACAAGTGAACGCTTGTTGACTGCAAATCAATCTTGCTTGCAATTGGCTCAATCTCGAGAATGAGGTAGAGCTGTTGAAATTTGAATATGAGCATACAATCTTGAAAATTTAATTCAATTCATTAAATTGAAATCCCAGTCAAACAAATGCAGCCGGGCTTGGTGTCTCAACTTGAATAAACAAAATTCCACTGAGATGGTGCTTGATTTATCTGATCTGTTCTATGTTAGCCCCAGCATGCTTAATTTATTCTATTGTGTATATTTTGTTTAATTCTAGGGATACAATTGAAGACATGACCATACGAAGCAACAAAAATGGTGTTCAAGAAGCAACTGAAAATAAAGAAACGAAAGGAAAACGTGAAGGTGAAATTCAAATCTATAAACAAACAGACCAAAGGCCATCCCAAGAAACTGTTAGTAGTGAGCATACACAGACCAAGCCTTCAGAAATAGAGTCGGACAAAACAGAAACAGATGCAAAGGTGAAGGAACCAAATCAGAAGAAAGCAGATGCCACCAGTAAAGACAGCAAAGATAAGAAAATAACCATCAAGCTCTTTACAAAAACAATTGAACCTGAAGTACCAAAGCAGGAAAAAGAGGATGCAGCTGAGGAAAAGGAAGAAGATGACGAGGACGAAGGAAGTAGTTCAGATGACAGTGAAAATGAGGATGAGGCAGAGATGAAAGACGGAAAACCCTGGAGGAAGGTGTATGAAGAGGGAGAGTTGTCTCCATCCTCTGAGAGTGACGAGGAAGAAGGAGAAGGGGAGATGAAGAGTAACAAAGAAGACGACAAGGACTCAGACTCAAGTGGAGAAATCAAAGATGAGAACACAAAGAAATCAAAGAAACACAAGAAACACAAGCATAAGAAACATAAGCATAAGGAGAAGGGCAAGGATAAGGAATCATTAAAAGATAAGGAAAAACACAAGGGCAAGAAGGAGAAGAAAAAAGACAAAGACAGGAAGGACAAGGACAAAAGCAAAAAGAAATCAAAATCAAAAGATAAAGAAGATGCCCAGGACAAAGAAGATGGTGCAGAAGCGGAGAACTTGGAGACAGAGAAAAAACACAAACATGATAAGAAACATAAAAACAAACACAAAGATAAAGGGGATGAAAAGAGTAAAAGCAGCAGTAAGAGGAAGCATAAATCACGTTCCAGGTCTCAATCCCCATCTGTACATAAGTCATCATCTCACAAAAAGCGACGCCATTCATCAAGATCCCGATCCAAGTCACCAAGAGATCGCAAACACAAATCCAACTCAAGAGATGAAGATTACTATGGGAAAAGGACACATGACAGCTATTACTCAAATCGTGACTCAAAGCACAAAAGGCGATCTCGCTCAAGATCTCCATACAATGAAGACGAGTTCAGAATCGACAAAGCTAAATTGCTTGAGATTGCTAAAGCCAATGCCTATGCCAAAATGCAGAGTGGGGAGTTTCCGCCGTACATGAAGTTGACTCCAAAGAGTATTGTTACAAGAGTTGATAAAAAAGGTAAGTTTCTAGCAGTTGCAGTCGGTCCCTGAGCGGAGGGTTACAACACACAACAGGTAATTTTGTTGGCTCTGGTGCAATATCTTTCGGCAAATGGTTGAAATTGCATCAGACCCCCAAATAACTCGTAGTCTGTCATAAACCCCATGGGTTGCGATCATTGCAAGTTTCTAGTTGAGTGCGACAAATACTTAATCTCTCAGCATGCAAAACAATGTATGGAAAAGTTGTTGGGACAACTCATTTACAGAACTCTCTAAGTGACGTCCAGTTTGTTGAGATCCTGAGATATTATTTTTTAAGGATGAAGACATTCTACAGAAAAATTAGTGAATTAACCCTCTTGCTGTCTGACCATTCAAAACCATTCACTGTGGTTTTGAATGATAGATAAACTATGCTAGCCTGCAATATGATACCATGAGGGAATGCATGTACACAGTACACAGTTAGTTCTGTGCACAGTTGTGCCACCGCACACAACCTTGGCAGTCGAATGGTTTCAAACGGTTGGTCAACTCACTGGAAAATGTTGCCAAGAGTCACTGACAGTAGGAGGGTTAATATTCAAAAGAAATTACCATTGTGATCCAAACTTTATTACCCCTGGTCACTGGGCCATTTATTTCATTCCTTAAACCATCTCAGCTCCCTTGGTAGTATACAGCCTGTGCTGCCGAGTATGTAACGTACCAAGCTAAATCAATCACATGAACTGTCTCTGACCTCACAGGTACCCATTTACCCCTGGGTGGGGTATATGTGTGCAAACTGTACATGCATTGCACAAAATCACAGATAATCCTGTCTTGAAAAGAGTCTTTTAAAACTCAAATATCTTGCAGAGGGCAGAAGTGTTGAAGAATTAACAGCTGTTTGTATGGAGATCTCCAGCAAGCAGAAGGACTACTCTGACTCGGATGATTCACCTGTTAACAGACCAGTTGGTTCAGATGAAGAGAATGATGAACCATTCATCAGGCATCCCTTCAAAGTCAGGGAAGCACCTTTGGGGATTGTGATGAATATCAAGGTGAGCAAACGCATGCCATTTAAAACAATTTTTTGTTGATTGCTCAAATAACTACACTTTGGAGCACGACTTTGTTCAATGCTCAAGACCACTTGGCATGGACATGCTACAAAAACTGTTTCCATTACAAAAGTTGGTTGTTTAATCCTTTTTAGCAACTTTTTAAAAACTTGTCTTCTCCAGAATGCCGTCCAAAAGCCAATCCAAGACAAAGAGATGCTCCGCCTGACCTTCCCCGTCTCCAGCGGCTCCCAACACCGTAAGAAAGAGGACGAGTTGGGGATCAATCCCTATGGAGATTGGATAGCTGTGGAGAAGAAACCCAAAATGATGGACCCTGTTGCTAAACCAGCCGCAAAGATAGTACCCATCCCTGGAACTGCTACAATGACGTCTGCAGAAGCAACAGCAGCAGCTGTGGGTGCAACATTAGCAGCCACTGGTAGGTCTTGCTCACTATCTATTTGTATTGTATTTAATTTTCTAAAAAATCTGCAGCAAGTTCTGGTTTTATTTTCAACAGATGCAATTGCCAGTACCAACTGAAATGGTCAAATCCAGCATTTTTCTACCACTATAAATGACATTGATGATGCAGTTGTAGAAACTGCCACCTCATCAGTTATTACTACAATGAATTTATACTTTGTTTACACACACAGAAACTTCATTGAAACCAATTGTTGCACCAGTTGTACCCGCAGTAGCTCCTGATGCTGCCGCTGCAGCTGTGATGCCTCCGCCACTCACCGCCAACGTACTTACTGCTGTTGCTGCAATCCCTGCTGCTACGCCTGTTGCTACAGCGCCCATCATCACATTGCCGCCAGCTCCTCTAACCTTTGCTGGAATAATAGCTGGAGCTTTGCCATCCACTAGTGCCATCGCTGCAGCCTCTACCATTCCTGCTGCAGCTGCTGCTGCTGAATATGCCACAGTGACTGCTGCAGCTGCTGTTCAAAAGGCAGCAGAGGTACAAGCAGCACAGTTGCCAGTTCCTATAAGAGTAGCAGCAGTACCTCCAGTCCAACCCAAAAAAGTAGAACAAGTGTTTGAGGAAGTTCCAACCCAGGTAAGTTTAACATGCTTCACATAGCAATACCAGACACCTGCACAAACTGGCCATTTCTTATTGTTTAATCAAAAAGAAAGTTACTGATTTTCCATTGTAAGCCTTTTTCTTAGAGGATGAAAATAAGTAATGTTAAAAGCGCCTTCTTGTAATGAAAACAGAATAGGCACAGGAAAGGCTACTTCCTAAACTAGAGCTCCTAACCCACCTATTATTTGTTGTCATTTTGACACTGCATGGCAATTATTTTGTTGGGTGAAAATAATTAATGTCAAAATATCCTTCTTGTAGCAAAGACAGACTGATTCCTCAACTAGAGCTGCTAACCCAGGTATTTTCTGTCCTTATTTTAACAGAAAGTAGACATCGCAGCGATGGTATCGGCAAGACTTAAGGCAGCAAGACGGCTGGAGAGTAACCCTAATGATGTGGAGGCTTTATCAGTCATGCATAAGGCTCAGACGCAGGTACAAACTAAATCATGCTCTTTATAAATTGTTCATAAGGAATAGCAATGTTACCTGCTGGCTTCATCAGGAAGTTTTACATCCAATCTTTCTTCATCCACTTTTCTGTAAATCTGCCGGTGCAACAAAGACATTTAAATTTACATAAGTTAATAACAATGATAATACTTGGCTATTGTATGCCGCACATATTCTAGTAGCCAGATCATGGCACTTCACAACATTTTCATCCCTGTTCACCAGGCATACTTAAACATTCCTCAATCTTTCTCAACTCCCTGGGGAGCGTACAACCCCAAGCTGCTTAAATTAGCACTTGGCGGTTAATTCAACACAATACTCTTTCAGCTCTCTTAGGTTCCCATTTGTACACCCGGGTTAAGAGAAGTAATCATGATTAATTGCCTTGCTCAAGGACACAGATATCATGACCGGGAATCAAACTCGCACTCTGAAGATTCAGCCATCAGAACTTGAGTTTGAAGGACTAGACTGCTCAGCCACAACACGCCAAGTTTAGACAAATTGTGCAAACTAAAATATGCTCTGAGATCTAAAAGCAGTTTTACATTGTTTTGAGAAAATGCGGCTTTGCTGCAAGACAGTTTTATCAAGTATACAAAAACAAAGAAGTGTATTGCATGGAAATGTAACAACTAAATTATCTAAATTTAGACTAAGTTGTGCACAACATTTCTTTGGCACAGATTCGTAACTGGACAATGGGTAAACAGAAACCGGGAATGTTTACCGGTGATACCGGATTGCGGACACTCCGCCCTGAGCAACTGGCCAACTCAGATCCCAGAGCTCAGGCATGGGCAAAGAAGGTTAGCTACTCGTTTGTATTTGAATTCTTATTAACCTTTGTGTCCCAACCTCTGCTACGTTCTTAAAATTAGCATTTTATCAAAATCTTTATAAAAATCAGGGATATTTAAATCGAATCTCAACTTCAGGTTTTATTTTTCAGTGGGGGAGTTCCATTTCAAATTGTTCAAACACTATCTCGCAATCTCCTTCAATGTCTGTCAAATGATATAGCCCTAGAATGGAACTTTGTAAATTCAATCTTGGTTTGAAATTTTCTTCACTTTCTCCAGTTTTATGCTAACAGTTAGATTTAGATACATTAGAAGGCCTTGTGTGTATGAACCCTAACAGGTTTCCAGTTCAATTTGAGCAGGGGACTGGCCAACTAGTCCAGGAAGGTTGGTGATCAATTAACTCCATAATCAGTGTTGTAATTAGTATAGGAATGTGGGACATTGATAAAGAAATTGTGAAGATTTGCTTTCTGTTTCAAAACTGTAAAAGTGATACACAATCGTTAATATCATTCAGTTTACGTCATTATAATAAAATTAATAACTTTGAAACTATAGTTTAATTCTAGTTTAAGTTCCTCCAAATGTACTTGCATTATTTGTGATATTTTGAATCAAATACTTTTTAAACTCAAAAAACTTACTCAAAATGCTACTGACCCACACAAGTTTAAAATCTATAGTACAGAACCCATTTTTTCATTCATAACTGTGCTATCTTTGAGTTAAAAACACTCCCTGACCTTGTTTTTTTGTGGGGAAGCTTTGCCGTACTGGAGCAACATTTCTCTGTCTTCCCTATACTTGGCCTCCCTTGCTCAAATTGTATGTTTCTTGTCACAAGAGTGCTGCCAAAGTACCTCTACTGCTAAATCCCTCTTCATATAAGGTACTGTACACATCCCTTTGTTCTTAATTGTATATACAGATCACCTTGAATAGTAATGCTACATAGATTACAGTTACATTTTTTTTCTTTAGAAAGTAGCTTTTCCATTTTTACTATGGCTGTGTCCAAATTAGCGGCTTTGGCAGTGGTTATGGCCGGATTGCTGTAAACGCATATGCTTCAATGTTGTCATTGCTGGCCATAGCCATAGCCAAAGTCACTTGATTCAGATGCTGTCTAAGGTACTAAACTCCTGATGGGGCTTATTCCCCCCATAAAGGCACTACCCTTGTTTTCTTACTGCCTGCTAATGGTATTATACAAGGTAGGGAATTAGACATTTGACTTGTAGTTTGGCTGTGACGGCTCACTTAATGAGGTGAACACCCGATGTTAGAGAAACTGTTGCAGTACCCTATTCACCACCCCTTGAACCCACAATAAATCCACCCGATGTACACATGCACCCATGACAGGAGTGGTCTAATCCACTCCTGCCATGGGTGTGGGCAGCACTCTTGACAACACTGGAAACTTGTTACAGGCAAACGTTACCAAGCACATTGCAGCTCTCTCTGGAAGATTCATCTGACTTGAAATAAACTGTGCGACGGAGAGATCGGATTGATAATGTACAACGCGGTATGGGTAGGTAAGAGGTAATTTAAGCATACACGTGTCTGATAGATGCAAGATGCAAGAACCGAACAATACAAGAACCAAACAACAGAATGTGTTGTTTCCCCCGTTTGTCTTGGCAAAATGGGAAGTTCACTTGTGTGCTTAAAATAACTCTTATTCAAATCAAACAGTATACAAATATTGGCTGCTCTGAGTGCTATTATTTAAACTACAACTCCTAAGATGTTCCAGGAGCATTTTGTTTTTCCCGAGCAGGATCAGTGAGGGAATTGTAGTTTTAACGATAGCACAAGTAAAAGCAGACAATATTTGTTTTATAACACCCCATAAATAGATTCTGCCTAGACGTCTAGTACCAAGAAGCTTCCATTGCTACGGGTATAGTACATTGGTTGCTAAGGGTATAGCATGCGTGGCTTTCTAGTAAAAAATAAGACATGTCATGTGATGCACTCTATACCAATGACAAGGCAGAATCTATATATGAGGTGTTTTTAGTATTCAATTATTAGTGACACTTAATGGCTTTATTATGCTCAATGCCAACACATCAGTTTAGTTTAGTTTTCACTTTGTCAAGCTAAACCAATAGCGATGGTGAAATATTGTGCGAGTGGTGAAGGGCTTGTGAAAGCAGGCTTGTAAAGCAGAGCCCCTAACAGGTTTTTTACATACAAAGTATTTTAGTTAATAGGTAAAGTCAATTTGGACTCTAGATGAAAACAAAATTCAGAAAATATATAGCTTGAAGGTTCTGTCATTGGCAAAGATTAAGACAACCAATATTTCAACTGTGGAACATATTTGCAAAAGACAAGTGTGATAGTAACTTGGATAAATCCTGAAAGACAACACAACCATCTTGACAAATCTTAGATCCAGTCAGTGTGAAGTGGACATGGTTTATGAAACCCCAGCAGGATAGTCAGCCTCAAAAATTACTCCATCAAACAAATGTTTGTAAATTTGAAATGTTATATTTTGAATGCACATTTTAACACATTGTTTTCCATTGTCTCCCCTTACCTTCCCCAACTTTGATACTTGCTGGTATTGCTACAGGATATGTTCCACAACCAGACTCCATTGAAGGGAGGGGTGGGGGCCATGCTGATGGCCAAGATGGATGGAAGCAAGGAGAGGGTCTAGGGAAGAATAATGAAGGAGTCTTGGAACCGCTCGCACTGGATGTCAAAACAGACAGAAAAGGTAGTGTGGTGATTTATTTAGGAAAAGCTTGGTTTTATAACTCTTGTTTGTTTGTGAGCAAAGTGAGCCTGAACAAAATCAGTGGTAAATGCATCATAAAACCCTGCATAGTGACATTGCACTGTTTTGAACAGTAAACAAATGTTGTGTACTCCACCAAAAATGTCAAAATTCCAAGTTCCCGATTGAGACCTAGCCAAATAGCATGCCAATTGTCAAATTACCCTGGGTTATTTCTTTGACTAACACACAATTATCAATAACCAGCCCTCTAGGAATTCCCATAGGAACTTTATCAAGAAAATCCCTTAGCCAATGGCTACTAACCACTACTGGCTGAAGTCAATCATGTCTCCCAGATGGGTTGACGGATTGGCGTTGTTTTATAGGGTCTATAGCTGATGGTTTACACCATGAAAGGGATTGTTTATACCCCCGAAATATTACACATGTTTACACAAACTTGCTGCTGGAAACAGTGCGCTGGTGTAAGTGTGCGTGTAGATTATGATGTGGCACTGCAGGGTATTAACATTCTGCACACTTACTTAACAGTTCAAAACCAGGAAGCTGTACGATTTTTGAGTGGTATGTTAAATAACATACACAGACACATATTCGGTTGATTGTTTTTCAAGGGGTAAGATTGATAATAATGGAAATGCAAACATGTCCTCTGCAAATCAACCTGACCATTTTAAGAATCTTAATCATTAAGCAGGCGTGATACTTCATGGAGGCAACGAATGGAGGCAACCCTGGTTGTTGCCTTGGTGCCCCTCAAAATGTTCCAATAGAAATTTACAGTTTCCTCATAGAAGTGCCCTTTACCAAGAAGAAAACGCCTTAGTGCTCTTAAAGTATAATACAAATTTGACCTTTGAAATGGAAGAGTAGAGTGCTTACCACAGCTTGTAGGGTCATTGAGGGGATGTCTGTATGGTTAAGTATAGAAGGTTGCTGTTCACAAAAGGGAAAGTTATTCAATTGGTCACTCATTGTTTTCATCTCCACTCAGGTCTTGTAGCGGGAGATGAGCAACGCCGCAAGAAGAACCAGGTCCCCAAGGCCATCTTCAAAGATTTATCAGGGAAGCATCCCGTCTCTGCACTCATGGAGATCTGCAACAAGCGGAAGTGGGCACCACCCTCTTTTGACCTGGTGCAAGACAAGGGACCAGCCCACAAGAAGAGCTTCATCTTTAAGGCAAGTCCCAGATCATGTGGTGGAGTAGTTGGGTTTATCATTATCATCATTAATTATTACTCTTGTACTAAACCAAATATTTCTCATAGGCAAACGTAATTAGCTTGGAAGACTGAGAAAGCTTGTAAAAGAGCGTAAGTAGGGGTTAAGTTTGACAGTAAGACCTTCTGACATTTTGAAGGTTATCAAACTTCCTTTGGAAGTGCGTAGTAGTCAAGAAAGGGGATGCTATCGCCATAAATTGATTGATGTTTGTTAATTGTTATTCCAGGTACGTATCAACAATGAGGAGTACCAACCCAGTGTGTCATGCCCCAACAAAAAACAAGCCAAGGCACAGGCCGCTGCAGCTGCTCTGCAGAAAATGGGACTCATTCCACCGGAGGGCACAACGATATGAAATAGATAAAGACCTTTTTAACATATACCTGTAAGGATTGATGGAAAAGGATCAAAACAGCATTCCTTGTTATGACTTTACTTCGTGGACAGACAACCATGGTTTTTCAAATCCAATATTACACAAAGTGGTGGCTTTAACAGTACAGAAACATAATATGAATTGTATATTGTTTTATACACCTTTAGGCAGAGGATAAAAGCTACAAGAGGGACAGAGAAAATACATTTCAAACTGGCTCAACACATTAGTTGCTAGCTTGCACAAAGTTTTGTCCATATTTGTGAGAACTCACCTGGTGCCTTGCATGGGTGAGCTATTGTAGCTGACTTTTTATCAAATAAGCCAGTCACTACCTTTGATAAATAAAGACAAAACTCTTTCAACAAAAATTAATTTTTTTGTTTGATATTCTACGGGGAGTGGAAATAGTTTTTATTTGCACAGAGTAATGTTTTTTTAAACACTATAACAGTCTTTCAAGAAGTTTCAATTTTTATTTTAATTGTGCGATAAAATCATGAGTCAAGACCCTCTTAAGCAAGTTTTTAAATAAGTTCAATTGTCTACTCAAATACAACCTATCAGGATGCAGTTCTGGCACAGGCCTCTCTTCAGAAAAAGACATTTACTTGTAAAAGTTTTCATGCAAAGCTCAGATTACTATCCCACCACTGTTTTATATATGTATGATAGATGATAAATACATTCATTTGAAAGAATCCTTTATTGGCGTGTGTCTTGTTTTTTTTTTTAATGTCCCATTTGTTATATAACGGAGAGGTTTTGCAAGGCTACGGATACAGATACGGATACGGACATGTCAACACTTTGTGTGTTCACGTGACGTTTGTTAAAAAACGGATACTGTATTGCTTTTACAGGTATCATTCATGATATAGACAGAAATATCTTAGTCATTTATAAGCACAAAATTTTTAGAAAATGCAGTGCAAACAGGGTCTCTGTTTTGCCATGCTTGCTGGAAACTTTCTTAACACCAGTTTAACGTGTGGGTCCAAAAATGAACAAAAATTCAATCAAATTCTCCAATGTAACCAGAACATTCTTACAAAACTTATGCCAACGTGTATCTATACTTTGGCTTAGGCCCGACATGTAACTCTCTGAGGGCGAAACAAAATCCGATGCGCATTCAACCTGAACGGATACGGTTATCGTATCTGTTTCTGTGTCCATATTCATATGCTTGCGAAACCTCTCTATTGTAGTTTAGATCAATTGAAGTGGCATCACTTTAGAAGTTGATTGTGTCACCAAAACTGTCTTTGATTGCAGAGAAAAAATTGAACTCTCCGATTCGCATAAATAGAATTCTACAATATACAACTGTACACACACTCTAGAATATTCGACAGCTTTCAGCATGAATTATATCCATAATAGTTCAAAAGCTAATTTCTGATTCAATTTTTTTAGGTATTCTATTCTTAATGACTTAAAATCTATTTTATAATTTTTTTTTTGAATGTTCCACTGAGAGGACGATGAAACTTGTAAAATAAATCATGCAGCAAAAAGCTACGAAGAACGTTTTTTCTAAAACTGGCAGTTGGAGATATTTTGTAAATACGAAAGGTATTGATGTTTTGCATACAGCCAAAAAACATGTACTTGCATAGCTCCATCAAAGCATTTTTAGTTTTTAAAAAGTGTCATGTTCACACATAACAGTTGTCACACATAACAGTCCAAACATTTTCCAGTGAAAAACTAGCACACGACTAACAATTACTTCACCTGACCACATCACATGCTAAATCTTGTGTGCCATCGTGGGAGTCAGATTCCTCGTATTAACTGTGCAGTGCACTTTTTAAGTGACTCCCATGCATTTAGACGCACACCAGGGCCCAAATTTCATAGCGCTGCTTAACGGTAAGCAAATTTTTGTGCTAACTGCAGCAGAAAAACTTGCTTAAGCATTAGCGTATTTCACTAGTTAGCAAGAAAATAAGGCGGCCACCTAGCACGCTCACAATGGATTTGCATTGTTACATCATTCATTTTTGTGCAGTAGGCACTGGAAGGTTAGCATGCCTTTTTGTATGCTTACGGTTAGCAGCGCTATGAAATAGAAAATCCTGCAGTAAGCACCGAATCGGCCGTTAAGCAGCTCTATGAAACTGGGCCCATATCTTTACATGCATTTTAACTCCCAAAATGGCAGACCATGTACAGCAAGAAGCCGCGTGTGATGTCAGTACGAGGGGTCTATGTAAAACATCCCCTGCATGGATCCCAGTGATGTTGAATATAACTTGCGATCTACTGTATTGTGAAGACCAAACACCAAACTGCTATTAGTGGCATAGGAGCCCAGCACAGCAGATCCTTTGTCACTTTGAAAGCAGTATATGCACACTGCGCCAGCCCCAGCATCAAACATCCTACAGTTGACAATGAAAATCTCCACTGACAATTTTCACAGCCACTGATACAATCCGGCTTCACAGTTTAATTCCTTCACAACACTCACACATCTGTCCTCTCCTCTCACAGCCCGAAAATTTGCCGTTTTCAAGTTTTCCAGGTTCTCTTCACTATTTGGAAATACCTGACTGAATACGAGTGTGGGTTCATGACTGCTGAAGTTTCCACCAAAGTCTCCGTTCTGAGATTCCCGTAGAAGCTGACATATGTTGTAGACATTGTGTGGAAGAAGTGGACCAGTCACTTCAAGACTGTAGGATTCCTTGAGTGTGTTTCCAACAGCCTGCTTCATCACACTCGGTCTCCACTAAAAACAAAATCAATTTAAAAACATATTGATTAAATTGTATGATCTGACCCAAATCTCAAAACCCTTCCCCAATTAAAACAACTGGCTTTGATTTTTAAAAATTGATTAAATACAGAATAAACATAATCAATGGTGCTTGACACGAGGCTATGCCTGCTAAACCTATCTAGAGATTTGAGAGCCGAGTTGGTGTATGCAAGAAGTCGAGGTGGACAGTTCCTAGCCAAAGTTCCTGGCAAGTAGGGTCTGATCAATTTGAAAGACTTTACAAAGCAAATTTCCCTTGGCTTTAAAATACAAATTATCAAAAATTTACATGGAGTATGCGTGTGCAAGTATTTATAACCAAAGATTTTCACACAAACTAAAATGTAATATGTAGAGGTACATGTACCTTATGGCTGTCCAGTGTTGACCCTTGGAATGCAACTGGAGCTAGTAGAGTGGGTGGAATTCCTGCTGTAGAACCAGTGGTAGCTACCGTTGTCTTTGTGTTCAGCAGAAAGTTGTACAGTGCCTGGGTTTCCGAAGACTGAATGAGAACTGTAGACTGGGGTCGATTGTCTACTTTCATTAAATTGTCACGTTGGCTGTTGACACTCATTAAGAAAAAAAATTGTACCTACGACTAAACAGTCTGGTAGTCTGGCTTTTTTATATTAAAGGTGTTGTTGCATGAATATTAACGATAATGAAAGGATACAAGTTAACTTTGCTTGGTTCCAACGTGGGGAAACTCTGCTTGTCAAGACCCATGCTTTGAAGCCAAGACGAAGCAGCACCGTCGTCTTGACTTAATTCCAACTCATCATCGTCTCCATCTTGCTCTTCATCATCTCCTCTAAGCAGATTATCTAAATCTGTTTCACTTCACAGGAAAATTATTACAATTTCAACATTTTTAAACACAATCATCCACTTTGACTTTGGGAGCCTCACTATAAAAAACATATTCCAAAGAAACGCAGACTGTAAAAGACAACTATGAGAGAACAAAAGGTACAGTGAGAAACCTACTTTCTGAACTGAACCAGCAGCCATTCCAAAATAGAAGGGATTCCTGCCTAACCCTGCTCTTCAAAATAAAAGCAAAATCTCATTGGCATTCCCAGTGACCAGTACCTAACACCAGCGACAATAACATCTGCCCCTACATCTACAAGCATTCTTTTTCTTTCTGCGTACAGTTAAAGACTGGAACCAGTTACCGGTAACCATCACTAGATTGAAAACGGAATTATCTCATATTGCACAATCACCCCTGTTTGACCCCCTTGCTTGTGCCTGGCGTTAATACTCAGTTGTGAGTCCTGCCAGTATTTGTGCAGAAGCAGAAGCAGAAGCTTTTAATATACCCCAATCTTGCTGTGTCAAGTTTTTCTCCTTCCACGCAAGAAGACTCTTTGACTGCATCTTTGTATTCATCCTCAATGTCCTCAACTGTAGATTTCTCTTGCTGGGCATCCATCTTCAGCAACGGCATACTGAATTCAATACCTGCAGTAAAATTATTATAATAAAAATAGTAATTTTGGGTTGAACAAAGAAAAATTGACTAGAGCAGGATTTGAACCTGCTAACTACGGATTAGCGTGCCGGTGCTCGACCAACTGAGCTATCTAGCCCTAATACTGTCGGTCTCCCTATTTTGTCAATATCTTTGTTCGGGGTGCCAGTCAGAAGCTATTCAACCTGTTACTTCTATATAGCCAGGGATCACACCCAAGCTTATGATACAACCTTGGAAGCGGCAGCAGAGGGATCACCTTAAGGTATATGACTTTTTATTTAAAATATCAAGTAATAAACCAAAAGGAAAACTGACTGGGATTTTCCCTTGTGGATTGTTACTTGACATTGAAAAGTAATTATTATCAAAGGGAAAGGGAAGAAAAATTATAAAAAGTATAAGAAAACTTAATTTACTGAATTTGGAATGGCAACTGTGGTTAATTTGCCTGCCATTTTAAACAGACAAGTTACTATTGTGTTATTAAAAAGGTGTCTCATAAGTGAACTTAATCACTGCAGCGTCCAAGCCTGAGGAAAGCTGTAGTTGAGGGTACTTGCTATGTGAACCAGAAACACTGGGGTTAACCCCTACTCTTCCACGTTATGTGTTCTCGGTTCTCTTACATGTACATATGTGCGCCACCAATCCTAGTTACACAGGACCTACTGCTTAATGTCCCATCCAAAGGCCAAAGCAATTATGGTAAAGTGCCAAGACCGGGAATCGAACCCATACTCTGCTGATCAGAAACACCAGAGCTTGAATCAGGTGCTCTTAACCGCTCAGCCACGACACGCCACAAATATGATAACCAAGTATCATTTTGATGAAATTGTTAAGGGAGGTACAGTAACTGTAAATCATCCTCCTATAGAATGAATGCGGACTTTCTCTAAACACTCACTTTCAAGTCTCGCGAATAAGCAAAACAAAAACAGTCATTTTGAAAGTGACCCTCCTGCTCCTTATTTACCTTCTTCTCTGAAAGCTTCTCTCAATCCTTTAGTGGTAGGAGTAAACAGAGCATGGAGATGCTTGATTCCACCTACCCCTGCTGCCCTGAAGAGTACTGTATACTGATGGGCGAACATGTAGAAGTAAGGGCAGTGACCAGACCTCAATAAATAGAACACTGACCGGAAACTCTCAGACCTTCATAAAACGGTAAATATACAAGTGTTACAAGAATTTCATGTAACTGTACAGTTCCAATATTGCACCTTTATCTGTGAAATAACCATGTATACTTCTGGGTGTGTTTTAGAGAGATTTGATCTTGCTTAAGCGTTACATATGCGTGGACCTGTGAACAAAAGAGGTGCACACAATGTAGGGACTTGAAACACTATGTGGACTTAGACATGTCCACACAGTGTTTTTTTATAGTGTTGTAGAGTGTGTTTTTTTTTTTAGTGCACAAAACAAAGGAATGTCCACAGAGTGTATGCGACACAGAGCTGTGTGAGGAAGTGCTGTAGAGAGAAATAAACTTGAGGAAGTTTGTGTGATGCTGTTGCACTGGCACAAGTTATATGTAATGACTCAATAATAAAGCGGGATACTTTTTCCATTGTTCTAGGAACCGGAAAGTACTTTCAGAGTCCAAGGGAGAAACTGAGGGGGGCTCGCACTCGACAAGCTTGCTTCTTGCAAATCCCCTCCACATCTTTGTTTAGTCTTTTCTACTTGTTTAGGTATTTAAAGAATGTACCTCTGCTTCTTATGTTTTGCAATGATGTGGAAAATAAAATGAATGAATGAAAAATGAATGAATGGACTGCTGTTTAGACTCACCAACTTGCCATCAGTACCTTCTGTATAGTTTCATCACTAGCTGCAAAAGAATTGCTGACAAAAACAGAATATAAATACATTACATTAATGGTTCTATAAAATGAACAAAATGAAAACAAATTATGAAGACTGGTTCTAAACTCTGTGACAGACTCAGACATTTTAACTCACCTGGTAGCTTTTGAACGCAGCACAATTCTCGGGAACAATTTCATCCATGGTAAATGCGGATGGCTCCACATCATGACAGACTGCTGAAGTCTAGCTTTCCATTGACTGTGTGCTTCACTGACATTCTGAAACCAAATCAGTAAAATCAACAAAACAACCATTTTTAACATCAAGGACTTTGTTGCACTATTGTTTGGACTCAGTTTTTATCATGGACACCCCATTAGTTTTATACACAAAGTTGAACCAAGGATGCTTTCTGTCTGTTATTCTACCCGGATTCCTATTGTTTAAGTCGTCAGTATCAACGTGTAGACACACACATGAAGACCCCAAAAGCGAAATTCTCACCCATTAAAAAAATACGAAATATAAACGCAGGTTTCACAAGAGGAGCGAGTGTGCCAACAAAGACTTCTATACCTCTGTTTTACTGTCCTGTTGGCCACTCCTATCTTCACATCTGACAAAGGAACAGAGTCCGTTAGCCTCTTCATTCGTCTTGAGAGGAGCGCTCCAACTGAAGGGGCAGGGTGAGGTAAATCGGACCCTGGATTTAATGCTCCAATCTAGTGGCAATAATTCAGATGTCTGAAAAGTAAAGGAGAATACGAAATAACAAAACATGATTCAAAAGTGAAAAACAGGAACTGGACAGATGCAGGCCTAATACTTCAGAGGCAACAGAGAGAATTTTCCTCCATGCCCTTTGCCATAACATGTACCATGGTTCCCCTTGAAATGCTCCGGTACAAACTGGAAAGATGCGAGCCTAATACTTCACAGAGGCAACGGAGACAATTTCCTCCATGGACAGGCCATTGCCTTGGTTCCCCTTGAAATGTTCCAGGACAAACTTAAATTTCCCTCAGAGAGGAGTCCTTCGCCTTACACCAACAAAGTTTCAGGCAAGCAGAGGCAATCCTCAACATGCCATCATTGTTGTTTTCCGTTGTTTTCCGTTACAAATGATAATGTGAAAGCTAAATAACTGATTGCATGAAAAATTAACTGAATTTACTGAACTATACTCAGTGGTCTGGTTCAATTTACGTTTTGATTTCATAGGTGAGTTTTTCATTAGAAGTCAGGGTACTCACACGTAGATTGGACGCAGTTTGTTCATCAGTGTTGGATTTCTCATTGAGCTTTTCTGTCTCTGCAGCAGAGCTGTTGGCTCTCAATGCTTGCTGGTACTCTGCAGTGTCTTGTTTAATGGCTTCCTCTGGGAAAACAAGCTGAACATACACAGCAAAAAACATTTAAGGACACCAAATTATAAGTATGGAATTTAACAGAATTTACACGTTTGAGATACACAAGATACATGTTTGTGCAAAACAAAACCAGGGAAATATTTCATTTTGATTAATAACCCTAAAAACATTACATCAAAGCAAAAGGCAGGTTTCGCTGAGCGAGTCAAATTAAACTGGCTATGCTTGCGATGTGGTTAGCCATACCACATTAGAGAACACACACTAAGGGTGTTTAGTTTGCCAGAGAACACTACAATTTTGATGGATTCCTGAAGTTTCCGATTAAAAACGTCCTGTTCGGAGTTAGTTTTGTGATGTTTGAATGAAATAATATCAAACCTTATCATTATCGGAGTCTAAAGCCTGAAATAAACTGACTCCTTCTGCACCAATCTCCTCCTCTCTTGAGTCCCCTCTCTTAAGGTCAGGCTCGTTTCCCTGCTCATTAACCATCTCTTCATCATTGCTTTTTTGTGAGACTCTGCGCCGTGCTGAAGGTGCCCCGTCCTGACCAAACGGGTTCCTCCTCTTTCCACGCCTGTTGTTGCTTTCTTCCTTATTGCTGGAGAATCTGTTCCTTGGTACTGTTTTGTTTTTAAGAGCCTGGAGGCTATCTACACTGCTGGCCCTTTGCTTCTTCAGACGTACTTTCATAATATCAGATGGTTTCTTCCAGGCAGGAGAGTCGGTAACATTGGTTTGGTCGGCCATAATGATAACAAAACTATAGAAACATGAAAAAATGCTCAATGTTAATGATAAGCAAGCCATCTAGTACTTTGTGGTCAAGATGTTAACATCACTACTGTAAACAAAAACACCTGTATAATCACCCAAAACCTGACAAAGTTTGGATCATGTATCATGGCATATTTTTAGATAGGCAAAAAAAGCTTACAAATACATTCTACCTTGTCAACTAAACAAATTCTGAGCCTGAGCATACAAGATTGTAATGGGTCATGTGACATGAAATTTACCTGGGTGCTTCTTGCGTACGATGCAACTGTCAAAATTATTGTGAGAATTATCTGATTTCCTTCAGTATTAAGGTTTGAGGGTTGAAAATAATACAGAGTACACATATAGCTTGATTTTACAAAGATTGTATTCAAGAAATACACTCTAGGCATGCATTTGTGATGGACAAAAATTATCTTGCAGTTACTATGGGACAATGCCACCATCTTCCAGTAAATTGCTAACTGAACCCTCATAAAAATTGTCAAAATTCTGAGCTAGTGAATTCAGAGAACAGTGAGTGTCACTCCCCATATTGAAACACGGAGATGTTGATTGTCAGAACACCGTCTGTGTCAGTATGAGTAAAAACAACAGTGGTACCCCCCCCCCCCCGGCCCAACTATAGTATGAGTATGAATTCACCCAATTATACTTTATAAAGGTGTGACCAGCCCAACTAAATGTGGGGTGATTTAATAGCTGGAAACTTGGAGGTGTAATCATAACACCTTAGACAGTGTTACTTACTAGTCTCTATCACCATGACTCAGCCACAAGTGTTGTTTTTTTAGTCAAGAGCAAATGCATCAGTACGTGCACTGTGCTGTGTTCATTCACTCACGAGTCACAGTCTACAGTGAGTCACTGTACATGATTGATAATTCAATTGGTCTACAACACAAAAATAATGGATGTCGTTTACAGCGTAGGTAAAGAACAGGCCTATTTCTAATGTGTTTTATCCTTTATACTATATTTCTGCATTGTTGTGTACGACGTGTGTTTGCACAATTTTAACTTATTTATAATTTTAGTACTCAGATCAGACATGTCAGAGTCAGAATGTCAGAGTTAGACGTTTTGTTTAAGAAATAGAAGAAGTTTCCCAATTAAAAGAAGAATTATATCATTTGTAGCAGCTAAGTTCTGAAAAGATAACACATACTAGCTTAGTTTTGATATCTCTAAACGTACAACTTCAATGAAATGTGAAACTTTACCTGATATTTTGTGTGAAGTTTTGCTCTTTCCCCAGTCAAATATCGCGGCTGTCTGATGTCTGGTATCCAGACTCTGTTGCAATTGCACTCGTACACAAAGCTAGTAAACAACAGCACATGCAAAATCTGTGGGAAAAAAACAATTCCCAATCGGGGAATTTTTTAATAATTGTTTTAAAACTAATTGTTGATTTTACGTGTTACGAAGGGACCAGGGTAATTAGATGGGGTATTATTTAAAAAATAAGTTAAAATATACATATATTAGAGTGCATATTGTGTTGGAGTGATGTGTATTTAAATAAAACAAAAAAGATCGCTTCTCGGCACCGACTAATTACCCATTTTAGGAGTGGATGAATCCTTCTTGTCACGCGGTAGGTTGAAACCAATCAAGTTGCTGAATTTCCATGAGTACTTTTCAGCGCAGATTTTGGAATCTCGTCCGGTAGTTTTTGGTTGCTTGTCTGTCCTTTCTCTATGCTTGGAACATATAAAGTAAGTTTTGTTTTGTTTAATTAACTGAAACTAATACTTTTTAATTGTTAATCTATGTCCACTATACAAATGCTTAGTTATAACACAATTTAATGATATTGGGTGAATCAAACGGTACGCGCAAAGTTTGTCAGTGTTTGTTTGTTTGTTTGTTTGTTTGGTTTATTTCCATTTGCACAACTTGAAAATACAAAATAACAGCAGTATTGTAATAATAGTATTAGTATTGCAAAATTCAATAATTAAATGGGGGTAACATCCAGAGGAGGTATAACCCTCCTTTAGTGGAGCACTCAGGCTGCTATTGAATTGGTTCAAAAATATACTAATTGCATGCAGAAATGCATAATAATAAAACTAAAAGAAGCTAATATACTTTCCCGAGGTCAACTAAATATTAATAAAGAACTAAAATATGATAATGACAAAAAAAAATACAATATTAATGCCACTGCTGATTTTGAACTAGAATGACTAGTTAAAAGAAATTTTATACTTGTCCAAATAAAACTCTTTAAGATGGGTAAGGAAAAGCTTCCTACTCAATCCTAGATATAGATTATAGGCCTACCGGGACATTTATTTCTAAGGCAAACAGGAAGGGAGTTAACAATTTTTAGGTGGAAGTCTATGATAATTGGAAGAAACCACATCCACTCTACAAATATCAGGGAGACGGATAAGATTATCTTGTAGCAAAAGGATTAACTTCCCGATTTAAAGGAAAATACGAAGATGGGAACATTACAGAATTGGTAAGAAAAGAACTTGTAAAATGTACTTTTTGATCACAGATTTACATAAAACTTACACGGTCTAGTGATGATGATAATAGAAAACATCCCTTAAAATATTTCTGTCTGAAATGCCATATTTGATGAGAATTGAATAAACTAACTTTCCGATTTGAGTTTATCGCTCAGTGAGCGTTTTATTCATTTGTTGAATCTATATGATTTCATGCAAATGTGTATTCGGTTTTTCACTATTTTCTTGTGACCCAGATGGCCGATCGATCTCAAACTTCAACATGTTTGTCAGTTTATGTATATGGTGGATTACATAAAGTGCTTTACACTGCCAGCAACTGTTTTGTTAGCAAAACCAATTCTGTAATGTTCCTTTCACAGAATCAGACAGATTATTGTAAAAATCTAATATATGGCATGGACAGTTGATCTATCCGCACGATATCCATATTGATTAGCAGAAAGTAACTCCTTGGAATTAAGGAAAAACATTATACGACTGTGCATAAGTCAAAAGGGTATATCTTTAATTTATCAGACTTTATGCTTCTTCTTTTTCACACACGACTCAGTCAATGTAAATTCTGTTAACGAAAACGAAAGTTACTTCGGCGGGTCCGCGGCGAAATTTTCCAAAATCTTTCCTGAAGAAATTAATAGTACGATAGCCTAACATTACCCAAACCTATGCATTTCTTAAAACCACCAACCACACTCTCTGCAATTTAAATAAGCAAATTTGTTTGCAAAATGAGCAAACAACTGCGCCACCACAATTGCTAGTTCGCTCGGCCCCAGCGGCCTATCCGGGACCGCTGGGATGGGCTAATTAGCTTGCACAGATTCTTGTTCAGGAAGTACGTCATGCGTGCAGTGCTTGCAGTTTGAGTGTGATGCATGATGGGACTGAGCATTAACCAATGAGCGTGCTTGAATACGTTTGCCCATCCCAGCGCCTTTGGTTTTAAGGCAAGGCGCTGGGGACGAGCGAAAATTGCTAGCTTTTAAATGAGGGCGCTGTTGCTTAAAAGCTGACCGAACTTCTTTTCTTGTCTTTTTACCCTTTAACAAAAACACCCCGAAAATGTGCTTGTCCCAAACCGACTCGCTGCCAGTTTCCATGTGGCATTCCTCCCATTCCCAAGCCAAAGTACCAACTTTAAAGCCTAAATTTATCAAATATCCTCAAAAGTTGAATCACAGAGCCCCCATTGTTACAATTACAAAATCTATTAATTGCATGACCCCCAAAACGTTATTATTCAAAATGTTTTGAGGGGCTACAAATTATGATAATCAGCTAGACGCATGATTTTTGGCCTATTTAGTGTGGTGCATGCACCCATTGATCTACATTATACTGTAGATCAATGGGTGCACCTCTCATTGGCTGAGAGTTGTGCCGACGCGTGCATGCGCGTATGTTTCCATAGTTTGACATCAGCGATGGCAGCAAACGTTACGCACATGACGTAATTTGAGTAGGTCAAAAGAGGCTGTCCATTGGCCAATGCTGTGCACCGCACAAACAAATCTGTGTGTTTTCATTGTTTCATCATCGGTTTACCTCTAAGATTGCGGTTTGGTTACGTCAATGCATTATTACGTCACACAGACTTTTTGATCACACACCAATGAGAGGGCGTTAGTTACCGTACATTCAGTACACATCCTATATCAACGAATGACAATAGAAAAACGTTGTCATTTTGTGTAATGCAAAATTTCCTCGTAGTGCAAACTTTTGAGCGTTGAGTTTTATCTCTCAAAATTATGCGATTCAAGGCAAAAAAACAACCCACTGTAAGACCTGATGTGGAAGAGTTGGAAGAAGGCCCCATTAAACCATCTTGTGGTTTCTTTCGACTGTGGAAAACGCTCTTCTGGAAGCACAGGCCACGTGTTGACCCGGCCGTAACACCTACGGTTATTGAGAGTCTGGTGGCCCGTCGACTGCCCAAGGAGCGTGTGAGTATACCAACTGGCATTGGCGAGTCTGGAGAGGGGGACTACTTGTCATTAACCACCATAAGAGACTCTTGGTGGTGGATAAGATCATTGACAAGACCAATGTTACAGTTGAGGAGGAAGTGGATCTGCTGCTGGATAGACCAAGCACTCCAGATCTGTGCCTGAGTGGGAGAGCCATCAATCCCCGCTCAGTGGATAAGATGACGTTGTTCAAACCAGACAGTGAGCTGTCAGCCAAGGAGATCTCACAGATGCTAGATGTAGAAAGCCAGCTCAAGGGCCTACTCAGCGACGTGAAAGGACTCTCCCGGCGAATGGACAACGTTATCTCTGATGGACGTCAAAACAAGACCAAGACAAGACCTGCTGCCCCTGCACAATCCGAGTTCACAATTTACGGTCCGCCCATGGATCGTCCCTTCGGGAGGAGGACGACGACGACTCCTCCGTGGACTTGAGTTACCACTGCAGAGACAGCGACTCCGATGCTGTATCCTGGGGATCATCTTTCTCATCGCCGGAACCCTGCGGGAACTTCAAAATGATCGGGCGAGGCGCCCATCGTGCCGAAGTGTTTGCGTGTGTGGGATTGACTTAACCATTAAATAGTATCGGATGTCACGACTGGACAATGATTTTGTCTTCTCTTATGGTCAGTTCTTACGTCATCAGTGGACCAAGGTTCGACCCAAGCCAATGATTTGGTGATTCTGGTCGAGCCCCATTTTCTCCACAAGGGAGCCCAGCTTGCTTTCAAGTTTGACGGCAAACCAAGAACTGACCATTTGGAGAAAACAAAATCTGTTTATCTAGCTCTGACCTCAGCAATCGTGCTCTGTAGCAAGCCTCGACGATGTGACCATCCAATAGCCGTCGAACATGCTTTACATGACCTTATTGTAACATCTATAAGTGTTGAGGTTTTCAGAACTGGATCTGTCTTTTAAAATTGTAAAAAATATGAGTTGAAATAATTTTTCCTTTTCTGACCAAGCGTGAGTATTTTGTAGAGAGGTGGGTTCGGTTCTTCCAGTGCTTATTGCCACTTTGTCATAAACTGCATTCAACATCTGCATAATTAGGGAGACTTGATTTCTTTTCAAAACCTCTCTGTTTCTTTTGTTTTAAAAACGGATCAATAAAAACAAATTAACAGTGGTGTTTAAACTCTTCGCTTTGTGTGGGTTTCTTCAGTAAACGGGTTTTTAAGAGATACTTTCTTAAATTATTCATCACAACAATTAACTTTAAAGAGTTTATAATCCAGCCAACTTCCCTTTTCAAAACTTAAATGTCCGATGCTGAATTTCATAGACCAGCTTAAGCTGAAAAGTAGCTAAGCGTCATAGAGTTTATTTTATAACTCTATGCTAAGCACAAAAACAACAACAAAGAAAACAATTAAACCACACATAATAAGGTTACCAGCCAATCAATCGCTATGTCACAATTATGTGACCGGTATCCTGCGTATTTTTACCTTTAGAATAAGAGGTTAATAAGAGACGCAGATCATATAAAAGTAAGGCGAAGCGAAATAGTGGTAGACAAATTGGCCTCTGGTTCAAAATAACGAAACCCTTTTCACTTATAGAAATAAGAATTATACCACTTGCACGAGACAATATTTACAATACCCTTCTACTCACAACAAACCAGTTTAATGTTTGGGGTTGCGATAGTTGAAAATGGGTATGAATACATGTTTGATAAACGATGGTTGTTTTTACAGTAAATTAATGCTCCATGGTTCAGTTATTTTCATCGGATCGTCGGAGACGTAGCCCGCCCTCTGTAATTCGTAGTTTATGAGATCGAAATTAGATCGTTTTGGGACGATCGCCCCCCCCCAATCGGTTTGGATGTGGTGGGCACTAACGAGGTGGATTTAGACAATTGCGGCATGGAAGTTTAAATATTCTTTGTTACAATCTTCTATTAGGCCAAGTAAAAAAAGTAAAATGTTTATCGTCCGGCCTTTTTCAAAAAGAGGAGGGGAGGCAGGGCGTTACTATTTACTATTTTCAAATGTTTTGCTATTTTATCCAAAATGGCCTGCATGCTAAATTTGGCTGGCAAAGGTATATTTATTTACAGATTTTGTGCTATTTGAGCATACTGATGCAATGTAGGACAAAACAAATGATTTGTATCATTTTAGTCCACTTGCTAAGCATTAAGCAAGTTGCTAAGCAAGTTTCAAAATTCAGAAACAGTGAAATGTATATGTGTCCAATATTATTTATATCTCGCGAACATCATGATTGAGGTAGAAGAGTCTAGACGCCGGCCGGACTCATACACTGATCTGTGGCTCATACCAAATTTTCTTCGGTGAAGAAAACTTTATAAGAAAATGTAAAGACAAATTCTTAGGCAGAAATAGACCAAGAAATTTCGTGTTTTTTTTTGTTTTTATTTTTTCCTTTTTTTTATTTTTATTCCCTCCCCCCCCCCACCTTTCACCTTTTTTTTATAAAAAAGTAAATAGTAAAT
The DNA here is from genome assembly GCA_032158295.1 of Pycnopodia helianthoides. NCBI lineage: Eukaryota > Metazoa > Echinodermata > Asteroidea > Forcipulatida > Asteriidae > Pycnopodia > Pycnopodia helianthoides. The sequence goes on along the minus strand of CM063252.1, from coordinate 20,117,704 downwards.
AAAAAAAGGAGACGAGGCCAAAAAGGAGGCGGGCGGGGACGAGAAACATGTTGCTTTTGTTACTTAGCCCTAATTACTATTCTAACTTTTTAAAACTCTTCTTACACAGATTACAGGTTATTCAAACGTCAAATTGAAAAGTAAACCTCAATGTTTGAAGGACAAGGCCAAATTCGTTTTGCCACAAAAACTTCCCGAAAGTTTTGAATTGTATGGGTACATTCAGAAAGTGCAACAATGTCACTAGCTGGAAAATATAGGAGAAGAATTAACGACGATTCTTCGGCTGAACAGATTAGTGTAAAAAATAAAATGGACAATGAAGCATTTTAGTTTAAATGTTTCTGACCAAAAGTCAATCAGGAATTTTAATGGCCTTTAAATTTTACAAAAATAACACTTCAACTTTCTATAATATACGCATGTTAAAAGCAAGTTACATAATGGATAAGCAGTAAAACGGGTAGTTAAAAAAAGATGTCTACTAATATACAGGTTGTTTAATATACTTGTAAACTCTCTGAGTTTAGCGGTCTGCCCTTTTGAAAAAAAGAAGGAGGGGGCCCTTTTCCCCCCTTTTTTTCTTCAAAAAATGGCTCCCCATACACAGTTTTCAAGACAACCGGCCGGGCTATTTTTCAAGATGGTTGCCAGCTTTTTTCTGTTTGTTTTTTTGGTGTGCTAAAGTCTAAAAATATATTCTCAACATTTTAAAATATGTTTTTTCCGTCAGAGATCGTTCAAATTTACCCTTTAAAAAAAATAAAAAAATAGATAAAAAATTTAAAAACGGAGGCGGCCTCTTAAAGGCAGTGGACACTATTGGTAATTACTCAAAATAATTATTAGCATACAACATTACTTGGTAACGAGTAATGGGGAGAGGTTGACAGTATAAAACATTGTGAGAAACGGCTCGCTCTGAAGTGACATAGTTTTCGAGAAAGAAGTAATTTTCCACGCATTTGATTTCGAAACCTCAGAATTAGAATTTGAGGTCTCGAAATCAACCATCTGAAAGCACACAACTTCGTGTGACAAGGGTGTTTTTTCTTTCATAGTTATCTCGCAACTTCGACGACCAATTGAGCTCAAGTTTTTACAGGTTTGTTATTTTATCCATATTGTGAGATACACCAAGTGAAAAGACTGGTCTTTGACAATTACCAATAGTGTCGAGTGTCTTTAAAAGAAAGTTGGCGATTTAACTTGGTTTTGTTCCTTCTATTTAAAGGTAGGGTGGATTAAGACACTATTAAATGATTTTAAATCACATATTTTAAATGAACCTGCAAATGCAATTTGTTTAAGTGTCAACTGATTGGGTTAAACAAAACCGAAACAAGAACTTATGAATAGCTTTTAGGTAGGAACTTATTTTCAATAATTCAATCCTATGGGAGAATTTGTTTGTTATATTTTTTTTCAAGTAATCAATTTTTGGCTCATGTACAAGTTTCTCTTATTTATGAATTGGAAAGCCACAAAACAGTTGGACATTCTTATGCAAATATCTTTTTATTTTATAAGTTTATTATGCTCTTGTTTAAATGCTTATGAAGAAAAATCTGAACATTGCTAATACTATTATTTGTTTTGCTATCATGCTAATATCATAACAAAAATCTAAATTGATAATGTCATGTTGCTATTGTTCAACATAAAACTTCTCAATTTTTATGGAGATGAAGTGTTAACAGATCCAACAATTTGAAAGTATATATTTTTTATTTGAGTTTTAAAGAGTAAAATCTGTTATTATTGTATTTTTCTTAGATGATGTTTATTGTATACAACTTAAAACAAAACATCTTTTACTCAGCACAAATTTCTTTACTCTTAATACCTCCATAATTCCAAACCTCTACAACTTTGTTTCCTTTCTTTACAGAGAGGAGGGATGTCTGTCTGGTGCTAAATCTTGTCTATACGCGCTCTCTCTTCCCTGTGTCTCTCACAGGTAAGTAATTTCTTTTTCATCTGATTGTTCAGTATCATCAATGAATCCTGGATTTGAAACCCCAAATGTATCTTCATTTTCCCCGCTGCTGATGCTTTCATTATCATCATTACTACTCTCGGTCTGTGTCTCATCTACCGACCACTCTTGACGAGGGACAAAATAAACTGGATTTATAATCCCAGATTCCTCACATTCTCATCTTTGTCAGAGACAGATTGGGATGAAATTTTAAGCAGGCACACTTACTTTTGAGTTCATCATTTTGTTCGATTGATGGACAAGTATCATAATCATTGCCAAAGTGAGGGGCCATAATGCTGGTATCAATACTATTTCCATTGCCGTGATCTGTTTTGTATTCGATTTCGATAACATCTTTGTTTTGGTCGATATTATACTCCAAACATGATCCAATATTTGAAATAGCAATAGAAGAGTCATATTCTGTATACACTTGGACTTCGCTTTCGTTCCCAATGTTATAATCCTTGACATCATTGCATTTATCTAACTGTCTTTTCATTACATCGTCATCACGAGTGGAATTTCTTTGGTTTTGACTCCTCTCACGATACTTTCACTCTCCACTCCCTCTGTCTCTTGGTTTAGGATAGTCCCACCCATGCCCTCGATTTCATAGTTCTCATTTTCTAACTCGCATTTTTCCCTCATAAAAAATATGGGATTAACCCTTCCTCCATCGTCAACATGAAATTGATTAAGACCAAAATCGAACCCCTCCACGTTCCCCCCTTCTGCTTCGATAGCGCGTTGTTGTCGTTTCTTCTTCACTTGGTGGAGGAAGTAGATGACCATTACTAGCAATGCACCTGTCACCATCACGGAACCGGCAGAATAAAAGGAATAATCGTAGCTTCCAAGTGCATCGAAAAACCAACCTATAAAAGCATAACAAATATTTAAAATTAAATAACTTATAGTGGAAATAATGGGGGGGGGGGTGCATAAATAAGAACAAAACTGATGACTTCAAGTAAACGCCAAAATACTATAGTTACACTGCATAGAATTTAAAAACAAAATGAAAATAGAATTAGTCCTGGTTTAGTGTTATTCAATTTCTCTGTCTTAAAAATGTGTACACACCTGCTAATGCACCACCAGTGATTTCACCAACACCCCAAGCAAATAGAAGCAGCGCTGTCACTGTAGTAATTTGCGAAGGTTTTGTTGCAACGATTCGAGGAAGCAGCATAATGGTCACAGAAGCGGCACCGCTGGAAAGCCCATGAATCACGGCCACAAACGCCAAAATGTCGAAAACCGTCAAGAGTGGAGTGACGAATGTTGCTGCAGCACATAATGTCAGGGATATAAAGTAGCCGATTTCAGGCTGTAGAAATCCCTTATCCACGATCCAGCCGATGTTAATTCTACCTATGGAACTACCACCGCCCATAAGGGTCAACAGCAAGGCAGACTGGGTTGACTTGATACCGACAGACTCGGCACGAGATACAAGGTGATAGGTAGTTGATGCCCACCCGAAGCCGTGCGCCAGAGCCACAAAGAGCATGATGACAAAACTGGGGTTGCGGAGAAGTTTTGTAGACTTTGTCATGAAATGAGCTACTTTCTGGGACTTTTCTTTTACGAGGTTGAAAAAGAATGCAGAGAAAGGTAATGGACGGATATCAGAGTCTTCTCGCTCTCGGATCTGATCATCGTTTGGATTTTCGATGGCTGTAAGGATGAATGGGTTCCAATAATTGTTCTCATAAATGGGAAAATCTCCTTCTGAAGATTCAGACTCCATGCTTTCAGTTCTGCTAGTATCTTCAGTGTCATCCCTCGTTGTCATAGAAACGAGACCCGAGTCAGCCTCAAATATTGACCCATCAGCAAGACTTGTACTCGGTCTATGTGGGTAAAGTGTGAAATTGTCCCGTCCAAAAACTGATGGATTACAAAATGAAACTCCCCCTTCAAGTGTCTTTGCTTGCTCGAAATCCGTGGCAGTGCCTTCATCATTTGGAGCTTCCACTTTGTTTTGTACATCTTCAAGTTTTTTCTCAGACTGACGCGTCTTTTTAGGTGTTGCTTTTTGCTTTTTTGATTTAAGTGGCCGAAAGAGGGCGCCTGCAGGAATTGCATGAAGTGAGATTGCTGCTACAATCATGAGGGATCCCCTCCATCCATACTGATCGATGAGATAGGTGTAAAGTGGTGGGAATACTAACTGGCCGATGCTGACTCCAGCTGATGCTATGCCAAATGCCACGGTCAAACGCTTGTTGAAATACTGTCCCAGAGCTACAAAGGTCGCGTTGATGCACAAGCTCATTCCAAGTGCTGTTCAGAATCGAATCAAAGAGGGTCATCATTACATATAGTTTAAGCCAAGTGTGAGCAAAGTTGGTCCTAACCCTACTTTTAAAATTCCCACTGTGAAATTTTCATCACATGTACAAGTAGTAAAAATCGGAAATTATATTGTTATGTTGGAGTTAAAACACGGTGTATGTAAAAAATTACAGCAAGATTATAAATATCGTTGTCTTTGTAAGACGTGGATCCACATGATTTCTTTTACAAGAGACCCTTAATTCAAATGCACTCACCCGTGAAAAATCCCAGAGTGATGATGAGGAAAAGGATATCAGTCGATTGGGAAGATATCAGCATCCCGAGTGATGCCACAAAGCCACCAAGCATCGCTGCCGAACGAGCACCATACCTCGTACACACCGACCCGGCTAAAGGACCTTGATTGAAAGAAAGAAGTGAACGTTTGACCTCATTTTCATTTAATTCTTGAATTGTTTGTTGTGGTGTTTGTTTGTTTGTTTGTGTTTTAATCGAGTATCCCCTGTCTTTTGCCTCACTGAGATATCCACCTCAAATGTCCCCCATCTCACCGATGAAAATTACCACGTTCAACTACTGATTTATATAAAGTAAACAGTTCTGACGATTGATTAACTTTTGTTTGCCTAAAAATAAGAATAACCTCACATAAATTATATATAAAACAAATAAATGCTTGCTTATAAGGAGTTTTGGAAGGCTCTTTGGCACTAAGCATGACACTTTAAAAAAATTCTACAAACTATTCTTCAGAATGCTCTAAAAGTGATTGAATAAAACAAATATTGAATAGAGACAAGTATTGACTGAAAACAAGTCTAGTATTTATTTGCTTTAAAAATACTTACTCAAAACACCGAGCATGAACGAACAAACAGAGATGACGAGACTTGTTTCTGCAGCACTGCCATCGAAATACTCCATCCAAACATACACATACACTGACACCGAAGCAATGAATCCAAGCACCGTGAATTGCAAAATAAATCCGCCCAGAAGGACCATCCAAGCCCAGCCCGAGTCCTGTGTCTTTGGGTTAGTCTTCGGGCCCGCAGACTTGGGATTTTCCTTCTTTTTATCTGTTTCAATTTTATCGGCCATTTTCTTTTCATCCTTTGTTTCTGATTCGCATGTACAATTTACTGTTTGTTTCATTGTCTTGTCTTCTTTTGAAAAGTAATACTACTTGTTTGGTATAAAGGCAGCAAGCAAACTAAATCTGTATGTTCATTGTTCGAGTCAGGTGTTCATTGTTTGAGCCAGAAGTGTATATTGCCAATATTTTGTAGGCCTGGGAAGCTTTGTATTGATAAGTTCAACGTCAAAACAAGTGAGCCAGAATTTTCTGGTTCCAATTAAGTATTTTATATTTAGTAATTTTGTTTTGATAACAACTGCAGTAGCTTGACCAACCATAGTTCGAGTTTGATGGGTTTATATTGTTGAAAAGGCTCGTTAAATGTATTTGGGTCTGTGGCGTAATGTTTATGTCATTACCAGACTACAATTTGCACCTTGCCCTTCTATAAATTCACAATAAACAGATCTCTTGTTAAAACCAGTTTGAACTGGTCCATCAGCCATGAGATCCTCCTCCATAAACCTGATGGATATTACTGTTTCGAAACTACCCCCATGTCATCAGCCGGCCAAGACGCTTATCTGACTAAACTCGAGTGGCATTATGACGGGTTAACAAAAGGTTGATTGTGCCATTACTCTTGGTGGACTTTGCAACGACAATATTGAAACATCTGCTGTGAAAGTTAACATTGTGTCGATACTAATCTATGTATGACTAAATGCTCGCGTTATTAAGCAGGCAACCCCCCTCTCAGTATTTGATTTACATGAGGCCCTAGATATTAAAACTAATTCCATCAACAAAGAGAAATGCGTTTCGTATAGTAGATTGTTTATTTCATATTTATAAGCTTATAACAAATGAGCTATAAGTGGAATATAGAAGTCCTTAAAAACACTCTTTTGTAAATATATTTATTTCTACGATGCATTTATTAACTAACACATTTACTTTTCTTCAGGCGCATTGATCATGTTTATAACATTCAAGATGGCCATGAGACACTTCGGCGTTGAAATTGTCAACTATACATAATGACGTCAGGCAATGACCTGCACAATATTTCAAAATAAAGTAAGTTAGCTTTTCTTTTATATTAAACAAACAACCCACCATACAATATTCACTATGCAGTTAATCGAAACTAAAAATAGATATATGTTATGTATTTATAATTCGATATTAAAGGCAGTGGATACTTTTGGTAATTAATCAAGAAATACATTACCGTGATAAAACACTTACTTGGTAAGCAGCACCTGAGAGATGCTGATAGTATAAAACGACTCCCTCTGAAGTAATGTAGTTTTTGAGAAAGAGGTAATTTCTCACTAAAATATTTGAATCTTAGAAAGGCTTTAGGCATGAAGCCTTTCTCAAGCATTTGAAAGCACACAATTCGATGCAACAAGGGTGTTTTTTCTTTCATTATTTCCTTGCAACTTTGATGACCAATTGAGCAAAAATTTTCACAGTTTTGTTATTTTATGCATATGTTGGTTTGCACCAAGTGAGGGTATTTGTCTTTGACAATTACCAAAGTAAATCCTGCCTTTAAGGATCGTAAAATGTAAAATAATAAGAGCTGAAACAATAGGCTTGTTATTGAGGATTGAAAGAAAACGTCCAATGCTACCATTTTATGATAAACATACATTGACATGTTCGCGCTTATCGCAGGTCTCGAACTAAAGCTCGCAAGTGAAATTGGTTTAATTCTTTGTTCACTTTATTATCCCTGCCATCTACTAGTAACTTATCCTAATCTAAATGTTTGCCTTAAATTGCGTGCCATTCTTTTGGAGAATCCGGAGAGTACATGAGGTTGTCAACGCCTGAATCCTCAATTAGTTCAGAAACTGATTTTGTTGAGGATTGTGACAGATCTTTTCCATAATAACGTAAGTCTTGAGAGCAATTAGACTCTTGTGAAATATTGGTACACAGTGTGTCGTCACTATCATTTTCAATTTCAAGTTTAGGGTCACTAGGAGTTGAGTTTGTGGTATTATCACTTATCTGTTCATTGTTCTCATCGTGACAATTCTGTCGTCAGCACAATCATATTCTGAACACATTTCGACTGTCACCTTTTGAACACACATGGTTTTATTGGTACCGTCGAGTTCTTCAGAGTCATTGTAACTGTGTTTAGAACAAACTATTTCAACTTCTATCACTTCTTCCTCAGGGATTATATTGCCATGGTAACTTTTCATATATTTACATTTATTATCCTCACTCATATTTTCACGTTCAGACAAAACTCTGCTACTTATTTCATTTTCATACTCTAAATTTCCAAAATCCAAACGCTCCGTTGTGAAGAATATCGGATTAACAGCACCTCCTTCCTCGAAACTTGCTTTGGTTTGTTCGGCATCGAACTTGTTGAACCCAGCTTCCACAAAGTCAACTTTGTCATCTGATGCTGGTGAGTGACGCCTTTCTTCAGTCGCTCTTTGTAGGAAGTAAGCAACAAGTGTCACAATGCTGCGATGGCCATCGTAGATCCCGCGGCATAAAATGAGTAGTCGTAACTTCCGAGCGAGTCATAAAAATACCCTATGTAAAAATAAAAGTGAATTGCGTTTGAAAAAAAGGAAAGATAACAAGTGTCCGTTTTTTAAATTAGTACCGGTACGAAGGAAAACAGCAAATTAAATGACAGATTTTCACCCCCGTCAGTTAGATAGAGATAACTACTTTTGTTGTGATATCGTGTGAGCGATCAGAATTGTAACCAATCAAATTTGCACCGGGGATAAACTTTGGAGTGCCTGAGAATTTTTGTTTCACATAACTCGGGGAAAGACTGAGCCTTACACAGTGCTTTAACATATCGGTGAACACCGATGGGCAACACCAAATATATAATTTTAACTAAAGTTTTGAAATCATAAATTACTTGTCGTCTTTATAATTATAGTTCACAAAAAGTCATACAAGGAATGCTGCCGTTTGTTAAAGTTTTAACAGGCCTGAAAAAAAATATCTCTCAAAATCAGCTTATTTACCAAATCAGAATGATGCACAAACCTGCCATAAATCCACCAGTTATTTCGCCAATACCCCAAGCAAGTAGCACCAATGCCATAGATGCAGTGGTTTCCTCTGGTTTCGCGTATATTCGAGGGAGCAGCATGAGTACCACCATCGCTGCACCACCAGACATCCCTTGAATTACATACATCACTGCTAACAGCCAGTATGCTACAACAATCGGTATAACATAAGTTGCTAAAGAGCAGATGAGTAAAGCCAAGCAGTAACTAAATTCATCCCGAAGGAAATTCTTGTTCATGATCCAGCCGATGTTGATTCTGCCAATTAAGCTGCCAACTCCGACGAATGTTAGAAGCAATGCAGACGCATCGGTTCCAATCCCAACAGACTCGGCTCTTGCAACCGTGTGATATGTAGTGGAAGCCCATCCATAACCATGCAATGCAGAAGCCATCATTCCTATTACAAACATGCGATTGCAAAGAAGGCTTGAAAAACAGAAGTATTTGTTTATGAATGTCAGCGTTTTCCTGAGATGTATTCTTATTCGAATGCAAAGAGGCACAGATTTGGGTATTTGGGTGAAGGATTCCTGCGCAGCGCTCTCAAATCGCTCCTCAGTAGAGTGTTCTAGTTTTGTTATGATAAAGGTGTTCCAGTATCCACTCTCCATAGCAGAAAATCCTACTTCTAAACTAGAGACCAACGAGTGTGAGTCGTTCTTGTTATCACCCTGGACATCACTCGTTGTCTTGGAAACGTCGTCCGTGTCTTCCTTAAACATTGGTCCATGTGCAAGAGGTGTTTCGTGAGAGGAAAGACCGAAATTATTGCTACCGGATTTGCTATCTGAATGTTCATCAGTTCCTACCTCATCCTTCCCTTCGTTGTTGTTTAAGTGTCCGAAGTTGGTCACTTCAAGTTTGGTATCGTCGGATTTGCTTGATAGTCTTTTGTTCTTAGACGATCCTTTGACTTTTCTGGTCTTCAGTGGCCGGATGAGGGCGCCAGCAGCAACCGAGTGAAACGTCATAGCGGCTACAATCATCATGGACCCTCTCCAACCGTATTGGTCAATGAGGTAGTTATAGAGAGGTGGAAACACCAGTTGCCCAATGCCTACACCAGTTGCTGCCAAGCCAAACGCTAATTTTAACCGTTTATTGAAGTACATTCCAACTGAGACGAAAACTGGGTTGAGGGACAGGCTTATTCCAAATCCTGTTGTGGCCAAAACAAAATTTATTTTGTGAAATAAAAGTGCATGGGCTGTACTTTGGCACGGGAAATGCTAATCTTATTCAACATGTTAACAAAAATGTATATCCGTGTGTGCAGGAGTGTTGACCTTTGGGTTAAGTAGGTCACTCAAAAGTAACTTTTAAAAATAGCACCAGTAAAGACAAAATGAATTTATAATAAACTTTTCTCGATATAAGATTGTTAGGCATAAATATACACCATTTTTTTGTTTGCAATGAAAGCGTAGACAGAGAAACAATACAGCTGAATTCACCCCTACACCGTGCACAGTTTGAATGAAAGATGTAATTTGCATCGAGGGGATTGATTTATCAGTTTGTTTTCCATAACATTATGAAGAACTACGTGCAAGTAATCATCACTCACCGGTAAAAATACCAAGACTAAAGATGAGGAATAGGATGTCCGTAGCTTGTGAGGAAATGAGCATTCCGGTTGTTGTAAGAACGCCGCCCATCATTGCCGTTGGACGGGCACCAAATTTGGAACAAGACGCACCTGCCACTGGACCTGTAAAGTCATAAATTGCAATAAAGTTCACAGGAGATATAGATATTGCTAGGACTATAATTATACGAAATCTCATCAAATTGGTGTGAAATCATTTGGGGCAGAACCCGTCTGTGGTGATAAGTGCCTGACCAACTTTGTGCTAAGCAATATTGAAATTATTTTTGAGGTTTCGAGATGCTATCAGCTTTACCAACACTTTTGTGGTTCTGAATCATAGAGAGAAAAATATTGAGAATTGAGGAGCCGTTAAAAAAACGATTAATTTTAAGATGAAAAATGATAAATATTTGGTTGTTATTTTTAAAGATTACTCACTCATGACGCCCATTACGAAGGAACAAAGTGAAACAACGAGGCTCGTTTCAGCAGCACTTCCATCAAAGTGTTTCCATCCACACATAAACGTACACGGAAACGGACGCTAGAAACCCAATTAACAGAGCCTGTGTAAGGAAACCGCCGGCAAGAACCATCCAAGCCCACCCCGAATCGGGTGGCTCCCGCGGCTCTTCCAGTGAAGTCGAAGTCAAAGATGTTTCCTTTACATCTTCTGTGTCGCTTTTAATAGTGACCATTTTTGTCATTGTGTAGGCTTTCTTACTAATTTTGATGAAGTCAACGTTTTTTACTTGTTTACAATTTTTCTTAAAAATATTGCACCAGGCTTAATTAAAAGTTCGTAATAACTTCACAATATTCCTAGGATCCCACTGCTGAAAACACTCGATGTACGTGTGATAGATGAAGAGGCATGAGCGAGACTATAGCCTTCTTTAAATTGAAAACATAATTTCATTTAACCTTCTTCTACTGTTGGGGCTTGGTGGAGTAAACACGTGGGATCCAGATTTGTCTGGTTCCAACTCGCACATGAGAATGCCAGTTTGTCTAAAGGATTATAAAGTGTTTTATCTCGTAAGCACTTTTATGTGTTATTTATTTATTGTGTGCAATATTCTCCCCGTCTAGGTCACTTGGAAACCAAACCGTGTATTATTTGCGGAGACCTCTTTCACAATGTTTATACTTACTAGTATTATGGACATCCTATGGAAATCACTTTGCTGTATTATGGCCATGGGTTCGATGTTTGACTTGAACGCTTTTATGACAGGGGTCACAGACATAACAAATTAGGAAGGACGATAATAATGGTGCACTTTCAAATTAAAAGATAAGATAGGCACACATAAAGTCCTGTAGTAGTATTATTTATTTATTTTTTATTAAAAAAAAGGAAACACTCATGAGATTTGGTTGTATTCCTATTGCATTATTCTTAAAATATGCGTAGTGTAATGTCGTTTTTGGTATACGTAATGATCGTAAAACAATATTGCCGGTGTGGCAGGAGAGTCTATCCCCATACGGCGAACTGTGTACACATTTCTTCTGATAGCGCCCTCTTTTTAATCATCCTCCATCAACCGATGTTAATTTCCCACAAGAAATGGTGCACACAATGGTGTATCACACTGTTATTGAGATAGTTCGTCAAATATTTCAGAATTATAAAACTGTACGCGTTAATTAGATCAACAGCTGATTCAATTTCAGAAAGTCATTGTGGTCCCAACAAGGTTCAGAACTTCCTGCATCAAAACAATAAGAACTTTTACACCAACAGCATGCTTGATGTCAGTTCGGAGTATGAAGGGAAATTGTTCTCATTTTGGATTTTCGTAAAAAATTGAGCAAACAATTTCCGCTGATAACCACGGCTGTACGTTATAGCAGACTTTATTTACATACATACAGACTGGCAATAAAAAGCTTATCAGCTAAATTATGTTTACTGTGTGGTAGTGCAAACAATTCATGCGTGCCGAACTTCAGTTACTTCAAACATTCACAAGTTCGCAAGACCGACTGCATTATTCGCTTTGACATTTCCAAGTCCATATTTTGTTTTCGCTGTCGTAAAGCATCAGTAGCTTTGATCTTGTAAAATCATTTTCAGATCATATTTCCCAGCGAATAAAATACATGTAGGTCTTTCAGGCAATGGGAAGTAAAGGAAATATTTTCACAAAAACCAATGAATTATTCGTGACTGCATACGTAATATCCGTCAAACGAGGCGCACTCCATAATGGCAGCCTACATAGTGTGTCCATGTATGTCAACATGATAAAGTTCAGTGCTACTAGTGCTAGGCGGTGGTGCTAGTGCAGGTTTCTGGTCTATTCTAATCAGATTTAAGGCGAACTTGTATACTCCTTCGAGTTAAAATGTTTGAAGTTCTCGTGAAATTTGAGGGCGAGAGTTTCTCTGTATTGGTTGATGCGTCGTGGACGGTAGACCGACTGAAGAGAGAGCTTGCCCGCTGCCTGGTGCCACCAGCAGGGGTGGTGGGAAATTCCGAGTCCACTGATGTTGTTAGAGCTCTTGACCATTCTGAGGTTGAGGTCATATTTTGGGCAAAAATCTGTCTGATGGGATGAAATTACAGGTATTCTGGAACGTCAAAATGTAAACATCAACTTACTGGCATCTATCATTCATGCTTTTAATTATTCTTATAATTTAATATTTATTATTTGTCTTAATTTTCAGTTTTCCTAATTGAAACTCTCAATGAGAGAGCAACTACCTAAGTTAATTTTGAATTGCTTGGGGCTTTGGGGTATTGTATCTGCCTTGTATTTGTAATACTAATATAAAGTCAGTGACTCTAATTTGGCTCCATTTTAACAGTTAAGTTTTCTTACATTGTGGCTCATTTTAATACAGCCATAAGGAGTGCATACCCCTACCACTTGAGAAGGTGTTTAATAATAAGGGAATAAATGAGTGGCGACTAGGTCTTAAATGGCCAATTAAAACCAGCAGGGTCGTGGCCGTGCAATAAAGGACCAAGCCGAAAAAGAGGTTCTTCATTGCATGGTCACAATTCTGAAAGGGTGTTAAACTGTCGTTTAAGACCAAATCACCACTCTTTTATTCCCACTCTACTCATAACATAAAGTTCTGTAAAAAAAAATTAAAACATCTAAAATTCTTTAAAAGTTGAGAATAAATCTGACACTACTGACAGTTTAGCCTCAGCTAGCCTCAACATTGCGTTGAGTTTCTATCCTTGTTGAGCACTAAGTAGCTCCTTGCGCAAGTTTCAAACCTGCGCGTTTAAGCTTCAAACTATTGCACGCAAGTTTCAAACTTGCGCGAACCAAAATGCGACGTACCAACTTAAACTGGGTCGTTAAATTTGCGCACTCCATTTTTTCCCCATTGAGGTCCGAAGAACTTGGACCAAAGGTATCTTTTGATTGGCCTCTTTTGCCACTGTTGGCAGCCCTAGCTTTTCTAGCCTCTGTATTACTCTACAAAATTCTCATTTCCCCAAGTCATTTGTGTCCAGTTGCACATAAATACCTGCCAGACTGACCCTATATCATTATGATTTTACCTCATTAGAACTAAGCTCAATACGGAGGAATGCAGTTGAATTTAATAATGTTTGTATACACATGTCGCAAAGCACATCTGTTTCTGAGAAAACTATTTCTCAGCCTGTTGTCATTTACCTAATCAGGCTGCTACTAAATGTTGTACCTTTCCATGATACCAATTGACTATGTTCTCAATATTCTAACCAAGAAACCCAATGAGATATTTGACTGTACAACTCACCATAAAAATACATTTACCATAATTGACCACCAGGACTGCGAGCTGCAGGAGACAAGCACTTTGTTTGCAACAAGGAGGAGAGGTGGTACACTGGAACCAAACAGCAGCCAAGAGCTAGGAAAGTCAAACACTGATAATAGTATACAGAACCAGGGAGCAGTGTTAGATGGGAGGTATACCTCGCTAGAAACTCATCTTGTTGATTTGGAACCACAGAATAAGCCAGGGGATGAGGATGATGCCGCAGATGGTGGCCAGCTTGCTATGGCACAACAATCATGTGATGGTGAGTGGACAATTAGTCATGAACTGACTGTGCATTATATGGATTCTTCATAAAGATAATCAAACCCCTAGAACCAAACCCATTGAAAATCAAAATTAGGTTTTGCTTGATATTGTTGACTGTATTCATGAAGCTATAGTTCCTTCACCCCTTTTGCTTGGGGGATATTATACAAATATTAGATGCATTTGAGTGCATTATCGGAACATAATCATGAGGTGAAACCTGGAATAGTGAAATGGAAAAGCCAGATTTCACTGAGTGATTATATTCTGCAACAATGCACAAATGAAATGTATGTTTTGTATTTAAACTCACACATAGATTCTTGTCGTTTGATTTTTTTTTTGTGCACAATAAACACAAAATAGACCTGGAAACTTGCCCATCCCACACTCTGAAAATTCTTTAAAAAACAACAACTTCTAAACAATGCGGACAACGGCATGTTCACACCAACCTTGTCTGCCGTGACATGACCTTGACTCATTTGGGACAAACGGTTGGGGAACGACTGTTTTGGAAACGAGGCTGTGAAGTTCCAAAGAGTCCTATAATTATACATATAGGACTCCTTTATTAAATTGTTGTTTGTATTAGGGCATTTTAAAAAGGAACCAAGGAAATGAAGATGGGCATGGAGACAATTGCCCTTATTGCCTCTGTGAAGTATCTGGCCTTAGTTTGATAGATGAACCCAGATCTATACATTTTGGGGCATCAGGATCAGGTATAAATCCTGCAGTAGAGAAAGTCCACAAATTTAACAATTAACTCAAACATTTCAATTAAAATTTTCTTTAGTTTCAATACATTTTCTCACTGTCAAGAAAGGGGCTGACCATGAATTATTTTGATTCACAGTTGGAACCAAGAGGGACTATTTGTAATCAATTTGTTGCTCGGAATAATTGAAACTATAAAAAACTGCTACTCTTCATCCTCCAGTTTCACTTTTAATTTCAGCCACTAGGAAGAAGCCCAACCTCTATGTATATTGCAAGACTCCTTGTCAATCTATAAAGCCAGGAAAGCTTCGTGTCTGCTGCAGTACATGCAAGGGAGGAATCTTCATAGTCCAACAGGTAAAGTATGAGCCATGAGATTGCAAAGCTTGGGATATAATTTGATTAATTCAAACCAAGCATTTGTCGAAGCTTTTTGACACAGACGCAAATTTTCCCTTAAAGAGGGGCCAGGCATTTTGTTATAAACAAGTTAGTAACAAATATTTAGGTGAGTAGGATGAGTTTGCTTTTTTTCTTCACTTTCTGATACTCATTCATGGAGTCAAGTTACCAATGGAGCATTATTCTGTTTGTACATTACATTCGAATGTACATTGTCAAAAAGGGCATTTAGGAATGGGAATAAATTGTAATGACTCGGTCTGAAATGGCCATCTAAAACCTTGTAGGTTTCGTCCTTTATCACTCAACCACAACCCTGCTGGTTTGAAACCAGCGGCGGCACCAGACCTGTTAATCTGGGGGGCAAGAGGGGGGCAAACTTAAACTTAGGTGGGGCAAACAAAAGTCTATAATGTACTGTATAAGCCTACAATTCACTCCAGAAATAAGATTTTGCACTGTGTGAATGTGACGTGTTGTGCGAACTGCGTGTACAATGGCTGCTTGCGGTTTTGGGCAGACAATGCATTTCTATTTATAGCAAGTTTCCAAGCTTGTACAGATAAATAAATCCACATTTTATTAACATTGCCGGAGATGGAAAGTGTATTGTTTTTTTTGATGGTGCCAGCTAATTATGATGGATGAAATTGAGTTTATTATTTACAGCGCAAACAACATTGTAACAAATTGGGTGCAATCGTTTGGGATTAAACTCAATTTCCGCCATCGGGGAAAAAACTGGGGGGGGCAAAAAAAATTACTGGGGGGGCATTTGCCCCCCCGTAGCGCCGCTGCTGTTTGAAACAACCATTTAAGGTCTTGTCACCCCTCTTTTATTTCATTATAAAAACATATTTCTCCACAGTTAGTGAATGTAATGTTCTTTTGATTCTCAGGATCCAACTTTGCTGGGATGATGTCTTGAAGCCTTATAGGATCTTTGGAAGATGCCAAACTGAAGGATGTTCAGGAACCATGGCTGTATGTCACTATTCAAACAGTAATCAGTTCATTTACTTATTGTACTCAAAACTGAAAGACAGATTGAAATTTATAGGTTTTTAACATACGAAATGAAGGAGTCTCTAAAATTGTTTTGGAACTCACAGAAGTGTTAGTCAGTTTGTCAGATCCTTGATGGATTATATTTTAACAGTTTCTAAGAAACTGGAGGCAGTTTCAAAGAAACTGGAGGATGCCATTATTGATTCAAAGGCCAAATTCAAGGCACTTCTAAAGTAAACATACATAGGAAAACAACTTTTTTTCAGTTCTTAAAGGTAGGGTCATCATTTGGTTTTTCTGATTTACAGGCAAAATTGTCAAGAATTATACAATATTAGTCACCTGTAAAAGTTTCAGATGCATACAGTGCCTTCCTTTTGAGAAAATAGCCAAAAAACTTTCACTGTATTTTTCCTAAGAAAGTTGAATTCATCCACATTAGCAAAGTGACAGCGAGAAACAACGGTATCTCTGGGTGTATTAAGGGCAGCATTTAAATGAACACTACAGAAATTTCAAAAAGTTTCCGAAGGTGAACTTCAGAGATTCAAATTTTTTGAAACACTTTTAGTGATTTCTAATCAACGGGGGCACTTCAGTTGAAATAATTTCACACCATTACCATCTTTATTACAAGTAAGCTTTCGGATAAAAATTACACAATATCTTTTTCGGGGTCATTATCCAAGTATGATCTTACCTTTAATTCCAGTATAGGTTGTATGGTCAGCTCATAATATGCGCATTACGTGTGTTTGTGTTTTATGTAAATTGAGAATCAATGCAAAGATTGGTAAGATGACAAAGATACTTTTTTTTTGGCAGGAATTTTACTTTAAGTGTGGCAGTCACCCGACTGCAGATGATGACAGGGCTGCTGCTTTATATCTGATCAAGTCCAACACAAGAGACGTTGTTTGTCTTACGTGTGGAGATATCCGGTAAGTAACTTCAAGTGTTGATCCATGGTCAATTGGTCAGACTGAAGGACTTGTAATCACAATATTGTGGGTTTGAATCCGGTCAAACAAACCGCTGATTTAACAATAACTAGAATAAGTATTGTCGTCAATCAACTGAATCACAATTTAAGAATTGTGCAATTCATAATCGTAGACATTAAACCAATATTTGTATGTGAGAGACTGGCTAATTATATCCCCCTGTGGGAGCTATGCCGAGTTCCCTTGCTAGGAAGATCATCTACACAAACAAAAATCAAACAAACAAACAAACAAACAAACAAACAAACAAACAAACAAACAGGCCGGCCTTGTGAGTAAGGCGATAATTCATTTAACAAAAATAATAGATAAATAAAAAGAGATCCACTTGAACACTTTTGCGAAGAACTATCCCAAATACTCCATCTAAAAGTAAAACACAAACTGGTGTTCTTAAAAACATGACCCCCGTATTTTGATGAGAATTATTTATGGTGTGTCTCTTAGACAAAGTATAGCATTATTATCCAAAAAGCCTCTAATGTATCAAACCTGTTCATGTTTGGACTCGGATGGTATTAATTGCATAGGCTGTGCAGTGCTGAATACATTAAATTCAGACAAAACTATGGATTATGGATAATTTGCAATGACCAGGGTTGAATGATACAATTCAGCCCTAGAAATATTGCATTTGTGAACCATGTTACATTAAAGAGCAATGAATGTGAAGGGAAACTCATCGTAAGTGCACACCTCACAATTTGTGTTTTAAGAAAACGATGTGAACATGTTCATGTACGGATTACCACAATGATTTTGATCATTAAGAGCAGTGAAAGAGACAAAAACAAATTTGGAAAATGTGGTTTTAAAACCTTACTGCCACTTGAATTGAAAGTCTTATTTTGGCAACACTTCATTTAAAACACTAATCCTGTCAATTTGTTTGCTATCCTGATTTAGTGACCCAGTTCTAGTCTTCCCATGTGCTGGTGGACATACCATCTGCCTGGACTGCTTTGCGTCATATTGTCAGGTGCGACTTGATGAAAGGCAGTTTATCTTGGCTGATGAAGAATTTGGCTACACACTGCCATGCCCAGGTAAGAAAGAAACCGATGTTGCCCAAGTGAGAATCCATCTCATAAAACAACATAAATTTCATTGAATGTCACTGTTATATGAAAGGCAGACTATTTTATGAATCACTGATTTCATTCCCAGGGTTAAGTACATAAATTGAAACATTTGAAACATTTTGGATTTCTTACAGTTGGATGTCCAGCTTCACTGGTTAAAGAAACCCATCACTTCAGAGTGCTAGGAAATGAACAGGTATCCAAGAAATTACCAATACATCATGTACCGGTACTCTAAATCAGCAGCACTACCAGTTATTTTGAAGACTTTGTGCTGTTTCTGATTCATTAAAAAATCTTCAAAGACACACCATAAAAGTGACCATGAAAGTTCCTAATAATAATATAAAGCTTGGTTCTTATATAATACACATATCCTAGTGGCTAGATCAAAGCGCTTTTACAACATTTAATCCTCTTCATCAGTCATACTTAGCCCATTCCTCAAACTTTCTCAACTCTCTGGCGAGCATACAACCCCAAGCTGCTTAAATCAGTACTAAGGATTAATCCAACACAATACTGTCTTGACCCTCTCAGGTTTCCATTGTTACACCTGGGTAAAGACAGCAAAGGTCAGTGTCATGACCAGGAATTGATTCTGGACTTAGATGATTCAGTCATCAGAACTTGAGTCCGATGCACTAGACCACTCAGCCATGATACTATACATGGAGTAACTGAAATTGAAGTGGACTCTCACCATTTTGACAGTTACATCAAACTTAGGTTGAAATTCTGTATTTTTCCTTTCAAAAGAATTATTTATATTTATATATCGCACACACAGGTCCTTGTCATTTGATTGATTTCACGTGTCCTCCTTTATTTTTGTGTACTGCTGCAATGCTCCAAAATTTAATATAGGAGTCCTATATTGAAAATTGTAGGATGCTTCAGAAGCTTTGCAGTGTTTTTTCAAAATAATCGTTCCCTGCCCGTTTGTCCAAAGGAGGCATGCTAGTTTCACGGCAGACAACGTTGGTGTCTACATGGAGTCGTCTTTGTTATTCAGAGGGATTTTTACAAAAAAAAGAATTTTAAAGAATTTTCAGAGCGTGGGTTGGACGAGTTTTTCTGTCTATTTTGTGTTTATTGTGAAAAAGTTTTCAATAAACAGGGATCTATGTGTGAGTTATATAAAACAGAAATTGAATACATTTCACTTGTGCATTGTCGCAGAACATAATCACTCGTTGAATTCGGGCTTTTCCAATTTATTCGGCTTTGCCTCTTGGAATGGAATAGTCTAGATTTCATCTTGTGATTATATTCTGCGACAATGTACTCATACACATCAAATATTTGTATAATTTGGAAATATATATTGGTAATGACTATATTTCCTTGCGACAAAAAAACAATCCACAAGCTCAGCTTACATAGTTTTGATGTCACTATCTCCCTGATATGTGTAGTACGCCAGGTACCAACGGTTTGGGGCTGAAGAGTGTCTGCTTCAAAATGGTGGTGTACTGTGTCCTTCACCAGGTTGTGGGGCTGGACTACTACCAGACCTTGGGGCACGGAGGGTGGAATGTGTGCAACAGGCTGGGCAAGGATGTGGGGTAAGAACTTGACATTGGCAAATGATACACCCACTGGAATTATATTCTTGGAGGGTATCACTACATTGCATAAGAAAGGCCATTACTGTAAAGTTTATCCAGGGCCAAATTTCATTTCAAGTTCATGCTTACCACAAACGAAAAATCAGCACATAACAGTAGCAGAAGAATTTGTGCTAAATAAAAGCATGGTTTACAGGTTATCAAGGAGTTTTATCTTGTGTTGTGCGCTTACTTCATGTTACTAGGCGTTCTGTGCTTACACAGCTAACCCAGAAACTTGGCCCTATCCCTGTAAGTAGAAAATGTCGGTAAGCAGAGCCATGAAATTAGACCCAGGCCTCCATGAAGTGCGTCTTGAAATTACTGGAAGGACTCCCCATTTTTCTTGAAATTTATCATGCAGCGATATCATATTGGAGTATGAGCATTGATGTGTGCTCGGAGATTCAAGCAGTTGTATTTCTCACTAGTTGTCCTTTGTATGAACCCATTAAATCTCCTCGGTCACCTCGGTCACCATATGATTTTTGTGAGAAACAGTAAGCCTCTAACTAATCATAGCCTCTTTACGAAACCACGGCTTAGGCTTGGGCTTAGACTTCGTCAGTTATTTAGAAAACTTACGCTTTAAGGGGCTTCAATGAGGCGCACGGAGCCTGAGCCCAAGCCATGGTTTCGAAAAGGGCCATACATTAGTGTTAACACAGCCAGACAAGTAAAGCAATGTGGCTGTGTGTGTCTGATTCCCTGACTGATGATTAGTTATAGAAAAAGGATAACAATTTCTAGGAAAGCACCAGTCTATTATGGACATGGCCGCATTTTGACGTCAGTAATTTTGGCCTGCTGTAAATGGATCAACTTTTAACAGTTATAATCCTCTTCCTCTTTCTCTCTATCCATAAATAGTTTGTCTTTTGTCGTGAATGCCGAAATGCATACCACAACAGTGACTGTGACACATCAGAGACTCAAACTGTAATAGATGGAGGTGGGGGAGCATACGCAGTCAGCAGTGAGAGGGCTGCCCAGGCATTATGGGAGCACAATCAAAGCAAAGAGACAATCCGGCAACACACAAAGCAATGCCCAAACTGTAAGGCACCAACAGAGAAAAATGGTGGGTAGAAGAGTCAGGGTTATCAGTCTGGGCCCTTTTCGAAACTACGGCTTTGGCTTTGGTTCCAGCTTGGGCTTCATCCGCCTGTTTCAAGCCCTGTACAAAAAGCACACATTTTCATTATAACTAACAAAGCCTAAGCTGCAAAGCCCAAGCTGAAGCCTTGGTTTCGAAAAGGGCCATAGGCAAGAAATATGTTAACTGGTGACAACCACATGACCTTGGTTTTGAATCCGGCCTCGAAGCATAGCCTTGCACAAGGATTTTCTGTCCCGACTTGATTTTGTGGGTTTGCCCAATTCAAGGTTTACCACCCACATTTAAACTTAGCAATTCTTCATGGCCCTCTTTACACTAGTATCTTCAGGCCTGGGGTTACAGTGCTGGTCGTTTTCATGGGATCGCTTGATTTCATTACTAGAAAGATTTATAAATAAATATAGTTTAGATTCTATAGATGATTATAACCTTCTATTTTTTTCTGTCCTGTTTTAAACATATTATGCTAACTCCACTCAGCAAGCCAGTATTCAAGTTCAGGTTATTTAGGCTTGTATTAAATTTCTCAAAATTGACAATGGATTGTTTCATGAAGCATTGACATTCTTTTTGTTCCATAGGAGGCTGTATGCACATGATATGCCCAATCCAGCAGTGCAAGTTTGAATGGTGCTGGGTATGCAGTATTGGATGGAACCACCAGTGCATGGCCGACCATTGGTTTGATGTCAACTGACCATCTCATAGCGTGGCAGTGTCAGCATGTATCAGGAACAGTTCAGGATAGTAACAATACCAAAAGGTAATCAATCCTTAACAGAAAGCATTTTTGTTATTCCCCCTCCCCACAAAAATTAGGTTTACGTTTGACTAGAATCAAGTGGTGAAATAGGGCATGAATGATTAGTATCCGATGCTGTCCACATCTTCAACATGTTGCAAAATAACACCACATGAGGACAGTTGCGGCATATCTTGCCACAATCAATTTCTTATTATTATATCTGGACATATAATTTATATTTAATCAGAGAGGTTTTATTCTAGTAAGCGCTAACATTTTTACCGAGGAATCCCTTACAAGGGATTATGTGATGATTTTATCTCACTCTCGGAGTGTGATCCATCAGAAAGATTCCTTACAGGAACCTTTAGAATTTGTTGTTACAAGGATTCATCATGGTCTTCTCAATGTTTCATCTTGCTTGCTTTAGTCTTCTAGGATTATTTAAAGAGAGGCTCCAAGGTCAAATTGAGTTTTGTGATGCACTCATTTTCCAATAGATACAGTCCTCGTGCGGGGGGAAAAATTACAAGTCTCTAACCTCATGTTAAAATGGTGTAAATACCATTTTATTTGATACTCTTTTAGAGTGAGATTTAAAACATGATGACATCGGGAAACAAAAACAAATGGGTCTGAATTTTTGCGCCAGTCATAAGGTCAACTTCAATGCCATAATTCAGGAATGAACTAAAAATTATCTGTACAAAAATGTACAGACGGTATGTTTGAAATGTGATGTCATCGAACGTTTTTGGATTTTGACAACAATTTCACTTAAAGAGTATCCAACACAGTGGCATATTACACTGTTTTAATATGAGGTTAGAGACTTGCAATTTTTTCCCCCATTTTCATGAAGACTCTATCTATTCGAAAATGAGTGCATCACAAAGCTGAGTTTGATCTTGGGGCCCCTCTTTAAAAGCAAGAAGCTGCGAAGCTCCTTCAATTGTGACATACCACCAAAGTTATCCAGCCTGTTCTTGCACCATCACACAAAGGTGTTGTCACTAGCATTAGTTGTGACTTGTAGTATTACACAAGGAGCATCCAGTGCACTTGATGTGCTAGGGTAGGGGCCAATAATTATTACGACTGCATGTACTCCACTGTGCCAGTAAAGTAATCAAGGAATTCAGATCTTAAGTAGGCATGCGCATTTATTATTCGAATATGAAACAGCTCAATTTTAATCTATAAGTTGAAGGCTTAAATCTGACTTCAGAAGGATAAACAGTTGTAAAAACTATAAATTGTAAACTCGCGGGTACAAATCATGTGTAAATCTTATTTGAGAGGAGTGTTGGCTCTGAAAAAAGCCGGTGTAATCTCGACGTTTTGAACGGTCTACTCTGCTCGTCTTCAGGAGAATGATGGACTGCTGATGATGATGAAGCAGCTTCAATTTTGTGGTCCATTGCAAATGCAGAGTTTTTATGAAATTGTCATCTCACTCATTTAACTACACTATTGTGAGTAAGTCGTCAATAAAAAAAGCTGTAGCAAAAAAAGATTATGTCTCTTTTGTTTACTAAGTCCGTTGATGAATTAAAACAAAGTAAATTTCTACCAACAAATTTCATATTAATCTTTAGAGGGGGGGGGGAGACAGAAAATAATTAGTAAACACAAATATTGACAGACAAATGGCGATGAGACTGAAAGGTCAAACTCCCAAATAATTTATACTTGATATGAACAAGTGTATTGTGGTAACTGAACTATTTATTAGATTTTAACAAACAGCTGATGTAATTGTTCTTGTTTATCAATACACCTGATACATAGTACCTAATAACAAAGCACTAATAAATTTACACATTAAGTATTTCCAAAACCAATAAATACATTTAAAATGAGACAACATCAATAAAATATGCAAAATATATAGTTGGCTGTGATCAGCAAAACACAAACTCACAACCGGCTGTCTTACAAAAACAGAAAGAAGGAATTTCGTTACAGAATTCCACATTTTAGCAAATGTCCTAATATTTACCAGCTATTTAGCCAGGTGGTATCAAATGCAATCTCTGTTATTTCTTTCCCTAATTTATAAGCAGTAACATGAGAATATAAGTACATGTGTATAACTGGCCTGATAATAAGTAGTTTGCGCAAAGATACATCTTTTCACACATTTTAAGCTACATTTGTTACATAAAGTAATTTTTTCAGCAATACAATATTTTAGGAGTGTATGCACAAATGAAAAATGGCAATACATCCAAACTAAATTTAAGTTAAAAAAATGCAACAAAAATACATCAATTTTGTATTTGTTATTTCAAAGATAAATAGTCAACTTTTCCCCAAACCTCCACCATATACTTTGTTTAAATAATACCTATACACCTCAAAGGTTGGTTCACATTCCTATGTTACATAAATCTACATATTGTTTGTCAACAAAATTTACATCAATCTTGAGTTTGCGGAACTCACACTTTATACAAAGGAAATATTTACACCATTGGAAATTGTTGTGGTTGGGTGAAAGATGTTAATAATAGCAATTATTCCTCCCACCTTATTCCTCCCACTTTACAATGATGGAACAGCACCGGTTAGTAAAATATACGTCATTTCAATCTTTTTGTTTTCAACATCAAATCTGAGTTTTTGTTGATTTGAGGTTAGATTTAAGTTAGAGTTAATGTAGAGTTAATGTAAACAAAGAAATAAACCACCGGCACCTACACACAAAGGGTGAAGGTTCAAATTCCGCTCCAGTCACTTTGTCTTTGTTCAACCCTAAATCACGGTAAACAAGAAAATAGTAATGTCAGTGGTACATTGTATGTCAGATTTTTACCTGATGAAAGGATTTTTCATGGATCCCTCCACCTTTTGCTTTTCTTGACAGACATGGCAGAACAGATAAAGCCATTGTTATGAACAAACCTTTAGATTTTAATGCTCTACTAATATTTATTTCATTGGTTGTATTGTCAATGGTTACTCATATCTACATTCAAATTTAACAAATAATGCAAAGACATTTTTAATATTAGAAAATTAAACAACTTTTCCTTTTGCAAAATATCACAATGAAATTAGCTTAATTTTTAAAAGAGCAAAAGATAATAATTTTTTTCAAAAACAAATCAAACACTCTAAAACATATTGAACTAAAGAAAAACCAAGAGATCAAATCAACCAAAACAACTAAAAAACTGCATTAAAACTCATTAAACATAAACTTGTAGTTTTGTTTCAACTTCCAAAATAATGATACATTCAAAATAATTACAGGTGTATGTATTACTAAAACCGAAGTTGTTGACATATTTTTGGCCAAGTAACACCAAGCTTTTTAAAAAGTTGAAAATAAGCTTCTAATTATTACTTATTAAAATACACAATGTACCAATGTAAATTCAAAAAAGTAATATTAACCCTACCCATCCTTAACTCATCAAACTCCAATAGCATGTTTTGTTAAAATTCTGTTGGACTGAGGACTGCACCAGTAAATTGATTACGCTTTAGATGGAATAAGGCATACCGCCATAATCAGAGCCCAAAAGCCCAAGTGTTGAGTGTTTTTTTCCTCTTCTTTTTGAGTAAGGAAGGGTCCTAGTAAGTCACCCTAGGCGTAAGGGTTCAGGAAGGAAAATAAAACCACAGAAAAAATAGTTAATTGAAATAAATCATATTTACAAACCTTCCCTTACATTGGTTGCAAGGACATACCCAAAGCCAGGACTCTTTTTTTCCCTCAGTACATTATATTTTTTTATATAAAAATATCATCATCCTTTGCAACCTATACATCTAACTTCCGTCAGTAAATTAGTACAACTGAGATCACCTCTGAAAGTTAAGCCTTTTATGTTGAAAGTGTTCTCCTTGTGTGCATCGGTAACAATATTAAAACAAAAGGCTTTTCTTGAAGCTTCTTAGCACCAAACTCAAAGGTGCATCATAATTAATGCATGTCAACTTCCATCTTAGAAAATAAATTTTTTTTTCGGAGGAATAGCTTGGTGGTGCACTTTATTTTATTTTGTTGTGAATTTAAAGTTTTTCACCATGAATCATATATCTTTTACATCCATGTTTCTTTCCATAAAACATCTTGTTCTCAATCTCTTCTGCTTAAGGCACTTGCTTACAAGTTAACTCTAATTTCATCCAGTATGCACCATATACAAAAGCCAAGATACTTGCCTCCATGTTCAAGTCAAGAACCCCATCACTGAGTTTTACAAAACTCTAGTATAACTCACTCTACCAGCTTCTTTAAAAATTAGTTTCCGAGAAAGTACTCCCAGTGCGTGGTCTTAAGTTTTCACCAAACACCAGTGTTGTCCTGACCATGCCACTATTCACAGTGGCTGTTGTAGAAGTCTCCACCCCTTGACTTGGTTCAACTCCATTTCTCTCAGGCCCAGGCTCCAGCAAATCATCATCAATGTTCTTGGCTTCAGCAGCACTATCAGAAGCAGTTGTACTTTCTACTTCTTTGATAGATGTTCCACTCTGACTTTGTAAGGCCTGATCATCTGATTGAACATCTGAGATATTTTCACTAACTGCATTTTCACTAGCCATTTCTTCACTGTCTTTCTTTTCATCATCAACTGTTTCTTCTGTTGAAGTATCAATTTGATTACTTTTGCTGCCACCTGCGTGATCTTTGGCATCCTGATCATCATCTATGTCTGAACCGGAGTCACTCGGACTGTCCGGTTTCGGACCCTGTAAGACGGTTTCTAGAAGATATTCATGATCTTTCTTCCATTCTTTAATACCTTCTGATGTTAGAGATGCCTTGGACAGAATGGTTTTCAAGCTGATCCAACTCTGTTTTCTTGGCCTTTGGAAGAAAAACAATCATCCAAATTAAGCTCTGTTTAAATGTTTAACAAACCCCATTTACTTCCAGTGACCCACATGTACAAAAGGCGAGACAGTCTGAACTGTTGCTTAATAAGGGCAAATAAAACTGTTATAAAGGTGAAACAGGAGACATTTGGTAGATAATATATGTAATATTTGGCCTCCTTGTGCACAAGTAATTAGATTTATCATTAACTATTACTATCAGTATACGCTCCTGTCCACCTGGCTTTTGCCACAAAATTCAACAGAAGGCTCTAGAGACAAGTCCACGGTACACAAGCCATGGGGTTTCCTGATAATACCAGTTGGACAAACAGAAGAAATCCATGCATCTCCTAATACTAGCCTGGAAGGTATGGTACTGTGTGTCAGTCTGTGGTACCTGAGTACAGAGGAAACCCATGCACCCAATGCTAGACTGGAAGGTATGGTACTTTGTGGCAGTCTGTGGTACCTGTCAATAGAATAAACCCATGCACCCAAATGCTAGCCTGGAAGGTATGGTACTTTGTGGCAGTCTGTGGTACCACTACCAATAAGGAGGGTTTCTAAAAGAAGAATAAAAGTATTTGTTTTCGTTTCAAAGAAATCACTGAAGGAATCTGTACCTTTAAAGTCCTCTGGAGAGCACGCCGTTGTAAAGCTATCTTATTCTTCTTGGGATCCTTATCCAGCACGGTGTGAATCCTCCTAAGAGATGACTTATCCTTGTGCGTATATCTTTTACTGCTCCTGACTGCTGTTCTCTCAAAGCCCACAACACATCCATTAGTATCCATGATAGTCTTATAGCTATCAAGGAGTGGGTCATCCCCTCTTGGGTCATCCCCTCTTGGGTCATCCCCTTTTGGGTCATCCCCTCTCAGAGGTGGTGGAGAGTGGGAGGGTCCAGGGGCTGCTGAATCGATGACTGACATGCTTGCAGATTCAGCAACTGGCAGTGGACTTAAAGAAACATCTATGGGAAGCAAAGAAAGCAAGAATCTAATGACGTTGATGACAATGTGTTGAAGTAATCTTTAAATGTGTATCAAATTTGCATGTCTTCAGTCTAAATAGTCTGAGAATCTGGCGATTTTTTTAGTTGGAGACAGAGAAACCCTTTCCGTTGAATTTGCCAGAAATGCTTTGCAGTATACTTAAGTTCGCCATGTACATTTAAAAAACAACATTCATTTAACTTTTTTGTACACCCCTTTGATCAATACTAAAAATAAAACATATAGCATTATCTAAACTTGGCATAGTTAGTTCTACCTCGTGGCTATAATGCAATGAATATGGGAAGTTCAGATCTGCTAAGTGGACCAGTTTCAAATGTATTCCAATATACATACAATATTAAATAATAACTCAAAATTAGACTTGCATTGAAGTTAAGATCAAGCTACAAAAAAAGGAAAAGAAAAACAAGTTATGAAAGGCAACAAGCTAGCAGCAATTCTAAAAATTAGTTCAGATGCAGTCATTATGACAATTACATAAACAATAGATTTGTTAAAAAGAAATCCTCATTCCACATGAAAATGTTTTGAAATGTTAATAATTTGTCAACTTGAAATGTAAACATATATTCATCGAACAAAAAAGAAGAGAATACTAAACTGATAATTGATCCTAAACACAGAATACAAATGCAATAAATACTAAAGGGTTCAGCTACATATTTTATCCGTATTTTGACATCAATATGCAATGCATAACTTTATGTTTATTTCCCAGCTAACTAAACCCTACTTTATTACAGCAAGTCTCATGGCCATCATCTCCGAATGTTTGACACTTGTCTTTACAACAATCTTTTCAACCTTTGGAAGATATCCCTTCCACAACATAAATTGGTGGTTTATTAGCCTTTTTCCTGTACTATGGAAAATAAACTCTTAAGTAAAATAAAAAGGAAATCTGTGTTAAAGGCTGTATATGTTTTTCTGCTTTAAAAAATGATGGCTTAAAAAATGCAGGCTTTGAAAAAATGCTGGCCTTTTTTATATTTTTTTTCTTCATTTTTACTACCACCCATGGTTAGCAATTTGATGCATTTTTGGCAGATTGCTAAAAGGGATAATAAATATCAGTCAAATTGTGATTTTGTTTTATATAAAAACAATCACAAACTCTAGTTCAGTCAAGTGTTCCTTTAAAACATATGCAAATTCCTTTTGAAGCTTATAAGGAAATGCAGTAAATTTCTTGCAGAGCTGAATTTTTCGAATTTTTTGCTTGTTAATTTAAATGTGACTGAAGTTTGACCAATAAATTCATTATCTCTTTCATTTACATCTAAACAACATACCTTGGAGCCTGCGCGGAACATGGCGACGAAGTTCAAAAGCAGGAAGCGTCAAAAAAAATACAAATACTTCGTAATTTGGGGTTTCTGTAAGAGGTGACCATTTTTAAGCAACATATACACAAGGAAGGACTCATTCACATTTTGACATTTAAAAGAAAATTAAATGTCTGTTCATTATACAGTTGAATAAAATCTAATGATTGTATGTTCTTTAGTTTTTTGGGGTGGATGTCCCAAAATAATTAGTTTGAGCACATGTAACCCAATCAAAACATTCCAAATGTTTTTATAGTTTCTTCTTTGTGTATAAAATTGCTTGGGGACCACTCATGGACCAACATCAGGCAAAGTGGGTGCATGGCTTTAGGAGGGGTTTGGGTAGGGGAGGGAGGAAGGAGCTGCAATTGGTACACAGTGCTTGTTACAATTTGGACAAACTTGTTAACACTTAGTGCAACAGCAGACATTAGTGTGTGTTTACTGCACAACACAAGTAGACAGGTTACGAAAAACCTATGTGTTACATATTTATTGTTCATGTATGTATCAGTAAATGATGCATCTGACAAGATGAGCACAAAGTCATAAAGTGTCATTGAAAACAATTTTCTCAAAAGCTCTAAGTGATTCATGAATCCAAAAGTATCATCGGCAAGCTGTCTTACTACTGAATTCAAAACACAAACTTTATGTATAAAGAAGAGTAAATACTACTGTCTTCCATCGGCTTTGATTCCATCAGCCATTTTTTAAAAGGTTGCCACAGCTTGAGACTGTGCCTAAATTGGGCGTCTTTGTTACGGATGTTGGCTACAGTTGCAATATTAACCACTTCACGACAGATGATGTGTTTATCAGCAAATTTGGGGGGAAAGACTTACAGTGGATGTTTTTTAATGCCCGCAATAACTTTGGATTTTCCTTAATTTTTTTACTGGGAGTCGGATGGCTGACTGTAATATCAACCCAGTGTGTAAACTTTGTTTCACCCCGACAAACAGCAAAAACAGGTACTGGAAAACATGCCTTTCCGGGGGTTATTTTGTAACCCCCATTCCAGACCTTTGTCCTTTTTTTTGTACAAATGTGGCACATATGAATGGACAGGCTGCCACCATTGTTCGTCATTATATTCGGCTTAATGGGAAGCAAGTCCGAGTGTTCCGAGATTCCAGCACACCATGACAGATTTTTGGTTCTGGAAAACATGCCTTTTAAAATCCATTTCTTGGTGTTATTATTTTACAGTTTGAGTTGCCAAGATTATAGCACATCATGGCAGATTTTCGGCCGTGGCTCATGGCGAGTGCCTAATCAATTTTTGCACACAACAACATCAAATCCCAGAGCTAATTATGAGAACCTTAGTTGTCTTTTTCCTTTTGTCAAGTCAGGGTTTCATTGCAGCAATGATATTTTCAAATGAAAACGATTACTTAAGAAGCTCAAAAAAGTTCAAAAAAACCGACGTGGAGTACTTAAAGTGAAGGCGGACAGAGAGATCTAGCAATAGCCACAGGCAAATCCATTGAGACACATAGCCTTAGCCTTAATGTTGAGGTTTATTAATGGCAAATGTGAATGACTGTATTTGCAATTTAAGCACTTTAAGGGAATTGCAGAGGTTGGGTGAAGTTAAAGTGCATTGTGTGATAAAAAGCAATACATTTTATCAAGATATAGAGGAGAGCAAATTAATTCTTCCAAGTATGTTGTACATGGAATCAAAACTGAACTCTGTGCACATGTAAATATCCATTAAAATCCCAGAGGGCAGTGTTATTGAAAGATACAACATTAGTTCTGGGAAGAGTAAACTCATGTC
The DNA here is from genome assembly GCA_032158295.1 of Pycnopodia helianthoides. Lineage (NCBI taxonomy): Eukaryota > Metazoa > Echinodermata > Asteroidea > Forcipulatida > Asteriidae > Pycnopodia > Pycnopodia helianthoides. Next base: position 20,086,957 of record CM063252.1, on the reverse strand, counting down.
AATCTGAAAAATAACCTGTGAAATACCATCACCTTAGGCATTCAACCTTTGATAAATATAGTACACAGTAACGTGTTGTTTTTATATTGTTGTGTTTTAAAGCATGTTTAGGAGCGTGCTGATAAAAGAGATAAATAAACTTTGGCTACTTTGCCAATTAAATTGAATAAATTGCCGTAACAAATCATTAAGTGAAAATAATGCGATGAAAATGACTAGGTTGCTTTGATTTGTAATAATTAGATAGATTCTTGTTACTGTCATGTGCTTATTAGGTAAGAATTGGTCTTAAGACTTGAGATATCAATACAAACACTCCTCGCCCTCTTTCATTGAAGCTGGAACTGAGACTGAATGAACAACCAGTTAGACTTTTTAAAGAAGTTCAGTTGAACCATGGTCAAACACACCTGACGTTATGTAACAGAACTAACTAACAAAACGAACACCATGCTATTACACATGCACCTTTAATCATTTTGGTGTACTCAGTCATCAATATCTCAAAGGTACCATCCTAAAGAAAGTGGTATCAACATTGCATAGGATAAACTTTCAAACTTGGTTTCAAACGTTTCTACCATCATGATCAACTTATAAATAAAACTAACAAACAGCCTACTTAGATCAAAACTATCTTAGTGTATAGTAAGTAACTTGGACACCAATAGGTGAATAAATAAATAACATTTGTTTGAGGTTATGTACATATCCAAGTCCCAAGGCCGACAGTGTTATCTCAATAGTCAATCCAACATGCACGTAACTCACCTCTAAAGTGCAGTCAACATACAAAGACAGGAAATGAGATAAATGTGGTACGGAACCTGGACATTGTGTTAATTTCATATCATGCTTTGTTTCATCACGGCATCCACTTATCACATGCAACGGTACAAAAGTGTCAAACCGTCCAAAGAATTTCTGAATTTGAATGACATCTATTTCACAAAACTATGTTACAGTTATTGCTGTTGAACAGGCATTACGTGTTAACAATTTTGACTATTTAAAAATAAAGAGTGATTGGTTTAAGGTGTCAATCCTAAATATATTTTTTTCCCCTTTTTTCTTCCAAGTGTTTATTTTGGAAGCTTAGGAGCATCATTGTTTATTGTGAAAGTAAAAGTTAACCTTGTGTAAAACACCAAAGGAAACAATTAGTACTTGTCCACTATCTGTAATGGAAAATGATTGTTTATGTGTTAAGGATCAACAGAAACAGATATGTGTTAAGTTTAGTGATGGTCAAGGGTGGTGGTGATAGGAAGGTTGGTCCATGTAGGGAAAATAGAAAATTACAGAAACTGCTCGAATCACTTATCAAACCGATGATTTGAGACAAAACAGTTCCTGTATTTCATTCACAAAGGTGTGATTGGAAAAAATGAAAGCACTCAAACAATTTTCTTTTTTGAAATTGAACCCTCAAAAATTGGCATTAAGGTTTAGATACAATGGGAGACTTTTGGGGACGCTAGGTGGCAGCAGACTTACCAGGTAAATGCATTGTTTTTGGATATGCGCATGGTCAGAAATTGGTAAACACTGGAAAATGACCTAATGTCTGCTGCCCCCTTGTGGCCCAAAGTCCCCTAATGGTATTGATCAAAAATAACCTTATCAAATTCCCAGAGACGGTAGTTTTGATCATTCATATTTTGTGGTTAAAAAGACAGTGTAGTTATTTTTAAGGAAATATTTCAGTAGTTCAAACTACAGTTTCTACTTGAATGTTTTATTGTACTTTTAAAAAAAGTTTCAATATTAATTGCTTTCAATTTTTTCCCACCAATAACACAGTAAAAATGGTCACCTCTTACCATAAGGGGTCGAGTTCCTTCGCTTTGGTTTTGTCTCGAGGGCTTCCAGTTCTCCTGGTTCAAAGCTTAAACTCCCACGACTGTGCCTACGAAGTGCTCCCAACATACGTTGCATGATTTTGGGGCTACCTTTGGGAGAATTACTGGCACTTGAGCTGCTGAATGGAACTCTTTTAGTGGCTCTTTTTTTAAAGATGTTTGGGGAGGATTTTGGAGTACCTGGTTCAATCTTGGGCGAGGTTGGAGATTGTAGTTGTTTTGGTGTCCGTTGGGGAGACCCAGTCTCACTTGATGATTCTGGAGTACCTGGTTCAATCTTGGGCGAGGTTGGAGATTGTAGTTGTTTTGGTGTCCGTTGGGGAGACCCAGTCTCACTTGATGCGTCTTCTGATTTGTCACTGGATGAAGGAGACAAAGGAGCTGGTTGATCACTCTTCTTGTCCTTTTCTTCATCATCACTTTCACTATGGTAACCGTCAACACCTAGTTTAAAATAAGAAAAATTACTCTAAAAAAATGTGTAGTCGGCAGAGTTGCCAACTCTCCCTGATCCTGCAGAACGATCCCTGAAGACAAACCATCTTTCCATATTCTGATGAACAAATTGTGGAAACTTTTTCCCCTATTATGTTGAATGTTTTTCTAAATATCTCCCTGATTGTTGTACAAAATCTCCCTGATTGCAAGATGCAAATGTTGGCAGATTTATATGTGTAGTTTAGCTGCTACTCCATGAAATGTAGTTAAAATGTGATCTCATTTCTAACACAGGTTAAATATTTGATAACCTTGACATGCTTGTACATACTTCTTTGCTATCTGAGAAGTGATTATACTCAGTCCTCAGTTTCTAATGTGAGTATCTGAAGCAGAAACTTTTAACCCGGTTGACTTGTACAACTTTAATTAAGTGAGCCTTTCTAATACACTTCTTACAATTGAATTGTTATCAATGCAGTCAATGTAAATGACCTCTTACTTTGCATCATGTCTGTCATGTCCAAGGAGTCCTTTGATTGGAAGATGACAGACTGCCGCATCTTTTGTTCATTTCTGAACACGATTGATGCCAGACGTAGTCGATCAATCCATTTCTTCATATCCTCAGTGTGCTTGGCAGTGAAATAGATTGTACTGGCACCCTTGTGAGTAGCCTTGAATGCACTGTTTAAAACAAATGAAGTAAAAACATGTTGGATTTGTATATTGAATGTTTCATGGGCAGTAGTCCCCCGTATGACATCACAAACTCAAACAGTGCCCTCACTGAAATAAAAAAAAGCACCTCATTAGTCGAATGTTGTTTTCAGCACATATATGTTCGCAGTTTCCATTGTCTGACCTCAGGTATGATGGAGTATGCTGGGGTCTATATAATTGTACATGTACATGAATTGTTTGGTAGTGGAAATGCAATTTCCAATGCAATGCAGCCAGCATTTTACAAACTGGGCAACACTGCCCTCACAGCCGGTGGTACAATACCTTACATGGTTGTGCATTTAAAGCCAATGGCTCAATTTAAAAAAGCACTAAGATTCATCTCAAGATGCATTGTCGATATTGTCACAGTGCTTTGTATTGTGACAGCACACTTTGCTTAGCAATTATGATTGGTACACGGTGTAGGATTTGTAGACTTTACTTCGGCATCACTTACATTGATCTATCTCCATTTTCCTTGGTTACCTTACTGGCCTGCTACTTTGTTCTAGTCAGGGCAACGTAGTTTTTCCTTAGTAAGAGCACCTCTTATGAGGGAAATGTAAATTTCTACTAGATTATTTCAAGGGGCATTTCAAGGAACATTTCAAGGGGCATTTCAAGGGGCATTTCAAGGAACATTGAGGCAATTGCCTCCGTGAAGTACCAGGGCAAATTTTAAACTTGTAAATGTAAATTAGAATAAATAGTAACCAGTGACCTGATTAAACAAGAACATCTCTTACTAATCCTTCTTGGTCTCGGGAGCCTCTAAAATTTGATAGCCTGGCAGACAGAGTAATCCTTTGGCTTTCATATCCTACACAGAAAAAAAAAATACATGTAGGTGTTGACACATATTAGTAAATAAATCACTCAATCTCTTCGCTTTCATTCTCCGACATTGTCAACCTCAGGGCTTTAAAACACCCCTTGCATTTCAGTTCACCATCATCTTTAAGTACCTTGCACAAAAATTGTTTGTATTATGTTGGTAAAGTCAATGAGATACGAGCATACTTCAGCTGCACACACATAAATTTCACTCTTGGCTTTAAATCTGGAATAAATCTGTGTGTAATTTTACAAAAAAATCTCTCATTTACCATTCAAAGTTTTTCTTATGTCAGAAACTTGTCGTTCTGACAAGACCCCAAGTCTTTGCAAAGCATGTGTAAAGCCATATCCATTTATTATTATGCATTTCATGTAGGTGAATGGTTATCGTTAGAGCCAGTTTGTGTGAAGTGGGTGGGGTTTATAGTGGAATTGCGTCACACTATTAACAGGATGAGGATTCATATTTGAGAATTATGTTTTTTTGTACAAGACGTTTAATAACATATTCTTAATAACTATGCGTGATTTAGTGACAGACGAGAAAATGCTTTTGACCTTTGCTCTATGACCCACCTTCTTGTTTCTTGTAGTAATACAAAACAAACTCTCGAAGGACAAACCACATATCCACCCAGGTTGTTCGGAACTTGGATGTAGTCTTCTTATGAAGCCATCCTTGGCACTCCCCTGGACCCAAGTCGATACATGAAACATCTCTTGTCACCTTGTACTTGCGTTTTGTCTTCTTTGGTCTTAGTTTCACACCAGTCTGTGTTTGGATCGATCAAGAGAGAGACAGAATATATTACAGCGAATGTGCTATCAACTTTAATCAATAAAATGTTTTATGGCTTGTCTTGACCGAGAGCGGTCAAGCGCACTGGACTCAAGCTCTGGTGTTTCTGATCAGCAGAGTGTGGGCTTGGGTCCCGGTCTTGACACTTGTGTCCTTAAGCAAGATACTTAACCATTATTGCTGCGTCCTTCGGACTGGACGTTGAGCCATAGGCCTCCTGTGTTGTATAATGCAGGTAAAAGAACCCAGTTACACTTATCGCGAAGAGAAGGGGTTTGCCCTGGAGTTTCTGGCAGTGGCTGCTACATAGACGAGTCTCATAATTCAAAACATAGCTCTGCTTATCCTTTTGAAAAACAAATAGTGAGCACTTTGATACACCCCTAAGGCTATGATAAAGCCCTACAAAAGAACCCAGTATTATTATTATTTATTTTACAGTGTACTTAAGTATTAAATTGTCATAAAAACTGATGTAAATTGATGTTTATCTTACTGTTTGTGATGGTATAGATGACAGAGACGAGGCGCTTGATTGTTTTCTCAATTCAAGAAAGCTGCAGGCAAATCAAAATAAAAAGAACTACCCGTAAATATGTTGCATTGCTTGTACTATCATAAATTAACAATTAAGTTTACTTTGTTGCTTCTGTTCTGAGCTTTACACGGTAATTGTGTTCTTCAGGCGTATTTGACCTTTGAGAGGTCAAGGTCATTATCATTTTGAAAAGGGCACTTCCATTGGAGTATCTTAAAGTCTGTGGGAAACTTTTGAAGGGGGACCAAGACCAGGGCAACAGCTCTGGCCATTTCGCCTCCATGTAATTCCAGGCATGATTCTTATGAATATTATAATTATTGTTCATACACTTTGTAAAATCCACTTCAATCCATTACTATGGTAAATGGAAACATCCATTTACTGTATTAACACTGAAGTTTGTAACAGGCTCCGATGTATCATTTTTTTGGCACACATTTTTAACAATAATTTTGCTGTAAGATTTGGGAAATAATTTCATTTTTTTAGTATGTGATTCTTTTATTTGAACATTGAATCAAGTACTTTGTTTGTTTTACTTACGTTACTGATTTGGGTGAAGCAGGTGGTGCTTCTACAACCACATAATCCCCAGTTTCAAATGTTGTAATTTCAGAGGGGCTGGTAGTACCCTCAGGTTGACTGGCTTCTTTCAAGGCTGCAACATTATTGTTGGTGTTCTTAGCCTCTGAGTTTTCAGAACTGGGTTCTGCGGCAGTCTCTGGTGTTGAACGTGTTTCTTCTCGACCTGGTTCCTCTTCAGTTCTTTGGTTCGGTTCCGGGTGTTGTTTGCCGTCCCCTGGGACTAGACTATCTGTTACCTCTACGGAGCTATCGCTGTGTGTGGGTTTGTGACTCCCAGGATCTACTTTTGAGATAGATGTTGAAGAAGGAGGGTTCCCTGGGTTTGAATCCTTTTCTTCTGAAATCGTGACCTTTTTTGCGAGGCAAGAATTGTTAGGGCTTGGCGTGTCAAGTTGGGCGATTGTTCGATTGAGAGTTCTGTCTCCATGTGGTGAGGGGGTAGTTTGGGTGCTTGCAGAAGGCGGGCTTCCTGCGATAGGTGAGAAGTTGGGTCTAGTGGAAATCCCTGAGGCTTTTATTAATGCCACTGCAATCAAATGACAAGAGAACAATAATGGAATTTTATTTGTGTTTCACCCTTACACCGATGTGTATTAACCCTTCAGAGACCATAGCGGCTGCAAACGGCTTGTACCAAAATGTCTATAGCGGCCACAAACGGTACAGGATTTGACCTACTCCCATTAATAACCAAAAAGGTCACGGTAAAGGTCATGACCTGAATTGACATTTTGCAATGTTTCCCATGTTAACATAGCATCTATGTTTCAAAAACAAAACCAAATTTCTGTTTTTTTTTCTGACACTTTTACAAGAACTGTGTTTTATATAATCAACAATAAAACCATGTCTGGGTGTATGGTGATGTTATACAGAAATGAATGATCTCTAAAGGAATGAGCTCTGTGTACTTGGTCTTTTCTGCCGAGTGCTATGAACAAAATCCACATGCTGGAATGTTCGCAAACTTGATTAAATAATCTCTGGATTCACACAATATGATCTTGATACAGTCAAAGCATTTTGAGACGGAAAATTCACCCATCACAACATCTACAAAAACAGGGGCCACTTTCTCCCTTTACTCCCACTTGCCAACTTGATAAGTTCACTTACTTTCAGCCTCTAGCTCTTCAGTATTGATAGGGAGCGATCTTGGTCTACCCTCTGATGTCACCGTTCCTTTACTCCCTTTCCGCTGGAGAGACTCTCCCATTGTCCCTCGTCGTTGCCGTTTGATTCTCTCTGCCTCTTGAATAAGTGATTCTGGATCGGATTGGGTCTCATGATGGGTGTCTGATGGGGGCTCAGGATCACTGTTACTGTAGTAGAGTGTGTCAAAAACGAGTTGAAATATTTTGTTAGAGTGAGAACTTAACTACACAATATCTTTGCATTGCAGAATACTTATTATCTGCAATTATGAAAATCATTTAATAAATCAACTCTACCATAATTTGAATTTACAATTAATTTGAACATGATTTTAAATAACCTTTGAAAATATCTAAAAGAGAAAAAGAGCATTGAGCACATGGGACTCTCTGATCTCAAACATAACTTAGCCTAAAGAAATGAAAGTGTTGAAACTCTCGTTATTTGACACCTAACCATTGAATCTCTTAATCATTAATATTACTCTTCTGGGTTGGATGAGTTTGTTTTACCTTCTTGCTTTAGTAGCCTGTAAATCATTAGGTGACTGCGGCATGAGGAAGTCCTCATTCACCACTGGTGATCTCATGTTGGTAAAGCTGTCATTCCGTCTTAGTTGAGGTGTACCAAAGATGGGAGGATACGGTGAGTTACTGGGTCTGAGTATCTGACCAGGGGAGCCCAGGTTGCAGGGGCGTTTCCGCAGGGTCAGGTGAACCCCCATACGGTCAGCCTTCAGAGCCTCTATGACTTTACGGTGCTCCCAACTCACCTGTGTGAGGAACGAATACGTACTCAGTCTTTGGTCGATATCTATTAACATCCGTTTCAACACTTCCAACTTGTAACACCATTAAGTACTAGTCTGTTGGAAGTTAAAGTAAGCCATGAGTCTAAATAGTCTGAGATTGTTAAGATGCAGTTTAGACTTTCCGTCATCCAATTTTGTTTTTGTTTTATTGTAAGATCTTGAGATGTTTTTCTCTCTCACCTCATAAGAGGGTGAATGGTTAATTAACAACTTCAGTATCATTACATTTACTGCTACACAACATCTGTACAAAATGTTATATAGGGGCATTCTCCAGCCATTGAGGTGCTCCAGCTTACCACAGTTTGTTTGTTTACTCTTAACAGTTCATCACCAGAGCCCACTTTCCTGCTTAAGTTTGCTGCCGACTGAAAACGATAACCAAAATTAAGTAATAAGCAGTTGTTATAAACCCAACATTAAAATATTACATGAGTTTTCAAGGAGTTGTTGAAAACAGTAAAGAAAGAAACATGCTATCAAAAGATATGCTTACTCCGATCCCCCCCCCCCCAACCAAAAATATAAAGGTTTTGGCAAGATGGCACTTTCATTCCAGTGAAGGTCAATATAATGTTTAAGAATTCATCCTTGTCAAAGGATTTTACTCTTTTTGAATGAAAGACTTTCATCCACTGTTCTTGGAATTATGTGCATGCTCAGAACAATGTAAACAATGAAATGTATCGGGTATGTCTGCTGCCACCTAGTGTTCTAAAGTCTCCCAATGCACTTACTTTATTGGGGAACTTTATACAAGTAACTTCGCTCAATGACAACATGTACGGGTACGGGTATGTCTGCTGCCACCTAGTGTTCTAAAGTCTCCCAATAAACTTACTTTATTAGGGAACTTTATACAAGTAACTTGCTCAATGATTATCATTTCATTGACTCCCTCAAATGATTTATTGTCAACTAATAAGTCCCCAGTTTCATTCACTGATTTATAATGCTACACAATTTCCTGAATCACCTTCTCCTTGGTGCCTGTTATGTAATGAATTCCGTCAATAGTGGACGTCTTGATAAACAGCCCCTGGAATTAAGGAAATCACACTGTCAGGGGAAATCATTGACCTTCAGAGTTATCGTACTGTGAGTCTGACTGATGGAAAGTCAATCACGGAAGACAGTCTTGGAACTGCTAGGGATATTAAAGCTACCTCACTCAAATGTGAAACAAAATTCTGCAACCAAAATTCTACGAATGGTGTCTCCAAATGAATGATCATCTTATTTCTACTGGCACTATTGAGAATCCATCAAACCAATGCATGCTGTAAAAAATAAGAAACTGGAGTCTCTCTTTAAAAATATGTAATCCCCCTCCGCCAAAATCAGGCACTTGTTGGAATTAGTAAAACGACATTAAAAGTGAAGACAACAAAACATCAGCATTGATATCAATGTGATGTGATGGCTTAAACATTTTGTTACGATGAGAAGTAGGCCCTAATTAGGTGTTATTTTAAAGCTCATCTGTTTGATGAGCAACTAAACGTGGCGTGTCGTGGCCGAGCAGATAAGAGCACAGGACTCAAGCTCTGGTGTTTCTGTTCAGCAGAGTGAGGGTTCGAGTCCCAGTCATGACACTTGTGTCCTTAAGCAAGACACTTTACCATTATTGCTGCGTCCTTCACATGTGATGTAAAGCCGTACGTCCCGTGTGTTGTGTAATGCACGTAAAAGAACCCAGTGCACTTATTGAAAAGAGAAGGGGTTTGCCCCGGTGTTCCTGGTTTGATTGGCAGCATATTGCGCCACAGCACCTTGTAAACCATTACATGGTGCTATGTAAAGGAATAGGTCTAATTCTTCAAAATGTAGCTCCTCAATACCTTGCAGGAAAATACTGAATGTTGAAGCACCTTGAGCGTCACTGAGTGACAGATATGAGCGCTATATAAGAAGCCATTATTATTAAACCCAGTTTAAAGTTTTGGCATGAAGTGCCTGGTTTTGGCATGGAGTGTCACATAATTTTCTATGGATGTTGTTCATGCTGCTATCACGTCTGTCACACTGCCATCATGGAAACTAACTCTCAGCCTCAGTTTGGGTTCACTGATTGGAATGGGAGTAAAACAAAATGGCTACACCTGTGGTACTTGGGACTGGGGATGCAGTATTTAAGAAACAATTAGTACTGTCTTTAAAGATGCATCACCTGTGTGACCTCAAGTCATATCAGCATGTACTGATAAAAAGCCATTCAAGGTAAGAAGCTATAGAAAGGAGGAAGAGAAAAAAAGTCATTGAAGGTAATCAAACAATGGATCAAGGCCATCGCTACAACTTTCAACAAGTATGACCATTTAAGTTGCATGTAAGTAGCTCAACCTTGCAGCCTTTGGACTGGTAAGAGCCCTTTGATACAAGTTTGCAGCCATTATGGTCTCTCAAGATTTACCCGGCCAGAAATCTTCAGCAGAGAAAATACTTTGAGCGTTGAAGATGGAATAGTATCTTTTAAAATCGTACACCCTGGACGCAGTACTCCTGTTCAGTTCTGCAATAATTGAGATTGCTTACCAGTTCTTCCTCTATCTGTTTCTTTCTGATGCGCACTTCTTCAACTGTTGTTGGTTGTATCACCAGAGGATCTGTTGATTGTCTGATTAAATTATCTGTAATCGCAGTAAACTCTCTTGCCTGGTTTTGTGTATGGGGAAAAGAAATCAAGAAGTCTGATACTGACAATTGTGTTATAACTTTATCACAGAGAAAATACCACATTGGTGCTATCTGCAAATGTTTTCTTCTTTCCTAATTTCATAAGTACATGTATCTATTGAAAGCAGCGCTCTCCCTTAACAGAGATCTGCTGGCCATATGCCAGTTAAAACACCCGAGGACCAGTTAAAGTTCTCTACAACTGGTCCAACTGACTCTAGCTCAGTGTTGAGAAGTATCCCTTTTTAACATGAAATATGGACTGGTGAAAAAGCCGGTGGACTAGTGAAACTGCAAACTTATTGGTCCTGCTGGCTAGTCACTGAAACAGTTAAGGGCTATCCCCTGGAAAGTTTCAGTTGTATTGTATTTAGATTTGTAAACAAAGACAACTAGTTTGGGTAGAAATTTCATTCTAGTGTAAAGAGACAATTCATCCCTTGCAGTCAGTTATGTCACATCAAATAACCTAAAACAGGAAAGGTATGGTGTCGCACATCAATAGTTCTTACTCTAAATTATAGATGTTACACTTGCATTAGGGATAAAGAATATTATTTTATTTTTTTCACCGTACACCAATGTGTGATAATCACTGTATACTCGGTGCTTTCCCTGAGTTCTGTTGAAAAAAATCCACAGGCATAATACTTGGATGGGTTTTGAATACTGCTTGATATGCAGGTACAAACATTGCAGAGATATTTGTGCGATTTGCAAGGATGGTTTAGTTTAAGATCCCCACAGTTAATACTCACAATTGCCATGATTTCAGGTAGAGCATCCGTCAGATTGGACTGCTGCTGTACAGCTTGTGTCATGTCCAAGGCATATTGTAAAATTTCTTTGCTGAACTCCTGGAAATCCTTCTCTGAATTGTTTGAAAATGGTGGTCTGAAAAATGAGAGATATTTCCTGACCATTTAATGATTTGTAAAAGGGAAGCCTCATCTTCCTTTTAGATTTTAAATTGGTTTTAAGAGAAAAACCTTTCAAACTTAACAGTTGCAAGTGGTTGAGAGAGAATGAAAAATCGTAAAAATCATAAGTTTCATTTTGTATAGTGGTGTTTACAAAAAAAGGCTTTACGTAAAAATCCATGTCAATTATGGTACTTGACCAATATTTGTATGGTATTGATTATGAATCTTTCAAAAGTAATTTCATTTTGGCCATGTATTTTTTCCCTGTATGCAAATCCAAAATGAGGCTCGATTGAACTGTAGACTGGTAACTGGTGTGTATGGATGAAGAAACATAGTTTTCTGTTGGGTGTACAGGAAGCTTGACCATTCTTGGACCTCATACCTGTCCAGCCATGAGATAAGTGTCTTAGCGGCTGATATTGTCTCAGACACTCTCAGCAGTATTGTTGACGGTGGTGAGTACAATCTATCCCCTGCATGGCTCCCTGACTGAGTACTCTGCTGAAGCAGGTTAGCTAGATTGCTTGCGTTGGTGTTAAGTTTCAAGGCCACTGACTGAAGGGTCTCGCTTGGATGTCCGTGATGCTGGAATAAATCAAGAGAATTCCTATAATAATTTGGATTGAATCAGTTTACAAGATACAGGGTTTGGGGGCAGCAGAAAAACTTGGTAATTTTGAGCATGCACACACATTCCAATTTTTGCAGCCCTGTGGAGATTTCTTCTGGACTTTGTACACAAAATTCCTTGTGGAACATCCATCCCTCTTCAGAATTCCCCTATGGAGACCTATTGTTTTAGGTCTCCATCAGATAGCCAATATTAAAACACTCTTTCAGGAACAAAACATTTACCCAGACCTATCCAAAACATGGGACTAGCCTGGAGGTTTCTGGGCTTCTCATAGATACAGTTTGTTCTATTTGGCATTCTAATTTTGTCATCTACATTGAAAAGTATTGAAAGTAAACAGTTTGGATGCCATGTTTTTAAATACCCAAAAATACTTTGACATCATAAACATTATATCTTACTTAAAAGTCTTCTATTTAAATACAGAAATAAAATCAAAATCTTCATTTTATTTACCACTACTGATAGTAGGTCAACAGCCTCCAGCATGAGTTCCTTGTGTCCCATCTTGGTAATATTTAAGGTGTCTAGTTCCTCTATCGTCAGTTTCAGCAGACGATCACCAGTTACCTGATGTTCGATGAAGTTTGGGATGTACTGCTCTAACGAATTATCAAGTCCTAGAAAATTGTTACAACAATAAAGTGTTAAGTTTCCAACAACAACGAAAAATCACAGGCTGGAAATCCATGTGTCCATCATGCCATGTTCATATCCTTTAAAGGGTCCATGAAATCCAAGCAATACACATCATTTTTACAGATAAAACAGTACACAATACGGATCTAGATACATGTTCATTGCTTGGTGTCTATTTTCATTTGTACACATTTACAACCTTTTGTTTACCCTCTTTAAATTAAGATATTAACTCAACCATCACACAGTTAATTAAGCGTCACTTACATAAGCACAATACAACATCTTAAAATCTATATTTATTGATATTTTCTTCAGATAACTGTTACTAAAAGGGATGGCAGCAGTATCACTTATCCATCGAAAACAACCAAACTAATTTTTCTATGACTAACAAACAAAAGGCCTTACTTACCAAAACTTTAAACTCCATAATTAACTTATTACCTTGATACTTAGCAATTAACACTTTCAGGGCCTGAGTATATCATCTAGCTTTAAGTTGATGCTTTAAACAAACAGACCAGGGACATTGACACTTAAAACTAAGTACACTTAATGATTAGATACACTTGACTTTCAGGTAAATATTTGATGACCAGGAACTGCATGTTTCAATTGCAGTATCGCAATAACAAATACACTATTCATTATAAAAATAACTGCTATAAGGCCTAACACTTTTTATATTATGTTAGCAAAAACAGAGTTTTTGTAATGTGCACTTCCTCCTTCAGAGTTATCAAAGCGTAAATATTCAACAACTTTGCTGAATGAAACATATTGTGACTACACAATGAATGTCCATGAACTTTCAGTACACATAACAGTAAAAGTTTCTCCATCAAAAGTGCGTTTCATTCAACAAACTCCCTGAAGGTATCTTGTGCCTACATACACACTATGTAGTTGAAAGGCAAGTTGGCTGGCAAAACATTAATCTAAACAACAAGTTATGTTGGATGTGATTCAATTTATAGCAGATGTATTTCTCTTCCTGCTAAACCATTACCAGAGAGTTCCGTTACATGTACTTTTACTTATTAAATGAAATCAGTTGACGTCCAAACATTGTGCCTGTTGCACAGATTTTAAGATTTACAAAATGTCATGCAAGTATTACATTTTATGCACCTTTCCGCATCCCCCACCCAGACCTCACATTGCTCAAATCCACACAAACGAAGTGCCTGTGGCTCAACCTTTGCATTGGACCAGAATTCTTTTTTACAAAACCAGAACCAAAATGACAAAAGAGTACACTCAACTGCTTTTATTTGAACAAGCACTACGAGAGGATTTATCTTCTTTGTATTATGGGCAAGTACACTTTGATACTCAACAGAATTGAAAGATATCTATCAGACTCACAGTCAACATTTGAACACAATTTTTTTTTTTTACATTAAAGTTATCCCACAGTGAGGTATTATTATTCAATTGTAAAACACAAGACCACCCGACTTGTCTGGTCTTGAGTTTACACTGGCCTCGGGCCTGCAGTCCAGCGTAAATTTTGAGCCCTGCCTTATAGAAGTGGTTAACAGCTTCTATAGCTAATATACCAGACTTCTTCTAGGCATAAATCACCTTTAAGGTGTTGTGAAAAAGTTCATTTGGTGCAATTAGGTGACTACTTGCAGAAAGTTTCCTGATTACTTTTTTTTGTCACCAGAAAGAAGTAGAAAATGTGTAACACTGGTTTTGTGAACATCTTCATTTTGAAATTAATCCCAGCTAGAGATGAATGGTCCATTCCAGTCTCAGCTTGTCTGAAAGATAACTTTTTAATCTGTTTGGAAGCACGACTATTAACTCAATTGTTAAACAATAATAAATAAGGTTCTTATAAAGTGCACTTATCCTTAAAAAAAATCAAGGCGCGTGACAAATGAAACACAAACAGTTATGAATAACAAGCTCTAAATAGCAAGAGTAATAAACCACAAGGGAAACTGACAGCACTAAATAGTTCAGTCTTTAGCAGTTTCTTGAACATGATAATTGAGTTGGATTGACAAACTTTGATGGGGAGCTTGTTCGGCAGGTAAGAGCCACTGTAACCAAATGCACCCCCGCCAACCTTTGTGTGTCAAAGATTTCTTGATGATTAATTCAGTGAAAATTATTTCAAGTAGTAAAAAATCCTTCGTTGTTAAGTGTATCGTTTCCCCCAAACCAATAATACACAGGAACAGGTAGAGTTCCTTTTTAACTTTACACAGGTATGACATTGCTGTATAATACACAGGATGTATGGTTCAGAGACAATTATGATGAAGACTCTCCAAGGCTCCTTTAAACAAAGAAATACATTATGAGTGACACAGTATATTTTCATGCTCTGAAGTCAGGAAACCACACAAGGAAGGAGAGGAAGTAATTTGGTCTTTAGTATCTAAGGGCTTAAAAAGCTCTTGAATCTTTTTGATGAGTGATCATGACTAGCTATTAATTTGTGTCTGATAGTAAGCGCTTTTTTAACTACATGCATTATATGCTAAGCCTAAAAAGTCAACTCAAATTATATAGTTGGTTGACAACTTTGTATATGATTTATACAAGACTTGTTCAAGACACGACTCGTTCAAAAATAATGAAGAATCTTGGCGGCTGTCTATTATTATTGTACAATTTGCATACAATGAGGCTTTTATTTTAATCAATGACCTTTTGAGGAAATTGAAATTTAAACATTTAACTTTGGCTTAAAGGAATATAGTTGTGCTTAAATGCAAGAGGAGCCATAACTTCTGGGTTTGTTGGCATCTGCAAATTTCATTTAATCATGCAAACTGTTTATCCTTGATTATGCAGTTTACATTTTTAGAGGTCACTCTAAAAAAAAAATTTACATCCCTAAATACACCTTTATCTACCAAGAAAACACTGTGACTGAGTTATAGAATGAATGGGTGTTCGTTTACAACGCAGTTTCCAAGCCTCTTTTCACCCCCGCCTTCAGGCAAAATCGGAACAACAGCAGTCAGTGCCAGAAAGCTGTCTCCAAAAATTCAAAAGAATAGTGACGTCGCAGTTCGTACCCCTCTGTCAAACGGCTGTTTGTTGTTACTCATTGAGCATTGCTCAGTACAGACCATCCGAGCATTCAGTACGTATAGTGATGTCATGTTTGTTTGCTGCCCTCATTTACGGGATTATTGATAAAATAATTGAGGCGCAGGCTAGTGAACGGAGTAAAAACTCCCTGCAAATATCTCTTCTTTTGTTAATGTAATGTTACAAAAGATGCAACAAATTGTAGAAAGCAGAAAACTAAAAAATAACGTCAACTTCAATCACCATGGCCCATCCTCTTTAAGGGAATTTTCTGTTAACTTCAATCAAGGATGCATCCAGATGCAGTATTTATTCTTGTTAATCCTCTTGCTGTCTGACCATTTAATACCACATTCACTTTGGTTTTGAATGATAGATAAACTATGCCAGCCTGCAATATGATACCATGAGGGAATGCATGTACACAATACACAGTTAGTTCTGTGCACAGTTGTGCCACCGTACACAACCCATGCAGTCGAATGGTTCCAAATGGTTGGTCAACTCACTAGAAAATGTTGCCAAGAGTCACTGAGAGTAGGAGGGTTAAAAATGAAATAATAATCAAATGCACTCTTCACCCTCATTTTTGTGGATAGTTTTGTTTCCTGAAACAGCGGCCCCTACTTTCTATTCAATGAATCAGAGTAGTTTTGATAGAATTCTTATTTTAAGTAAGTTTATTTGAAAACATAAATTTGTTGTGAAATTGTTTTTTAAGAAACTCACAAAAAGGTGAACTAATGACAAATACAATTTTTTGAAAAAAGTTTATTTTCTCATCAAATAGATGAGATAAAGAGCTTTCAAATAACCCACAATCTACTAGGTAGGTATTTCTCAACATAATCAATGTTCAGGCATGGCCTCCATGATTTAAGACATCAGATACATAGATAATAATGGCTGATGTTTTGGTTGTCTTCACTTTTATAAATGCCAATTCACTATTTCCAAGAAGCGACGAATTTGGCATGGGGGCGTCACAATTAGTTTTCTCCTGAAATACTTCTTTTCTTTCCCAGAATACTTTTTATAATTTTGTATAATTTCTTATGCACAATTAAACCTTAATGTTTTCAGGGGGCATAACCTGCTTTAATATGTCCTGCAATTATTTAACTTGTCTACATATCAACATAAATTTCACGAGTTAGCAGGGAATTTTTGCCTGTGTGCGTGCATACTCTGCGTTACTAGGCATTCTTCGGTTGTACCACAGCTAGCGTAGAAATTTGGCAGTTGCACAGGCAGCGGAGAATGGTTATCGTAAGCGCAGAGTTCGGCGGTAAGCAGAGCCATGAACTTGGGCCTACATCTACAGCTGACTTATGAATGAATTAATGATAAAATCATGTAGGTTCCACCTCCACGCTCCATGATTAATAATATATTGGAAAAGATGCCAAATCTGACTGCCACTTATTTGCTTAAATACAACCAAAAAGAAAAATAATATCTGGGTAAATAAGGTACTATTTGGGGGTCATATTGGTCCAAACATTAACAAATTCTTGAAAAATTTTCAGAAGTGTTTACTTATCATATGACTGTATGACACTAGTGATCGGCAGACAAAGGTATATCGGCAGACAAAGGTATTATCAAAACTATAGTGTTTTTCCACACCAGTTTCATTTTGATGCAAATACTCAAAAATGTATTATAGACAAACTGCTTACTATAGTAATACTAGTTTAGTAATTAGTAAATACATTTTACCCTGTTACTGTTACTGTTAGTGTTGTTAAGATTACCCTGTTCAATTAATTATTGGCCGACGATCGGCGGGTGGGTGGGTCGAGAGGAGTGCCTGAAATTTTCTTTGGACGGCCGGCCTACAACTTGTAAGTTTGCAGACCGCTGATCTCCACTTATGTCTATATACAATCAGGTTGTTGGGGGACACGGTTGATGCCGCTCTGTGGCCCAAGCACAGTGACTAAACCTTCGCCAGCAATCAATCAGCCGTCCTTCGCTCATTGATTTCTCTCAATCCCTGGCCTTGACTTGAGTTTAGCAGTGCTTAACCGCACAAAACAAAACTCAGAGTTATCAGAAATAAAAATTACTTTAATAGTTACCTTTAATCCAATTCCCAATCTCCTGTGGAGTCCACGATGTGATGTTTAAGGACGACATTCTTGTTTATTGATGATGTTTCGGTGCGGAACTGCACCACTAGGCGCTACGCTACCACCAATCCAACGACATGGGACTGAATGAAAACAGGAAGTACATTTAGTATCATATGTAATCCTTCCCAGGGTTTTTATCGGACATCGTTCTCAAAATATAGATAGACTGGTGCTTTTTCACAGCTTCCGTTCCGTAACGTAAATTACTGTGTTGTGTTCAGGGGGAAACATACTGACGCTACGGTTATTCAACGAGGGAGCGACCTGAAGCTTTTTGGGCCCGAAAAATAGCCAGCCGCGTATTCGCGGAAGCGATGGCCAGCCGCGTATTCAGAAAATTTGAACACATGCAGTACAGGGAGGTGACAAAATGGTTCGTTTAGCGAATCCGTTGGCGAATCCGTTATTTTATCCTAACGAATACTAAAATATTAGCCATAACTTACAGATTTTTTATTTGATAATATTGAAATTTTACAGCTAAAAATAATTGGAAAGCATAAAACAAAGAACAAAAAATTGCTAAATAGAAGAAAATAAGCGGCAGACATGGAGACAATGTGCACGTGTATTATGTCATATTATATTTACGCTGTTTGAATACTAAAACATATTTTGAAAATAGTTGTTATTAGTGATTTTATTCGCACGCAAGGGGGATCCTCCCCGAAATCAGGGCTGGTAGCTGGAAGGGGAATGGTGATCGCAAGCGACGAATTCACGGCGGTAAAAAGAGCTGAAATTGGGCCCAAGTGTTTCGCGCTAATGTTTATTTTGAAAAACACGCTGTCCACACGCACAGATTCACGTTAATCCTCCTGAGGCAATGTCTGTGAGTAAAATAAAAGTGGTCCACAATGAAACAAAGTGTACAAGGTAGGTATAAAATGGGTTATTAATAGCTTTTTTGATAAAAAAAAATACCCAGTTATGTAATTTATTTTTTGTCGCCCCCCCCTTCCCCCTTTTCTCTCTCTCTCTCTTTTTTTCTCTCCCTTTTTTTTTCCTGGCAAAAAAGGGGGGTGGGCGTGCGCCCCCACGCCCCCTGGATCCGCACCTGAATTTGGCCCACAAATAAGTGGTTAATTAACCACAGCTATACAGACGCCATTTCCTATCTACAATGCGCACAATTGTATATGCGGTTGAGTCAACTACCATTTCTAAAGAGTTGGTACCCTTCATTAATAAATAAAATTGAAGAGTTGGGTAAGTTGGTCCACTCAGTATAGTGGTTAACCAATGACATGGTATGCCATTTTCGATCTATAACAGTCAGCATGCACAATCGCATATGCGGTTGAGTCAACTACCTCTTTAAAGCACGTGGTACAACATTGGACATTTTCAAAAGTAGTATCCACACTTTATGTGACCAAATATATACATGAATTGAAAAACATGTGAAATGTTAAGCTCAATCGGTCGTCGGAGTCATGCGAAAACAGTGGGGAAAAACATTATTATGTTTTCACTGTTTTCAAACATTTGGTTTTGGACACGCGCAGTAAAGACTTATTGTTTTACTCATTTCCTAAATACTTAAGTATTTTAAGCAAAACTATTTTAATGGGAGTTTCGCACCATGACCATCTTTATACCGTGTAAGTTATGTGAACATTTTTATTTTCAATCTTACCAATGTTGTACACACCCTTTAAAAGAGTTTGTACCCTTCATTATGAATAAAAATTGATTTTTTTTTTGCCCAGAATCTTGAAGACATGCACTGCTTGACGGGTACAAACTCTTTTAAATAGATGGATTGCAATAGACGTCATCGGCCGCCATATTATTTGATGAATTGTGCACGCGTGAAGACTGAGCTATCATTGGCTGAGAGTCGTGCGTAGCGCGTACAAGCGTGTACGTTTCATTTTTGTCATCAAAAAGATGATGGCCAATGACGCGTATTGCAATCCATCTATAGGTATAGTTGACTCAAATCAACCGCTTATGCAATTGTGCGTATTATATTTGGAAAATGGCACCTGAATAGCTGTGATTGATTAACCACTAGTGGACCAAATTAGTCAGCTCAAAAATTTGGTATGCCCAGTGTAACAGTCTTCAAGATTCTGGGCTTGAACCTTCCACTTTTGTTCATAACGAAGGGTACAAACTCTTTTCAAAATAATGTTCAAGTATTTATTTATACACGCACACTGTCTCCGTGTTTGCCGCCTATTTTCTATTATTTGGCGATTTTTTTGTTGTTTGTTTTTTGCTTTCCAATGATTTTTAGCTATAAAATTTCAATATTATCAAATAAAAATCTGTAAGTTATGCCTAATATTTCAGTATTCGTTTGGATAAAATAACGGATTCGCCGACAGAAATGAGCCAAACGAGCCATTTTGTCACCTCCCTGTACCTCATGTGTTCAAATTTTATGAATACGCGGCTGGCCGATCCGCGAATACGCGGCTGGATATCTCGAGCCCAATATTTTGGCTAGTCTCAGTTCGGCTACGATTCGTGTTAATGATTTTCCAATTAAGCTCGTTAGCAGGGAATTCAACAAACAACAAGTATGTCAAGACAAAGCGGTCGGTCTAGTGATCCAAGAAAAGTGGTAATTAATATCATTTAAAGTGCAAACTACAATAAATTACTTTTTTTGCAAACTGCCGTCTCCGCGATCCTCCTGCGGAGACGGCGCCACATAACGCGTACGTTCTGTGGCAACGTTTAGCTTGTGCGCATGCGCGACTTCGAGGCTGTGAACCGTACTAAAAATAGAAACAAACAAGGTTTCGCATGTTTTGTTACGATGACTGCTGACACTCATCATAGTCTTATTCATGATTGATTTCCTACCTCCATGATTATATCAGGGTATTGACCCTTATTTTGATAAAAGGGCCTCTTTCACGTCATGTTGAGTCTAATTTCTTCAACGCCAGTAGTTGTTATAGCGCCCTCTTGTGTTAGCTAATCTTTGTTTACGTCGCCATATTTGTAGCTGCGTGTTACTCGGTAACTAATATAGTAATAAAAGTCCTTTTGTATAAGCATTCTAATTGGTATTCTGCTGTGGCTACCTTGTGTTGTTGCGTCCATCTCCCTACCTTGGCGCAAAGACAAAGTCCAAACAAAAAATCATGGCAAATGTGTTCTGGAAAAAGAGTAAACTTTTGGACAAGTTTTGTCGGTAAGGCACTTTTGTTTCGGCTATAAGTATAAAATTGATGTTAAAGTTTTTCGGGAAAAATCAGAAATAGAAAAATTATACATGAGGGTATGAAGTACACTGATGTTTGTAGGTAGATTATGTTACTACCATTTTGTCTTCTTTTGGTACTACTTCGCGTATGTGAGATGCACATACTACTAGTGCCACACGCTTGTAAATACTTAGCCCCATAAATAGGGCCAATCCACTCCGTATCCTTGGCCCCAGCACCACTGATTACCAATTCTTTCGCCCTATGATGTTTTTTTCTGCAAAGATCTAGATCGTGAAACTTACCGATTGAATGCTTATGTACTTGCAGATAGCCGGACTGTTAAAATTTCTTTAAAAAACATCACACGTTTTTGGTGATAAAACTGCAAACTGGACTTTGAAGTTATAAGGGGAGATTTAAATATAATATTTTTCAACTCCATGAGAGGGCACACACCCATGATGATCATCTTGCATTTTGTATTACCCCTGTGGTATAATGGTATCGTCCAGGTACGTCGAAAGACAACATGGCGGATGCTACCGTTCGTTTATAATTCGGGGTAAAAAAAACACCTTTGTTTACATTTAAAAATACAATTTTTTCAACAGTTTGAAGGTGATTTAGATGCATACGACTCTTTTACATATCTTTAACGGTTGATTTATGTTCAAATGTTCTTTTAAAGTATATTTAATTAAAATTTGTTGTTGTCAGTTGTCGTGAGGGGTCGTGAGTTGTCGGTATTTAGTGCGACCCGAAATCAGCGGTTAGCATGGCCGGATTAGAACCCACAACCTTGTAATTGCAAGTCCTGTACTGTAGTCTAACCACTTGACGAAAAACTTGATGAAAAAGAAGTGTTGGCTCTAAAAAAGAGTTGGTTGGTTTCACTTTTCAAACGAAAACTGTAAACTGTAAACCACTTCTGTAGTGTAGTATATTCATATATATTTGCTTTTCTCAAAAATGTTTTAACTTATTTATTTATTTTTTAGAGCCAAGAGCTTTTTACGCTGACATATGGATCCCTTGTCTCTCAGCTGTCAAAGATTATGAAAGTGATGAAGAAGTCAACAAACAGCTGGACAAAATGTACAGTATTTCACTATATTTACTTAATTCATTGTACCTATCTTAACCCTTACAGTGCCAGCCATGTTTTAAAAATTCTGTATCCACAGGCTGGCCATTTAAAAAAAACAAAAAAACAAATGATGTCAAGTAGTAGAACGTAAGGGAACGTTGGCGGCCTGTGAATGGAGATTCAGTATGACGTTTCAGAACGTTGGCGGCGCTCGAATGGTTCCGGGTTCCGTACCGGTCGTGTTTTGGCCGTTCTTTATCCAGAGGGCGTTTATGTATTTTTTGGGGTCGAGTAGTAGAACGTATGGGAACGTTGGGGGCCTGTGGATGGATCCTCAGTTTGACGTTTCAGAACGTTGGCGGCACTGGAAGGGTTAAGATCATGCAACACCCCTCTTCCTAGCCCTGGTGGGCTGGTGCACTTTCTTAATACACTACAGTGACGTCCTGGATATCACATTATCAGGTACCATTTCTGGGGCGGAAAAACTTCAAAGCTTCATTAAGCAAATCTTACCTGCAAAAAGCCACTAATTTCACAAGATTTACATTCCATGGAGGCATACATTTTTGGGCGGTGGGTTTTGGTCATCATATATTCCTCACAAATCTGTAATTTTCGTGAAATAGTGCAGCTCTCAACGTTACAGAATACCCGTTTTGATCGTATTCTCACAGTTGTCTGCCGTGCGTACGGTCGCGTACATTCGCGTGTAAGACGCAAGACACGTTGCATTGCATGTTAACGCTGTGCAGTTGAGATACGGTGACCAAGTAGTGCATCTTTGAAACTCGCCGTCTGTAATGGTCTTCTCAAAACATTTATGGAACTCATTTTTATTCAAAGTGGCATGCACTGAATACCATTTTTAGCCCTTACCTTAGCTTGCCTTGTAAAACCGCATCACAATTGACACATCTTTCAGCCATTTTGACTCGCTCTTTGAGGCAAGTATCTCAAGAGTCAAGTTCACATCACTTGTTTTGAATTTTGAGCGTTTTGCGGTGTGCGTAATCGGCGCCCGCGCAGACGAACGTGAACACACAAAAGCTCACGTGTCTTGGTTTTTCTTTATAAACTGTGTTTAAAGTTTGCAGAATTTCTTAACGTTGAGAGCTGCATTATTTCAAGAAAATCACAGATTTGTGAGGAATATATGACAACCAAAACCCACCGCAGAAAAAATGTATGCTGCCATGGAATGTGAATCCGGTGAAATTAGTGGCTTCTTGCAGGTAAGTTTTGAGTTATGAAGCTTTGAAACGAGCCCTAATATTTAGGACTCTGTATCTGTGTACAGCACAGAGGAAGAGTCTTATGGGCTACCCTCCTCCCAACTCAATCATGTGTATAATTTAGTCAATGTCAGAGGATTGGTAGAGGTGGTCTTGGTAGAGGTGATTGTAACTTTTACTTTTACATTATTGTAAACGCTACAGCAGTCCAACGCTGGGATTTTTCATGAAACTTGCCAATTTTGCTGAGAAGGACATCATTGTTGACTCAACATATTTATGTGTCAAATTGAGCAGCAGGGTTAGAGGTAGTTCTGGAGGCATTTCACTTTCGAATAAATACTACAGTGACATCCTAGATATGAGGGTCTGTTCCAGGGTGGAAAAACTTGAGAGCTCCATGATTCAAATCTTATTTGTAAGATGTTATTAATCTCATTCAATTAGCATTCCATGGCTGCAAACATTTTTTGGCTGTGGGTTTTGATTGTCAAATATTCCTCATTAATTTTTAATTTTTTTTGAAAAAATTCAACTCTCAAAGTTTATGTTTTCTTCTTTCTGATGTGTTTCAATAGGGGTTATAATATAGGAATTCGTCTTGTGGAGGACTTCTTGGCTCGTTCAGGGGAGAGAAGGTGCAATGACTTCAGAGAAACAGCCGACATAATAGCAAAGGTAAAGTTAACACAAGAGTGTAGAGATCGCCTTCCCCTTCCATCGTAGAGTAATGGATGCATGCAATTGTTAAATGTTATATTCTAGAGCAAACTAAATAGTGAGAGTTGTTTTCAGCAATTACTTTTTATTCTACAAGTAGAATGAATGAGTGTATCAATAATCACAAGGTTCAAAGCTCTTACAAGAATAAGCATTATAATGGTAAATGTGAAGACTTAACCACTTACTGCGCTTGCCCGTAAGATTAATTTTCTGAACACCTAGAGTAATTTTTGTTGTTAAGAATATCGTTGTCAAAATGAAACCATGACTGAACCAGGTAAAGACAACAAAGAATCTCATGAAATGCATGAGAATTTCTTTTTCTCTTTCGAGAAAATGTGGTTTGTGTTAACCATGAATTGACCGAACTCTTGGCCATAAGCCACAGTCAATAATCGGCCATGGCATGCTGGAATCTGGGACTTTTCTGACATGCCGAATACAATGGTAAACAATTGTTTTAGCCTATCAACCTCTCGTAATCCTTGTATGTCCAACAAAAAGACGTAGGGCTGAATTTGGGGATTACACAATAATCCCCAGAAAAAGGGAGATTATGATCATGAATGTTAGTACCCTTTGTCTCTCATTGTATGAGAGAAACAAAGCATAGCAACTCATAAAAAATATTTTAAATGTTCCAGTGTATACAAAAATGGGTTAATAAGTTTTGTGGTTCAAAAACTTGTGCATATAAACACGTCTTCTGGTGTTAATTGGTTAATATGGGTTATCAGGCATCCAGGTTTTTTTTGTTGTGAAAGTTGATTGTGTGTACATGTCTTCCGACATTCACTGGTTAAGTGGACACACAAAATTTGCCTCCTAATAATAATTAGTTTCTATTTGTTAGTTGTTACTGTTGGTATTGGAGGGTGTGTGTGTGTGTGTGTGTGTGTGTGTGTGTGTGTGATGGGAGATTCTTAACTACAGGGACAAAGGAAAGAACAAAAGATGTCCCCACAGGGATGCAAAAATAGGAATGTTTGTACCTATTTTTGCATCCCTGTGGAGACATCTTTTGTTCTTTCCTTTGTCCCTGTAGTTAAGAATCTCCCATAGACTTTGTACACAAAATTCCTTGTGGAGCAACCCAGTCTTTAGAATTTCCCTATGGAGACCCTTTGTTATCCCTTTTCTGTTTTGTTCTAGGTCTCCATAAGGTAGTGAAAATGAAATCATGTTTGCGTGTGTGCAATCATTGTCTGAGCGATAACTCAAGAAGGACTTGGCATATCAAGACCAAACTAGGTTTGGGATTGGTCATAAGATCCCCCAGAAGCCTATTGTTTTAGGACCCCTTTGTCAAATGTCATGGTCATTATGGCTGAAACAAAAGAAAGGCTGTCAAAGTGATAACTTGCATATCAACTCCAAACTTGGTGCGTGGATTGGTCTTGTGATCCCCAAGAGGCCGATTGTTTTTAGACCCCTAGGTCAAATGTCAAGGTCAAATGTCAAGGTCATTATGGATAAAAAGTAGAAGAAGTGTCAAAGCGATAACTCAAGAAGAATGAGATAATTTGTTTTCGTCAACCATTCTTGTTTTGACTAGTTATTGTTCTACTGGTCATCATTTCACCCCAAAATTGTGTAACAAATATTGTATTGTTTCGTTTTCTCATCAGTCTGGCTTCAAAATGTTCCTAGGTATCACCCCTACAGTATCCAACTGGAGTGCTGCAGGGGATGAGTTCTCTCTAGTACTTGATAATAACCCACTGACTGACTTTGTAGAACTACCAGAAGAACGCAGCCAACTCAACTATTCCAATATCCTGTGTGGAGTCATCAGGGGAGCTTTAGAAACTGTAAGATTAAAACTAGTATGAATTACAGATCTTGTTTTCCCGTTTTGAAAATACATCATGCCAAATTAAGGTTGATTAGTAATTTTTTCGTGTATGAAAGCAATGCTTTTTCAATCAATATGTCTACTGG
The DNA here is from genome assembly GCA_032158295.1 of Pycnopodia helianthoides. Taxonomy (NCBI): domain Eukaryota; kingdom Metazoa; phylum Echinodermata; class Asteroidea; order Forcipulatida; family Asteriidae; genus Pycnopodia; species Pycnopodia helianthoides. The sequence goes on along the minus strand of CM063252.1, from coordinate 20,060,974 downwards.
ATACTTAGCAAAAGCTACCGGGCAATCTTAATGGTCTAGTGGTAAGACATCTAGAATGGCCAAGGTTGAGGGTTCAAACCCCACCTAAGTAATATGCCTGTGGGTTTCTTTTCACAGGACTCAAGGAAAGTACTGAGTATACAGTGCTTTACACACATCGGTGTACGGGTAAAACCAAATAATACTCTTTATCCCCAATGCAAATTTAACACATTAAAAAAGTGTATTACATTTTTTATTGTAAAGCAGTTTCGTAACCCTGCTACTTTCATAGCATTTGCCAGAGAGTTGACAAACCATTCAAAACCATACACCTGCAAAGGTTGTGCAACATGGCACAACTGCACTGTGTACTCTGTAGATGCGTTCACTGCAGTCTGGTTCACTGCATGATAATGTATCGCAGGTGGGTACAGTGCATCTGTCATTCAAAACCATGTAGATGACATTAAATGGCCAGGTGACGGGAGGGTTAATACAGAATTTTGCTTAATAATAATAACAATAATAAGTGTTTATTAGGCTCTTTTGAAACTTGTATGAAAGCCCCTTACACAATTACTACCTCTGTTCATTGGGCTTTAAGCTTAAGAATCTCAACTCCTTTGGAGTATGCAGCACCAGCAGCCAAATTGGCGCACAGATTGCTAATCATTTACATCAACAATCTCAACCCTCGGATACACCCATTCATTCCTGGGTGATGAGAACCAATGATAGCTAAGTGTCTTGCCCAATGACACAAGTGTCATGACCGGGATTCGAACTCGCCCTCTGATGACTCGACCATCAGAACTTGAGTTTGGCACTTAAGACCTTGCTTAACATGGCTATGGCTAGATCTCTCTTTCTGGCTATGCTTGCATCATGCCCATGCAGCCAGTGGCTGCAACAATAGCCAAAGCTGATCAGTTTGACCCAGTCTCATTTACCTCTCTTCACTCTACTAAATATGTGATATGTACTGACTGTTGATTATTCTGTTTAATACAACTCAGGTCCAGATGGACGTCAACGTTCGATTTGTTCAAGATATCCTCAAGGGAGACAACCAGACAGAAATCAAAGTCAAGTTTATCAAGAGGTTAGAAGACGCTGTGCCGGCTGGAGAGGAGTGAATAAACCAATGCTGTTAAATTATGGACTATTATCATTTTGCAGTTTTCATGAAATGACAGAGAACAAATTGGAAATTAATGCTAATGGACTAGGCATTTTTGGGGGCATGTGAGGCCTCAATCCACTCATGTCCTCTTCTCCTATGTCACTCCACACCACACTGTTTGGACTTGGATAAGATTGGAATGCCTGATCATGTAATAAGCATGTCTCCTGACGATGACTAGAGCAAGCTAGTCGAAACGTTGAGACCAAAAAGAACTCACTCCGCGGCAGTGCAGTTAATTACGAGAAGTCCCCCCGATCCACAAAGCTAAAGTAGTAGTCCAGGCCGATTTCCTACCTCCCGCCCAGGTAGTAGTTAATAAGCAGGACAGTTCTTTTCAGAACTGAAAAGTCTCCCGTATTCCGAAAATCTACTCCGCGGTAGTAGAATAAATAGCAAGACAAGTTCTCTAAAGAACAAATCTACACAACAAGTAGATATTTTTTACACATGGTGTTACTGCAAACCGAATATATATTGATATCTCACCATGCAATGCCTCAAAACCCATACACAATATCTCAGTCATTAGAAATGAAATGCTATTATGATTCTGCTGCATCTTAATCCATTGTATAGTGGCAATCGTTATCTCAATGCATAACTAATGATGTGTTTTCTCTTACTATTGGTCTTGGATGTATAAATGAGTGTCTCCGATGGCCGATTGAGCTGAAACTTTTACAGGTTTGCTATTTTATGTATATGTTATGTCACATAAATGCAGACACTGGTCTTTGACAATTATCAATGTTATACATGTGCTTTAACTCCTAATAGTGAAAAACCCCATTAAATGTTTCACTGTTTTCAAACATCAGGTTTTGGACACGCAAGATCAAACTAATTGTTTTACTCATTTCCTAAAAACTATAGCATTTCAAGTAAAATTATTTCAAGGAAAGTTTTCCACCATGACCATCTTTATACCATGTAAGTTATGTTCAAATCTGTGAACATTTATATTTTCAATCTTACTAATGTTGTGTACACCCTTTAAAGCAATTGATCTCAATTTCTCAATTGATCTTAACGTATTGTCTCTATTTAAATCCTTGTTTATCTTTACTGGGTTTTGTAAGCTTTTCCTAATGTTTGCAAATGTTGCATTATCACTTGGTATTTGTATAATTACCACAAAGAGGATTTTAAGTCTATGTCAACCGTGTCGACAGATAAACAATTATTTGTTCGATCTATAAAATCAAATTGTAAATGATCTTCAATCCCACAAATTCAATGTAGAAAAAGAAGTATGCATGACCGTATCAGTTTGACTTTTCATTAAGTTTTGTTCTTAATAAAAATGTATTCCAATTAGGCTACATGTGTTTTAGTCAGTACTTTGTCATACACAAAAATGAAGTTAGAATTTATGAGGTCTAAGTTCTGGAAATGTCAATGTTAACCCTAGTGTTAGATTTGCACAAAATTTTTGAAATGTATTCAAAGAAAATTGTATGTGAACAGTCTCAAATTTCAAAAATGTTTTAAAGACCCCTGCGTTTTAAAAAACAGGATATTCCATTTCTGTTATTTTTTTCTGGTCATTTTCTTTCACAGCACTTATTTTGAATGGTATGCAGCATGTTGATAAATGTTGCTCCAGTTAAAATCGACTTCCATTCAGAATGTAGTTGTCTTGAAGAAGTTTGCTTAACGGCCCTGTACACTATTGGTAAGATCGAAAAACACAATGTTCACAGATTCACACATAACTTACATGATTTAAAGTAAGTAATGGTAGAAAGAGTTCCTTAAAATATTTCTGCCTAAAATGCTATCGTTTCTGAGAAACGAATAAAACAACAGTAATTATCGCGCGCGATAATTTGAAAAAACAGAAAACACATAAGGTCTCTTTTCACTATTTTCTCGTGACCTCGATGACCAATTGAGCTCAAAGTTTCACAGGTTTGTTTGTTTATGCATATGTTTAACCACACAAAATGTGGAGACTGATTTTGAGCTGTTACCAAAAAAGTACAATACCTTTAAAGTGATGAAGCTGTTCAAAAAGACTGTCTGCCTTTTTAAAGCCGAAGCCATTTCAGCTTGTAACCCTAGAATTATGCTGAGATATTGGGCAGGGGTTTGGTATTTGCTTATGTTTATCTTAAATCTGTACCCCCCCCCCAAAAAAAAAACCTGTTTTGCTTAACTTTGAGTCACTTTTTGAAACCAAAAATTTCGGTACAACAATTGTGTCCCTGATATATATTTTTTCTTCAAATTAAGACAAAACTTCAAAGGCATTGTAAATAATATTATTTCAGGGCTGTGTTACCCCCTCCCCCAGTCCCAATTAAAGACACTGTACACCTTTGGTAATTGACAAAGACCAGTCTTCTCACTTGGTGTATCTCAACATATGGATAAAATAACAAACCTGTAGAAACTTGAGCTCAACTGGTCGTCGAAGTTGCGAGATAACTATGAAAGAAAAAACGCCCTTGTCACACGAAGTTGTGTGCTTTCAGATGGTTGATTTCGAGACCTCAAAATCTAATTCTGAGGTCTCAAAATCAAATTCGTGGAGAATTACTTCTTTCTCGAAAACTATGTCACTTCAGAGGGAGCCGTTTCTCACAATGTTTTATACTGTCAACCTCTCCCTATTACTCGTTACCAAGTAAGGTTTTATGCTAACAATTATTTTGAGTAATTACCAATAGTGTCCACTGCCTTTAAAGGAACATTACAGAATTGGTTTTTGCTAACAAAACAGTTGCTGGCAGTGTAAGCACTTTATGTAATCCACCATATACATAAACTGACAAACCTGTAGAAGTTTGAGATCGATCGGCCATCTGGGTCACGAGAAAATAGGGAAAAACCGATTACACATTTGCATGAAATCATATAGCTTCAACAACGAATAAAACGCTCACTGAGCGATAAACTCCAATCGGAAATTTACTTTTATTCATTTCTCATCAAAATATGGCATTTCAGACAGAAATATTTCAAGGGATGTTTTCTACTATCATCATCATTAGACCGTGTAAGTTTTATGTAAATCTGTGATCAAAAAGTTCATTTAACAAGTTTTTCTCTTACCAATTCTGTAATGTTCCTTTAATGATATTCTGAAAAGGGAAAAATCTAAATAAAACAAGGAAAATACAATCAAAAAGGCATTATGCACAAGTTGTTATCCTTTACTACATGTTTATGTGTATAATTAAAAAAAAATTGAAATTGTAACCATCGACTGTGTTCGGGGATATAAATCTTTAGACCGGGCATATTTTTTCACTTAATTCTAGTGAATAATATAAAAATGATGTTTAGCCTTCGGAAAAGACTGCTAGGGTCGAAAAGTCAGGCCACTAACTAATTTTTCCATTCATACATATCAGAAATTCTCCTCGTTCATTCAGATCATCAGAAACAAACTCGAACGCAAACTTTTTCTTTTCCTGATCGGTTTCGGGAGTGAAAGCATCCCTCTGGTAATTAAACAGCGCAAGATTAAGTACACTCAGTCCCTGGTAATTCAATGGCGTAAGTTGTGGGTGTGTCATGCAAAAGTTTCTACACAACCAATCACAAACAACGTTGTAAAATATCCCATAATAGTCGATACTTCAACTTTATCGGCAATGCAAGCCTGGTTAGTCTGGTGCCGGTGACCCCTCCCCAACCATGTTTGCGTATGTTATGACAGTCGGGTATCCCGGCAGCCGGAAACGCTGCGCACGCGGCCTTTCAAAACCTGTATTCCAGCCACGAGTGCTCAATTCACCTGTCAATTCGCTGTCAAAAAAGTATCGAAAACATCCTGGAAAAATGTTAAACGTACTGCAACGACACCGAAACCACAGGAAACGGTAAGTTTTCTTGCATTCACAGTGTTTAAAATAAATTATAGGCTAAGTCTGCAAAATGTGTTATATACAAATTTGTAAAATGTGTCAGTCACTTTTTCAAAACGCCTGCTCAGTTTACAGCCGATACAATACGTATTAAACTCGGCCACCCGCAACATGTTTATTTCATTTTTGAATAAATAAGTATTACGATAGCATTGTTTTCATAGAATAAACCCCATTGCAAGACGAGATGCAGTCGAGAGTAAAGTGTGTGTGTGGGGGGGGGGGGGGAATTGACCCCAGAAAAAGAAAAGTTTATAAAATACAGCAGCAGTGAAATTCTTCGCCAAGTTCACTCCATGACTTTAGTTACTTACCAACTTACTGACCATGTCGACTCTTTGTCTCTGCAAACCTCACATGATTTTATTCCAACCATGCACATTTTAAAATCCTAGTCCTAGTCCTATTAACTTTACTGAATTTGTTGCATTTATAATTATATATTGACCATTCCTGGTGTTGGGCTCATGTTAGTCGTCCTACATGTCGTATAGTGGGCTTTGCATGTATACCACAATTTACCTGCCCAGATGAGTGGACATTGATATGGACACACAATGTATTGTATCATGTGGTAACATTGAATTCAAGAGCTTGCTAAACCCTAGGCCCAAAGAGGTAGCCATTGGTGATAGTTTATACAGTTTCGTAGGACCAAAATAATAGTCAAACCTAGGAAAGTTATTTTGAGGTTTCCTTGCTTAATGGTCAAACCTGGGGAAAACTTATTTCAAAATTGTTGAAACATTTCACAGGATTTTTTTGTTCATGGATGGACACCAACATGTTCACCCACACATGTCTTCATGCCTCATCCCCATGCTCTGAACCCTTTCCCCAACCCCTCATGCCCCTCTCTTGCCCTCGCCCCTCATGCCCCCTTCCTCGTTTTGCCCTCGCCCCTCATGCCCCTCTCTTGCCCTCGCCCCTCATGCCCCTCTCTTGCCCTCGCCCCTCATGCCCTCTCTTGCCCTCGCCCCTCATGCCCCTCTCTTGCCCTCGCCCCTCATGCCCCTCTCTTGCCCTCGCCCCTCATGCCCCTCTCTTGCCCTCGCCCCTCATGCCCCTCTCTTGCCCTCGCCCCTCATGCCCCTCTCTTGCCCTCGCCCCTCATGCCCCTCTCTTCCCCCCCCCCCACTGAGATTGGGGAAAACAAGCACAAATGAATGAATTAAATAGCACCACCTCCCCCCCCCCATTTTTTTTTAGAAGAAACAAAATATATCTTTGCCCCCACTTGCCCACCCGAACGAAAATGTCTGAATGCACAACTGCTCTGTAGTCTAAGCACTCTGTAATCTGATTTGGGGACTTGGCTCCAACACTGCCTTAAAAGACCATAGCTATTAGTTACGTAAGTTAGTGTTGTAGAATCATAGACAATAATTTTTAGATGGTTGAAAAAAACAAAAGCACTCAGGTTCATGTATAGGCCGTTGCAACTGTCAAATTTATGCAAAATTTAAACGCAATATTGTAAGTAGACTGGTGCTCTGTTTATCACTGCTAAGAACATCAGAAAACATCATTAAGTTAAAAACACTTCAAAAATCACACTGCACAAATTTTTACACCACAGGGCATACTGACTTGGCGTATGGCTGGACAAACCCATTGTGCTAACAAAGAGCATCAATTTTGTTGCATTTGCACGTTAATAATTTACTCATGATGCCTGCAGGGAACTCTGCTAAATACCCCCACACATTGCATAGCACAGTATTTTAGCAATGGTCCTCAGATATTGCCTCCGGGTTTATAGCCAACTCCCACACTGTGCACCCAATGAATCTGAATCTCTGAATCTGAATCACATTGTCTGCAAAGCATGATCCTATAATGGAAACATCACAACAACTTCTGTATATAAGACAATGAAAAAAGTGGCATATCTAAGGGGGAGCACAAGGCCCCACCCCATTTGATGTTCGTGCCCCCCCCCCCACAGAGTTGAATTTGGTGCAGTACAAGTAAATCTAACCTCGCAGATCAAGACTCAATTTGACAAAGAGCTAAGATTAATCATAAGTCCTAATCAATCTTAACTGCTAAGCAAAGTGTAATGTCACAACACAAGTCATTGTGGTAGTACTGACAACTCATCTAAAGATGAATTTTTAGTGCTTTGAAAAACCAATGTGATTTATTCCAACCAAAAATCTACTCCAAAAATCATGTGACCTCAAATTTTTTTTTAATGCTTGAAAATGGCAAAATCTGATAGTCTCTTTTAGGTAAAGTCATGTTTAGGTCTATTTTGTTGCCAAAATAGTCCAACATGCCGGTGTGTACAATCGAGCATAATTCACTTTGTATCCCTGGCTTCCTAAATCACATTTGTAGTTCCATCCCATACCTATTCCCAAGTTTCCTTGTTTATCTGAATCATATGACTTTATTAACTCCTTATACAGGTGAATTTGGTAACCAACCAAGACATCTTCACCTCACAGCCATAGATCTTTGCATCCTGGAGGTATGCCATCTATCTTCTGATTAAAGCAACTTCCAATCAAATTCATGTGAGGAGAACAAACAGCATCCATATGAAGGTAATGAAACCCCTGTGATGTATGATATTTTGTTTTCTTTATTTTGAGATTCATATGCCATACAATAACTGCTAGTCATTTTTTGTGTACCATAAATTTAGATATTTTACACTTACCAATGACATTGATTCCAGTAAATGGAGTTTTTGTTTGATTAATGTATTCCCTAAACTCAGCATACTGGTCAAGTAAATGAGTACAAATGCTGTAGGTAAATCTGTTGAACTACAAAAATGTTTTTTACATTTTTAGGAAGTTATATAATCCATATTTAGTTGCTCTCTACATATGCTTTTGCATATTTATGCTAATTATACGTTTTGCTTATGCATTTTGCCTGACATATACAGAATACAACTAATGTAAGAGTACAAAACTCCAGGTATGTCACTTGTTTGACCTTACTCAGGGCTAAAACATTAATTGAAATTCTTTTAACAGAGTTTATTCTTTCTGTTCTTTAGTTTGAATACGGAAGCTTAAATTGCCATCACGTTACTGAGTTACCGAGATAATTTATCTCAGAAACATATTTTGGAATATTTTGGTGGAAACATGGAATTCAATGATACCGTATCCTTGAAACTCGGAATTCAATGATAAGGTATCTTGGAAACACGGAATTCCAAGATAAGGCATATTGGAAACAAAGAATTCAATGATAAGGTTTCTTGGAAACACGGAATTCACTGATAAGGTATCTTGGAAACACGGAATTCAATGATAAGGTATCTTGGAAGATAAGGTATATTGGAAACAAAGAATTCAATGATAAGGTATCTTGGAAGATAAGGTATATTGGAAACAAAGAATTCAATGATAAGGTATCTTGGAAGATAAGGTATATTGGAAACAAAGAATTCAATGATAAGGTATCTTGGAAACACGGAATTCAATGATAAGGTATCTTGGAAACACCAAATTCAATGATAAGGTATCTTGGAAACATGGAATTCTAAGATAAGGTATATTGGAAACAAAGAATTCAATGATAAAGGTATCTAGGAAACACAGAATTCCAAGATAAGGTATCTTGGAAACTCGGAATTCCAAGATAAGGGCCCAAATTTCATGGCTCTGCTCACCGCAGAATTCTGTGCTTGCGATCACCATTCTCCGCTTACCGAGCAAGCGCCGATTTTCTGCGCTAGCTGTGTGAGAGCCTCCATCTTCAGAGAGCAAAATAAACGTATCGACTACCTGCAACCGTGTGTTACTGTGTGCTTCTGTTTAGCGTATAATCAAGCTGGTTAAAAGTTCTTTTTAGCGAGTTCCAACAACCCCTTCCCCTTCCAACCCCTTCCCCTTCCAACCCACCCCCCCTTTTCTCAAAAATCCCCCTCTCTTTCCTTCATGTGGTTATATAAAAACATTAAAAATTAGCTCTGTTCTAACCATTGCCTTGAGTATTTGGATAACGGGGACACTTGTCTCCCACCAAAAAACAACTTCCAAACAGTCAGGGGATGATTTACTACCAGAGACCACACCGACATGTGTCTTCCCTTCACTCCCTCTAGCTGCCAATCTATCTTTGCTAGCACCAGATCTGGTTTCGAATTTCCCGCTCCACGGTGCATTTCACTCAAGTTTACTTTGGCAGTCTCCTCTTCACACCCTCCATCCTTCTCCAGACCCCACCCCCTTTCAACACCTGTTCCCCTTCTGGTTTCGCCCTTTCACACTTAACCACAACCCCCCCTTCCCTATTAAGAACTTTACACATATCGCCTCATATGTTTTTTAAAGCTTTAGTTTCCATACATAATTCTCCTTTAACAAGGGAAGAATCTTATAAATACTATAACTAAAGCTTTTTGAACACTTTGAGTGAGCTCCGGTACTACTTTTTATTGTGTGCTAGTCCTCTAAAAACACTCTATATGATGCTTATATACAAAACCATCAAAATGTTTTTTTGTGGGCACACTAGTCTCATCTTATTGGTCTATTTACACAAGGCTACATGTATGATTCACCGCAGAAATTCGGCGCTTGCTTGGTAAGCAGAGAATGGTGATCGCAAGCGCAGACTTCGGCGGTAAGCAGAGCCATGAAATTGGGCCCTTAGATTATTGAATTCCGTGTTTCCAGGATACCTTATCATTGAATTCGGTGTTTCCTAGATACCTTATCTTGGAATTCTGTTTTTCCAAGATACCTTATCTTGGAATTCATGTATTTCCAAGATACCTTATCACTGAATTCTTTGTTTCCAATATACCTTATTACGGAAGCTTAAAGTGACCATCCGCGTTTCCGAGTTTCCAAGATAATTATCTCGGAAAGGTGGAATACTAAGACCTCTTTCCATGACCGGAAAGACGTCTTTCCCTGATATCCTACCTTGGAAAGGCGTCTTTCCCTGATATCTTATCTTGGTAAGACATCTTTCCCTGATATCCTACCATGGAAAGACTTCTTTCCCTGATCTTTTCTACGAAAGACGTCTTTCCCTGATATCTTATTTTGGTAAGACGTCTTCCCGTGATATCTTATCTTGGTAAGACGTCTTCCCCTGATATCCTATCTTTGAAAGACGTCTTTCCCTGATATCTAATCTTGGTAAGACGTCTTCCACTGATTTCCTATCTTTGAAAGACGTCTTTCTCTAATAGCCTTTCTTGGTAAGACGTCTTTCCCGATATCTTTTCTGGGAAAGACGTCTTTCCGAGGTACAATTGGAAGGCATGCTATGTGATCGTAACTCACGTTCACATGGATTTCTGCTAAGCAAAACATTGTTAAGCAATAATTTCATCTAAGCACCAATGCGCGTGTAAACACGTGTGGCCATCCTTTTGTGCACTTTTTGACACCCAAAATGGCGGACAGGAAACGCGCGTGTATGCGCACTGCGCGTTGTGCAATGGGTAATGGTACTATAGTACCTTGTTTGCTGCGTGTATAGCGCGTCGCATTTGCACGGCCCTCTGTTAAAAATAAAGGCATATCATGTGACGCGCTCTAAACCAATCAAAGGGCATAATTTTTGTAAGGGCTGTTATATTAAGAACAATTATGCCCGAGAAAGACGGATTTCTGGGATACAATATCACGGAAAGACAAATTTCCGAGATATTTTATCACAGAAAGACGTATTTCTGAGATACAGTATCAAAGAAAGAGGTATTTCTGAGATACTTTATCACAGAAAGACGTATTTCTGAGATACAGTATCAAAGAAAGAGGTATTTCTGAGATACAATATCAAAGAAAGAGGTATTTCTGAGATACAATATCAAAGAAAGACGTATTTCTGAGATACAGTATCAAAGAAAGACGTATTTCTGAGATACGGCATGAAGGAAAGACGTCTTCCCCAAGATTTGAGATCTCGGAAAGATGTCCTTCCAAAAGTTACAGTATCAGGGAAAGACTTCTTTCCGAGATAGGTATCTCATAAAGACGTCACCCCGACTTACAATATTAGGGAAACATGTCTTTCTGAGATAATTATCTTGGAAACTCAGAAATATGGATGGTCACTTTAAGCTTCCGAACCTTATCATTGAATTCCGTGTTTCCAAGATACCTTATTATTGAATTCTGTGTTTCCAAGATACCTCATCTTGGAATTCGGTGTTTCCAAGATACCTTATCATTGAATTCGGTGTTTCCAAGATTTACCTTATCATTGAATTCCGAGTTTCGGGGATACGGTATCATTGAATTCCATGTTTCCAACAAAATATTCCGTGTTTCTGAGATAAATTATCTCGGTAACTCAGTAACGTGATGGCAATTTAAGCTTCAGTATTTGAAACCTTGCTCAAGCAAAATTTAATCTAAAAGCTAATCTGAATAAATTTGTTGCTCATTACAAATTTTGGAGTGGACATCTTTATATGAATAGTTGACACTACACAAAAATTGCTTGAATTTGTTTTCATAATAGAAGAGCATGCCATCCTCCAATGAGAGCCACACATTCATAATGTGGATTTCCAAGATCTGAAAGTGCATAATCATCAGCCCACTGTTTACTACCTCACATCAGCATAGGTGTCTACAGGATGATATAAATGTAAGTTCATTATTGTGTATCATCGTCATATAGTGGGCTATTTTTCCAGCACTGAACACAAGCGTGGCTTTGTTCTTGCAAAGTTAAGTTGGAAATGGACATGGGTCATTACAAAGAAAGAACGTTTAAACGAAATAATAAGAAGTAAATTAACAACAACAACAAAAAGCATCGACATTCTGAGCCATGGGTGATCCAAATACAAAACTACCAAAAATTATTACACATATCTGCTTATAACTTACACTTGACCCTTATCAGTTCTATTTGATTTGGCATGAACATTACCACATTAATGCAAAGGTGTCACAACACCTTGGGGTAACAATACTGTTTTTTTTATTTACGTATCATGTACTTTGTCTTGAATTTAGATTTGTTGGTGAAATCTAATCATCTGAGCCCCTGCCATCAACCTCATTGTATTGGGGGGGGGGGTACACTCACCTCCATGTTTCAGAGCTACGAAACCAACCCCCTCAATTAACCCACAAGGCATACAAAATACCTCACTTCCAATTCTGATTAATTACAGACGGAACACTAACCTTGTTCCATTCTTGATAACCATCCTGTTTTCCTTGTTTTCTAATTTGGGGTTGAACAAACAAATATTGACCAGAGTGTGATTTGAACCAACAACCTGCGCATTAACGTACCGGCCCTCTACCAACTGAGCTATCTAGCCCTATGTTTTGTCAGTAAGTTTGTTCGGGGGTGCCAGTCAGAAGCCATACAACCTTTAACTGCCATGTAGCCAGGGATTACACCTAAGTTTACAATCAAACCTGGGAAGCGGCAGCCAAGGGATCACTTTGAGGGGATGCAACTCTTTTTTCACCATCCAACAAGTTTAACCAATCAAGAAAAGTGATGCCTAAAGAACTGCATCAGCCTGGTATGCCAAATACCTTCTCTGTCAAAGTGGAAACCATTTTCAACTTCTGTATAGCTTTCCAATCTTACTAGCTTAAGGTATTTTAATTTGGGTCCAGTTCTTCTCAATTTATTTCACTTTCATAAGAAGGTGCAAGACATTCCATTTACTTTTAAATGTAGGTCTGAAATCTGTAGAAACAAACTATAATAGTACATGACAATGTTTCTTAAAAAAATTAGTGTTTCTAATTAAACCTATCTCACTCCGATAAAGAAGAGACGTTACTCCAGTAAAGGGGAATTCATAAAAGCTTTTGACTTGATGATCAGCTTCTTAATTTATATTTTGCATCTTTAATTTTGTTCATGGTTGCACATAAAACCAAAAAAATCCAAATAGCATTTGAGTAAAAGGAATTACCTTTTACACAAAACATTTGTCTAATGAGTAATTTTATTTTGTTAATTCAATTATAGAAAGGTACGTCATTCTCAAATGCGATCTACCCATCACCTGAGTGTGTGAGACCTCAAGTACACATCATCAGCACACTGTTTACCTCACATGAGCATGGGTGTCTACAGAATGGTATAAATGTAAGTTCGTTATTGTGTATCATCCTCGTTTAGTGGGCTGTTACTGCAGCACTGAACACAAGTGTGACTTTGTTCTTGCAAAGTCAAGTTGGAAATGGACATGGGTCATTACGAAGAAAAAACATTTAAATGAAATAATAAGAAGTAAATTATCAAAGACAAAAAAGCATCAACATTCTTAACTACGGGTGATCCAAATACAAAACTACCAACAATTATTGCACAAATCTGCTTATAACTGACATTTGACCCCTTATCAGTTCTATTTGATTTGGCACGAACATTACCACATTAATGCAAAGGTGTCACAACACCTTGGGGTAACAATACTGTTTTTTTTATTTACGTATCATGTACTTTGTCTTGAATTTAGATTTGTTGGTGAAATCTAATCATCTGAGCCCCTGCCATCAACCTCATTGTATTGGGGGGGGGGGGGTACACTCACCTCCATGTTTCAGAGCTATGACACCAACCCCCTCAATTAACCCACAACAAGGCATACAAAATACCTCACTTCCAATTATGATTAATTACAGACGGAACACTAACCTTGTTCCCTTCTTGATAACTATCCTGTTTTCCTTGTTTTCTAATTTGGGGTTGAACAAACAAATATTGACCAGAGTGTGATTTGAACCAACAACCTCCGCATTAACGTACCGGCCCTCTACCAACTGAGCTATCTAGCCCTATGTTGGCGGTCTCCCTATTTTGTCAGTAAGTTTGTTCGAGGGTGCCAGTCAGAAGCCGTACAACCTTTAACTGCCATGTAGCCAGGGACTACACCTAAGTTTACAATCAAACCTGGGAAGCTGCAGCCAAGGGATCACTTTGAGGGGATGCAATTTTTTTTTTCACCATCCAACAAGTTTAACCAATCAAGAAAAGTGATGCCTAAAGAACTGCATCAGCCTGGTATGCCAAATACCTTCTCTGTCAAAGTGGAAACCATTTTCAACTTCTGTATAGCTTTCCAATCTTACTAGCTTAAGGTATTTTAATTTGGGTCCAATTCTTCTCAATTTATTTCACTTTCATAAGAAGGTGCAAGGCATTCCATTTAATTACAGACGGAACACTAACCTTGTTCCCTTCTTGATAACCATCCTGTTTTCCTTGTTTTCTAATTTGGGGTTGAACAAACAAATATTGACCAGAGTGTGATTTGAACCAACAACCTCCGCATTAATGTACCGGCCCTCTACCAATTGAGCTATCTAGCCCTATGTTGGCGGTCTCCCTATTTTGTCAGTAAGTTTGTTCGAGGGTGCCAGTCAGAAGCCATACAACCTTTAACTGCCATGTAGCCAGGGATTACACCTAAGTTTACAATCAAACCTGGGAAGCGGCAGCCAAGGGATCACTTTGAGGGGATGCAACTCTTTTTTCACCATCCAACAAGTTTAACCAACAAGAAAAGTGATGCCTAAAGAACTGCATCAGCCTGGTATGCCAAACACCTTCTCTGTCAAAGTGGAAACCATTTTCAACTTCTGTATAGCTTTCCAATCTTACTAGCTTAAGGTATTTTAATTTGGGTCCAATTCTTCTCAATTTATTTCACCTTTATAAGAAGGTGCAAGGACATTCCATTTACTTTTAAATGTAGGTATGACATCTGTAGAAACAAACAATAATAGTACATGACAATGTTTCTTAAAAAAATTAGTGTTTCTAATTAAACCTATCTCACTCTGATAAAGAAGAGACTTACTCCAGTAAAGGGAAATTCATAAAAGCTTTTGACTTGATGATCAGCTTCTTAATTTATATTTTGCATCTTTAATTTTGTTCGTGGTTGCACATAAAACCAAAAAAATCCAAATAGCATTTGAGTAAAAGGAATTCCTTTTTACACAAAACATTTGTCTAATGAGTAATTTTATTTTGTTAATTCAATTATAGAAAGGTACGTCATTCTCAAATGCGATCTACCCATCACCTGAGTGTGTGAGACCTCAAGTGCACATCATCAGCACACTGTTTACCTCACATGAGCATGGGTGTCTACAGAATGGTATAAATGTAAGTTCGTTATTGTGTATCATCGTCGTTTAGTGGGTGTTACTGCAGCACTGAACACAAGTGTGACTTTGTTCTTGCAAAGTCAAGTTGGAAATGGACATGGGTCATTACGAAGAAAAAACATTTAAATAAAATAATAAGAAGTAAATTATCAAAGACAAAAAAGCATCAACATTCTTAACTACGGGTGATCCAAATACAAAACTACCAAAAATTATTGCACAAATCTGCTTATAACTGACATTTGACCCCTTAACAGTTCTATTTGATTTGGCACGAACATTACCACATTAATGCAAAGGTGTCACAACACCTTGGGGTAACAATACTGGTTTTTTTATTTACGTATCATGTACTTTGTCTTGAATTTAGATTTGTTGGTGAAATCTAATCATCTGAGCCCCTGCCATCAACCTCATTGTATTGGGGGGGGGGGTACACTCACCTCCATGTTTCAGAGCTACGACACCAACCCCCTCAATTAACCCACAACAAGGCATACAAAATACCTCACTTCCAATTATGATTAGTTACAGACGGAACACTAACCTTGTTCCATTCTTGATAACCATCCTGTTTTCCTTGTTTTCTAATTTGGGGTTGAACAAACAAATATGACCAGAGTGTGATTTGAACCAACAACCTCCGCATTAACGTACCGGCCCTCTACCAACTGAGCTATCTAGCCCTATGTTTTGTCAGTAAGTTTGTTCGGGGGTGCCAGTCAGAAGCCGTACAACCTTTAACTGCCATGTACCCAGGGATTACACCTAAGTTTACAATCAAACCTGGGAAGCGGCAGCCAGGGATCACTTTGAGGGGATGCAACTCTTTTTTCACCATCCAACAAGTTTAACCAATCAAGAAAAGTGATGCCTAAAGAACTGCTACAGCCTGGTATGCCAAATACCTTCTCTGTCAAAGTGGAAACCATTTTCAACTTCTGTATAGCTTTCCAATCTTACTAGCTTAAGGTATTTTAATTTGGGTCCAATTCTTCTCAATTTATTTCACTTTCATAAGAAGGTGCAAGGCATTCCATTTACTTTTAAATGTAGGTATGAAATCTGTAGAAACAAACTATAATAGTACATGACAATGTTTCTTAAAAAAATTAGTGTTTCTAATTAAACCTATCTCACTCTGATAAAGAAGAGAATTTACTACAGTAAAGGGGAATTCATAAAAGCTTTTGACTTGATGATCAGCTTCTTAACTTATATTTTGCATCTTTAATTTTGTTCGTGGTTGCACATAAAACCAAAAAAATCCAAAAGCATTTGAGTAAAAGGAATTACTTTTTACACAAAACATTTGTCTAATGAGTAATTTTATTTTGTTAATTCAATTATAGAAAGGTACGTCATTCTCAAATGCGATCTACCCATCACCTGAGTGTGTGAGACCTCAAGTACACATCATCAGCACACTGTTTACCTCACATGAGCATGGGTGTCTACAGGATGGTATAAATGTAAGTTTGTTATTGTGAATCATCGTCGTTTAGTGGGCTGTTACTGCAGCACTGAACACAAGTGTGACTTTGTTCTTGCAAAGTCGAGTTGGAAATGGACATGGGTCATTACGAAGAAAAAACATTTAAATGAAATAATAAGAAGTAAATTATCAAAGACAAAAAAGCATCATCATTCTTAACTACGCTTTATCCAAATACAAAACTACCAAAAATTATTGCACAAGTCTGCTTATAACTTACATTTGACCCCTTATCAGTTCTATTTGATTTGGCACAAACATTACCACATTAATGCAAAGGTGTCACAACACCTTGGGGTAACAATACTGGTTTTTTTTATTTACGTATCATGTACTTTGTCTTGAATTTAGATTTGTTGGTGAAATCTAATCATCTGAGCCCCTGCCATCAACCTCATTGTATTGGGGGATGGGGGGGGGGTACACTCACCTCCATGTTTCAGAGCTACGACACCAACCCCCTCAATTAACCCACAACAAGGCAACCAACCCCCTCAATTAACCCACAACAAGGCATACAAAATACCTCACTTCCAACTATGATTAATTACAGACGGAACACTAACCTTGTTCCATTCTTGATAACCATCCTGTTTTCCTTGTTTTCTAATTTGGGGTTGAACAAACAAATATTGACCAGAGTGTGATTTGAACCAACAACCTCCGCATTAACGTACCGGCCCTCTACCAACTGAGCTATCTAGCCCTATGTTGGCGGTCTCCCTATTTTGTCAGTAAGTTTGTTCGAGGGTGCCAGTCAGAAGCCGTACAACCTTTAACTGCCATGTACCCAGGGATTACACCTAAGTTTACAATCAAACCTGGGAAGCGGCAGCCAGGGATCACTTTGAGGGGATGCAACTCTTTTTTCACCATCCAACAAGTTTAACCAATCAAGAAAAGTGATGCCTAAAGAACTGCTACAGCCTGGTATGCCAAATACCTTCTCTGTCAAAGTGGAAACCATTTTCAACTTCTGTATAGCTTTCCAATCTTACTAGCTTAAGGTATTTTAATTTGGGTCCAATTCTTCTCATTTATTTCACTTTCATAAGAAGGTGCATGGCATTCCATTTAATTACAGACGGAACACTAACCTTGTTCCCTTCTTGATAACCATCCTGTTTTCCTTGTTTTCTAATTTGGGGTTGAACAAACAAACATTGACCAGAGTGTGATTTGAACCAACAACCTCCGCATTAACGTACCGGCCCTCTACCAACTGAGCTATCTAGCCCTATGTTGGCGGTCTCCGTATTTTGTCAGTAAGTTTGTTCGAGGGTGCCAGTCAGAAGCCGTACAACCTTTAACTGCCATGTAGCCAGGGACTACACCTAAGTTTACAATCAAACCTGGGAAGCGGCAGCCAAGGGATCACTTTGAGGGGATGCAACTCTTTTTTCACCATCCAACAAGTTTAACCAATCAAGAAAAGTGGTGCCTAAAGAACTGCATCAGCCTGGTATGCCAAATACCTTCTCTGTCAAAGTGGAAATTTACGTATCAGTACTTTGTCTGAATTAGATTTCCTGGTGAAATCTAATCATCTGAAACCCCTGCCATCAACTCTTGTATTGGGGGGGGGTGGGTACACTCACCTCCATGTTTCAAGCTGACACAACCCTATTTAACCACAACAAGGCATACAAAATACCTCACATTCCAATTATGATTATTACAGACGGAACACTAACCTTGTTCCATTCTTGATAACCATCCTGTTTTCCTTGTTTTCTAATTTGTGGGTTTGTTAACAAACGACATATGACCAAGGGAGTGTTCATTTGATTTGAACCCAAACCCCGATAACTTCGGCCTCTACCAACTGAGCTATTAGCCCGTATCTCTCTCCGTATTTTTTCATTTATTTTGTTGATAGGGGCCCATCAGAAGTGTTCGACTTTACAGTGCCATTGCAACCAGGGAAACAAGGGGTTTACAAAACCTGGGAAAGCTGGCTAGCCAGTGGTCATTTGATGACCATTTTCAACTTCTGTATAGCTTTCCAATCTTACTAGCTTAAGGTATTTTAATTTGGGTCCAATTCTTCTCAATTTTATTTCACTTTCATAAGAAGGTGCAAGACATTCCATTTACTTTTAAATGTAGGTCTGAAATCTGTAGAAACAAACTATAATAGTACATGACAATGTTTCTTAAAAAAATTAGTGTTTCTAATTAAACCTATCTCACTCTGATAAAGAAGAGACATTACTCCAGTAAAGAGGAATTCATAAAAGCTTTTGACTTGATGATCAGCTTCTTAATTTATATTTTGCATCTTTAATTTTGTTCATGGTTGCACATAAAACCAAAAAAATCCAAATAGCATTTGAGTAAAAGGAATTACCTTTTACACAAAACATTTGTCTAATGAGTAATTTTATTTTGTTAATTCAATTATAGAAAGGTACGTCATTCTCAAATGCGATCTACCCATCACCTGAGTGTGTGAGACCTCAAGTACACATCATCAGCACACTGTTTACCTCACATGAGCATGGGTGTCTACAGAATGGTATAAATGTAAGTTCGTTATTGTGTATCATCGTCGTTTAGTGGGCTGTTATTGCAGCACTGAACACAAGTGTGACTTTGTTCTTGCAAAGTCAAGTTGGAAATGGACATGGGTCATTACGAAGAAAAAACATTTAAATGAAATAATAAGAAGTAAATTATCAAAGACAAAAAAGCATCAACATTCTTAACTACGTGTGATCCAAATACAAAACTACCAAAAATTATTGCACAAGTCTGCTTATAACTGACATTTGACCCTTTATCAGTTCTACTTGATTTGGCATGAACATTACCACATTAATGCAAAGGTGTCACAACACCTTGGGGTAACAATACTGGTTTTTTTATTTACGTATCATGTACTTTGTCTTGAATTTAGATTTCTTGGTGAAATCTAATCATCTGAGCCCCTGCCATCAACCTCATTGTATTAGGGGGGGGGGGGTACACTCACCTCCATGTTTCAGAGCTACGACACCAACCCCTCAATTAACCCACAACAAGGCATACAAAATACCTCACTTCCAATTATGATTAGTTACAGACGGAACACTAACCTTGTTCCATTCTTGATAACCATCCTGTTTTCCTTGTTTTCGCCGCCTCTACTTTGTAGAACAATGTTTCGTTAAAACTTGACATGTGAGGCTGCACCTATATGTGGAGAAAAATCAAGTTGTCCTCATTGGGATTTGAACCCAAGACCCCTGACACTTCGGGCAGATGCTCTACCAACTGAGCTATGAGGCACAGCGGTATACTCTCATCCTATGTTTGGTTATTTCATTTTTTCTTGTGATTAAGCACCATACAACATATTGTGTTCGTTACTTTGACCAGTTGCGCATCCATGCAACACCGAGAGAAAAATGTGGTTCTTAGGGCAAACCTGAGGGATAATACCACTGTGTCTCATAGCTCAGTTGGTAGAGCATCTGCCCAGAGTGTCAAGGGTCTTGGGTTCAAATCCCAATGAGGACAACTTGATTTTTCTCTCATCCCATGTTTGGTTTATATTACATGTATGTCTTATTGACAACAAGACTACAATGAAATCCTTTTTTTTTTTAGGTGTTCAGGCAACACAGCTCGAACAACCTTTTTTTATTATAGGTGTTCAGGCATCAGCTGAACACATACTGTTATTGTTTTTTTTAGTTTTTTTTTACTTTTTCTCAGAGTTGATTGTCCCTAAGCAAATCATAGTTGGGAAGCTGGCATCAACTTGAAACTTTACATGTACTTGGACTATAACTTGTAGTTGATCAAGTAGTTGTGATGCCATCAGATATCAAATTACAAGCCTATAAGTAAAACAAAAAACACCATTTGCTATTTACTGTACTTCTTGAAACACTTAGGCTTTGATGTTCATACTGGGGTAACATTTGAACAGTTTCAGTCGAGTACCTCAGTCAAACTAGACTAGACAGGTTTGGGCTAAGTTTATCGAACTGTGGTCAAAGATAGTTCTTGGGCAAACTTGGCTATAGATGCTAACCAACAAAATAAAAAAATAAAAGATAGCAAGAAGGCACAGTTTGATAAAAGGCAATTTGAATCCTATTTTGAAATGTAAGTAAAAAATACTTGATATTTCAAAAGCTATCACCAATCTTTTCATCACTTTAATGAAATAGTTCACGAATTAACACAACACTGACCCCAATGAATTCCGAACACCTAGTGTTTGTTTCGACAAACACTAAATTCTAGTTCATTAACACGAACTTGTTTTCTTAAAACTATAAACTCTTTATGGGTTTTGAGGCATTGCATGGTGAGGTATCAATATATATTCGGTTTCCGGTAACACCATGTGTATAAATATCTACTTTGCTGTGTAGATTTGTTCTTTGAACTTGTCTTGCTATTTATTCTACTACCGCGGAGTAGATTTTCGGAATTCGGGAGACTTCTCAGTTCTGAAAAGAACTGTCCTGCTTATTAACTATTACCTGGGCGGGAGGTAGGAAATCGGCCTGGACTACTACTTTTAGCTTTGTGGATCGGGGGGACTTCTCGTAATTAACTGCACTGCCGCGGAGTGAGTTCTTCCCCCCCCCCCCGCCTCACAGGTTTTTTTAACTTGTGTATTTCATAAAGGGCACTATAATGATTGATAAATGATGTTGCTGTCCAATTCAGTGATACTCCAAGACTAAAGACTTGGAACTTGAAATGATGATTACATTTCTTACGGATAAGGTCCATTTTGGGGCCGGTTATTATATTAATATTTAGTCATCTTGACTGAGCTTATTGGTGAATATAATTTGACCAGGAACCAAAATTACGATTTAGTCGGTGATTATAATTAGGGTAATGAGACTGAGAATATTTTTTTTTATTCTTGAGTCGCAATAACATGTTTTCATGCCTAAAGTATGGGCAATTATCAGTTGCAAATAGTTGATTCTAGAAAAATAGGTATGTGTCTTGTCTCTTATATAGACGTCTCTTATATAGATCAAAATGGCTTTGGTTTGAAGTTTTATTGTAATTGTCGTCTGTTTGGGGACGGTTATTTTGAGTGAGGTCCTTGTTTGATTGTGACTTGTTCCTCCAATAAGGAGATTAGGATTTCTAATGCTTCATTATGACCTTAGTTAAAACCAGAAGCATGGGGAATGGGGAAGAGCTGCTGGAAGAATGTAAAGTCAATTGGAGTTTGATTAAAGGGCAATTCCAGGCCATCCAAATCCTTATCTAGTCTAAAAGAACCTATTAAAAGGATCATAATCCACAGAAGGCTAATCATATTTTATTATCAAGAACGAAGTTATGGTCCACATCCGGGACATTATGACGTAGTGACTGCACCTTGGTCAATGATCCGCGATATGTGTATCGTGTGTGATTGAGCTCGCTTTGTGTTGCAATAGTATCACACCTAGACGCAGCTATTGGAATACGTACGCTTACGAAAGAAGGGTGCCCGACGATTCTTCTGGACCACCTCTCACCCCAAACAAAACAATCGAGCTATTGTTTTTAGCACTCTTGCCTTTCAATCGGTTTTTCTTTGCTGCTACAAAACCTGGTTATCAAAACGTAATTCGTCAACACTGTGGCACAAGGGCCGTCCCCATACGATTTTGAACCAACTTTTGGTACAACAAAGACGAAATAATGACGCCGAAATGGACATCGAAAATGTCTCCGATGACGTACAGCTGCCCGGGTTGCATGGGAGAACGACTACACGCCGCCAGGGAAACATGGAGCGGTACAGTTGTGGGTCGTGTGCGGTAATGCCCCATGAAAAAGAATGTCTCTGTTGCTGAGAAGTTGGAAAACTTAACTGGTTGATGAATGGCAGGACATTATATCCCATCCCGACTTTCATGATGTTTGTACAAATAGAGCTGTTCTTCGGGCTGCCCACATCATGAGGAAAGATGTCCGTGGCCATGACAGTAGCAACTTGGTGCAGTGACTACATCACAATGTCCCGGATGAACAGACATTGCTCTATAAAATGGTCGCTCGCATGACGGCACAAGCTTTATCAGAAAATGATAATTATTTATGATGGCAACAACCGATCTTTAAAAAAAACATGCCAGTCACCATGAAATATCATACCCTCAACCATTAATTTGATTTAAAACTGGGGTGGAGTTTCCCTTTAAGTTTCGCTCTGACTAGTTTTTCCTGTATGTTTTTTTTATATATATTTTTTTAAAGCAATGAAGAGGATTTTGGAAAACCCTCCAGAGTGTTTCATTGCGTTGTATCATTGACAAGTTATTGCTGATTGCATGGTTTTTGTCACTGTGGTTGATACAAGGATTGTACGCTATTGTGAAGACAAGTGGAGTTTTGTTTTCCTGTTTGTTCTGCCGTTGGTTAATCAGATTAGTGCGTTTTTTGAGTAATAGACTACTTTGAGATTTTGAGTCTTGCTGTTAATTTGTCAGAGAAATCATACACTTTGACATGTGGGGGTTGTGATGACGTTTTGTGTAGGTATTGATAAGTTTCCGTTGGTTTGGTATAGACTTTTGTGTCCAAAATACCAGTTTCTCATAACCTTTTACATTTGAAAGTTGTTTGGTCAGGCTAGTTGATTGAAGTATCAGATGCCACAAAAGTGAAAACAAACAAAATATAAAATAGAAGTTAATTGTTGTCTGTTGTTAGAAAACCTGAAGGAAAGCTTGGTAATGGGTCCCGAAAATGTTTTTATTTCAGTTGAGGAAATCTTCTTGGGGATGCCAGGGAATGGAGCCCATATTTGGGCTACGCCTACTGTGCTACGCCTACTGTGCTACGCTTCCTTTCCACTGTACAAAGAGGGACAATGAGTACTGCAAATCCTGCTGGAAATCTCCCTCTCTGGGGGTTATTGTGTAATCCCTGTTTCCAGACCTTCATCCTTTTGTTGTACAAACAAGGATAATGAGACATAGTCCGGCTGCCACAATTGTTTGTCATTGTATTGGGCATATGGGAGGCAAGTCAGAGAATCCAGAATGCCTTGGCTGATTATCTACCATGGCTCACGGCCAATGTTTGGGCCTATTCATTACAAGACATAATTTCTCGGAAAGAGAACAAACAATGCTGACACATTTTATGGGCAGTTGCTGTCTTTACTTTATTCAGTCAGGATTTCATTGTGACAGTTCTTCAAAAATTTACCTTGGAAGTTCTGGAAAATAATACTGTGCAGAGGCACGGTAAAGATTTTGTAATAAGGATGTGAAGTGGTTAAGGCTTTGCGCTTTGTTCATTTTGGACAAAAGCCCCATCGCTATAATTTCATCGAGGCTGGATGCTGATTTTACATACATTTCAGTTGAAGCTGTGTCTAGCACACCAGATATCAACAATAATTCTTGTCAAGCATTGGTGATGCACTGACCATAGACAAGCACTGACACATAATGACTAGTCTTCATAAACATGACAAATATTAACTTTCATCCAAGGTGACTGCAAGGCTCAAGTCATGTTAACATCATTGCAACAATGTTCTTCCAATACAGTGATAGTTTAGGGTTCATTTCAGTTGATCAGAATGGCCAAACCATTGCTGGAGGGTTGAGGGGGGACCCCCTACTTTTTGGACCAGAGAGGATGGCTCTTAGGATCACCCTAACCCCTCCAGATTTTGCAAAGTGGTAAACAAAATTGGCCTTTACTTGACTGACTCATACCAATTGTAAATACATAATCAACTTATCTCAAAACGACAGCACTGTGCCCACCTAATTTCTTACATTTTTCGATAATACTTGGGGTTGAACAAAGTTCCAAAGCGGGATTTGAACCAATGACCTGCAGAATAACACGCTGACGCTCTACCAACTGAGCTACCTATATTGGTTTCCCTATTTTGTCAATATCTTTGTTTTTGGGTGCCAGTCAGAAGCCATACAACTTTTAACTGCTGTGTCTCTAATGATTTGGAAATTCCTCTGGGATTGTTTTCATTGCCTCTCACCTCATCCATAAATTAACATTAGGATAACTGAAAATGTTCAACTTGGATATTAGCCTTCAAAGTTTGCACCCATCCTATCTGAAAATTCTGATAGTCTATTTTTAAACAATGCAAAGTTTAAGATAATATAAGTTATTATGGCCTGAACAGAATCAATGGTTTTCGTTGTAATAACTGCACTTAAACTTGGATTAATGTAAAACTAGCTATGTGGTTTGTAAATGGAATTCCAAAGAAGCCTATTGAGTATTAGAGCCGTAGTGATTAGGGCCAACACAGGATTGTTGGGAGATATTATACAAGGGTTATTACACATTTGAAACATTTATTCTTTGACTTGGTTTTTCTCCTGAAGAATACAGTATATAGAGTATACAGTATACTGCTCGAAACGTTGAGACCAAACCGGCTCTTTTCAGGGAAAGAGAGCTAATATATTTCAGGTGTATATGTGTGATGTTAAAATTTAATGATTGTCATGAAACTTGTTTCATATCTTTGCAGTAGATTTCCCTGGAAGCTTCATATAAAAATGCCATGGTAGTTAAGTCCAACCAGAAATGGTTGTCATAGTAAAAAAAAACTCTAGCGAGACTCATGGATTCTCATGTTGATTTTAAGCTTGATAGTGGAACCTTAAAGCATTTTGATTTTGATGGGTACATGTAAAGTTTGGAGGCTTAATAAATGTTTGTCATTACTAAAATCAACTTAAACTTGGTGGTTAATTTGTAAGTGGAACCCTTAAGAAAAAATGAGAACAATATGATTTAAGGGCAACAAGTTAGAGGCTAGCACAGAACTTCAATAGATATTTAGATTTTATAGACTGTCATGTTGATTTTATGTTCCAATGACATGGTATGGAAATTGAGATTCAATCTGGTATTATTAACCTTTTCAGACTCGGTAGATATCTTGTGAGTAAAACCCCCAAGTTTATTGAACGAGGGCCAAGTCCAACATCACTTAATAGGGGGAAAAATATTTACTCTCATCACAATAACTCAAGGTAGACAAGGTAAACTTTGCAGAAGTCGCGATGATTTTGTGGACCAGTGATTTAGTGGTAAGTGGTTTGTAGTGATTGTAATCTCAACAGACTCACTGAATTAGTAATTTGAAACTTTGTGGATATTATTTGAAACTTTCTGGTCTCCAATGATGACAATCTCTCCCTTTTCACATTCAACCTATCCACTCACATTCCCACTAATTACTTTGTCTTTCTGGATCTCTGTTGATTCTCATTGTATCTTTAGGAACTATTGCTTTATAAATCATGTGCATTCTCCTGAAGATTACAATAGTATAGTGATTGAAACGTCAAGTTATTACACAATTGTTCTTTCAAAACCACCACAACTCATTACAAAAATTATTACTCAATGTTACTACAAACTTTGGCTTCTAAGTTTATTTTAAAGGTGCCGAAACAAACAAATTAGAAAATTAGACGTTCTTATGTTGTGTATTGTCGTAAAAAGCTTTGTAATGGGTCTTTAAAATTATATAGATTTTATTTGAGAAAATCCTGGTGGGGACATCGGGAAATGAACCCATATTTTTGGAATGGAAATGTTCTCCACAACAGTTTGTCACTGTGCATATCCATTTTTATGTACATTTAAAATGTATGTATAAAATGTGCTTTCCAGAGGCACCAATTTAGATGGTATCCATTGAAGATTCGTTTTCCCTGAAGAAATGCGTATTTTTCCTTGACTATTCCATTCTTAATTCTATCAATAATAGTTGCAACAAAATTTCCTCTATCATTTTTGCATGTGGAAATGTTCAACATTCTCCAATGAGGTCTATATCTATGATGAGATCTGTGTCAGTTTTTTTATTGTCACCGTTGTATAATGGGTAGTTTTCAGCACTTGACAAAATTCACAATAAATTGCTTCCCCAACTGTAGGACTCCACTCAATGTACAAACCTAACCAAGATTTTTTTGATTCTGAAAAATTGATGACAATGGGAGACTTTTGAGATGATAGCAGGCGTCCCACTCACTGGTACTCTTCTATTGTTATCAACGCTTAGACCAATGGAAAATTACTGATGAGTGAGACACCAGCTACCATCCCAAAAGTCTCCCATTATGTACACTTTTTTAATCAACTTGGGGTTGAACAAAGACAAATTTACTGGACTGATACTTTAACCTCATTTAGCCTTTTTGAGATATGGTGGACACTATAGGAGTGCACTGTTTGATTTGGGTGTATACAGACAAATTTACCCAAACCTAATAGTGTTATAGCATTGTGTCCACCATATCTCAAAATGGCTTATTGTGTGTTTTGCTTTTGATTTTGCAGGGCAACATGGTTTGCACAAGCAGCTACGATTTTTAAAACAGCTTTGAATGACATGCACGTGGTGGCCCTGCTTGAGACTAACCTTACCAGGATTGTTGGGCGGAGTTTCGAACGTTGGGCAGAGTTTCGATTGTTGGGCGGAGTTTCGATTGTTGGGCGGAGTTTCGATTGTTGGGCGGTGGCTCGATTGGTGGTGCATTGGCTCGAATGGTTGTGCGGGGTTCCGATTGGTGGCATGGATTCGAAGAAGAAAAAAAATGGATTGATCTCATCGATAGATAGGATGAAGAAAATGGCAATTCCAAACTTAAAAGGGACTTGGACACATACAACCAAGGTATGTGGAGTCCTACTCCGGGCCAGGGTAACAGCTGGTTGTCGATCTTAAAGGTGCATCAGGCTGCTCCATCAAGGAGCATGGTACTGGTGTTATCACAAATGGTTGACAAACGGGAGTAGTTCCTAATTAGGGACCACGTTAGTAGGAGTAGAGGACTGCCCTGGTTCTCAGGGTGGCGGACCAGACCCTTCCAAAAGGGAGGTGCAATGGCCTTGACGATCTCCGAGGACGTGTGGGGCTGGTATCCTGGGACCTGCACGTGGTGGCCCTGCTTTAGACTAACCTTACCAGGATTGTTGGGCGAAGTTTCGATTGTTGGGCGGAGTTTCGATTGTTGGGCGGTGGCTCGATTGGTGGTGCATTGGCTCGAATGGTTGTGCGGGGTTCCGATTGGTGGCATGGATTCGAAGAAGAAAAAAAATGGATTGATCTCATCGATAGATAAGATGAAGAAAATGGCAATTCCAAACTTAAAAGGGACTTGGACACATACAACCAAGGTATGTGGAGTCCTACTCCGGGCCAGGGTAACAGCTGGTTGTCGATCTTAAAGGTGCATCAGGCTGCTCCATCAAGGAGCATGGTACTGGTGTTATCACAAATGGTTGACAAACGGGAGTAGTTCCTAATTAGGGACCACGTTAGTAGGAGTAGAGGACTGCCCTGGTTCTCAGGGTGGCGGACCGGACCCTTCCGAAAGGGAGGTGCAATGGCCTTGACGATCTCCGAGGACGCGTGGGGCTGGTATCTGGGACCTGCACGTGGTGGCCTGCTTTAGACTAACCTTACCAGGATTGTTGGGCGGAGTTTCGATTGTT
Source organism: Pycnopodia helianthoides (assembly GCA_032158295.1). Taxonomy (NCBI): domain Eukaryota; kingdom Metazoa; phylum Echinodermata; class Asteroidea; order Forcipulatida; family Asteriidae; genus Pycnopodia; species Pycnopodia helianthoides. The sequence continues at coordinate 20,032,891 of CM063252.1, read as the reverse complement.
GGGCGGGTTTCGATTGTTGGGCGGTGGCTCGATTGGTGGTGCATTGGCTCGAATGGTTGTGCGTCCGATTGGTGGCATGGATTCGAAGAAAAAAATGGATTGATCTCATCGATAGATAGGATGAAGAAATGGCAATTCCAAACTTAAAAGGGACTTGGACACATACAACCAAGGTATGTGGAGTCCTACTCCGGGCCAGGGTAACAGCTGGTTGTCGATCTTAAAGGTGCATCAGGCTGCTCCATCAAGGAGCATGGTACTGGTGTTATCACAAATGGTTGACAAACGGGAGTAGTTCCTAATTAGGGACCACGTTAGTAGGAGTAGAGGACTGCCCTGGTTCTCAGGGTGGCGGACCGGACCCTTCCGAAAGGGAGGTGCAATGGCCTTGACGATCTCGAGGACGCGTGGGGCTGGTATCCTGGGACCTGCACGTGGTGGCCCTGCTTTAGACTAACCTTACCAGGATTGTTGGGCGGAGTTTCGATTGTTGGGCGGGTTTCGATTGTTGGGCGGTGGCTCGATTGGTGGTGCATTGGCTCGAATGGTTGTGCGGGGTTCCGATTGGTGGCATGGATTCGAAAGAAAAAAAATGGATTGATCTCATCGATAGATAGGATAAGAAAATGGCAATTCCAAACTTAAAAGGGACTTGGACACATACAACCAAGGTATGTGGAGTCCTACTCCGGGCCAGGGTAACAGCTGGTTGTCGATCTTAAAGGTGCATCAGGCTGCTCCATCAAGGAGCATGGTACTGGTGTTATCACAAATGGTTGACAAACGGGAGTAGTTCCTAATTAGGGACCACGTTAGTAGGAGTAGAGGACTGCCCTGGTTCTCAGGGTGGCGGACCGGACCCTTCGAAAGGGAGGTGCAATGGCCTTGACGATCTCCGAGGACGCGTGGGGCTGGTATCCTGGGACCTGCACGTGGTGGCCCTGCTTTAGACTAACCTTACCAGGATTGTTGGGCGAGTTTCGATTGTTGGGCGGGTTTCGATTGTTGGGCGGTGGCTCGATTGGTGGTGCATTGGCTCGAATGGTTGTGCGGTCCGATTGGTGGCATGGATTCGAAGAAAAAAAATGGATTGATCTATCGATAGATAGGATGAAGAAAATGGCAATTCCAAACTTAAAAGGGACTTGGACACATACAACCAAGTATGTGGAGTCCTACTCCGGGCCAGGGTAACAGCTGGTTGTCGATCTAAAGGTGCATCAGGCTGCTCCATCAAGGAGCATGGTACTGGTGTTATCACAAATGGTTGACAAACGGGAGTAGTTCCTAATTAGGGACCACGTTAGTAGGAGTAGAGGACTGCCCTGGTTCTCAGGGTGGCGGACCGGACCCTTCCGAAAGGGAGGTGCAATGGCCTTGACGATCTCCGAGGACGCGTGGGGCTGGTATCCTGGACCTGCACGTGGTGGCCTGCTTTAGACTAACCTTACCAGGATTGTTGGGCGGAGTTTCGATTGTTGGGCGGAGTTTCGATTGTTGGGCGGTGGCTCATTGGTGGTGCATTGGCTCGAATGGTTGTGCGGGTTCCGATTGGTGGCATGGATTCAAGAAAAAAATATGGATTGATCTCATCGATAGATAGGATGAAGAAAATGGCAATTCCAAACTTAAAAGGGACTTGGACACATACAACCAAGGTATGTGGAGTCCTACTCCGGGCCAGGGTAACAGCTGGTTGTCGATCTTAAAGGTGCATCAGGCTGCTCCATCAAGGAGCATGGTACTGGTGTTATCACAAATGGTTGACAAACGGGAGTAGTTCCTAATTAGGGACCACGTTAGTAGGAGTAGAGGACTGCCTGGTTCTCAGGGTGGCGGACCGGACCCTTCCGAAAGGGAGGTGCAATGGCCTTGACGATCTCCGAGGACGCGTGGGGCTGGTATCCTGGGACCTGCACGTGGTGGCCCTGCTTTAGACTAACCTTACCAGGATTGTTGGGCGGAGTTTCGATTGTTGGGCGGGTTTCGATTGTTGGGCGGTGGCTCGATTGGTGGTGCATTGGCTCGAATGGTTGTGCGTCCGATTGGTGGCATGGATTCGAAGAAGAAAAAAATGGATTGATCTCATCGATAGATAGGATGAAGAAAATGGCAATTCCAAACTTAAAAGGGACTTGGACACATACACCAAGGTATGTGGAGTCCTACTCCGGGCCAGGGTAACAGCTGGTTGTCGATCTTAAGGTGCATCAGGCTGCTCCATCAAGGAGCATGGTACTGGTGTTATCACAAATGGTTGACAAACGGGAGTAGTTCCTAATTAGGGACCACGTTAGTAGGAGTAGAGGACTGCCCTGGTTCTCAGGGTGGCGGACCGGACCCTTCCGAAAGGGAGGTGCAATGGCCTTGACGATCTCCGAGGACGCGTGGGGCTGGTATCCTGGGACCTGCACGTGGTGGCCCTGCTTTAGACTAACCTTACCAGGATTGTTGGGCGGAGTTTCGATTGTTGGGCGGAGTTTCGATTGTTGGGCGGTGGCTCGATTGGTGGTGCATTGGCTCGAATGGTTGTGCGGGTTCCGATTGGTGGCATGGATTCGAAGAAAAAAATATGGATTGATCTCATCGATAGATAGGATGAAGAAAATGGCAATTCCAAACTAAAAGGGACTTGGACACATACAACCAAGGTATGTGGAGTCCTACTCCGGGCCAGGGTAACAGCTGGTTGTCGATCTTAAAGGTGCATCAGGCTGCTCCATCAAGGAGCATGGTACTGGTGTTATCACAAATGGTTGACAAACGGGAGTAGTTCCTAATTAGGGACCACGTTAGTAGGAGTAGAGGACTGCCCTGGTTCTCAGGGTGGCGGACCGGACCCTTCCGAAAGGGAGGTGCAATGGCCTTGACGATCTCCGAGGACGCGTGGGGCTGGTATCCTGGGACCTGCACGTGGTGGCCCTGCTTTAGACTAACCTTACCAGGATTGTTGGGCGGAGTTTCGATTGTTGGGCGGAGTTTCGATTGTTGGGCGGTGGCTCGATTGGTGGTGCATTGGCTCGAATGGTTGTGCGTTCCGATTGGTGGCATGGATTCGAAGAAGAAAAAAATGGATTGATCTCATCGATAGATAGGATGAAGAAAATGGCAATTCCAAACTTAAAAGGGACTTGGACACATACAACCAAGGTATGTGGAGTCCTACTCCGGGCCAGGGTAACAGCTGGTTGTCGATCTTAAAGGTGCATCAGGCTGCTCCATCAAGGAGCATGGTACTGGTGTTATCACAAATGGTTGACAAACGGGAGTAGTTCCTAATTAGGGACCACGTTAGTAGGAGTAGAGGACTGCCCTGGTTCTCAGGGTGGCGGACCGGACCCTTCCGAAAGGGAGGTGCAATGGCCTTGACGATCTCCGAGGACGCGTGGGGCTGGTATCCTGGGACCTGCACGTGGTGGCCCTGCTTTAGACTAACCTTACCAGGATTGTTGGGCGAGTTTCGATTGTTGGGCGGGGTTTCGATTGTTGGGCGGTGGCTCGATTGGTGGTGCATTGGCTCGAATGGTTGTGCGTCCGATTGGTGGCATGGATTCGAAGGAAAAAAATGGATTGATCTCATCGATAGATAGGATGAAGAAAATGGCAATTCCAAACTTAAAAGGGACTTGGACACATACAACCAAGGTATGTGGAGTCCTACTCCGGGCCAGGGTAACAGCTGGTTGTCGATCTTAAAGGTGCATCAGGCTGCTCCATCAAGGAGCATGGTACTGGTGTTATCACAAATGGTTGACAAACGGGAGTAGTTCCTAATTAGGGACCACGTTAGTAGGAGTAGAGGACTGCCCTGGTTCTCAGGGTGGCGGACCGGACCCTTCCGAAAGGGAGGTGCAATGGCCTTGACGATCTCCGAGGACGCGTGGGGCTGGTATCCTGGGACCTGCACGTGGTGGCCCTGCTTTAGACTAACCTTACCAGGATTGTTGGGCGGAGTTTCGATTGTTGGGCGGAGTTTCGATTGTTGGGCGGTGGCTCGATTGGTGGTGCATTGGCTCGAATGGTTGTGCGGGGTTCCGATTGGTGGCATGGATTCGAAGAAGAAAAAAAATGGATTGATCTCATCGATAGATAGGATGAAGAAAATGGCAATTCCAAACTTAAAAGGGACTTGGACACATACAACCAAGGTATGTGGAGTCCTACTCCGGGCCAGGGTAACAGCTGGTTGTCGATCTTAAAGGTGCATCAGGCTGCTCCATCAAGGAGCATGGTACTGGTGTTATCACAAATGGTTGACAAACGGGAGTAGTTCCTAATTAGGGACCACGTTAGTAGGAGTAGAGGACTGCCCTGGTTCTCAGGGTGGCGGACCGGACCCTTCCGAAAGGGAGGTGCAATGGCCTTGACGATCTCCGAGGACGCGTGGGGCTGGTATCCTGGGACCTGCACGTGGTGGCCCTGCTTTAGACTAACCTTACCAGGATTGTTGGGCGGAGTTTCGATTGTTGGGCGGAGTTTCGATTGTTGGGCGGTGGCTCGATTGGTGGTGCATTGGCTCGAATGGTAGTGCGGGGTTCCGATTGGTGGCATGGATTCGAAGGAAAAAAAATGGATTGATCTCATCGATAGATAGGATGAAGAAAATGGCAATTCCAAACTTAAAAGGGACTTGGACACATACAACCAAGGTATGTGGAGTCCTACTCCGGGCCAGGGTAACAGCTGGTTGTCGATCTTAAAGGTGCATCAGGCTGCTCCATCAAGGAGCATGGTACTGGTGTTATCACAAATGGTTGACAAACGGGAGTAGTTCCTAATTAGGGACCACGTTAGTAGGAGTAGAGGACTGCCCTGGTTCTCAGGGTGGCGGACCGGACCCTTCCAAAAGGGAGGTGCAATGGCCTTGACGATCTCCGAGGACGTGTGGGGCTGGTATCCTGGGACCTGCACGTGGTGGCCCTGCTTTAGACTAACCTTACCAGGATTGTTGGGCGAAGTTTCGATTGTTGGGCGGAGTTTCGATTGTTGGGCGGTGGCTCGATTGGTGGTGCATTGGCTCGAATGGTTGTGCGGGGTTCCGATTGGTGGCATGGATTCGAAGAAGAAAAAAATGGATTGATCTCATCGATAGATAAGGATGAAGAAAATGGCAATTCCAACTTAAAAGGACTTGGACACATACAACCAAGGTATGTGGAGTCCTACTCCGGGCCAGGGTAACAGCTGGTTGTCGATCTTAAAGGTGCATCAGGCTGCTCCATCAAGGAGCATGGTACTGGTGTTATCACAAATGGTTGACAAACGGGAGTAGTTCCTAATTAGGGACCACGTTAGTAGGAGTAGAGGACTGCCCTGGTTCTCAGGGTGGCGGACCGGACCCTTCCGAAAGGAGGTGCAATGGCCTTGACGATCTCCGAGGACGCGTGGGGCTGGTATCCTGGGACCTGCACGTGGTGGCCCTGCTTTAGACTAACCTTACCAGGATTGTTGGGCGGAGTTTCGATTGTTGGGCGGGTTTCGATTGTTGGGCGGTGGCTCGATTGGTGGTGCATTGGCTCGAATGGTGTGCGGGGTTCCGATTGGTGGCATGGATTCGAAGGAAAAAAAATGGATTGATCTCATCGATAGATAGGATGAAGAAATAGCAATTCCAAACTTAAAAGGGACTTGGACACATACAACCAAGGTATGTGGAGTCCTACTCCGGGCCAGGGTAACAGCTGGTTGTCGATCTTAAAGGTGCATCAGGCTGCTCCATCAAGGAGCATGGTACTGGTGTTATCACAAATGGTTGACAAACGGGAGTAGTTCCTAATTAGGGACCACGTTAGTAGGAGTAGAGGACTGCCCTGGTTCTCAGGGTGGCGGACCGGACCCTTCCGAAAGGGAGGTGCAATGGCCTTGACGATCTCCGAGGACGCGTGGGGCTGGTATCCTGGGACCTGCACGTGGTGGCCCTGCTTTAGACTAACCTTACCAGGATTGTTGGGCGGAGTTTCGATTGTTGGGCGGAGTTTCGATTGTTGGGCGGTGGCTCGATTGGTGGTGCATTGGCTCGAATGGTAGTGCGGGTTCCGATTGGTGGCATGGATTCGAAGGAAAAAAAATGGATTGATCTCATCGATAGATAGGATGAAGAAAATGGCAATTCCAAACTTAAAAGGGACTTGGACACATACAACCAAGGTATGTGGAGTCCTACTCCGGGCCAGGGTAACAGCTGGTTGTCGATCTTAAAGGTGCATCAGGCTGCTCCATCAAGGAGCATGGTACTGGTGTTATCACAAATGGTTGACAAACGGGAGTAGTTCCTAATTAGGGACCACGTTAGTAGGAGTAGAGGACTGCCCTGGTTCTCAGGGTGGCGGACCGGACCCTTCCGAAAGGGAGGTGCAATGGCCTTGACGATCTCCGAGGACGCGTGGGGCTGGTATCCTGGGAACTGCACGTGGTGGCCCTGCTTTAGACTAACCTTACCAGGATTGTTGGGCGGAGTTTCGATCGTTGGGCGGGGTTTCGATTGTTGGGCGGTGGCTTGATTGGTGGTGCATTGGCTCGAATGGTTGTGCGTCCGATTGGTGGCATGGATTCGAAGAAGAAAAAAAATGGATCGATCTCATCGATAGATAGGATGAAGAAAATGGCAATTCCAAACTTAAAAGGGACTTGGACACATACAACCAAGGTATGTGGAGTCCTACTCCGGCCAGGGTAACAGCTGGTTGTCGATCTTAAAGGTGCATCAGGCTGCTCCATCAAGGAGCATGGTACTGGTGTTATCACAAATGGTTGACAAACGGGAGTAGTTCCTAATTAGGGACCACGTTAGTAGGAGTAGAGGACTGCCCTGGTTCTCAGGGTGGCGGACCGGACCCTTCCGAAAGGGAGGTGCAATGGCCTTGACGATCTCCGAGGACGCGTGGGGCTGGTATCCTGGGACCTGCACGTGGTGGCCCTGCTTTAGACTAACCTTACCAGGATTGTTGGGCGGAGTTTCGATTGTTGGACGAAGGTTAAAATTAGCATTATTTATGCACAGCTTGTGAACGGTGCACTTACAATTGTGATATTTACTTGTAAAGGAAGTGAAGATGAGTAATGTTTTTGCAAAGTTATTGAGGTAATTATTTGCATATATTGTTTAATTGTTTACTGTTGTTTATTTAATAATGATAAAAATTCACCATATGTTTAAAATTTGTCTCAAATAAAGAGTTGCTGAAGAATAAATTACTGACAAACACAGAAATAAGAATTTCGTTCAAATGTTCTTTAATTTATTGTTGTCCAAGTTTAAATTTGAAGTAATATCAGGAAATTCATTTTAAATTTACAAAATAAGCTATAGTCCTCACTGAAAAAGGCCCTCAAAAATTGAAGGGACACTAACAAACAAATAAAATTAACATCTTAACCTTTTTTTACAAAAAAATCCTGACCCAAAAAGGCCCATTTTTAATAATTGGCCGAAAAATGAAAAAGTCAGAAATCACTAAAAAGTACAAGTTTAACCCCTTGCATTTTTTCCACCCAAAATCCTGGCCCAAAAAGGCTCATTTCTCAAATTTGGCCCCAAAATTAAAAGGTCCGAAAACACTCAAAAGTACAAGTTTAACCCCTTGCAGTTTTTTTCACCAAAAATCCTGGCCCCAAAAGGCCCATTTTTTAAATTTGGCCAAAATATTAAAAGGTCCGAAAACACTCAAAAGTACAAGTTTTAAACCCCTTGCAGTTTTTTTCACCAAAAATCCTGGCCCAAAAAGGCCCATTTTTAAATTTGGCCAAAATATTAAAAGGTCCGAAAACACTCAAAAGTACAAGTTTAACCCCTTGCAGTTTTTTTCACCAAAAAGGCCCATTTTTTAAATTTGGCCAAAAATTAAAAAGGTCCTAAAACACTCAAAAGTACAAGTGTAACCCCTTGCAGTTTTTTTCACCAAAAATCCTGGCCCAAAAAGGCTCATTTCTCAAATTTGGCCGCAAAATAAAAAGGTTCGAAAATACTCAAAAGTACAAGTTTAACCCCTTGCAGTTTTTTTCACCAAAAATCCTGGCCCAAAAAAGGCTCATTTTTAAAATTTGGCCAAAATATAAAAAGGTCCGAAAACACTAAAAAGTACAAGTTTAACCCCTTGCAGATTTTTTCACCAAAAAAACTGGCCCAAAAAGGCCCATTTTTAAAATTTGGCCAAAAATTAAAAAGGTCCGAAAACACTCAAAAGTACAAGTTTAACCCCTTGCAGTTTTTTTCACCAAAAATCCTGGCCCAAAAAGGCCCATTTTTAAAATTTGGCCAAAAAAAAAAGGGTCCGAAAACACCCAAAAGTACAAGTTTAACCCCTTGAAGTTTTTTTCACCAAAAAACCTGGCCCAAAAAGGCCCATTTTTAAAATTTGGCCAAAATAAAAAGGTCCGAAAACAAACAAAAGTACAAGTTTAACCCCTTGCAGTTTTTTTTCACCAAAAATCTTTGCTCAAATAGGCCCATTTCTCAAATTTGGCAAAAAATAAAAAAGGTCCGAAAACACTCAAAAGTACAAGTTTAACCCCTTGCAGTTTTTTTCACCAAAAATCCTGGCCCAAAAAGGCCCATTTTTTAAATTTGGCCAAAATATTAAAAGGTCCGAAAACACTCAAAAGTACAAGTTTAACCCCTTGCAGTTTTTTTCACCCAAAATCCTGGCCCAAAAAGGCCCATTTTTTAAATTTGGCCAAAAATTAAAAAGGTCCGAAAACACTCAAAAGTACAAGTTTAACCCCTTGCAGTTTTTTTCACCAAAAATCCTGGCCCAAAAAGGCTCATTTCTCAAATTCGGCCGCAAAATAAAAAGGTTCGAAAACACTCAAAAGTACAAGTTTAACCCCTTGCAGTTTTTTTCACCAAAAATCCTGGCCCAAAAAGGTCTGATTTTAAAATTTGGCCAAAAATTAAAAAGGTCCAAAAACACTCAAAAGAACAAGTTTAACCCCTTGCAGTTTTTTCACCAAAAATCCTGGCCCAAAAAAGGCTCCCAAATTTGGCCCCAAAATAAAAAGGTCCGAAAACACCCAAAAGTACAAGTTTAACCCCTTGCAGTTTTTTTCACCAAAAATATTGGCTCAAATAGGCCCATTTTTTAAATTTGGCAAAAAATTTAAAAGGTCCGAAAACATCTAAAAGTACAAGTTTAACCCCTTGCAGTTTTTTTTCACCAAAAATCTTGGCTCAAATAGGCCCATTTCTCAAATTTGGCAAAAAAATAAAAAGGTCCGAAAACACTCAAAAGTACAAGTTTAACCCCTTGCAGTTTTTTCCACCAAAAATCCTGGCCCAAAAAGGCCCATTTTTAAAATTTGGCCAAAAATTAAAAAGGTCCGAAAACACTTAAAAGTACAAGTTTAACCCCTTGTAGTTTTTTTTTCACCAAAAATCTTGGCTCAAATAGGCCCATTTCTCAAATTTGGCAAAAAAATAAAAAGGTCCGAAAACACTCAAAAGTACAAGTTTAACCCCTTGCAGTTTTTTCCACCAAAAATCCTGGCTCAAATAGGCCCATTTCTCAAATTTGGCCAAAAAATAAAAAGCTCCGAAAACACTCAAAAGTACAAGTTTACCCCTTGCAGTTATTTCCACCAAAAATTCTGGCTCAAAAAGGCCTATTTTTTAAATTTGGCCAAAAAATAAAAAAGGTCCGAAAACACTCAAAAGTACAAGTTTAACCCCTTGCAGTTTTTTTCACCAAAAATCCTGGCAAAAAAAGGCCCATTTTTAAAATTTGGCCAAAAAATAAAAAGGTCCGAACACACTCAAAAGTACAAGTTTAACCCCGTGCATTTTTTTCCACCAAAAATCCTGGCTCAATAAGGCCTGTTCTTAAAATTTGGCCAAGAAATAAAAAGGTCCAAAAACACTTAAAAGTACAAGTTTAACCCTTTGCAGTTTGGCCCAAAAATAAAAAGGGTCCGAAAACGCTCAAAAGTACAAGTTTGCAGTTTTTTTCACCGACAAATCCTGGCCCAAAAAGGCTCATTTCTAAAAATTTTGACAAAAAAGGTCTGAAAACACTCAAAAGTACAAGTTTAACCCCTTGCAGCTTTTTCCGCCAAAAAGCCTGGCTCAAAAAAGCCCATTTTAAAAATTTTGCCAAAAAATTAAAAGGCCCGGAAACACTCGAAAGTACAAGTTTAACCCCTTGCAGTTTTTTTCACCAAAAATCCTGGCCCAAAAAGGTCTGATTTTAAAATTTGGCCAAAAATTAAAAAGGTCCGAAAACACTCAAAAGAACATGTTTAACCCCTTGCAGTTTTTTTTCACCAAAAATCTTTGCTCAAATAGGCCCATTTCTCAAATTTGGCAAAAAAATAAAAAGGTCCGAAAACACTCAAAAGTACAAGTTTAACCCCTTGCAGTTTTTTCCACCAAAAATCCTGGCCCAAAAAGGCCCATTTTTAAAATTTGGCCAAAAATTAAAAAGGTCCGAAAACACTTAAAAGTACAAGTTTAACCCCTTGTAGTTTTTTTTCACCAAAAATCTTGGCTCAAATAGGCCGATTTCTCAAATTTGGCAAAAAAAATAAAAGGTCCGAAAACACTCAAAAGTACAAGTTTACCCCCTTGCAGTTATTTCCACCAAAAATTCTGGCTCAAAAAGGCCTATTTTTTAAATTTGGCCAAAAAATAAAAAAGGTCCGAAAACACTCAAAAGTACAAGTTTAACCCCTTGCAGTTTTTTTCACCGACAAATCCTGGCCCAAAAAGGCTCATTTCTAAAAATTTTGACAAAAAAGGTCTGAAAACACTCAAAAGTACAAGTTTAACCCCTTGCAGCTTTTTCCGCCAAAAAGCCTGGCTCAAAAAAGCCCATTTTAAAAATTTTGCCAAAAAATAAAAAGGCCCGGAAACACTCGAAAGTACAAGTTTAACCCCTTGCAGTTATTTGCACCAAAAATCCCGGCTCAAAAAGGCCAGTTTTTAAAATTTTGACAAAAAATAAAAAGGTCCGAAAACACTAAAAAGTACAGGTTTAACACTTTGCAGTTTTTTTTTCAAAAATACCCCATTTTAAATTTGGCCAAAAATAAAATAGTCGAAAATCACTCAAAAGTAAAAGCTGAGCCAAATATTCCCAGATTTGTTAAGGCAACAAATATTACACAAAATACACGTCCAACCCTCTTATAGGTCATTAAAAGCTTGAACTATACTCGAAGGTAAGTTTTCCGGAAGGGCTTGCATAATGTGGTGCTTACCATTGTATTGACAAGACAAGGCTGAACTTCTAGGATGGATTAATGGACATTCCAGTTGTCCTCAATCAATGCTTGATGAGCGTGGTCTGTGACAAAAGAAGAAAAACAAATCCTCACTGAAATAAATATTTCACAAATACTTTGTATATTCAGAGTCAAGCTAAAAAATGCAGAGGTTTTGATATATCATTAGTTATTTGGTTACAAAGATTTTAAAATGGATTTTAAACTTGAATATACTGAAAAGTAAGCATGAACAGGACAAGATTATAATTCTTGACCATCTGCAATTGGGGTGTGATACTTCAATAATGAATATCAGGCTGCGAAAATGCACTAAAGATGAAACACTTTAATTTACAGGTTTCAACTCTGCCTGTTTCCGTTCTTATGGTATAAAATTTTGAAGCCAATTTATTGAGAAGAGTTGGTGGTCTAGTAGTCTTGATTGGCGAGGCTGTTTTTTGTATTAGCCACCGGTAGAGGACGCTACATTGACTGTTTTGAAGTCTGACTCAGAAGGAATGGGCAAGTCTATAAATCACGACTTGTTTGGCAGATCAAAACGAGTCTAATTTGCATAATTTATATTGAGGCGTTCAGTGACAGATATTGTGTATGGTACCTAGATGTAGGTGATGTTAGTATGCCTCTCGGAAATGGCTTTTTCAAGAAGTACTGTGAATGTTGACCGGCGTTTTGCGAGAATTAAATTGGGCCTTGAAGAGTTTATTTTGACAAATAACAGTGGACTGAAGGGATTTTCGATGGTGAAATCTACTGTATCCGTGAAGTTCACGACTTCGTCAGCGTGTGTGTACGTGTACATGTACGTGCGCAGTCAATGTTTGGGTGACTTTCGGATACCTTTGCATGTGTTGACATTGTGGAAGTCCATTTGCGAAACTTGCCCAATACAGAATCCTATTACACGGCGGTAATTGGACGATTCCGAATAAAGCAAGGATCGTCATTTGGGCACAAATAGAAAAATCACAAATTGTGTCGTTTCGTCGTCGTCTGTATTTGTACTCGGAAAAAGCCACAAAAAAAATTTGGGGGGGGGATGGGAAAAATTGGCATCAAGTGGATTTTTGTTCTTTAATAAAGAATAATCCCTGAAATTTAAAAAAATTGTATACAAAATTGCATATGGGAAAACTTTTTCGAACATAACCCCACTGTCTATCAAACCACCACTTGAGGAAGGTCACGATTTAGTTGTAAATTTACTGACTGGATTTGGCAAAAAGTGTTATTTTTCAAGCAGCCTACTATCGTTATTCGTTAAAGACTTTTTGAATGGACTGTATACGGAAACCCTGATCAAGGTGACACCGTCAAGGTGAAGTCTCTTGTGATGAATGGACTGTATACGGAAACCCTGATCAAGGTGACACCGTGAAGGTGAAGTCTCTTGTGATGAATGGACTGTATACGGAAACCCTGATCAAGGTGACACCGTGAAGGTGAAGTCTCTTGTGATTGTTATCAGACCACTGAAGGCACTCTCTGTTGAGCAGCTTGAAAGAGCCCAACATATTGGCTTAATCCTTGAGGCACTTCTTGAACATCATTCACACAGGGGAAGACAGGGGAACATTGCCAACAATTTCAAAAACTCTGGCTCTCGTAACAGTCTGGTCACAGCCTGCTCAACTTTTGAAGGTATTGAGTATTTCTTCGGTGCCTCAAAATGAAGCTTAAAATATATTTTTTAATCAAAACCTTGTCTCAAACACCTGTAACTTGGCAACTGACCTCTACATACAGAAGACTTTCTATGAGTAAATTTCGAGGCAAATCGGAGAAAAAACATGTTTGAGGCTGAAAAAATGGCAAGCTTACCTTGCAGTTTTTTTTTAAATTGGCCGAAATTGTTTGTTTTCAAATCGCATGATATTTGATAGAGCTGAAATGGAGAGTGAGGAGCAGACAATTCTTAGTTTGAGTCATCTATCTTGGCAACCTTTGAAGATATTAACTATTTCTCGATATAACGGTGCCTCCAAAAATTTGAAATTTTCCATGCAGGTCTAACACACTGCAGCTCTTTAAACAAACAATATAAATATATTCAAATTGTTATCATTTTTAAAAAGCAAGACTAGTCTAGACTTCAGATATAAGACTCCATTTATTTTCTTATTTCCAAACTGCCCGCATTTTAAATAGCTTAAAATTTGCAAAATTTCTAAGAAGAGTTGGTGGTCCAGTGGAAGGACTCCTGACTCTGGATGCGAGGGTTCTGGGTTCAGTTCCCATCTAGCACTAGTTGTTTTGTATTGCCTTGTCCTTCCTAATGGTTTAAGTTTATCTTAACCATAAGTTAATTAAGAAGAGTTGGAGGTCCAGTGTATTAAAATGACTCATGACTATGGTTCTTTGTTTTTCTTATACTGTGTCCAATCTAAGGGTTTAAATAAACATCCAATACAATTTTCTTTAAAAGAGTTGGTAGTCCAGTTGGTGGGACCTGTGACTCAAAAGTGAAAGGTCTTTGGTTCAAATCCCACCTATTTTGTTTTATACAGCAGCTGTCCCTTAAAAAAGGATTTTAATTAACTACAAATGCAACTTTGTGATTGAGTGTTGCACATGTAGGTGCATTGATTCCCACTCTTTTATCATTTTTATTGCCTGTGTCCAATCTAAGGGTTTTAATTAATGTCAGATGCAAGTTTCTTAAGAAGAGTTGGTGGTCCAATGGAAGGACTCAAGGACTCTGGACTCTGGGGTCCTGGGTTCAACTCCCACTCTGTACCTTTTTATTTTTCATTACCTGTGTCCATTCTAAGGGTTTTAATTAACGTCAGATGCAAGTTTCTTAAGAAGAGTTGGTGGTCCAGTGGAAGGACTCAAGGACTCTGGACTCTGGGGTCCTGGGTTCAACTCCCACTCCGTACCTTTTTATTTTTCGTTACCTGTGTCCATTTTAAGGGTTTTAATTAATGTCAGATGCAAGTTTCTTAAGAAGAGTTGGTGGTCCAGTGGAAGGACTCAAGGACTCTGGGGTCCTGGGTTCAACTCCCACTCTGTACCTTTTTATTTTTCATTACCTGTGTCCATTCTAAGGGTTTTAATTAACGTCAGATGCAAGTTTCTTAAGAAGAGTTGGTGGTCCAGTGGAAGGACTCAAGGACTCTGGACTCTGGGGTCCTGGGTTCAACTCCCACTCCGTACCTTTTTATTTTTCGTTACCTGTGTCCATTTTAAGGGTTTTAATTAATGTCAGATGCAAGTTTCTTAAGAAGAGTTGGTGGTCCAGTGGAAGGACTCAAGGACTCTGGGGTCCTGGGTTCAACTCCCACTCTGTACCTTTTTATTTTTCATTACCTGTGTCCATTCTAAGGGTTTTAATTAACGTCAGATGCAAGTTTCTTAAGAAGAGTTGGTGGTCCAGTGGAAGGACTCAAGGACTCTGGACTCTGGGGTCCTGGTTCAACTCCCACTATGTACCTTTTAATTTTCATTACCTGTGTCCATTCTAAGGGTTTTAATTAACGTCAGATGCAAGTTTCTTAAGACGAGTTGGTGGTCCAATGGAAGGACTCAATGACTCTGGATGCTATGGTCCTGGGTTCAATTCCTGCTATGAGAAACTGTGGCCTTTTTATTAAAAAAAATTAGTTTAATTAAATAAAATTTTAGCAAAAGGAGCTTGTTTCTTAGTTTCTAGTTTCTAGTTTCTAGTTTCTAGTTTCTAGTTTCTAGTTTCTAGTTTCTAGTTTCTAGTTTCTAATAAAGCTCGGACCTCAGGTTCGGCGGACACCGCCAGGTCTTGAACCTGGGTCAGTCGCTTCCTAATGCACGGTCTACCCGGTTGGGCAGTTGGGTCCCCCCCGAAAAAATGTGCTCGTTTCTAATATATAAAGATCAAATTTGTACTTTGACATTTTTTTCACACTTTGCTCAGTGCACTATGTAAACAGCAGGCAAAGGAGTCTGCTGACTACATATTGAGACCAGCCAAGGTAAGGCCTATGGAGGAAGTTTGGACCTTAAAAATTACACTCACTCAGCACAATAGTAACTAATAGGGTAAAATGACTGGACATTGGGTAGGGTGGTGGTAGGGTATCAGTAGTAAGGGGAAGTTTGTACTTGGTAAATTTCACTCGCTCAGCTCAATCTAAAAGGGAACTTTGTACTTAGTAAATTTCACTAATTTCACTAATGGAGTGAGATGACTGGACATTGGGTAGGGACTAGGTAGTGTCTTCTAAGGGGAACTTTGTACTTGGTAAATTTCATCAATGGGGTAAGATGACTAGACATTGGGTAGGGACTAGGAAGTGTCTACTAAGGGGAACTTTGTACTTGGTAAATTTCATCAATGGGGTAAGATGACTGGACATTGGGTAGGGAGTAGGTAGTGTCTTCTAAGGGGAACTTTGTACTTGGTAAATTTCATCAATGGGGTAAGATGACTAGACATTGGGTAGGGACTAGATAGCGTCTTCTTAGAGGAAATTTGTACTTGGTAAATTTCACCAATGGAGTGAGATGACTGGACATTGGGTAGGGAGTAGGTAGTGTCTTCTAAGGGGAACTTTGTACTTGGTAAATTTCATCAATGGGGTAAGATGACTGGACATTGGGTAGGGAGTAGGTAGTGTCTTCTAAGGGGAACTTTGTACTTGGTAAATTTCATCAATGGGGTAAGATGACTAGACATTGGGTAGGGACTAGATAGTGTCTTCTTAGAGGAACTTTGTACTTGGTAAATTTCACCAATGGAGTGAGATGACTGGACATTGGGTAGGGAGTAGGTAGTGTCTTCTAAGGGGAAATTTGTACTTGGTAAATTTCATCAATGGGGTAAGATGACTAGACATTGGGTAGGGACTAGGTAGTGTCTTCTAAGGGGAACTTTGTACTTGGTAAATTTCATCAATGGGGTAAGATGACTAGACATTGGGTAGGGACTAGATAGTGTCTTCTTAGAGGAACTTTGTACTTGGTAAATTTCACAAATGGAGTGTGATGACTGGACATTGGGTAGGGAGTAGGTAGTGTCTTCTAAGGGGAACTTTGTACTTGGTAAATTTCATCAATGGGGTAAGATGACTAGACATTGGGTAGGGACTAGATAGTGTCTTCTTAGAGGAACTTTGTACTTGGTAAATTTCACCAATGGAGTGAGATGACTGGACATTGGGTAGGGAGTAGGTAGTGTCTTCTAAGGGGAACTTTGTACTTGGTAAATTTCATCAATGGGGTAAGATGACTAGACATTGGGTAGGGACTAGGTAGTGTCTTCTAAGGGGAACTTTGTACTTAGTAAATTTCACAAATGGAGTGTGATGACTGGACATTGGGTAGGGACTAGGTAGTGTCTTCTAAGGGGAACTTTGTACTTGGTAAATTTCACCAATGGAGTGAGATGACTGGACATTGGGTAGGGAGTAGGTAGTGTCTTCTGAGGGAAAATGTGTACTTTTTAAATTTCATCAATGGGGTAAGATGACTAGACATTGGGTAGGGAGTAGGTAGTGTCTTTTAAGGGGAACTTTGTTCTTAGTAAATTTTACTCGCTCAGCTCAACCTAAAGGGGAAGTTTGTACTCTCAGGTTTGCATATTAGTAAGTAAAATGAGTTTGCTTAAAAAGGACATCAGGTAGGGACTATGTAAGGTCTTCAAAGGTGAAGTTTGTAAATTTCTGGATATGCTGGAATTTGACACAGGCAACTAAAAACATTGGTTTACTAGACTTCTGACACCAGGCAAATAGAATAAGAGACAGTTGTTTATTTAGATTTACATGTTTTAACTACAACAAATCATGAATAAAGCTTTGTAATGATAATGAAAACATTTAAGCCAGTAATTGCAAAACTAAATTATTGTAAGAAAAATATACACTTTCTGTCTTTTAAAAGAAACCTCCTCCAATTTGACATTACTTAGGCTCCAGGGAAAGTACATCATTGTTTCTTGGAAGAATAAACTATTTTCCATTGTGAGAAAATTTCATCCTAGTCACATTTTAGTTAAAACGGTTAGAAACATTGTATGTTTTGTCAGGGATTTTATGCATGTTCATATTGAACTTATTTTGATTGTGACAATAAAAAAAGCAATAGTTTCATAATTAGTTAAATGTTCTTGTTTTAAAAGTAAAACAATTTCTTTAGAGATAAACTAGTTCTTCTCAGCCAGAATGGTCAAAATTATCAAGGTAGTACAGTGAATAGAATTTTTCCAGACCATGAACTTTTCCCATAACTTTCAATACTCTTTTCCAGTCATGTCTCTATACTTTTAAGAACAGAATAATTTATAAAGACATTGGACCCTGCCCTTTTTGCTCCCTGTACTACTATGAAAATACTGACAATTATGGATGGCCATTTATTAATGTCAGTCTTACCATGTCCTTGAAAGGGTTTAAGACATTCCTGGTATTAATGATAAATGTACACGTAGTTGATGTCAGATGAACAGCTTTCTGAAACACAAGAAAAATTGGCACAATTAATAAATCATGAAAACAAGGCTCACAACAATGTTTTGTCCTAACAAAAAACTGCCTTGTGATCTTTCTTTTGAAGCATGTTAATAACTCAGGTGCAAAAGTGAAAGATTTAGAAGGACTGGGGCCTGTAAGCCCCCAAAATGGCTTATCACTGGGTCAGTCCCCCTCCAAGGGTTTGCTGATTTTTAAAATAGTAAAATAAAGAGGAAAAGGAAAAAAGTTACCAAAAGAAGTTATTTAGGGCAATGAAAGTGAGGTTGGCACACCTCAAAAACCTGCTTAGCGTTTCATTTTGTATTTCACCTGAGAGCCCTCCCCGCCCATCTGATTGAAGGCAGAATACATTTCCCAGCCCTCTTCTAAAATTATATATGGGTGTGCCACTGTCTTGTGCCCACTATCAAATTAAGTTGTCAATAAGAAATGGTTTGAAGATGCCTGCAAGTTTAGTCTATACCTTACAGAAAGCTGATTTTTACTACAAGAGGGAAATTTTTTTTAATTGCAAAGTTTAAACATTCCCTAAATTCCTAAATAATGGAAGTCTTAATCACTGTCATTCTAACAAGAGGTTCAGGCTAAAAACATGTCAACATTTTGCTATTTTCTTTGATTTTATTTGTTGGAAACGAAAGGCTAAGGTCTTAAATGTTTATTTCATCATTGTTTCACCTTGTGAAATAGAATAGTCAATATTTTACCTTCTGATTATATTCTGCGACAATGCAATCCTTAGTATACAATATTTGTATACTGTTATCTTTTCAGTCCTTTGTCTTAAAATTCAAGTCCTTAATTTTATAGGGACAACAAATTGTTTGCTTTAAAATTGTTTCCATCTCAGAAATGTTTGAACGATTGATACTTATATTTAAATATTTAAGGTGCTTGTTGCTTTTCCCCTTTTTCATCCCTTTTTTAAGGGGAGGGGGACTGGTGGCGTGGGGTAATAATAAGTATTTCTGAGGGCTGCCTCTTCCAATCATTTAATCTTAACCTAAATGTGTTTGAGGTCCCATCACAAATCCTGAATCCTGAAGAAATGCACATCTTACCTATTATTCAAATTCCATTGGAGATGAACACGCTCACAATTTGTGTAACAAAGAGTTGGCTTCACATGAGTGACCTCCTGAAAGAAAAGACCAAAGATCCAAACATTATAACAAAAATTGCTAACCATTTCCTCTCAGTCATTATCTAAGGTCAGACTGACTGTAGAAGTTATAATGTAATAATTCCTACAAGTCTTTAACAGACTCTGAATTGTTAGTTCAGAAGTATTTTTGTAAATGTGCAAAGAACATTTCTCCAATGTAGAGGAGTGTAAAGAGTAATGATTCATAGAATAACAAAATAAAAAACTGATATTAATTTTATTGAAGTATCTGTCACTTGTGTCCAATTAATATCTTGTCAACTGAAAAACTTTTTATAAACCAACTGCAACTTTTAAGATGGTCGCTGCAAAAGTTAACCTCAAATGAAACGATGTTAACCCATAAACTTTTGCCAACCCTACCCCAGCCTGAAAAAGCAAAAACTTTACTTCATAGGAATATGCAATCAATCTTACAAGGCTCAGTTTACAACTAAAATTAAAGGCGCAGTTTGTAATTTTTATAAACAAAACAAAAAGAAAAAATCCTCCAAATCCCATATCCCTTATTAATTTATAAATTAAATATCTTACCTCTTATGATGAGAAGCAGGGCTGATATCTCTTTGTGTGAGGATGGGTCAACATTGCAAACAAATAAAATCCTGAAAGACAGATTTACAACACTTCATGAAGTATAAATGGCCACAAAAACTGACTACCTCCACCCATCAAACTACAGTTTAAGAACAAAATTGGACCAAATAAAGGTTCGGCAAATTTTGTTAAAAGCTATTTTAACCTATTTTATTTGCCATTTTCCCCTAAAAAAACACTTTGGTTTGTTTGTTTGTTTGCGATTTACAATAAAGTCATTAACTATTATATTGAAAACTAAAATTTGAGAATATCAATGGTAGTTGGGAAAATGTAACCATTTAAAATTTTGCAGGGGCTGAGCAACTATTCCATTAAGGCTAACTCATAGCAGACTTCAAATTTTTATAAAATCTCAATTTCCACCAGATTAAGTCTTTACCTCTTGCCAAAGAAACTGCTTTCCGTAACTTCAAACGAGGAGCTTCCTGTACAAATAAAACAATTAATCATAAATCAAAGCTTTATATTGAAACTTTTCAAGTAACAATTTTAATAAAAAGAATGCCGAACAATGTCTTACAAGCTGAAAGGGAAAATTGTTATTGGAAATATGAGACTAAGCCCTCTGTGTATTCAAATAATAAATGAATTGTTTGTTTAACCCTTCCAGTGCCGCCAACGTTCTGAAATGTCAAACTAAGTATCCATCCACAGGCCGCCAACGTTCCCATACGTTCTACTACTCGACCCCCCAAAAATACATAATTGCCCTCTGGATAAAGAAATGCCAAAACACGACCGGCAAGGAACCCTTCGAGTGCCGCCAACGTTCTCAAATGTCATATTGAATCTCCATCCACAGGACGCCAACGTTCCGTTACGTTCTACTACTCGACATAAAAAATATTTAAAAAATCATTTTTTTTTAAATGCCGGCCTGTGGATACAGAATTACTAAAACAAGGCTGGCACTGTTAGGGTTAATCCCACTACAAGAAGTACAGTTAACAAGTTTTGCTGATTTTGAACTAATTCTTTGAAAATATCCTTAAAAGTTCTTATGTAACTTTAAAATGTTCCATTATAATACCCCAAGCAGTTTACACTGGCTAAAGAATTGTATAACTTTTTTTTTCTCCATTGCTCAAAAAAGACACATATGGATTTACATACTTTGACATCACTCAGCCTCTGACATCTCTTTGGTGACTGGTGGACATTTAGGTGGTTTTGCCAACTTGTATGCCTCAGACATCTTCATTGTGGTTTTCCTATAAGCAGAAATAAATGAAACACAATTAAGACATTAGTTACAAATGAATGTATAGTTTAGACATTAAACATTTAAATTGCAAAAAAAGGGGGAAATGGCTTAATGTTGTACAATATTGATCAGTTCTATGGCACTTTTACAGTGGCGGATATCACCCCGCTTCACCCCCATTTGAAATATAGATATTAAAAATTACCAGAACAAAATTTTACATTTTGTTAGTTCTTATACCCAATGCTTAAAACCTTTTTTCCGTTTGCAAAAATGTATTTTGTTTAGAGAGAAACAGGGTCTGTGCACTTTCAAACTGGCCTATTGCATCACTTACAGTCCAAATTCCGCCTACATCCAATCGGCCTAGTGAAGGATTTACAAGGATTTACAAGGATTTGGGCCTGTAGGCCCATTGCACAGGGTCAGGCATCATATCAGGTCCAAAAAACTTTGTGTAGAGTGACACGGGAGAAGAGAAAATCAAAGGATTTTGGCCTCACTCTAGCCAAACTGCCTTGTCTGTAAAAGTGTTTTAAGCTAAATTTTCGTAGATGCATTTTTCTTGTCTTTGAGAGCTAAATTATGGGTCACTAATTGTTTGTACACAAAATGCATGACGGTCATCCGCAGTGAGCGAGTGGTTTTGGTAGGGACATGTGAGTAATAATAATAATAGTGGCATCTTATATAGCGCTCATATCCGTCACTCAGTGACGCTCAAGGCGCTGTAACATTCAGTATTAAATCCTAATAAAAGGAAACAAATGTCATTAAACAAGGATTTTATTTACCTTCCCATGGATGCAGTTTGAAGTGGATGTGAAGTTGCTTTAAGTTAGACGATAGATGGCATACCTCCAGGATGCAAAGTTCTACTACTGTGAGGTGAAGATGTCTTGGTTGGTTTACCAAATCAACCTGCATCATCTGTGAAAAGAATGAATCGAGTCATATTAATGCACATTAATGTGCAGACGACTGTTTCAACGAGTGATTGTCAGCTTCGAGACTCTTCATAAAATTGTTTCAGTGTACTTTTCACAATTAGGCAATATGGGACGTGACAACTAGGGGAAAATTTTGGCAAAAAATTCTGAGTTTCAATTCAAAAGATCATCACACTTCCTAAGATGTATTGACACTTTTTATGGGACTAAACCCAGAACAGCCATTTATGGCTTCCCATAGTTTTCTAACCTTGGTTGGCCAAAACTTCGGCTGTGACAAAAACTTGGGCTGTGACATTGCAAAAGAAAGGTCTACAGTATTTTTGGTAAGTTTGTCCAAGCATCATTGTCCAATGCAATGCCTGTTGCGTATACACTACTAAGAATTTATTGCTTTTTAACAATTTTAAATTTGCGGAGTAGATTTTCTTGACCCATGCAACGCTCAATGAGATTCCAAGGAACACGTAGAGCCTAATTTTGGCGAGATCCGATTTCAAATGAGAACTCCAGGTGCAGAAACGTAAATGAAAAAAAGTTTTGTATTGTAGTTTGTACATGGACCTCTATGAGGTTCATGGAACCTCATAATTCTAGGAGTACGTATACACCAGCCAGAGCAGGCGTTTCACTACAGTGGTCAAGGTGGTGAATGCATTTGACGAGTATTGAATAAAACAAGTTATCCAGACTGAACACAATTTTCTTCTAAAGAATGTGAATACAAGAACACTTACCGTAACTAATGGTTTCTTTCTATGGCTGTACATCGGTAATTTTTCAGGATGTTTTGCGATATTTTTGGCGGCGACTCTGCACTGACTCGTGTGTGTAAAAACAAACGTTTAAATGGCCGCCCATCACGTGTGGTAGTTGCCAGAACACCTGACTCATTAACACGCTCAAACATGGGCGAAGGTCACCGGCACCAGACTAAGCTCACTTTTCAGCACTGGTTCCGGTTTTTTCTACCTTCGCGAATACGTTTGCAGAGAACCCGTTACTCTTTCGCCCATGGGGGCGGGGTTAATAATATCCCATGTTCTAAGGGATTCCATTACTCTGTGAGGGATTCAAGTCTTTTAAAGTTTTTGTAAAATTTGCCACCTCTTGTGCCAAACCGTCTATCGCTATACCATCCAACTAGTGCTGTCAGTATTCTAAGTGTTTTGATTTTTACTGTAACAGAAAAAAAGAAGCCTGCCCTCTGTTGATATCAATTATTTCAAAGTTCAAGTGAGGGCGGGCTACAACATGGCAGCCTCCAAGATACCCAAAGCTTTGACGCTCAAGCAGGTAAATTATTTAAAGAAAAAGTGGAAGAGTTCTCAAATCAACGGTAATTTTTAAACTTAGTGACCAAAACCAACTTATTCGTAACAGTGCAAACCATCTCTGGTCAGAAAGAGTGAATAGGTAACTTACAAATTACAATAAACAGTACTGTGGTCAGTTATTGAGTTGAGTTTAGTCGGTTCATTTGAAACAACGAACTTGGACGTGAACAAAAGTACTTCAGCGGTCTGTCTGACAGTGACAGTCACTGACACTGACAGTGACAATGACACTGAAAGACTGACAGTGACAGCTGACACTATCTGTATGCATTAGTTTATGATGACAATAGCAGCATTCTTCCAGAAAAGGAATGTTATTGTTGTTAATGTTTGGTTTACTTTTATGTTACTATAAAACAAAGGGCATTGCAAAGTAGTAATTGTGTTGGCATTTGTTGATTGTTTATAATATTTAATAACAATTAACTCAACAGTGTCGGAATAAATTCTAAAGAATCATTTTATAGAGAATGTTTCAAGAGATGAATGGTCAAGTTTTCTGTAAAGCTTCTGGCTGGCATAACCAGACATTACATAAACGAACCTGCTCTAATAAAACCACTTAATTGTTTTATTTAAAATGGTTCCCCCTTAACTGTGGCCCACTGCCCAAATGCCAGTTAAAACACCCGAGGGCCAGTTAGAATTCTCTTCATGTAGTACAGCTGGCTAGTTCAGTGTTGAAAAGTATCCCAGTTTGACATGAAATATGAACTAGTGAAAAAGCTGACGGACTAATGAATTGACAAGCTAGCTAACTCATCCAGGGATAATTACTGGAAAAATTATAAAGGGCAAACCCGGTAAAATACATGACTGCTATTTAGTTGGAAAAGCAAAAGGTCACACGGACACTTGCTTGTTGTTTTTTTAATGCAGATGGAAAATAACCAAACCATTAATAGATTTCGTAGTGTTTGCTAGAATATTTTCTTTCAAAATATTTTCAATGAACTATTCGCTCTCCATGTTCTATGACAATTCCCATTGCATTTAAGAACCCACTGTCCGGTTTCGTTCATAGTTTCTACTGAGGCAACAAGTCTTGAGTCTGTACCGGGATGTACATCGAGCATTGAGAAGAGTACCTGATGTCAAAGATAGAGCCGAGCTTCGAGTATGGGCAAGGGAGGAATTCAAAAGAAACAAGAGCCAACAAGAGGAGGTAACTGACATGGTTCATACATTATTTGTGTTGAATTGAGAGAGATCAATATGAATCGACGTTTCCAACATTTAAAGGCACAGTACACGTTTGGTAATTGGAGCCTACTGATTGTGTTAATCCTATAAATGTAGGTACATACAATAAAACTAACCTGTTAAAAGTTCACTTCAAAAGGTGGTCGTGTTTTTGAGATATCACCAAAAAATCAGAGCGAATATGTCCAAGCATAAAGAATAGGAATACACAATCTGAGAAGCGTTTCTGACAGAAATGCTTCTCAGATTCAATTTTTGAAGGAAAAAAAATGATATATTTTCCATACCGTAGTACTTCGAAGTTAAAAGTTTCTCAAAATTTATTATACTACCCAAGCCTGCTGTACTTCTTACCAAGTAAGTTTTTATTGGCATTAATTTTCAGAGTCATTACCAAACGTGTACTGTCCTTTAAAGGCAAAGTATACCTTTAATTTTTGTGATCGTTCGATTCTATAGATATATACAATAAAACAAAACCTGTGAAAATTGCATTTCAAAAGGTGGTCGGTTTTTTGAAATAACGCCAAAATCCGCAGCGAATATGTCCACGCATAAAGAATAATCTCTAATAGGAATACACAATCTCAGAAACGTTTCTTCGCAGATTCAAATTTTGGGGGATAAAACCTGACATCTTTTTCCATAGCCACATTATTCTGAATTGAAATATTTCTCAAAATGCTTTACACTATCGAAAGTTGCTATACTTCTAACCAAGTAAGTTTTTATTGCCATTCATTTTTAGAGTGATTACCAATCGTATACCATCCCTTTAAATAAAACAATTGTATGGTGGTTTTTATTTTACAGATGGCAATCAGGATGTTACTGACCCAAGGAAAGAGGACACTAAGAGAGATAGAGAGTACAGTGACCCTGGCTAGGTGACGCATCTTCATCACTGCCTGCTATCACATGTAGGTGTTATGACAATAGAGTAACTGAACCAACATTGGCTGTGGCTCAATGTCTTTAGCTGAGATTGTCTCAGTTGTCACCATCTTTTGAACTGATGACTCACATGTACAGTTCCTGTACATCAGACCAGTTCGGACTGAATTCCTGTGGAAGAATTTGCAGTTTTATCATGAAACGGTTTGGGAGTGAACTGAAGTTCATAAATTGCCTTCTTGTATGAACTTTGTATCACTCAAGACTCACTAACAGGGTTAAGCAAGTAAACATTTAAATTATTTCATTGTATCCTTTTAAATAAAAAAATATTAAATTACTTTCCAGTGAATCATTTCAGTTTCTAGAAATTTGTCTAACTTTCTAATTATACGAGTTTAAACAACTGTCAAAGTAGACATCCTTCAAAGCATAACAGCTCAATTAATGGTTAAGCTGTTTGGCTTTTACACACACAATGCAAACTAAAATTGGGTAAAGAGTATGTGAATTGCAATCAAAGAGTGGAACGATTCTGCCCAACAGGTATTTTCCTATTTTCTCCAGGAAATTTCAAAAATATGCACGATAAGTATTTTATTGTGATGTAAAATCTGCAATATTAGATTTGTTATCAATTGGATAATATATGCTTAGGATAAGCAATGATAAACAATTAACATTTATAAATAAAGAACTTGAGCATAATAAATTTCAAGACACAATAAATATTACAAAACAAAACTTGATAAAACAAACACATTTTCATCATGTATTCAGTTCTTTGGATATTTTGTCTCTTTAAAATAATCTTGGCAGCAATTGGTGAGAAAACATATGTGCATTTTTTTGTACTTGCCCCCCCCCAAAAAAAAAAAACCCACCCCAAAACAGTTGGAGGAAATGAACTTATAGTAAAACTGCTTTGTTATAAACAAAATATATAACAAACAAATCATCTTGAATATAATAAATAATAAAATAGTCTGTGCTTTTATTATATATGTTTGTCAGGCAGCCACAAAACAAAGTTAAAGTTAATACGAGGGAGGGAGATCAAAATGGAGACGAGAATAAAATATATCTGTAAAAATCTGTAAAACTTACTTTTAACCCTTTAGAGACCAAAATCGTCACCATACGCCCAGACATGGTTTTATTGTTAATTTTTTATTATAAAAGTGTCTGGAAAAAATAAATATACAACCGAAATTTTGTTTTGTTTTAGAAATATAGATACTATGTTAACATGGGAAACAGTCAATTCAGGTCATGACCTTTACTTGAAGTAGGAGGTCAGATCTTGCAGCTGTTGGGGCTGCTATGGGCGTTTTGGTACAAGCCGTTTCTAGCCCCTGTGTTCTCTAAAGGGTTAATCCATTATCCATATTAAGCAATATTTTTTACCACTTAGTAAACTCATAAAATAGACAAGACAAGTGCAGCAAAGACAACTTTGAAAATATAAAAAAAGAGATACAGATATTCTTTTCAGACAATAATTTCAGCTTGTAGAAGATAAGGCATTTATAAGTAATTGTCTCAATTGTGAGTATGTGGATTTTTTCAAAAGCTGGTATGAATGACCAATGTGCATATTCATAATACTTTTTTTGTACCTACCCATTAGGAAATCTACAATAATTGTCAGATGTGCATTTTCAAATTAAGGATTTTGTTTTTAACAAGCACTTATTACCTACAAACAAAGAATTACAGCAGAAGTGCAGCTTTTTGACAAAAATATCTTGCCAATAACAAATAATACTTGTCTCTTTCAGTCGTCATTATAATTACAGCTCTAAAACTTATTTTGCAGCAAATAAATCATACACTTTCCTCCGTTTCCATAAACATTTCTATGAATAATCAAAATTAAATATGTGGCTACCGAAACTAAGTGATTGTCATAACACTCTTAGATTGTTAAGTTGAGCTTAATGCATGTAACATCTCCTACGATTGGTTGTTCATACTTCTGTGTAATAAAGTCAACAACACAAAACCAGCCAATGGTGGCTGTTGATAGTTTGGATGCTCTCCCTAGTGCCCCACCTTGATGACAGCATCTTAACTGTACACAGTTACTCTGAGTGTACCATTATGAAGGATTGGTCATCAGACATTAATGGTGGAGTCGTAATGGCGGAGTCAAAAATGGGAGACTTTTCCAACACAGTACTCAATAAAGAATGGTTGGAGTTTGACATCACTTTAACATAGTTTATAATAATCCAAATCCACACCATGCACCTACTAGAGTTACTCAAGAAAATTGAACACAATGCCATACTACTTGAAACAGTCACACAAAAGTATAAATATTTCTCAACCACATTTCATGGTGTGTCGTGGCCGAGCGAATAAGAGCACCGGACTCAAGCTCTGGGTTTCTGTTCAGCAGAGTGTGGGTTCGAGTCCCGGTTGTGACACTTGTGTCCTCAGCAAGACACTTAACCTTTATTGCTGCGTCCTTCGGATGGGAGGTATAGCCGTATGTCCTCTGTGTTGTGTAATGCACTTATCGAAAAGAGAAGGGGTTCGCCCAGGTGTTCTGGTTTGATTGGCAGCATATTGCGCCACAGCACCTTGTAAACCATTACATGGTGCTATGGAAAGGAATAGGTCTCATACTTCAAAAACATAGCTCCACAATACCTTGCAGGAAAATACTTCACTTTGCTAAGCGTCTCGGAATAGGCAACTAGAATGATGGCGCTCTACCAATGCCTGATGATTATGATTATGTCTCTTGCGCACATATTGTCACATCGCAGTATTCCCACCTGGTCTTCCTGAGCGTGGTAAAACACCACGGTCTCTCCCTCTTTCCTGATGGGTTACGACAGTAGTTATGGTCCCCCAACCCTTGTCTCTCATTCCGCTCAGCCTCCTCCTTCCAGTATTCCTGCTTGTGTGGCCATTGTGAATTCCATTTCTGACAAGTCGTCCCAGAGACGGTGAAATCACGGTTACCTCTGTACTCGCGTCCATCCCCTTTCTTGCTTGGTGTACACTCCTCTATCAAGGCGGAGGGAAGGAAATGCATTTTAATACAAGAATTTCATGAAACCTTTTCTCCAAAGTTTCACAAGGTTGAAAATACTGTTTGTATTCAGAATCTTTGGAGTAACCTCGTTTCAGCTTAACTCACTTGTGTTCAGCATGTATCTACTGTTCTGAGCCAAATCATTTCAATGCAATTCCACAATCAGTAACATTTGGTACAACTATTGAAGACACTTTTTAACTTTTTTAGCATGTAACCCACTTTAACCCACTTTATGCATCACCCAATTGGTTGTTTATGAAATACGATTGTTTGTGACTGGCTTGAATCTCAAAAACCCAATAGTGTAAACTTACTCAAAGTTGTTCTTACCCAAAAAATTATAGTAAATTTGTATGCTTTTGTTCTCAACATTATATTTGAAACGAAGCGGCGCACATACCCTTTGATCGTTTGGCCATTTTCCTCTGGTTGCATTGATACATGGCATTGACCTGAGCTACGTCCAGTGCACTCAGTCCCTGCTGTTGACCCATCTGGAACCCGTGTCTGCGGCCGATTTTCCTAATCTTGATTGTAGGTAGACCGGTAGCAGTGAAGGCATTGGGAGGGTAATGCATGATACTCTCGTAGTCATAGGGGAAGCCCAGACTGGTTACATTCACAGGGTCAATCATGCCAAAGTTCTCCTCAGTGCCTGGTACGATGTTGTGGTACATGATTTTGACGTACTTGTCCCTATCACGACGGCTCTGATTAAACAGGAAAACAAAAAATCTGTGAATGACGAAGTCTTTAAACAGTTTAAAGGAGGAAAGAAAGGGAAAAAATATTGTGAATTTAACAAATCCTAGTTCATCGTTATGAATCAAAACCTCACTTTGATGTCAGACATTAACTTTAAATGACCCAAATCCATCAGAATCATCCAGCAAGTTGTTGTTTTGTTATTTAAAATAATAGCCTAGACAAGTCAGCAGTAGGTTTTGTTTGAGGTCATGCAATGCAGACAATCAAGTGAGGTTTGCGGTGACACTATGTACATAAATCTCTTTTAAACAGAGTCCACTGATGCAGTAGTTGAATATGATTGAACTTTTCAAATTTAGAAAAGTACAAGGGGAAACAAGGGCCTACGAGCTTGATCAGCATAAAAAGCATGTGATTTTATTGATTATACCTGTTCATGCCAGAAACCCACAGCGTGACCTATTTCATGGATGACAGTACCCAAGACTGCACAACCTGGCCCCATGGAAACGATCTGCTGCCCTCCTTGACGTCCAACAAAAGACCAACAGCTGTGGGAAGATAAAAACACATCAAGTCAAATTAATATTTATCACATACGAAAACCAAGCACTACATTACTCAAAACTCCCAGTAGATCTCTTGCTCAGTTGACGCATAATGACCTACCAGGATTCGAACCTCCGTT
This sequence comes from Pycnopodia helianthoides, assembly GCA_032158295.1. Lineage (NCBI taxonomy): Eukaryota > Metazoa > Echinodermata > Asteroidea > Forcipulatida > Asteriidae > Pycnopodia > Pycnopodia helianthoides. The sequence goes on along the minus strand of CM063252.1, from coordinate 20,003,427 downwards.
CACAATAAACTTAGAGAAGAAAGCACTTATACTGCTTGACCAAAACTCCCACAGTATATTTGTGTGGAGTTTTTGCCTTGCAGTTATGGGGGTTCGATTCACACTCTGAGCAAAAAGTAAAAATTTCTGTAAACAAAATAGAGTGAATTGAATGAAAAGAGTATGGATTTTGATTTTGAGTGGAATGAGAAGGAGGTTCAAATCCCACTCTGAGCTACCAAAGTATAATTTCAATGAAAAATCCTACAAATTTTGTTAAAAACCCCTAATAAAATCCTTACCCAGGGAAGTAAGCAAAGCGTATATAGTCTCTGTCCTTGGATCTACGATGTCTAAAGTGAATGCATGTCTGACTCTCCCAGTGCTTCATAGCAGCACGGATCAATCTAGCTGTAGATGGAGCTGATGAAGAGTATATCACAATGAAGAGTATATCACAAGATAGCAATTCAATATAATGGAAAAAACCTAACATTTTCAGAGTCACCAAACAAATTGTTGCTTAAACAGTTATAAATTTCCAGAAAACCAGTCAGAAGAATATTTATCATAATATGACCAAATTCAATTGAACATTTCCTGATCTTCAAATACTGTAAAAAAATTGGTCAGAAATTATTAAGTTATCATTTACATTAAAGTAAAAGTTTTATCAGTTGGGTCACGTTAATCCCTGAAACATAAAGAGCTTTCATTTAAGACGGAAAGTGAATTTTTATGTTTTGTTGTAGTTTTCTATTACTAATCAATGTCTGTTTATTGTTGGGTACCCTCGAACAACAAGTTTTTTTATTGAATGTTTTCCTCAGGATGACCAATAAAAAAGACATTTTAAAATTTCAAAAACTTAAAACAAAAAAAAATTAAATCATAATTCATCTCATTGTGATAAGGGTAAAGAATGTTAAGCACTAAACTTGGATTGGTGGCCGAAAGTTCAGTATATGCGAATTAAAATAACTTTTCAGAACTGAGAAGTCTCCCGAATTCCGAAAATCTACTCCGCGGTAGTAGAACAAATAGCAAGACAAGTTCTCTAAAAAACAAAATCTAAACAGCAAAGTAGATATTTACACACATAAAATAAACATATTTGAATAAAATCAATGGAAACGAGCCTGTTTGAGTTTCATCACAAAAACGTCTTGAGAAAGCATTAGTTTAAAAAAATGTATTACAATTTTCTTGACGGCAACTTTGAGCGATTTTGTTTCTTTCCTGGTGGTATTTTCTTACCGAAGTCATCGTCGATTATGTAGGGAATAACCCCGTCTGTCCATCGCTGGTTTATTGGTCGGACGGCAGCCCTCGGCCTACGGGAGCGCTGCTCAGCCTCCACGGCGCGGTGACCGTGTTGTTTGGCACGATGCATCATGCTCGCCACGCCCAAGCTGCGTCGTGTACCGGGATCTAAAACGATATCTCCCTCGAAGAATGGGGTTACGAACGCTTGCTGGGCTGATGGGGGGGGGGGGGGGAACAGTAGTTATTTTTATAGTCTCAACAATCATCTTATAATAGGAAATGATTGAATTAAAGAAATATCCTGAAGCTAAATATAAGCAACAAGTTTTGAGAAACGAAAACGTTTCTTTTCTGTAGGCCTGGACGAAGACCTGCTTTTACCGATTTAAAAAATATATAAATATTTACATATAAAATAACAATTTATAGCAGAAAAACTGTTCTCCCACCAAACAAGTTTACGTTTTTAACCTATTATTTTTATTACTTTAAACTTTATTCAAAATAATGTAATGGTGATACTACTGCGTCGGTTCTGTCCGCCATTTTAAAACCACGTGCCGGAGCCGTGATTGGATACCAGAAACATGAACTATTGCATTTTAAAATGGGGGTGTTACACTTACTTCCACCGGAGGGGCCTGGTACTTCAATTGCACATAAATCGGCTAGCGGCGGTGGGCACAAACCTACAATGAAACATTGAAATTAATTTTACAACATTACCAAATATTTAACAACGAAAAGTAATACTTGGATCATAGAAAATCATTCTGATCAATTTGCACTTTTGGGCAAGATTCGGTTTGGAACTTTATCAGAAGCTAGAGGGTTGACCCAAACCTCTTATTTTCACAATTTCTGATGTTTAAGAAGTTGGTATGTCCTTCTCAAGCTGTGAGACCTTGACGTTGTGGCCCGATTCGACCGGTAGGTCAAACCAGTTTGCTGGCCCGAAAATGAAAACAATTTAAAATGACGGAACCCCACTGTCTGATGGTAGGTATTTTTCTCAAACAAAATCCAACAGAAATATGGCGAATTCTTTGATCCTGCAAATTCGTCAACGTTTTCAGTGATTCAATTGTTTATATGAACGTTTTACAGTTTGGCTAAAAATTCAAGAAAGTTGTAGTGCGCGAAACAATCAACATTAAAAGGATAACGGTTATTTCAGAACAACATTTTACGTAATGATATTTTTTAACAAGAAACGTTGTCCATGTACGGTATTTACATTACGATATTTAAAGTGAAAGTAAATTTCTAAATAAACGAATACAAAATTATCTGACAACGGTATTAAACGAATATTTGTGGGGGGAAACAGAATTTACAAATTACTCTTAAAGGAACGTTACAGAAATGGTTTTTGCTAACAAAACAGTTGCTGGCAGTGTAAGCACTTTATGTAATCCACCATATACATAAACTGACAAACCTGTAGAAGTTTGAGATCGATCGGCCATCTGGGTCACGAGAAAACAGTGAAAAACCGATTACACATTTGCATGAAATCATATAGGTTCAACAAATGAATAAAACGCTCACTGAGCGATAAACTCCAATCGGAAAATTAGTTTATTCATTTCTCATCAAATATGGCATTTCAGACAGAAATATTTCAAGGGGTGTTTTCTACTATCATCATCATTAGACCATGTAAGTTTCATGTAAATCTGTGATCAAAAAGTATATTTTACAAGCTGTTCTTACCAATTCTGTAATGTTCCTTTAATCACCATAAAAAATTAAGATCTAGAGGCTGCGAACAAAGTGGTGTATAGCCTTTTCATTCAACGGTTACTTTATAGTTCTCGCAAGAACATCATTAGTGCCTTCAAAAACATCTGCAAAAACATCTTGAGAAATCAAAGATGCGTGCGTGCCAAGGGCGGGTTTAGGTTGAAGCAAGGCCAAGTTTATCGCATTTTCTTTATTGTTTCTTTATATCAGTTTATGTTTATTTGTTAAGCGTCACCTCGTCCGGTTTAAGAAGAGAACAGTTCATGGACTTGTTTGATATAAACATTTACGCATGGTTTCTGCTCAGGGGCGAAAAAATAAGGTTTCACGCAGGAGTTGACAGATGCGGGGGAGGGAATTCTTCACTTTGTTGGTACAATCCAATCTCAACGCAAGTTCACTTTGAGTTATTGTACAGAACAAAATATTTGAACGGTAGCCTATCGAGTAATGTTCCTGACTTACAATATTTTACAAGATTAAATTAATTTGAACTTGTTCCCCTGAATTACTTGCTCTTTTTTGTTAGGATATAAACGGACAACTTATAGGGTACCCCCAACTTCTAAACAGAAATTAAAATCCTTAACAAAGTCGCAAAATTCTTATAGTTTGTGTTATTATAAGCACGGCCAGACAAACGGCCATCGATTCCTAAAACAAACCGATACTTTTCTGAGATTTTAAGGGCGAAATGAAAGAACGGTTAGTCTACAGAACCCCCCAAAATCAACTAAAAATGTGAAACTTTTAAGGTGTGCAAAAATGTTTCATTCTTTTTCACAGAAACTCAAGTCCCAGTGGCGTAGACCAGACATTTTCACTGGGGGTGGGGGTGGGGGTACATAATTGGGAAGGGGGTTATTTAATGTATCAAACCAGTCATTGGTGCATTTTTTGCGATCTCATAGGGGGGATGGTTCAAGGTTTCTGAGCAGAGGGAACTCCCCCCTCCCCCTTTGTTTGGACCACTTGACGTGCAAGTATCACTTCTTTTGTATGCAAAACAAACATTGAGTTCGATTGGATTGGAGGCAATTCAGATCGTTATGGAAGTACTTCGTGTAGAACCAGTTTAACTCACCCTGATTTATCTGCCATGGTCTCTCTTCAACAGGATGCTCCGTCTCACCGATCCTCCCAACAATGGTTCCCCCGTCCATAAGCGCTTCTGGCTCCCTTGAGAAAGTCTCCGTGCCTGCTTCAAAAACTTTCCTCGGACTTTTACCACGTAATTCTTGATTATTCCGGCTACACGGTCGTGCAGTTGTGTTGTCAAAAACGAATGTGATTAATACGAAAACAAACGCCACTGATAACTTTGAAGATGAAAAAGTGGAGAGAAATCTTGAAAACGAACAAATAATTTCCATGATTTAAATATCCACGTCTGTGTAAAAACCAACTCTTGGATCAGGGAAGCAAAAAGCACAAGGTTATCATTAAACCGTAGTTGGTGATAAATTCTAACAAACAGAAGCAAATATTTCTTCGAGATGGTCTATTCCTTCAAACTATCCCGCAGAACTCCCGTTTATTGAAAAAGTTCTCTCCTATCTGCAAAGCCGACTTACTGATGAATGAGTTGCTGGTTCGCTACAAAGCTAGAGTCACTAACCGGATGTAGTCCTCTCTTCCAATGTGCTTTAGTTGATTCCATAAGAAGGTTGGTATTAATATCCAATGTCACCCACACCGGTCCCTCTCTTTATGTACCCTCCAATACCCCCCAGCGGTGCACTTATATTTTGACAGCCGATGACCTTTCTATTTACACCCATTGTCGATGCTGTCTATTCAAAAAGTTTTTTACAAACATCATCACCTCTCCAGATAATTCCCCCAATGTACAATTGCCTTAAAGCTTCTAAAAATTAACCAAATCAAACTTCAATCTTTTAAAAATTATGTTAAAACAACATGTGCAATAAAACGAGATATGTGTTTTTTGTAAATTTGTTTAAATAAATTTTCTTACACTATTTTGGGTTAAGCCATTTTCTTATAAGGGGTGATGAATGTTATCCAACAGATGGTCTCAGGTGTGCACAAATGAAAGGTCAATTTTTAATAATTAGAATACATTGTCTGCAATTTAACACAAGTCTCGATCCACTGGTCCTAAAATACCTTTTGGGTTTTGTTTGGGATTGGCACCATGCTATGACTGAATTATAGAGCTTTAAATTTAAAGGAACATTACAAAATTGGTAAGAACAAATTTACTTTTTGATCACAGATTTACATAAAACTTACATGGTCTAATGATGATGATAGTAGAAAACATCCCTTGAAATATTTGTCTGAAATGCCATATTTGATGAGAAATGAATAAACTAATTTTCCGATTGGAGTTTATCGCTCAGTGAGCGTTTTCTTCATTTTGTTGAATCTATATGATTTCATGCAAATGTGTAATCGGTTTTTCACTATTTTTTCGTGACTCAGATGGCCGATCGATCTCAAACTTCTACAGGTTTGTCAGTTTATGTATATGGTGGATTACATAAAGTGCTTACACTGCCAGCAACTGTTTTGTTAGCAAAAACCAATTCTGTAATGTTCCTTTAAATTAGATCAGACAATCATCAATCATGGATTACATTGTTGCATGTAATCTCAGTTGATCCCATAAGAGGATTACATAAATATCTATAACCAACAAAATATCCCAACCTTCGAAATGAATGGTACACGCACCATTCAATAAATGAATCCAACGGCCAGGCAAACTACACTCAACAATTGGTCAACTAGAAGGCTTCAAGGAAATACTTGTTTTTACCCAAATACACAGATCATCAGCTTTAGTTTTCAGGGTGGTGGTATTTTCTAAAAGCGTAGTTTTTGTCCTGTTTAAAATGCACATCTTTTCGTTATTCCAATATTCACTTTAAAAAGATAATTGTCACTTTTTGTAAACTTGAGTAAAAAGTAAAAACATAACTTTTACTGTTAATTGTCATCTAGTGTTAGGATCATTTTATTTGGATGAAGATATTCTCAAATGTATCATAATTTACGGACCAAGGACTTGGTACAGACTAATCACTTTCACTGTAGGGTGTTTACAATATCCTTGAAAATCTTACGTGTCCATAGGTTATTAAGAACTGTACATAATATAAATGCACTTAAGTGTTATTTCCATTATGTTCATGGCCAATTGAAGCCACCCATTAGTTTATGAAATGCCCCCAGCACAGGCCTCAGGGTCAAGTGATACAATTAGATTTGACAAATTTACTGGACGCATCGCCAAGACTGGCGAGGGGCCGAGTGGTCTGTCACTGGTCTTGAAGCTTGCTTTTTGGTTTGGCCCTGCTTGTGAGAAGCCATATGACGTCACATGACGTCAATGCAACTATGGTGGAAACAAAATCTAAGGTTTGTTTACACGCAATGGTAGCCGAGACATGTTAGATTTTGTGCACATGTACATGATACTTAAAAGTGCACTTTCTTGGTCACTCAAGATCCCATGGCTAGTAAACTGTTGTTTAACAATTTCCAAATTGGTTTGGGGGACAAGTTGGGAAAGGGTAGGGTTGGGGGGGGGGGGAGTTGTTGGGGGACGAGTTGGGAAGGGGTTGGGTTGGGGACGAGTTTGGAAAGTATTGGGTTGGGGCCGAGTTGCGAAGGGGTTGGGTTGGGGACGAGCTTGGAAAGTATTGGGTTGGGGGCCGAGTTGGGAAAGAGGTGGATTCTGGGACGAGTTTGGAAAGGGTTGGGTTGGGTTAGGGGAGAAGTTGGGAAAGAGTTGGATTGGGGGACAAGTTGGGAATGGTTGGGTTAGGGGACGAGTTTGCAAAAGGGTTGGATAGGGGGACGAGTTGGGAAAGGGTTGGGTTTGGGGACGTGTTGGGTTGGGGAACGAGTTGGGAAAGGGTTGGATAGGGGGACGAGTTGGGAAAGGGTTGGGTTTGGGGACGAGTTGGGTTGGGGGACGAGTTGGGTTGGGGGACGAGTTTGGAAAGGGTTGGATAGGGGGACGAGTTGGGAAAGGGTTTGAATGGGGTCGAGTTTGGAAAGGGTTGAGTTTGGGGATGAGTTGGGAAAGGGTTGGGTTTGGGGACGAGTTGGGAAAGGGTTGGATAGGGGGACGAGTTGGGAAAGGGTTGGATAGGGGGACGAGTTGGGAAAGGGTTGGATAGGGGGACGAGTTGGGAAAGGGTTGGATTAACGGAAGAGTTGGGCCTGGAGATGCATTGGGAAAGGGTTAGGGGCGGGTTGTTTGTCTTAAACAAAAACAGGATACCCATTAGTAAATCAAATATTAAAGAACTACAAATACATTTTTAATAAACTTGTTCATAGTTTGGAGTTTAATTGCAGCAACTTGTTCAAAGGGAGTTCACATAAACATATCAACTAGTACCAGGGCCAAATTACATAAAGCTGCATAAGCACAACATACTGCTTACACATTTTCTGCTGAGCAAAAGTAAGCAGGGTATCATCTGTGACTGATGTGCGTACTTCCTTTTTTTGCTTAAGCAGCTCTCTATCATTGGGCCCACAGGCTTCACCAAGACAACAATACTCTACCTACAAATTGCCAAGTAGGATGTGGGTTTCAATTGCTTCTGAGTGGAAGATGAATAAACCTTTGACAAAGCTGAAGGAATGTCTTTGCAGGGTCACATGGATTTTTTTTTATGGCTTCATGTTATTTGCAAAGCAATGCTACCGCTGTGCGTATAACCAGCCCATTGAAGGACAGTCAATTTATGAGGGAAATTACAACTTTGCTGTAAACACAATTCTGTAAATGGCTTCAAGGATTTTGCCTTGAATTAATTCGCACAAAAATTCTTCAGGTCTTTGAAGAACCTTTTCCACAGCTAATTTCTTTTATAAGGCCCATTGAAAAAAAAAACAGGAAAATCTGATTAAGTACAAGGGCTTACCTACTGTACATATCATTATATTTGCTTTATTTGACTTTGCAGACTATTTCATAACAATTTTTCTGAGGGCCCGAAACAAACGGAAAACAAACCTTATTAAGAACACATACCTGCTTTATTAACATTGCTAAACTGAATGTATACTTATCTTGCCTTGTAGAGTTGATTTTAGGCAATTTTTATTTTATTTGATGAAACCAATTTCCTCCGAACTGATTGAGATGCCAAGTGAGCTGCCAGAGCTCCAGCTATTAATGTGCATTTATTATGTTAGAAATAATAAACATAGCCACTAAAACAAGACAATAATATTGTCTATTTGTAGAGGGCAAATATCAGCCTATTTTGAAGCTTGATCAAAAATGAACACTGTCTGAACCAGCAAGTCAAGTGTGAATAAGCAATTTGTATGCATTTATCCAATGTTGGACTGTCCCTTGTGCAGAGTGAATGAGAGTCATTGCTGACAATAAGGTCTGAAACTAGGATCTCAATTTTAGGAGGTATGTTGAAATGATGGCATATCCACCTTGTGGTAACTAACCCCTGGAACTGTAGATTTCAAGGACCTTCTTCTGGGAGCAGTATTCACATTGCTAGACAAACCGATTAAAGAGCCTGAGATCTTTATAGCTGAAGAAAATAACCGACTTCTTCACCAACCTAGTCTGAAATCGGACAAAAGTCTGAAATTTCTAATCTCTGCTAATGGTTTCTTATGTTGGACTGTCCTGAATGGAAACCGGTGTTAAACTGTCCCTCTACAGCAGCCAGTACATTTTGAATAGAGCCAAACCAGAACTCTATGCCTAGAATTGACTACTTGATAATATATGCATGGCCAGTGCCTCATCATCCTGCAACGTCAATCCTGTATCAAACTCTCCCTCTTCCTTGATTCCAACCCCTTCCTTCCCCGTCTGCATCTTCCTTTTCTTTTTGCTGCTGTTTTTCCCCTCTTTTTCAGACTTTGCTTTCCTCTTTGCTGACGTGCTCTCCAAAGCGGTGTCTTCCTTCTTCGTCTTCTTCTTCTTCAGTTTCTTCACTGGTTTCTTAACATCTTTTTCATCATCGTCTGTGTCGCTCTCCTCATTTGCATATTTATCAGGGTCAGGTAGCGTGTCGGGGTCAAAGGCCTCGAAGTCATTGCCAAGGTCAAGAGCGGCACCTACGTCCTCATTCTAGCAAAAATTTGAAAAGTTGGTCGGTTGTTTACAGTCTTTAAAGAAAAGACCAAGTAGGTCTGGCCACAATGTTACAAATTGAAATAATAAATTGAGAACTTACATCATCCGAGTCTGCTTGCTTTCTTGGTCTGGAGAACTTTCGTTTCTCTTCTTTGGCTTTCAGCCTCTCCGCCTAAACAAGAACAATAAATCAACAATGATAAGAGTTGTTACACCATTGGTTCTACCACAATTAATAAGAGAGTTTTCGTTTACATGGTGTTACTGCAAAACTTGCTAAGTTGTATTTATAGAGCGCCTTACAACTTCAAGAAAGAAGTTTTCTAAGCGCTCAGAAGAGAAAAACCACAATGACTTGAACAAGAATCTTGAAATGTGTGACGGTGATAGCCAGTTTGATGTGAAGAGGAAGATTGTTCCATGAATGCGGTCCAGCAAACTGAAAACTACATTCATCGCATAATTTGGTGCCAACAGTGGGAATAACTAAGACATCTTTGTTTGCATAATGGAGGCTTCTTGCAGGTATGTGTTTGTTGAGCAGATCACTCGAGTCATTAGGACCAATTCCATGACGACATTGAAATGTTACTAGGCAAATCTTAACGACAGTGTGAGAATGAACAGGAAGCCAATGGAATGATTACATAGCTGGAGTAACGGGTTCATGTTTTCCTAATCGAGTGATGAGTATTTAATGACTCAAAGTTTTACAAGCTTTGAGTAAGGCAATCCATAAGTGAGAGTATTGCAGACTATCGAGGTGACAAAATCACAAAAGCATAGATGAGCTTTTCTGTCCAGTCTTTCCTCCTTGACTTTTTACAGTTAATGCATCGACCCCTTGCACTGATATCATGCATTGCTACTGCCTGACTATGGTCAACCATTTTGGGAGTCAAATTGCATGCAAAGATATGGTGTGCGTCTAAATGCGCTCGCGTTGCCTCAAATAGGCACTGCTCAGTAACACATGGGTAAACTGACTCACACAATGGTGCTAAAAAGATTCATAAGATTTATTGCTGTTTACCCATCCATATCTCACCTTATGTTTCGCCCTGATGCGTTCTCGGTACACTTGCTTATCACGCTGGTCCTCCTCACGCATCCATTCCTTGGCTTTCTCAATATCAATACCGCCCTCTGTTGAGTCAGCGGTGTTAGGGAGTGGCGGCCACTGCTTGGTAATCTATAGATAGAAAGAGTTATTCATCAAGTACAGTGCATAGAAAAATTGAACATTTAAAAGAAAAAACAAAACAAATGTAGACCTGATCAAACCAATACTTTATCAGTCAGTGAATTTTATGTTAGCAGGCCCGGAATTAACCCATAGCATCTACAGCAATTGCCGTGGTGCCATGTGTTTTTGCTGTGATGCCCTTTGCAAAGTTCCAAAACAAATTTATATCTTCCTCATAGAAGTGCCCCTTACCAGAGGAAAATTTCTGTGCCCCTTCAAGAGCGATATTCAAGGCCTGTGTTTAGAACCTTGTTTCCAGTCAGGGTCGCCAAAATGCAGCCCTCTCGTTTGTCCTTTAATATGTACTGTATAATTCAGCAAGGTACAACAGTGAGACTTCCCCGAGTATTTTACTTCCAATCTTCTAGCTTTCAAGATGTATACTTAACCTTCAAATAGGTTAAATTAATAACTAAGATAGCAAGACCTTTTTAGGAAAACCACTTAATTGATAAACAGAAAAGGGCAACAACATTGTCTAGTGAAGTATATAAAAAATTCCACTCTCTGTATTTAAAAGAAAAACAAAGTAATTAAATTTATTTGTGATAATTGCATTAACAGATATGATATTAATGAGAACACAGTGTGCAACAAAAAAACTACTATGGCTAGACCTCCAGTCAAGTTTAAATTTGCATAAATTATGAATAACAAGTCAATAATGAATGATTCATTACCTCTCCTTCCTCATCAAACACTTTCTTGGTGTTGACGGCTATTTTCATGCGTTGCAACTTCTTGGCCTCGGCTACTTTACTCAGCTTTTTTTGCTTGGCTTGTTTCTTAGCGCTCTCTATAGTTTCAGTTGCTGGATCCCGTTGTTTCTGTCAATCAGAAAGTGGGGAATAATTTACAATATTTAAATGTTTTGAAAGCCTATGTAGTATGCTGTATTTTTCTACTTTGTGTTTTGATTATTAAAACAGAATCAAACAAGAGGATCTTTATTGGTAATCACTCTACAAATTAATGGCCATAAAAACTGACTTGGTTAGAAAGAAGTACAGCAACTTTCGATAAAATAAAGCATTTTAATGTGAAAATATGTCAGTTTTTATCCCCAAAATTTGAATCTGAGAAACGTTTTGTTAGAAACGCTTCTCAGATCGTGTATTCCTGTTAGGGATTATTCTTTATGCATGGACAGATTCGCTGCGGATTTTGGCGATATTTCACAAAGTGACCACCTTTTGAAATGCAAATATTCACAGGTTAGTTTTATTGTATATATCTACATTTATATAGGATTAAAACAATCAAATAGTCCCAAAAATCAAAGGTATACTTTGCCTTTAACCATCAGTGGCTTTTAATTGTTTTAACTGACTTGTATGACACTGTTTATTATCTGTCTCTCCTTAAAAATGTTACATTGACAACAATGAATTTTTGGTGTGAATGGTCTCTGGGCATTCCCACAGAACATTATTTTAAGTGAAATAAATTCTAACATATAAAGGAAAGAATAACAGGAATATTCAGCTGATTTATAATTTATCAATTACAAACTTTCACATGGCATAAATGGACATGGTAGTACGGCACACATCCTTTTATAAGAGAAGAAAATTAAAGACATACCGGTTTCTCAAGTTTAATCCCAAACACATCTTTCTTCTTGACGACGAGGAAGTTCTCTTCTTCATCTTGATCGTCCTCTTCTTGGAAGTCTGCAAGGTTCTCATTCTCCTGAGAAACCTCATCAGAATCCTCATCAGAGCTTGATTCCGATTGGTCGGAATCTTCACCGCCAGTTCTTGATCTTGAGATGGTTGCTGACCGGGTTTCATCATCCTCCTCCTCATCATCTTTCTCATCGAGCAGACTTTTCTTTTCCATCTCATCTCTTTTCGCCCCGCCCTTCGTCCTTTGAGAAGCAGTTGACTTGAGCTTTGCCACGATGGCATTCAAGTCTCCCTCCTCCTCCTCTCGTCTTGACATCACAGTAAGATTAGCCCCGCCCTTCATCCTCTGCGGTACCGTTGACTTGAGTTTTGCAACAATGCTGTCGAGACCATCATCCATCCCTCCCATCTCCTCCACCTCCTCTTCCATTGCCAGATTTAAACCTCTCCTTCGCTGTTTCAGAACTGACAAAGTATATGGAGCTTATTAATAATAGAGAGTGGCACTGCATCTTAGTTCTTAAAGCTCAGGTACTCGTACACACGCCTTGGTTAAATGTCATCAACCATTGGCGTGCCAGATTAGGACTACATTGCCATGGCTGTAATTAGTATGTATCGTGGCCAAGAGGTCAAGCACATTGCTCTCAAGCTCTGGTGTTTCCGATCAGCAGAGTGTGGATTCGAGTCCCAGTCTTGACACTTGAGTCCTTAAGCAAGATACTTAAAACCCATTATTGCTTCGTCCCTTAGATGGGACTTGCCCAACTGATTTCCGGTGTGGTTGGCTGCAGAATGCGCCACAACACCCTGTAAATTGTTACATAGTGCTATGTAAACAAATGAGTCTTAAAATTCCAATACAGCTCCATATATCTGCAGAGCAAACTAAATAGCCCTTTGAGACACCTTCAGGTGTGATAAAGCACTATACAAGAACTGCACATTCCTAAGATTAAGTTCAGGCAATGATTGTATAAAGGGAATATCTAAAGCCTACCATTAATCTACGCTATTTATTCCCTACAATGACCGACCCACCAGCTACAATAGAAAATGAACTTCAAACCCAATACACTGAACAAAAAGTTTTTATACGAAGGTCTATACTAGGTACAAATATCCAATGTAATATTTGCTTACCTGTTTTTGCAGAGGATTCCAAAGGTATTTGTCCATCTAACTCTTTCAGATTCTTCTTTCTCTGTGTCTCCATTTTCTGTTCCTCTTTCCTCTTGGCAGCTCGCTGGAGGAACCGAACTCTCGGTGGGATGGCAAGACCCAAGGAACTGTAAGAAAACATACTCCACTAATTACCAGACAGTCTGTGGAAAGCATTATATAACTCTCTCTTAGAGGGCTGTGAAGGCTTTTAGAACAACCTGTAGTATTCCGGTGGTATAACAACTTACACTTAAATCAGCGTGCTCTAATTGTGTTCCAAGTAAGACAAATAAATCACAACAATAATCTAACTTAAAATTTCATAAGTGCCTCCTCCATCTACATTTTGGTATGTCGTGGCCGAGCGGTCTACTGCACCGGACACAAGTTCTAATGGTTGAATCATCGCAGTGTGGGTTCGATTCTCGGTCATGACACTTGTGTCCTTGAGCAGGGCACTTAACCATAATAACTTCTCTTCACCCAGGAGTATAAATGGGAACCTGAGAGGTATGGTCTAAAAGTATGCCTGATGAACAGAGATAATAATGTTGTAAAGCGTCTTGATCTAGCTACTAGGATATGTACGCTATATAAGAACAAATTATTAATATTATTATTACATACTCGTCTTCCTATGAAAAAAAAACGACAGTAAATCTTTGTCACATGACTACAAATGTTGGATGCACACGCGTAGGCACAGAGGACAACAGAGCAGGCTGTTTGTCCTCTCAGCCTCAGTTTGGTAAAGTGTGTTTGGCTGCATTCTGATAGATCCCTTGTACTGGCATCACACACCGCTGCTGTCTGCCAAAGGTCAGCAATTTCAGGAAGAAATTGCCCCACACCTCTCGGCAAATATGACCATTAAGGTCCTATAGGTCATTCCAAATTGTTAAAGTAGAAAGTCAACAACCCCCCAGGCAGAATTGTCCAAAATATTTACTCTGGCTCTTGAATTGGCTCTCAAACCTGTCTAGTAAAGAACATTTTGAGGCCCTACAAAATAATAATGAGGCCATCACTCTGTTTACTCCCTATTTAGCGGGGTGCACCCCACAATGTACAGCAAGATGGTTCTCAACCAGAATGACATGGCAAGTTATGTTAGTCCAGGAGCCCTTGAGCAACGTAGCTTACAATGTCATTCCTATTGGGTTCTATAATGGACATGTAACACACTTGGAATCTGAGCCCGCGCATTGCACAAACAAGATTTATCGTGGGTAATGCCGTCAGGTGAATTGGATCAATATTGCAGCTTCTTTTTAACACATGTTGAAAATACAAAAAAAATGTAACAAAAATTAATACTTTTAATTTCATTGAAGCAAGTCACACGCTTAAGGCGTATTCATTTTGTTACAACGATATGGTGTACTTACAAGGAATACTTCTCCAGTGGAAGTTTGGAGACATCAAACACCTTCTTGTTCTTCATGAGGTAGACCGACTTGATGTAGTTAATGAAGCAACGCTGAGCGGATTGTTTGAGGTCATTGCTGCCTGCACACAGAGACTGTAACTTTCCCTGTACGCTCAGCTTACGATTCGGATTCACACTGGGGTGAAAGAGATGGTACGAAAATGGTAAGGAAAAGGCAGGCAGAAAATATTGCTTAACAATTTTCTGCAAAGCAAAAAATTAGCAGGATACCAGTCACAGATTGTATTTGTGAAATGGCATTTTTATTGGTGACCATATTCCAGTAAGAATAATTTTGTTGTGATTAGCTACTTTGTGTGCTTAAAGCAGTTCTAAGAAATTGGCCCCTGGATGTCAAAGTAAAGACAATACATGGCAGCAGTTTTTCGAATCTTTTTCAGTATGTGTGTTATTACTGTTGTTACATGTTTGAAGTGTCTGCCCAAGGTCTGCCGCAAGGGAAACTGACCGGGTAGTTTTCCATGTGGTTTTATTACTTCATACTTAAAAGAAAACATTGCATCCCCTTAAGGGAACCCCTTCCAGTGCCCCTTCCAGGGCTATATGGCAGTTCTAGGACTTCTGACTGGTTCCTCCAAACAAAGATACTGACAAAATAGGGAGAGCACCAAAAAATGTAGGGCTTGCTAGCTCAGTTACCTCCAGATGGGCAAAAGCCTAGTATTATTGTGCCAAACACAATCATTCAGAATTGAGTAGGGGTGTTCGCCGTCTCTTCTGTAACTATGCAAAAGCTTGCCTCAAACCATGTGACAAAGCACATGTCTCTTGTCTGAGGTATTCAAATTTTAGTAACCAATTGTGACTGCTACTAGACATATAGGCATTTGTTCGTGCTCCCCTCCTCAAATTGTACACCACTGGGATCAGTCTTTCCAGTGCTGCTGCTTTCAGTTCGGTGGTATCACAACCTGACCATTCTGGAATGTTGTCCACCCAGCGCATCTTTGGTCGGCACACAGAACGATGGCATCCCGCTGGCATCCCATCCACAACAGCCTGCAGCCAAGCCGCCTTGACTGACCACATGACCCAACCAAGCTGCCTTTCTTTTAATCACATCACATCTATCATTATACCAAACATTATTCAAATCTAACGCACAAATGGCTCATAGTCATTCCAAAGCTCGCTCTACCAGTGCGGTACTTGTGAAGCTGGTGGCTTCAGCAAGAACAGTAATTATAGACAACACCAGAGTGATTGAAGTGAACTACTTACTTGATTTTCTGGATGGGTATTTTTCTTTCAGTCAGCTGTTTGCTCATCTCTTCTTCCTCTGAGGGTAGGAGGATCAGAAGAGACTCTCCTCCTTGTTCGTATCGTGCCGTCCGGCCGACTCGATGGATGTAGGTACTTGCATCCTCAGGGCAGTCCACTTGTACCACCCAATTGACCGCTGGGAAATCTGTACGTGTCGAAAAGGAGTGACTTGGGATGAGTAAAGAAACGTGGGACAGAGTAGTCTGGCGGTGTGACATCTGCTCTAGAATGGCAAAGGTCAAGGGGGTCGAATCCCACCTGAGTAATATACCTGTGGGTTGTTTTCCACAGGACTTGAGAAAGTACTGAGTATACAGTGCTTTACATACATCGATATGGGGTAAAACACAAATAATAAACATGGGACAGTGTCCCACCTGAGGGTCTCTTACTTTGACTATTGGCTGCTGTGGCTAGGTACAAGAAGACACAGCAATCATCTAGTAAAACATTAGCAAAACATTAAGTTGGAAACAGTTCACTCTATTTAAACGCCTCCTCAAGACACTGTTCCCAGAACCATCCTAATTTGCTCCTCTTTTTGTTTAATCTTCTTGGCTTGTCGTTGGTTCATTTTTGTTTTGACTTTGTTCTTTTGTTGCCCTCCCATTGTTAGGCGCTCTGTTATTTGTATAGCGCCATATAAATGCTTTGTATTATTATTGTTATTATTATTATTATTTACATCAGTTGCTGTTAACATCAATAAATATGAACTATAGATCATCACACATTACTCAGTAGACATCAGAGACCTAATTTGTATATTGATTACGTTCCAGTGTTAGATACTGGTAGAAAACATGGTAATATGAACTTAGTCAATTTTTCTAAGAAGCCAGATTTCAAGCTAGTTTGATTGAATTCAATCTGTATGAGTGACTTCGGAAGTAGGGCATCATCTCAGCAACCAATAATAATCTGTGGAATTATATTTTCAATTTTGCTGACTTTGGCTGCCAACAATGATGCCAGCATCTTGGGCTTATGCCAGACTTGTTTTGTGGGTTTACTTGGTGAGCGAGCGTATGATAATTGTACAGTGTCATTACAGTCACTGACTTCAACTGTCTTTTACATATTGCATTAAAGTGATGGTAGAACTTGTTAGCCAATCGAATATGATCGCTCTGTCAAAGAAAATGTGCTGGTTCTTACCGAGTCCCCTTGCAGCTATATCTGTAGCAAAGAGTACAGCATGTTGTAGATTACAGAACTCATTGTAAATGGCTACCCTCCTCAGCTGATGCAGAGTTCCGTATAGAGCCATGACAGTAACACCAGGGTGAAGAGCACAGAATACCTCAAATGTGTATTTCACCTGGGGAGAAAAATCATCACCCAAAATGTTGCATTTTAAACAAAAATGTCTGAAACTAGGATCTAATTTGAGGAGGTGTGTGTTAAAATGATGGAGGAGGTTCACGACTAAGCAGTCTAGCTAGTTAAGACTCAACTTATTATGGCTTAGAGAAAGTCAATCCAATCTAACAAAGCTGCTTAGCAAACAGATCGTTCTGCTCAACAGAAAAAGTGACCATTTGAACTACCACATGTTTGTGGCTAGCTCCCGGTCAGTTTTGGTTCAAAATATCAGTTTGCTGAGCAGTCTTCCCGCTTTGTGAAACCACACACTTAGGTTGTGTCCAAATTAGCGGCTGCAGCTGCGCCTACAGCCATTGAAGCATAAGGAAGCCCATAGCAACACCCAACAGCCGTAGCCATAGCCGCTCATATGGACGCAGCCTTGATAGTCTCTGGTGCAGCATTACCTGTTTACAGCTAGCCAAGAAGACAAGGATCTTGTGCTTGGTGTGGTTACGGATGAACGAGTAAAGAAGATCCATTTTCTGCTCCAGTTCACAAACGATGTAACTCTGGAAAGTCATGCAAGATAAACGCGTACAATTAGTTATTCTACTGCTAAAGTCACCTTGTAGCAATCTTAACATCATAAAAGGTGACCTGAATTAGGGGAAACAGTAAAAACGATGAGCCAGATTAGCAATCAAGATCTGGATCTGGTACCTAAAAACTAGAAAGTCACAGGTTCCATTCCCTACTGAATCGCTCATACACATGTAGATAACTTTTCATGGTTCAATTCTAGATATCTTTCCCAGGACTCAAAAAGCACAGTGCTTTAAAACCTATTGGTGGAGCCAGGGGAAACATTATCATTAATATTACATTTTTATGGTAAATAAGCCAAAGAGCCCCTTAAAAGTGCCTTGCTCTGTAAACCCTTCCACCCTTAGGCCTGAAGATACCTGTAAAGAGAAGGTGTTGAAGAAACCTCAGTTTTAGATGTGGAAGAAGAAACAATTGCGGGAAAACCCACGCAATCAGGCAGGGATTAAAAACCCAATCAACACGCACGGCGCCAGTCCGAAGCGGGGTTCAACGCAAGATCCACAAAGGTGAAAGGCCGGGAAGCAAGCACTAAGCCAACCTGAATGCCCAAATCGTTTAACATCTTTTGATATGTTTCCCTCTATATGTTCATTGTCTGACATTGTGTTTTTCTAATAGCCTTCTTTTTATTTCAGTATACATTCCCTTCTTGTGTAATAACCTTGTTTTCCTCCCCGCCCATTTTTTGACAATGTTAACTTTCTAAATTTACTTTTTTTTTTCTCTACAAGTTTCTTTCCACTTGACTGTTTCTGTTTTACTTGTATACGCATTTATGTGTGTTGTCATGTCATTATAGCCTTCGAGAAAGACTCTGCTAGGGTCGAAATGTCAGGCCATTAACTATTTTGTGCATCCTTTTATATGATGTGAAGAATCTGGCCAAAGAATCTCCTTGACTTTGAATTCCATACAGTTACCTGTTCTAGCTGTGTGGGTGTGCTGTACTCATGATGTTGATGAACAGCGATGTACTTTGGGTCCTTTAAGCTTAACCTGGCCAAGTCACGAACAGATCTAAAACAATCAGACAAATCAATCATGAATATAATAGATTTATTGTTATTGTTTATATGTTACATCAAACAGTGAACAACTGCCTAAAACCAACAGATGTATGAATGCCTAGGGTGTTTTCCAAATGCTGACTTAGGCTCCAGCTTATACCAACCTACCAACTTAAATTGGCCGTGAAATTTGCAGGCTCCGTGCAATCATCTGATAGCCCCCTCTTTTGACCCAATAAGGTCAGGTCATGTTCAACTACTTGTAACTGTGTTTATACTGCATGTTTAAACATGGCCACATGACCTCCTCTCGACCAATCAGAATAGATAAACTGTCCCAGGTGTTTGTGAATGATGGATTTAATGTGATTCTTACTTGGTCTGTGTGGCAGAGAACAGCATGGTTTGCCTCTCCGAAGGCAGGTTCTCCAAGATGGCATTCATTGTCTTCTCAAAGCCAAGATCCAAGATGCGATCAGCCTCGTCCAGAACTGAACACAGGATAAAAGTTTTTTTTAAGGGGTCACTGAATTTAAACCTTATACATGATGGGAGTTCTTCACCCTTTATGCAGCCCATGAGTGTACTGCAGTTTCAAAGCAAACCACAGAGGGCGCTGTTGATCATCCTCAGAGAAATTTGCATTCTGAGTAGACTTCACACCCATCAAAGAGCCATGGGGGTAACAGTTCTTAATCTCAATGCATCCACTGAGCAACACAGAGTAATTTAGAAGCTTTGTAATGAGATTGTCACTAATGTTGTACATTTATATCTTTTAAGCGCTTGTTAGACACAGACAGTATCTATCCTTATAGGTGTATTGTGTACTCCCAGAGGCAGAGAAGCAAGATATGGTAAAGAGCTCCCTAAATTACACATTACAAAGCTAACTTCTACCCCAAAAAATTATTGTAGCTGTTGAACTCTTTCTTTGTTCAGGGCGATAAAATAAATATAAAAAACAATTTCTTTCATGTTTAAAAGCATTAAGAAAGGTGAGGTTGAATAAATGTTCCATTTTTAGTTTAATTTGTTTGGCTCAATTTATTTAAGAAACAATTATCATCAGTTTCAGAAACACATGTTAATATCTTGTTTGAGTTGAACATCAAAATCATTTAATTTACGGTGTACACAACAGTTGCTGAACTGATTATCAACAAAACTGGAAATCTATTTCATTTCCCTTGCTATTGCTACTCAATTCACTGAATGAAACTCGACGATGATTTCCATTGATTTAAAATAGAAAAGGCAATGGTCCAAGTCATACAAGGTTCTGGGACCTTGGTTTCTTGTTATTGGGTCAAACACATTAAGCTCTTTAGCATTCCACAAATCATGAGAAATAGTCCAGGAAACTATTTTTTTCAAAACAACAACCGAGACGATTATTGGGTAAAGAGCTTCAACCCCTGAAGATTGTTTTCCTCGAAATGTTATTTATCCCCTCATTACATCGATGAAACAAATTACCAACTATTACCACCTAATTGGACAATATTAATGATGTATACAGCCTTGAAGTACAGCAAGCTTTGATGATCTAATTCTAACAATGGAATCCAATTATGTTATAATTGAAACCTTGTTGAGCTCTGTGTAATAGTTCATTTTGGTTATGCACCTATGTTCCATCACCCTAATGTCACCCCTAGTGTATTTTCCTAATCCTGATCTTAATCCTAATCCCAACCCTAGCCCTAGCCCTAGCCCTAACCCTAACCCCAACTCTAACCCTAACCCTAACCCTAACCCTAGCCCGAATCCTAACCCTAGCCCTAACTCTAACCCTAATTCTAACTCTAGCCCTTACCCTAACTCTCACTCTAACCCTAACTATAACCTTAGCCCTAGCACTAGCCCTAGCACTAGCCCTAGCCCTAGCCCTAACCCTATATCTAATTCTAGCCCTAACCCTAACCCTAACTCTAACCCTAACTCTAACCCTAGAGTGTAGATTACTAGGGGTTATCGGAACATAGGGTTCTTGGAACAAAAAACAGTCACTGTTGCAAAAAGAATTCTCTACTTTCATCTTCAAGAGTATGTGATTAGCTACAACAGTAGTAACAAAGTGATTTAAGAGTTTATCCAATAATTACTCCACATTTTTGTTATCTAACCCAAAGATAATTACAGGACTCAAACTGGCCTCTCGTCACCAGGCATAATCAAGACATCTGATGTAGAATGTGAAAATCGTGTGTTCGATTCTTAAATGAGTAGAATTCCTGTGGATTTATTTCACGCAGGACATGGGAAGGCACAAATCCGATAGTTATTCTAAATTTATTATTGTTTGCACTACCTGAAGATAATAACAGGATATATACTGACGTCTCGTCACCAGGCACGATCAGTGGTCTAGTTATCAAGACATATGCAATGGATTGTAGGGAGTGTGGGCTGTGGATGTGAGTTTGAGATGCAAGTTTGGCATGTGAGTTGCGGATGTGAGTTTGGGATGTGGGTTGCGGATGTGGGTTTGGGATGTGGGCTGCGGATGCAAGTTTGGAAAATGGGTTGCGGATGTAAACTTGGGATGTGAGATGCGGATGCAAGTTTAGCATGTGAGTTGCGGATGTGAGTTTGGGATGTGGGTTGTGGATGTGGGTTTGGGATGTGGGCTGCGGATGAAAGTTTGGAAAATGGGTTGCGGATGTAAGCTTGGGATGTGGGTTGTGGATGTGAGCTTGGGATGAGGGTTGCAGATGTGAGTTTGGGGTGTGGGTTGCGGATGTGAGTTTGGGATGTGGGTTGTGGATGTGGGTTTAGGATGTGGGCTGCGGATGCAAGTTTGGAAAATGTGTTGCGGATGTAAGCTTGGGATGTGGGTTGTGGATGTGAGCTTGGGATGAGGGTTGCAGATGTGAGTTTGGGGTGTGGGTTGCGGATGTGAGTTTGGAATGTGGGTTGTGGATGTGGGTTTAGGATGTGGGCTGCGGATGCAAGTTTGGAAAATGGGTTGCGGATGTAAGCTTGGGATGTGGGTTGTGGATGTGAGCTTGGGATGAGGGTTGCAGATGTGAGTTTGGGGTGTGGGTTGTGGATGTGAGTTTGGTGTGTGGGTTGTGGATGTTGGGTTGGGATGAGGGTTGCGGATGTGAGTTTGGGATTTGGGTTGTGGATGTGAGCTTGGAATGTGGGTTGTGGATGTGAGTTTGGGATGTGGGTTTGTGGATGTGAGTTTGGGATGTGGGCTGTGAATGTGAGCTTGGGGTGTGGATTGTGAATGTGAGCTTGGGAGATCGATTGTGGATGTGAGTTTGGGATGTGGGTTGGGGTCACATGTTGGAGTTGTTGGCTGGTTTGTGGGATCGTAGTTGCGGGTTGCAGGTTTTGGGGTTGTGGGTTAGGCAGGGGACTCTTACCTAGTAACTGTAGATTGGAACACTCCAGGCTCACAGTCTGGTCAAGGTGCTGCAGGAATCTACCCGGGGTACACACTACTACATTTGTACGGGTAATTCTTTCCATCTCACTCTTCACATCCTGAAAACAGCCAAGAAATCAAAATACAATCAGAGCCTTTAAAATATTCTTTGTCCTTCCGCACATTGTGCCATCTTGAAAGACATGTTGAAATGAAAGACAGCCAAGATGATTGAATGGAAAATACTCTTGGTAACCAGTTCACTTCAGGATTAAAAAACCTTTTCCCATTGACCATGCAGGATCTTTTTCAGTCAGCTCTTTTATTTCTAGCCATTGATAATTTATTTTGTCAATGAAACTCAGTTTGGACACCCATATTTAAAGATGTTTTCTGATTGAAATGGTTTGTATTTTGTTTAAAGTCATGTTTCTGAAGCCCAATCAGACCGTTGGAAAGCTGTTATGTAACAACTGACCAACAATCCACGCCAGTTCAAACAGACAGCATCCCGGAGAGAGATAAAAGGCCTCATGACATGGCAGTTTAATCCATCTTTACAAAATCTTGGTTGGTATGTAAAAGGAATAGGTCTTCGATAAATGTATTAGACAAAAAAAAAGCCAAGGATTTTTTGACTAGGGCACTGAACCATGAAAACTGGGACTCTGTGAAGCAGTTGCCTGTACACGCAAACCGCTACAGTGCCTCACTACACATGGCCTGTTGTCATGCGCAAACCTCTACAGTGTCTCACTACACATGGCCTGTTGCAGGCGCAAATCACTACGGCGTCTCGATCAACACATGTGGCCTGTTGTCATGCGCAAACCTCTACAGTGTCTCACTACACATGGTCTGTTGACATGCGCAAACCGCTACAGTGTCTCGATCAACACACGTGGCATGTTGCAGGCACAAACAGCTACAGTGTCTCGATCAACACATGTGGCCTGTTGACATGCGCAAACCCCTACAGTGTCTCAATCAACACACGTGGCATGTTGCAGGCGCAAACAGCTACAGTGTCTCGATCAACACACGTGGCATGTTGCAGGCGCAAACAGCTAGTGTCTCGATCAACACATGTGGCCTGTTGACATGCGCAAACCGCTACAGTGTCTCAATCAACACACGTGGCATGTTGCAGGCGCAAACAGCTACAGTGTCTCGATCAACACACGTGGCATGTTGCAGGCGCAAACAGCTAGTGTCTCGATCAACACATGTGGCCTGATGACATGCGCAAACCGCTACAGTGTCTCAATCAACACACGTGGCATGTTGCAGGCGCAAACTGCTATGGTGTCTTGATCAACAAACGTGGCCTGTTGACATGCGCAAACCGCTACACTGTCTCAATCAACACACGTGGCATGTTGCAGGCGCAAACAGCTACAGTGTCTCGATCAACACATGTGGCCTGTTGACATGCGCAAACCGCTACAGTGTCTCAATCAACACACGTGGCATGTTGCAGGCGCAAACTGCTATGGTGTCTTGATCAACACACGTGGCATGTTGCAGGCGCAAACAGCTACAGTGTCTCAATCAACACACGTGGCATGTTGCAGGCGCAAACTGCTATGGTGTCTTGATCAACAAACGTGGCCTGTTGACAAGCGCAAACCGCTACAGTGCCTCACTATGCGTGGCCTGTCGACATGACCACTGCCAGAAAACCTGAGTGCCCATTTATAACCCATCCGCTGTGTGTGTTGCATAAAAGTTTTGGATGTTACTGTGTCCTCCGAAGTGAACTTACAAATACACAATTCTGACTCCACTGAGGCAGGAGGCGTTAGTCTGGTTCCTTTCTTTACACATCAAGAATAAAAGTCACGTCTGAACAGGTAACCCAACCTAACACACATGAATGGCTTGATATTGGATCTTTGAACTACCTGTTTCATTTTCAACCTACATGTATTAAGACACATTTGAAGTGTCTCAAGTTTAGGGAGCCTTCAATTCTCTGTTACCTCCAAGTCCACACTAATTAACCTGGGGCTGGAAGCAAAATTAGTTGGAAACCTTTTAAAGTTAAAAAATAGTAAACAATAAAGGGAATCATAACACTCAGGGGGCACTTTATAAAGATCTGGAGGTCAGTTGTCTTACTCTTAATGCAGTGTGTTTAGGATTATCTTTAGAGATAAGAAAACTTAATCCATAGTATTAATTAGCCTTGTGTGGTTTGATTGGCAGTGGCAGGTCGGAGGTCACACAGAGCGGCCAGGATGGGTTACATCAATCTGTCAAATGGACCAGGGGTGTTGTTACCAAGAGTCTGGGAGGGGCTCATGATCCACTTTCTGGAAGGGCAAACTTAATTCTGGGAATTAGCTCTAATGCAAGTAACCTTCCCCTGTGGTGTCCATTTCTTCAAAACAATGTAAACCTATGACCTCGCTTCACCAGGTCTTGGGGACTTGAGCTGTGGAATACATAGATGTGTGTACCAGCATATCTTTTCTGATAGTTTTAAATTTCCTATTTTTGAAATAAACCAGAGCTTTTGTGGTTGAGGAGGTCACTATACCCAATTGGTAATAAATCTCAAGCATTTGGAGGCAAAACTTCAGCTGAACATTCACACCAGTGGAAGACAATGCAACAAGGCGTATTGGTCAAATACATACCCTGCTTGACTGAAATTCAACTGAGCAATTAAATCCATGTTGTTGTTACCTCTAAACTTGATTATTGCAACAGTTTGCTTTTTGGCCTGCCTGAATTTGAATTTGGCAAATTACAGGTCACTCAGAATTCAGCAGCATGCCTTGTCACAAAAATAAAAAAAATTGAGCATACTACTCCAGTACTGGAAAGTTTACATTGGCTTTCAGCAAATAAGTGTTTGTAATTTGAAATGTTTGTAAGATTCCAAAGGGAATACCTCCAGGTTATCTTTGTGAATTATTAAGTGTCAAATCAACTACATGCGCTCTGTGCTTGACATCCTCTGGTGTGGTATACTACCAGCCGCCACTTTGGTAAAACTGAATACCATGACGATCGATTATTCATAACACTTGTAGCACACTCAGTGCGTGCATGTTAAAAAGTATTTTGTATTTAAAAGTATTTAGAGGCAATTCAAAATAAAATCAATCATGTTACACGCTCACCCTAAACTGCATACAGTTAGACATGTCACAAGATCAAAGAAGAATTAGAGGGGACCAGTTGCTCTATGACTTGATGCCTCTTTTGTGGGCTACCATACTTGAGCGGGCGTGTAGAGTGGATCGGCCACAGGCTTAATTAAAATGTACCATAATATACTGGTACATTTTAATTAACCATTACCATCTCTCTTTTTTATTCATTTTTCCAAATGTGTCTGTAAAGCCATGACCTTAACTTTTATGAAATTGAGCTTAATTGAAAGTCTTCATGAATCCACACTCGAGCAAATTTGCGTCATAAAAATTGGACTAAAAGTACAAGGCAAGGACAAGTCAAATCCAGGGATTTAACAGTTAATTGAAATTCTTTTTACAAGGTTGCTTGAGTTGATTAATAAAAATATGTTTAATAGGCATATGTAAGTAATGAAAAATAAACAGATTGGCCCAATTTTATGACATTCAGTGCACACAGTAAAGGGGCCTATAGAAAAATCAATTCTTTAAAATGTTTATCTTTTTTAATTTTTGTTTTTTTAAATTGTGGGTGGGAGGGTGGGTCAAAAGAAATAACTGAAAATCGAATTTCAGATTATAATTCAAATAACAGAAGAACTGACTGCAGTTCTATTGTTAATGGTCAACCTTGTTTTGCTAGCTGACCTCCAAACCTAATAGAGAGATGGCAGGGATTTTCACTACGCTGGAAGCCAGGAAAAGCTGTTAAAAAATTTCCAGAGCTTGGAGAACATTGGTTTAAAATATCTGCTTCATTTGAGGCATTACTTTGTTCTTCAGTGTATAGGGTATATTAAATAGCCAGTCAATATTAAAAATCAAAATTTGGGGCGGATGGGTTGGTCAAAACAATCTCAAAAAAAAAAACAATCTTTTAAACTTTGATCATTCTGAATGGCCCCTCAATGTTACAATTCTCTAGATGTTCACAAAGCGAAAAAAATTTGTACGCTTGCCGCCAAATCTTGGGTGTTCAACTTACACCCAGAACATTTGTGCAACAGTTCTGTTGTCTGTGATGCATCGGTGAGTTTTCCTATCCATTTATGTGTCGGGTTTTTGAGTAGAACTGGTGAGTGTTACGTGTTGATACAATTGGGGGGGGGGGGGGCCTAAGTTCAAATTTATGCTGGTCATGACAAAGTGTGTGCACACTCTCTGATGACATCAGCTGCACATGGTTTATCCTGTTCATATCGACCTTTCTATTGCAGGCGTCACGGCCCTAGTCTTTGCCAACCAAGGTTGGGAAAAATGTGGGTAAACATAAATGCAAAGCAAACACAGATGGCCACAGTTTGTAACAATGTGACACAAATATTCAAAAATAGTGTTGAATTCGTTGGAAACAAAGCAACCAATCATGGGATGTATTATTTTTTAATTAAAAGCCTGCAGACATGTTGTATTTGGTAACAACATCTGTTAACAAAATTGAATGTTTTGCTAATATTCGGCCGTCCATGCCAACGCGGTTTGTTTATCAATAATAGAAAGGTCTATAGGTTTTTCCCAGTCATTTTCAGCAAATAAGCGTCCATTGTCAACGTTGTGTTATTCTATTTCATGTGAAAGTGAAAGTTCCTCAAAACGGTCATTCAAGTCCAAAGTGTAAGCAATTGTTTTTTAGTGTAAATGCAATTCAAAAATAACACGGCAGCTAACAATTGTATGGCTTCTGACTGTCGGACAAAGACATTAACAAAATAGAAAGTCCACCAACATCTATAGGACTAACTAGCTCAGTTGTTAGAGTGCCAGCACGTTATTCCGGATGTCAAATCCCCCTCCAGCCAAATTTTTCTTTGTTCCAACCCCAAATTATTGCAGTTAAAAAAACGTTAAACATTCAATCTAACAATCCACTCAAACAGCATTGAAATTCGCAGCAGCTTTTCGCTGAATTCTCTAGTTGCGCCTACTCTGCTAAGTTGAATGTCAATTTTGCACGGCTAAAAGAATCCTTTTAAGTTCAATTGTATTAATGTTATATAAATTTGCATGCCTTCATGTAAAAATCGCTTTAATATAATGAAAGAAAAATACGCTGTGGCTGCTTTTTTTAAAAACATTTCTAAGAGAACCTTTATTTGGATGAAGTAATTCCAACTCAAATCATGAACTGATAATCACAGATCCTCAGAAAGCACATTGACTCTTTTTTCTCCTTTCAATATTTACTCAAGGATTTGGGCAACTGGACTTTCAATATTTTTTTCAACGGATCAAATCGTTGCAAGGTAAATGTCCGCCCAAGGAGGAAACGCTTAAGCTGGACATTGGCGCAAAAAGTTTCATGTTGTGGCAACCACTCTTTGTATTTAAGTCACAACCTTACCGCCACAGTGTGAAGTTGAGTAGCCAATAGATTTTTGAGTTAAATCCTAAATAAAGCTAATAGAGCCTTCTCACTGAGGTCACATGTCCACAGCGATGCTGGAAGGTCTGCCAGCTGGAGTACTACGAGCATGTAGGACATGTAGACATAGTGCCATCCAACGTTGCGTTTCATAGCACTTCTTTGTGCAGGTTCAGTACAGGTGCTAGTCTTGGTTCTAAGACGCTCCAGTTGTGTAATCACGCTATCCGTGGTGTGATAAGTGATTATTGGGATGATAGGGGTTTAGATAGCGGTTAGGTTTTCGTGACTATTCAACTGGAGTGTCATGGAACCAAGACTATACAGGTGCGTGCGTGACGTGCGCGTGTAAGTACCCCAGCATGGCATCTGAGAAGGGTACTAGACCTCTTCAATGTTAATCTGCATATTACACACAGATCCATGCCAGAACAAGTCAAATAACTACAAACTCCTTGCATGCTGTGAATGTATTGACTCATCAACAGGGCAGAGTAACTTAAGATATGTTGTTTTGAATCCAGGGTCATGTGGTAAGGGTCCTTGGGTCCTTGGGTGAGACAGGAAGGTTGTAAGTCACCTGAGAGAATGAGGCAGGAATGGATCCTCATTATCTCTCCACTACCTACAAGGTCTCCAGCAGACCTTGATACTTGACTTCAACACGAATTGATCAAATTTAGTCAATGGACAATACACAAAGCAAGAACCTGGGCCCAACATCACGGACGAATGAGAGAAAAAAACGGCAGATCCTCTTCTTATTATAATACTTTTCAGTCTTTAAATCCAATCTTTGTTTGTACTGATGTAAAAAGTACCATTTCCCAGACCCAGATTAAAAAATTATTTACAGAAAATAAACAACTTATAAATTGACAAATTAACAAATTAACAACAAACCTAGATAAATATTAATAAGAAATTTGCTTGATTTAAAACAAGTGATGAAATGACGAGAGTGGGAAAATATTCTACTTGAAAATAAAATGTTAATTCTTTGCAACAATTTTTTTCATTATATCATGTTCTATTTTTTGAGCTTACATAAAAATTAAGCTCTGATGGCGTTTGTTTATATTGAGAGCTTTTCTCAATACACAACAGGTCCGATACTTTATTCTGGTAAAACAGGACAGGTTTGTTTTCACTTTGTAAGGGGCACCTCTATGAGGGAAATGTAAATTTGTACTGGAACACATCAAGGGCACCAAGGCAATGACCAGGGGCATGGAGGTGATTGCCTCAATGAAGTATCAGGCCTGATACAGCAAGGTCTCTCCGCTTTTCAAGTGGTTGATCTGGCTTCATGTAGAGCATGTTTAGTTTATTAATGAAGTACCCTAAACCCAACCCATATACCAAAAATAACACAGTAACTTTTTTTTAGGATCTGCAGAGCTGCCAACATTTGCATCTTGCAATCAGGGAGATTTTGTACAACAATCAGGGAGATATTTAGAAATACATTCAACATACTAGGAACAAAGTTTCTACAGTCAGAGAAATTTTCAAATTTGTTCATCAGAACATGGAAAGATTGGTTTATTTTCAGGGAAATGTCTGCAGAATTAGGGAGAGTTGGCAGCTCTGGATTGTGGTTTTAGCAAGAATTTGGAAAAATCAATGTCCAAATTTGCTATGATCTGCAAAATCCAACTGCATGGTTTGTTTGATTCTGTTTAACTGAGGACTGATCATGCTTTACATGGTGTTGGATTTTTTTAGAGTGAGGAAGGATCCTAGTAAATCACTCAAGGGATCAGGCATACCACCATAATCAGAGTCCAACAGTTTGGGTGTTGAGTTACCAATATGGTGTTGGATTTTGTTAGAGTGAGGAAGGATTCCTGTAAATCACTCAAGAGAGTTGGGTTAAAAGTAAATGCATCCGCCAATTACATTTTCTCTACAACCACAGACAAGGAAATAACATGCTCATTTCAGATATACAATACAATACGTCATTAGGCTAGGTGGATGAAGCCAACTGCAGGTAATTGGACCCTTTAAATACATGGTTCTTAAATAGCACTAGTATTTAGCGCGTGTTCAAAACAGACAAGACAAGTTGTCTACAATTTCCCAACAATACCTTCCCCTTAAAGAGCGTAACTCATTAAACAACAGGAACAAAGGCTTTAATGTTTCTAGTCTATCCCATCAAGCGAGACATCCATCAAATCTTCAAATGGCTTACTGTGACCAAGGCCATTTGCATATGGTGACCTTACACGAAAGGTCATTCGGTAAATTACATCCATTAGCCTGGACTTAAAAAAAGAGATATTACTGAAATGAAAAAAAATCTGCTGTGGTTCTTTGTGTTTCCTACAGGGTTTGGCCCTGAGTAAAAGCTGACTACGGTAGGCGTGATGACTGGAATGAAGGCTAATTAAAGTTTATGGTGCGGGGAGAAAAATATGATGTCCTTCGGAATATTAAGCAAGGATTTAGCTACAGCCACGGTCCATGGCTACTCGCAGTTTTAACTAGGAAGCATGCAAGATGGTCAATTTACTGCTTTTAAATATTAAGTACTTGTGTAATATTTGAAGAGCCATTGGCGATTGACACTCATCTTTAAGTTTCCTTTTCATGGAGGACTTGAAACACCACTCGTTAAAACGCAATTAAAGTTAACTGGCTTTTTCAGGTCTCTACAATCCATTGAGTGCGTTTGCTTCCTATTAACTGAAATAACTGCAGGGTTTTGGGCAAGAATTGTGAAACGCCATGATTTCTATTTTTCTCTCTTTTTTGTAAGTGGTAAATAACCAACATAGAAAAGAGGTGCAAGGTGGAGTTATTAATTTATAGGTTTTAATTCATTTTAATGGAAGCACATTGTATTAATTTAGAGGTATTGAAATTAGAATCAATTATGACCAATGCATTGAAACGATTTTAATCTATTCCATGTGGTATCTAACCCCAGCTCTACAAAGACATAATGAGTACTGCCAACAGAGGGCAGTATAATGTGTATCCTGTAGACTTGGGCTTATCAAGGTTTACAGGGTCGTCGGGTAGCATCTTATGGTTATAGTTATTATGGGTCTTTTTTTAGAAGAACTGGTTCTTCACTACTAGTTACTTTTTTGCTACCAGTACATTCTCTCTGTGCTGTAGTCTCGTTTAGCCATTTATAACATTCCAATTCTGATCGTTTGATTTGTTTAATAAGTGCTCAAGAAATACATTACCCAAAATTTTTTAGTGAGGAGCACCTGAGAGCTGCTGATGGTTTTAGGGCCTAAACATTGTGAGAAACAACTCCCTCTGAAGTAATTAAGTTTTTGAAGCGAGGCAATTTCTCACTAAAATATTTGAATCTGAGAAAGGCTTCAGGGTTTCTCACTCTCAGGTATCTCACAGCACACAATTCTATGCAGCAAGGGTGTTTTTTCTTTCATTATTTTCTTGCAACTTCGATGACCAGTTGAGCCCAAATTTTCTTATGTTTGTTATTTGTTGCATATGTTGGGATACACAAAAGTATATCCTGCCTTTAACTAAAGACTACGCAATGTCAACACAAAAAGGTTTTTAAATTAGGATCAAATTTGGGGGAGCTTGCTGAAATCATGGCTTTCACAACTTTTAGTACCCCCTGGTTTTATAAATTTCAAGGAGCATCTGGGAACAGTATCCTTAAAGGTGTTGTACACTCTTGGTAACAGCTCAAAATCAGTGTCCACATTTTGTGTGATTAAACATATGCATGAACAAACAAACCTGTGAAAGTTTTGAGCTCAATTGGTCATCGAGGTCACAAGAAAATAGTGTTTTCTGTTTTTTTAAATTATCGCGCGCGATAATTACTATTGTTTTACTTGTTTCTCAGAAACGATAGCATTTTAGGCAGAAATATTTTAAGGAACCCTTTCTACCATTACTTACTTTAAATCATGTAAGTTATGTGTGAATCTGTGAACATTGTGTTTACCAATCGATCTTACCAATAGTGAACAGGGACTTTAACACTAGAGAAACAGAGCAGACTTATTAATATGTGAAGAAAATAAACAGCTACTTTTAAAGTTTTGTTCCCAGGCAGACATAAAAAGGTCTGGACTCAGATAAAACTTTTAAAAGTCTGAAATTTCTCCTGTCTATAATTTGAAGTGTGATTTCAGCATTGACAAAGCGGACCACATCATTTCGAGGGAAATGGTTTGCCCGAACATTGTATGAACAAATAAAAGTAGATGGTGCACAGGTATCCTTCTGGGCTTACTAGAATATAATCTTTTGGGGTTGAACAAAGAAAAATTGAGCGGGATTTGAACCAATGACCTCCAAATTAAAGGGACACGTTGCCCTGGATTGGGCGCTAAGGGCTATAAAAAGCAATTGTTGTGAACTGAATGTGGTTGGAAAGATGTTTTAAAAGTAGAATAACAAAAATATGCCTCGAAATTGTGTGGTCCGCCATTTTGTAGAACCTCATTTCTTATTCCACTCCACAAAATGGTAGAACGTGTTAGTTGACAAAGTAAAAGGAAAGCCATACAATTTTGAGGCATATTTGTGTGGAACATTATATTCTACTTTTGAAACATCCTTCCAACCTAATTCTTTTCATTACAAACCCTTTTTACAGCCCAAATCTCCCAATCCAAGGCAACATGTCCATTGAACATGCTGGCACTCTACCAACTAAGCTATTTAACCTGAATATTGGCGGTCTCCTAATTTTGTCCATATCTTTGTTCCAAAATAATCTTGATGTCCTTTTGGGGTAAATAGAAAACACCTTGTTAAGTAATACAGGTCTTCATAACCGGCTTAACATTCATCACTGAACTCACTTATTTATTTATTTACTCATTGACTTTTTTGTGATAGATTTATTGATTTATTGATTAATAAGCTTTGAAATGGATAACCCCTTCACAATTGGCCTCCCACAGGAGGCCAGTATTTAAGATAAACTACAAAAATAAACTGTTTTAAGATATGTATTGATACCAAAGGATTAAAGGCAGTGCATAGTTTTAATAATTACTCAAGAAATACACTACCAAAAAAACTTACTCGGTAAGGAGCACCTGAGAGCTGCTGCTAGTATAAAACATTGTGAGAATCGACTCCCTCTGAAGTAATGTAGTTTTTGCGAAAGAGGCAGTTTCTCACTGAAATATTTGAATCTGAGAAAGGTTTTAGGCATGAAGCCTTTCTCAGGCATTTGAAAGCACACAATTCTATGCAACAGGGGTGTTTTATCATTATTGACTTGCAACTTCGATGACCAATTCAGCCCAAATTTCCACAGAATTGTTATTCTATGCATATGTTGGAGTACACCAAGTGAGACTACTAGTCTTTGACAATTACCAAAAGCGTACCCTGCCTTTAATACCGAATGACAGAAAAACGCAGCCAGCATGGTAAAATGTGAGCAGACAAGGCAAGATGATTTATGGACAACTGGAGATTTTGTCCTAATTAACATTTATCTGTCTTTTAACAATGAAACAAAACCACAGCTGGGAGGGGAAACTTGACAAAAGATGACAGAATCCTGACAAAGGTTAACACACACACACACACAGACAAAGACAACATTGCGACAACGGGAAACAGGGTTTGCCTTCAACTTTTTCAGTGTCTAGCCAGCTGAACAAGCTCTTTCACTAGTCTACATTTTTATTTATAACAAATGGGGAGGATCTTCAACACTGAACTGGTCGGCGGGACCAGTTGGAGAGAGTTTTGACCGGTCCTTTTGGCAAAGGGGAACACAGTTAATGGAGATCGCTGATCAACTAAAGAAATTACATAACCTGGAATAATCCTAACTAGTTGGCATGCATAAATGAACTCATTTGTATTTGGAAAAGAGCTGGAGTGCTCAGTTGCTGAGGACCCTTTTTCTTAGAATCTTCACCGCTTGATAACGCATTTTATACAAGCTACATAGTTTGATGTCCCCTTTTATGTTATCAGCCCAGATAGCACTGAGGAAGGACAAAGGATTGGCCAAATTCTTGTGTTATGAAGTAACTTTTCCAGGACATGGTCTGGAAACCACATCACAGGGACAACAGACAGACCACCAAATAAAGCTATCTATTGTATGTTTCTATACTCATCCAGGACTCATCCTACTAGCATTTCATCTGATAAAAGTGTCACAGGAGTGCCTATGTTAAGTTGGACTTATCTTGTAGTCTAGGGTTACCAAGGTCAACACACCCACTATAAAGTCTTCAAACTTCCTCCTTTGTAAACAGGATGGCTTCCGCTAATCAAACAGCGCCCATAATCAAGGCATTCCAGCCAAAGAAAAGGGCCCAACAAATGCCCAAGGTTAATCCGCTAGTGTGTAATTGATAAAAGTTACATAATTGACATGCCTAGGTAATGACTGCTCAACACAAGGCAGAATGCTCTTTGTCCCCGTTAGAAACAAAATCCGACGCACCTGTCAACTTTTACACAGAGAAAGAGCGACGGAGAATCTGGCGGTGTTGCTGGCCCGAGCCTGTACACTAAGCTGGCGCCAAGGACATTTTCACCACCTTGTTAGAACTTTTTCGGAATCGTAATATTATTGAGTCATTAGACATTGGGGTTATTAGTCACCGTTTGAAAACCTCCCTGACAAGATGTCCTTGATGAATTCATCACTAGGACGTCAACCCCTCCTCTGACTGTCTTCATCTTCCCCCATAATGACTTGACCCAACTGTATTACCAAATGAGCAGCTCCAAGGTTGCACGGTACGCTCTAATTAACTGCTTAGTCATTCTATGTAAAACAAAATACTGGCTAACTGCTTCATCGTTTATTCAAAAAAAGTACTCTGTTTCAGTTCGATTCAGGCCTTTGTGTATTATTAACAATACTGTACTCCTCAGGTACAATGTACTTTGGCTAGGAGCCTTTTAGCATCCGCAAGTGTAACTTAAAATCCAATAAACTCTGATGCATTTACCAGATGAATTAAATTAACCAAGTCAGTTTCCTTGGTGGGTTTATTACTTGATTTTTGATATATGAACAGTTGCATCCTCTGAACCACTTTACATCGGATGATGTGTATATCCGCAAAATTGTTTTAAACTGGCTAACAACACGCGGTTTTTGTCACCTGGAACAAATTCGGAGCGGCATCAATGTTTTGCAGTTAGTTGGACGGCCGACATGAATATCAACCCGGCCACTCTAAGTGTTTCGCGTGTACAGGCATGCAACTATCCTGCTGCGCTTTGTTTCAACCATGCAAAGAGGGAAAGCAGGTCCTGGAAATCATGCTCATCATCTCCCTATTTGAGGGGTCATTTTTGTGATACAAATGTGGCATATGAAAATAGACAAGAATGGCTGCCTTCATTGTCTGTTATTGCTTTCGGCTCAATTGGAGGTCAAGTGTTCCACAATTCCAGCCAAAGTTTGGGATTCATGGTGAATGCATACTCATATTTTCTCACACGAGAACAAATCATAAGAACCTTTGATGTGTTTCCTTTGTCAAGACAGGGTTTTATTGTGAAAATGATATTTTAAAAAAAGATTACTTTGGACTCTAAAACAAGTTCTTAAAACTAATACCATGCATAGGCACGGCAAATTTTTCAGAATACCGACATAAAGTGGTTAAGGTGATTCCTGTACTGCTGCTTCCCAGGCTGTAACATAAACTTGGGTGTGATCCCTGGCTTTATGGCAGTTTCAGGTTGAATGGTTTCTGACTTGCACCCCCGAACAAAGATGTTCGCAAAATAGGGAGACCGTCTTCATGGGGCTAGATAACTCAGTTGGTAGAGCGCCAGCATGTTTATCCGGGGGTTGCAGGTTCAAATCCCCTTCTAATAGTTTTGTTTTTGTTCGTCCAAAAATATCATAGAAATAGTTATTTAAATCTGTTAATTTTATTGTGGCTGGGAATATTAAAGGCAGTGGATACTGAAGTAACTACTGAAGAAATACATAACCATCAAAACTAACTTGGTGAGGAGCACCAGAGAGCTGCCGATAGTGTAAAACATTGTTAAAAACCACTCCCACTGAAGTTATGTAGTTTTTGAGAAAAAGGTAATTTCTCACTGAAATATTTGAATCTGAGAAAGGCTACAGGCTTGAAGTCTTTCTCAGCCATCTGAAAGCACAGAATTCTATGCAGCAAGGGTGTTTTTCTTTCATTATTTTCTTGCAAATTCAATGACCAAGTGAGCCCAATTTTTTACAGGCTTGTTATTT
The DNA here is from genome assembly GCA_032158295.1 of Pycnopodia helianthoides. NCBI lineage: Eukaryota > Metazoa > Echinodermata > Asteroidea > Forcipulatida > Asteriidae > Pycnopodia > Pycnopodia helianthoides. The sequence continues at coordinate 19,967,571 of CM063252.1, read as the reverse complement.
TATGCATATGTTGGGATACACCAAGTGACGATAGTATATGACAGTTACCAAAATTATATCCTGCCTGTAATCAGATACCTTTTTGTATAGGCCCTAAACTTACAAGAGTTATATACCTGCTGCTATTATTAGAGTTTACAGTAGAATGCACAGGTATGCTGTGAACCACAGACCTCCTGCATTCTTGAGAGGTTTTTTAAACCCCTCAACAAATGAGCGTACCTACATTATGTAGTAACCAAGGTGAGGTACATGTACAAGCTTCAATCCTAGTCCAGTTTTCATTTCCATGGATAAAATCATTGTGTCGGGTAAACTTTGCCATTCCCTGGAAATAATATACTAAAAATGCATTTGAGAACAAATATCAATTGGTGATTTTTGTTCGGTGCAGTCCTCCATTAGGATTGTCTTCTACTACTCATTTTCATGTAATATCTGGTGTAAGTTTTGTTTTAAACATGCAGCAGTGGGTTACTTCTATGTTGGCTAACTGCATAAAAGCCACATGTTGTTTACCTTTGCAAACTCCAGGGAAAAAGCCATTTTCCGGGGTAATAGCTACCCCTGTGCTTGGGAGTAGTAGGGTTAAAGGCAAAGTATATCTTTGGTTTTTGGAACCGCTCGATTGTTTTAATCCTATATAAATGAAAATATATACAGTAAAACTAACCTGTGAAAATTTCATTTCAAAAGGTGGTAGCGTTTTTGAGATATCGCCAAAAATCTGGAGCGGTTATGTCCATGCATGAAGAATAATCCCTATTAAATAGGAATACACAATCTGTTTCAAATTTTTGGGAATAAAACTGACCTTTTTTTCCATATCCACATTAATTTGAATTGAAATAATTCTCAAAATGCTTTATAATATCGAAAGTTGCTGTACTTCTTACCAAGTAAGTTTTTATTGCCATACATTTTTTAAGTGATTACCTTCCCTTTAAGCTAGATAATCCCGGGGTTAGCAAACTGAGTGTGTATTCTCCCCAGGAAAATCACATCAAGTGTGAATCGAACATGGGGTGACGGTAGGGTTAACATTCCCCAGGAATTACCTGGGTTTTTTTTTTTCCCTGGGACCTAGCTCGGTAGTGTGAAAAGGGCTTATTTGTTTTTCACTGACAAAGTAGTATTGTAGTGTTAATCATGAAGACTACCAGCCAGTACCATAGATTACAACGCTTAATCTACCCCATAGTTATGTTCATGCTCCGACTGTTATTTTGAAACCATTAAGATTGACATCAAGGCCAGCCCTACAAGGCCACTGGAATTCTGCACAGGAAAATATCCACTTACTAAATTATTAAATTGCCATTATATCTGATTGACAATATAGTGGAATAGTACCATTGACCTTCCACGATGAGCTGTACAGAATAAATTTATTCAAAAATATCACAAGGTAGTGGTAGCACTAAAAGACTAACTCATTACATACTGCATGAGCTTTCGTAGCAACAACTTTTTAGTATTTTTAAGTGTTTTTTAGTATTCAAAAATATGATAACAAGATATTTAAATACAAGTATAATTTGGGCACTTTCATTCACATCTGTACAACTTAATCTATAGACATCATGCAGTAGAATGTAATATGATTGTTTGTTACGAAAGAAGTAACTACATCCAAGCTGTTCATAATCACTGTATTACGGCAATCAATTTATGATCCAGTCAAAGTTGATTCACCCGGGCTCAATTTCATCAAAGCACTGAGATTCATCTTTAAAAGATGAGTTCTCCATGCAATGGTATTGTGACATCACACTTTGCTGAGCAATTACATGTAAGACTGATACACATCTGAAGATCAATCTTTGGTCTTTGTGAGAAAGTACGCCCAAGGCCTAACTTCATCAGCAAAATTATGCTTAAGATAAGGATACCCGCCAAAGTACCATGTCACATTTATCATGATCTGTGACTGGTATCCCGTTTCATTTTTCGCTCAGCAGAAAATATTTCAGACATATTTCGGAAAGGTTTTGAACAGACATTTTGTGCGGAAGCATCTCCCCGAAATGGGGCCCTGATTGTTAATGGAAGACTTGCAGCATTTTCTATGAATACTTGACCTACAGCCTGCAGCTTATCCCTCTACAGCACCATCCCTGTGGTCATTGCAGTGAATCAAAAAACCCCTCCATGCTGTGATGAAGTGACCTCTATCCATGGAGCGGACACAGTGTGTGCATCAAAGTAGAAAGTAACATTGTAATGCCATAGGGTACCTATGTCAGAGCATCTTGAAACAAGCCGACACAATCTTACCACACACAGAAAGGTACAATAATGACACTAAAAGATGCATCGCTGATTTGTTTACCAATTTGACGATAAAAACTTGATTTAAATATTAGATAGCTGTTTTCCCCTTTAGTTTGAGATATTGAACAACAAAAATCTGTCAGTGATTAATAATAGTTTGTTAAAAGATCTCATACAAATGAGTTAGTGTTGGGACCGACCTTATCTCACGTACCAGCAACGAGTGTTAAGCAATATGCTTGTTACAAGTAAGCCGTACTTTTTGCATGGCTCGAGCTGAGCTGCCAATGTTTGCATCTTGCAATCAGGGAGATTTTCTACAACAATCAGGGAGATATTTAGAATTGCATTCAATATAATAGGGGAAAAGTTTCCACAATCAGGGAGATTCTCAAATTTGTTAATCAGTCAAGACCATGGAGATTGGTTTATTTTCAGGGAACCCTTCTGCAGAATCGGGGAGATTTCTACCTCCATGATCGGGGAGAGTTGGCAGCTCTGAAGAAAGAGTTTCTTTTTCTGATTTTTCCTTTTGAAGCAGCCACAAATGGTTCAGGAAAAAAATGTGTGTGATCAACTTCAACAAGTTACTCGTCTTTAAAAATATTCGACGTCTCCAATTAAATAAAACGCAGATTGCTTTTTAAAAGTCCAATAAAATGTTAACTTCCAAGAGTAAAAAAGGATTTCAGAAACCCTGCCGCATTTACTCTCTGCGAAACCAATGCTTGTGATTCATGTGGAGTTCTGCCGCAGTCAAAAACAATGAGAATACCCACGGAACTTCACTAATCATCCCCTAGACATCCTGTATGCAGATTAGCACCAAGGCTACATTGTCGTAGCCAACACTAATTATCTCCACAGCAAACAAAGGTGAGACTGCTTTAGGAGGTGAAGATAATTCTGTTGTCTAATAATGAAGGGTTTCACAGAAAGCTGATTGAAGGCCACAACTCGTCCTTGAAATGTAATGAGTCCCACTAATTCAATATACATGTACAAACATCATCACACTGCTGGGGTAGGGAAATACACTGGGACTCACGCTGCTGGGGTAGGAAAAAATAGGGACTTACATGGGAGACCAGTGCACTTTTATTCTCTTGATGGTATGATTTGTTTGCAGGGAAGCAAGCAAGACAATAAGAGGATAGATGCAATTAAGCTTGGCTCAAGGATTGACCAGAGGGAGGGAGAGTGACGATATCGGATGGTGAGGAGGAAGGCAGGGAGAGGAAGGGAGCATAATAACAGGTACACTGGGCAGTCACGGTGGGACCCCCCCCCCCCACACACACACACACAACACACGCCCATTTCATTTATTACATAAACCCAGTTGGTAGAAAGAGGATCAACTTGAACACTACTTTTCTAGAACTTCATCAATGATCCCCCTGACCCCCTCAAAAAAACAATATATGCATCTTTCCTTACACTCAAAATCAGATTTCAAACAGAAAATTCTAATCATACACACAAAATCTTAGAAAAACAAAACACCTTGTTACAGCACCAGAACCAAATCAACGATGTACTTATAAATAAACCCTTAACCCAATTCTCAAAACCAACTCAAAACCTGAAAAGATCACATCTGCTTACTCCATGGTCAGTGCTACACCATGTCCAAATTGCTAGATTTCTGTGTCATCATGTGTTAAAGTAGGGGATATCCCTAGCAACGCTCTTAGCAACAGTCGCAGCCGTAGTTGTAGCCGCCTCTTCGGATACAGCCTTCACCTGCCTAGCAGCTTCTAGTGGCCATTTTGCGCATTTTATAGTCACCTTGTAATGCTTACATTTTTCTAAAAAGAAGCCACAAAAAGGTTGATTTTTCTCTGGGAGGAGGGTGAGGAACTTTTTCATGCCAAGAACTCAATATTTTCGCCAAAATAAGGTATTCTAAATTTGCTGGACTGTGTTGATTTTAGTTCAATCCCCCTCCCCCCAACCCTGTTGGTGCAAGTGTAACCCTACCATAGACCATGCCCACTTTACATTTCTTTAGTTCTTAAGTAGGGGTGGGGTGGGGGAATACAATGGATGTCTACAAAGAGGTACATTTGTAGGGGGCCACATGGGGAGTGGGGCCGGGTATTATGGAAACATTACACCAATAAAGATGCATTGATTCAGAAGGGATGGGATCATGATTGGGGATGTCAAACCACCTTAGAAGAAAGCAGCTTCATTAGGAGGGGGGGGGGGTTGTCACATTGCAGGGATCAAGCTGACAAAGAGGACATCACACAAGAGGATTGGAAATCTTCGTGCGGCAGATGTTCCGTTCCAATCTCAGACCTCACTGTCCAGTCCCAGCAAGAAATTAATCCAATTGTTTCCCAGCACAATAGCCATTAATGGTCAGTCAATCCATGGTCAATCTGAGCTCATGACATAACCGACGTCTGGAGGTTGCATCCTGAGTTCTCCAAAGACTTAGTACGTCTCCAATCAGAACATCCCCACCCAAGGATGAAGCTTGCCTCGTAGTTACATGTATTTAAATACAGTAAGATCAGCCAGCGCTGAAGTAAGGATACAACATTATTTCTACATTCAAGTACATTCCCTTCCATTCACTTCCATTTGACCCTTTTCTCTAACATCTCACATTTGAAAAAATTTGATAGACTTTCAGTTTTCCTGTCAATCTTTCAACAAATTAAAGACGAATAAACTCCATCTACACAGTACACCTTTCAGATCAGACAGAGTAATTAAATCTTGAGGGTTTTAAATAAGAAGAAATAATTAGTTGGTTTCAGCAACAGTCGTCATCTTCTCCAAGAAAAAAAGGGCACTTTAGGAAGAACTGTTTACCATCGGTACTTGTAAAACATGTTTCATTATTTCACAGCTTTGGACAGTGATGACGTCAATGCACAAGTACAATGAATACTTTGACCAATATTCCACTAGGTACGTGTGGATGATGATGACGTAAACAGTAATTATAAAGTGAAGACGTACAATACACGACGTTCCCATTGTAGGAAAGTGATTGGATTGGCCAATATACACTACATGTACGTATACTGAGTAGAAGTCATCAGAACTAGTTACACGGCGTGTCGTGGCTGAGCGGTTAAGAGCACCGGACTCAAGCTCTGGAGTTTCTGATCAGCAGAGTGTGGGTTCAGGTCCCAGTCCTGGCACTTGAGTACGACACTTTACCATAATTGCTTTGTCCTTCGGATGGGACTTTAAGGGTAGGTTCCATGAACAAGGATTGGTAATGCATGTAAAAAAAACAGAACACTTATCAGGGAAGAGTAGGGGTTAACCGTGTTTCTGGTTCACGTATCAAACACCCTTGTTAATAACAGGTTTCCTTAGGCTTGCGAGCTAAAGTTCACTTACATGTATGAGGAATCCTTGGTTTCATTACCAGAAATTTAATACATACACCACTGATGTACAGCCCCGAAACCTGAATTGGTTTGCAGTTCAGGAAGAGAATGTATGTATCCCAAAAAATTAATAAAAATATCCAGTATTCATACAACAGGGTTCAACATTTATCAAAAAGACTAAGAGACCGGACTTGAGGTGGAGTGCCAATTAATAGGTAAAGTACCATTGCTTTTATGAGCTAGTCTGTTGATTGTGTACAGTATGCATCAACACTTCAGATAATCCCCCTTCAACTGCAGTAACATTTTTTTAATTGGAGAGGGAGTGCCTCTTTAAGGAAAGTGTATTTGTAACATAATAGATGTTACTTTGTAAAAGTGTTTAAACTATGTAAAGTTAGGAAATGTATATACCACCAATTGCAGTATTCATATGAAAGATAACATTTCCAGCTCTATATTAGAAATTTAGCATTAAAGGCGTTTTCACTCTAACAAAAATCTGTGTGTTGGACAAGGGTCTGACCCATGTAAATTTGACCGACCTATTCACACAACAGCATTTCAAGGGTTGAGGATTTTTGACCCATCTAGAAAATCACATGGTTTCGTGAAAGCAGAGCTATTTGAACTGTGCTGAAATGTTATGAAGTCAACACCGATTAGGACCGTGCAACTTCCTGCACGGATCAGAGCTTGCTAGTGAGACAGGCAGTTTTGTTTTCTGTTTGGCAGATTTTACATTACAATTTCATTCTGAGATTAAAGCTGTAGGGAAAACTAAAGATTGGGCAAGGTTTTGGCAACCCAAAACACTGCATATTTTTCCTTTAATAACAGGGGTGAAAGGCATCGGCGTAACTGGGAAGGGGGAAAGGGGGTAGAAAATGAGAAAGAAAAAAGGCACAAATGAATTGGTAAGGCAGTGGCATAACCTGGGGGAAGGAGGCCACCCCCCCCCCCCTCCAAAACCCTGCCCCCTGGCCCCCCCAAAAAATGAGATCGAAAAAATGCACATATGAATGGTTCCATACATTATATATTCCCCTCCCCCAATTATGTCTTCGCTTCTGCTTGCCTCCCCCCCCCCCAATAAAAATGTCTGGTTACGGGCCTGGTGTCAGGCAATGCAACCATCTCAATCCACAGTCTACTTTATTGCTACATGTAGAAGCACTCATCATTCGTGTTAATGTATGTGTTAATAAACTATTTATTTGCTCATGCATATAGTGTGTCTACAGTAGTTTAACCAATAAAAGGGTGATAATGGATTTAAATGACTGCATTAGCTGTCAGTAATTACAGATAATGGTTCTTTCAAAATCAGGAGCATAGGAATAAACAGGTATGTAACATTGTGTCAATACTGACTTAATGCACGTTTAAAAGAATGCTGAAGTGTATTCAATGGTCTGCCAAGTGATCCACCATTTGATCAAATGCTTTTATCCATAATCTGAATACATCTGCCTCTTTTGTCAAATACTCATGAATAATTGTTTTAAAAAAAATTTAAAAACAGAGTTGAATTTGGTGAAGTAATTAACTTTTATACGGCTGCAGGTAGAACTAACTCTTACGATCGTGTGAATTATATCCGTACCAAAAATCTGGTTCGGATAAATCATGTGATCTTAACTTGTTGAAAAATGCTTGAAAACAGCCATACTTGAAGATTTCTTTTCTCCTGGAAGAGACCTTTTAGGGTCATGTTTGGGTCTTTTTTTGCAGCCTAGTTTTGACGAAGCCGGTGTGTCCCTTTAATGTGGTAGCGAAATTGCTCTGGGGCAGTCATTAACATAATAATAGCCATGCCTTTATTAAAGAAACCTTAACTGACTAATAATCTCTTCTCGTGGGCATTTTTGTTGGTTGAAAGAGACAGCTCCATAATAAAGGAAATGATTTGGGACACGCTCAAACAATCAAATGTTAATTACTGATTTACATTAATTGGTCCTTGGTCTTGTTTTGGTTGCATGAGCACTTTTCCATTATTAATTGAAAAGTTACTGCAATTCTTTGTTTGAATTCCACCTCATTAATTTGATGATCCATTGATAGATTTCGTACAATTTGTTCACTGAAAATTTCTGCAGATGAAGATTGAAAAATCTCTCCTAATAAACAAATCTTGTGAAATTTCTATTCTTGTAATCGTTTCACACTACCAAGGGGATTTTGACACGGATGCTGTTTTTTGGAAGACGTCTGGATCTCTCTTAAAAAATAACAAGGGTCCTTGGTTATTATTTTAAAAGGATAGCTTTCACATGACTGAAATTTCCTTAAACATTGATGAGATTGTAGTTTTAAAGGTCTCTTGTTAAAAATTGTCTCCTCTGAAAGGGCCTTTATATTCCCACTTTGAATAAAATACCCCCCCCCCAAAAAAAAATAATAAAATAATACAATTTTTCATTCTCTGTACCAAATTAATTAAATGAATACGATCGCTAAAACATTTAGCTTAGTGGACGTTTCCTTCCTTGATGCATATTAAAGACCAGAAAAGAAATATACAGAAGGCTTTTGCAGGAAAATTTACATCACCTATCCACTCCAGTCAATGAAACTTAATTTTTTGGGGGGCAACCTTCAAGCCGCATGTTACATAACAGTTGATTATTTAGCTGGTGTCCGCAGTGTAAACATTGAGAGTAAATATGCAAATCAGAAGGCCACTGGTAGTCAGCTGGGGGCTTTCCCACAGGGTTTAATTGCTTCCTTTGCACTCTCAGCTCATTCATTATTCACAAATATCGCAGACAGTTTGCACGGTCTGATTCCATTTAAGCAGCTCACATGAGTACATTTAAATAACTTTGAAAAAGTGTTCCGAGTTCACAAATTTTGTCCAGAGGCGCTTTGCTCGGCAAAAACTGTGTTGAGTTTGTTTAGTTCAAACAAAAATTACTGTGTTAGTCGAACTGACAAGTGTTATTGATTGACACAGGTATAAGTATGCACTGAACCTGGTCGAGACATGATCTCTTAAGCTTCTAACACATTAGCCTAATTCAAAATTGATCCAATCAACATTATAGGGTGACTGCTAATCAGTTGTGTCAGATCCACTCATTATCATATTCACAGAGCTATATGAAATTACTAAGACTGAAATTTCATCTCTCTACAAATAAACTCACTCTATCTTGTTGATAATTCATTGCGACAGGTGCGTGCACATTTGCTGCACGCCCACAGTTTTCATTACTTCCAGCTCCAAAGCTGGCATGGGTTTGTGTGTAATTTTACCCCCCCAAAAAACACCAGTTCATCGCCCACAAGTATTTCTTATGACAGAAACCTGTTATTCTGAAAAGACCACAGTCTTTGAAGAATTTATGTAAAAGCCAAGTCCAATTATAAAACTTGTCTCGCATAAATCATCCAAGACAAACTAGTTCAATGCAGCTGCTATGGGCTTCTGGTAATCAGTGGAGCCAGTTTGTGTGAAGTGGGCGTGGCTTACAGTGGAATCACATCACACTTACAAAACAGGATTGTGAAACTTTTAATGACGAAATCAAGATGACAGAGCTATGACTGAGAAATTTATCTTTACCACAGGATAAAGACTCTTGTGTCGTGGACCATGGTTGATAACGAACCTCACGTTTGACCAATATTTTTCAATTATCTTAAATAAACCTGCATTCTTCTAACAATGCAAAACTGACAGCGTTTTCACACACTCTTGTTAAGCATGCTTATGTACAACACGCATTAACCCACATTACGTTGTCTCTTTATTTGATCAGAGTCAAGACAGTGCGCTTTCACAGTTCTCCTTCTTGATTCCCACGTCACCGAGCTACAATTGACCCAATTCACCTGACGTCATCATCAGCGATCAAACTTGTTTGTGCCATTTTGGGATTCAGAATCCCCGCTAACTGTGCAGTGCATGCTTTAGGTGATGTGCGCACAGTAGACGCACACCATATCGAATCACATGCGATTTAACTCATGGTATTGCAGACCAAGGGGCAGACATTAGGCGTGATATCAGTGTAAAGGGGTCATACAACAGAATCACCTGTCCCCACAACAGGCTTTTGTTTAATGTAAGTTCGCCCCAAGCAAGGCTAAAAAGCCACTCTTTGTAAGGGGCTGCAAGAAGAAAATATTTAAGATGAAAATAGCTCAGGAGAGCTGAAGGTGAGATTTGATATTCCTCTTAACAACAGTCCAGATTGTAGGATGGAGGGAAACAAGGTTTTAGCCAGGATTTGGTAAAACTAAAGGGTGTCCAAATTTGCTGGAAACTTGAAAACTGGTTGTCCAAATTGTTCACTCATAATACATTTACATGTAAATGACAGATAAATACAGGGTGTCCAAATTTCAAAACAGGGTGTCCAAACGACACACAGACACCCCTCTGGCTAACACTATGGAGGAAAACATGCACCAAACAAGGAGTTCCAAAGAGATGCAGTACATGGAATACAGCTGTTGGAATGGCTCTTTGTTCTACATTACAATCACTTTTTGCTCTTCATATCCCTACAAATTTTGATCTTTCATAAACATTCCTGGGGTAATCATTCTTCCTTCATGTTTCACTCCAGACTGTGACACTCCTCAATTCTAGCAATACCTGTCAATTTGCAAATCATCCTCTCTGACTTGCCAGTCTGTTCTGTCACCTTTGGATTACGTGATCATTGGTACAGGATGAATGTTGTCCCATCCCTTGTGAGTAATGATTCTGTTTTAGGGCTTTCCAACTGTGAAACCAAGAAGTCCTCACAGCTCAAAGCAAGGAATCATTTTGTTTCCGATGCCTCAAGAAAACCAAATGCGCTTTCAATGTAAACCAGACACACCTCTGGGGCTCTTAAATGAAAACAAGACCCTAAGATTATAACAACATTTCTAGTTCACTGTTTGGACTAGAGTTGCAATCAGCCACAGGTCTGGGGGTGAACACCCACAAGACTGCAGGGATTGTAGCTACAAAAGTTTACTGGACCAGATTTTATTTTTACAAGACCAGAATTAAAGCGAGAACGAAAAAACTAACTTTTTTATTTTGATCAAGCACCAAGAGCAGATTTGTCTCACTTGTATTATGAGTAAGTATTCTTCAATACTCAACATAATTTTTACAAAAACACAAGGCCTCCCATGAACTTGTTCAGTCATGAATTTACTGGCCGGATGCTAAAATCACTGGCCTCAGGCCAGTGTAAACTTTGAACCCTTCCATTCTGATTCCACCAGAGTATGAGTGTGAGTAATGAGTGTGAGTCATGAGTCATACGTACCTTTCCTCCAATGATGAGTGCAGCAGAGAAATCGTGCTTCTTGCCCACCTTGCTGAGTACCTCAAATGTCTGATAAGCAAGCTCACGCGTTGGAGAGATGATAAGTGCACCCATCCCATCCACTTTACTCCAGCGGTTTCTGTACAGGCACTCTAAGACCTGCAGCATAATCAAACACAATTAAAGTATAAGTTTATAGCGAAAGTCAAATTGTCTTTATATGGTGATACAGCAAGGCGATTGATTCCAAGAAGACTTCGGTATTTGCATGCTCTTTTAGGATTTTATCTTCCAATGAACAGGAATCAATTCTTTAATAGAACTGTACAGTACACAAATCGAGAACAGAAAAGTTTATTGCCATATTTGTCAGACCTAGAGCTGGGACTCTAACACTTGTGGGCAAAGACCACTCTTTAACCCTCCTACTGTCAGTGACTCTTGACAACATTTTCCAGTGAGTTGACCAACCATTTGAAACCATTCGACTGCCAAGGTTGTGTACGGTGGCACAACTGTGCACAGAACTAACTGTGTACTGTGTACATGCATTCCCTTATGGTATCATATTGCATGCTGGCATAGTTTATCTATCATTCAAAACCACAGTGAATGGTATTGAATGGTCAGACAGCAAGAGGGTTAATAATGATAACAGGCATTTGTTACGTGCTTTTAATCATTGTATTGAAGCACCTCACACTATGACTACCCCTGTTCATAGGGCCTTAAGCAATCCTGAAACCATAACAACTCCTTGGGAGTATGCACCACCGGCAGCCAAATGGGTGCGCAAGTTAATAACCACTCACATCAAAAATCACCACCCTCGCAAGTACCCATTTACTTCATAGTGATAAGGAGCAAGTATAGTTTAGTGTCTTGACTAAGTGTCAAGAACAGGATTTGAAAACACAGTCAGACTAGGGATGACTCTTCTTGAATGTCTATTTTTAATTGGCAGACAGGGTGGGCAGAGCCTTTGATATCCAAGTAATTGCAAGGATACCAAAGAATTGCATATATAGATCGTCACACCAGTGCAACAAGGTCGTATGTCGCATTTTTTGTGAAATTGTGGTAGAATATAGAAAAGGTACTTCATTTTTGTCTGAATAAACTGGAAAAGTTTATATTTTGTCAAAAAAGTAATTTAAAAGATACAGGTAATTAACAATAAATGACGCCATAATTCGTTAATTGAGGTCAGAGCAACAAAGTCCAATCTCACACATTCAACCTTGTTGCACTGAGAGTTATGACAATATTCCACACTGATTGCATGTGCAACAAAGTTGTATCTTCAAGATACAACCTTTTGACCAATCTAAAACCGGGTGTATTGTCCTTGCAACAAGGTCTCATCAACAAGTATCATGGTAATTAAGGCAAAAAAACTTGTTTTATAAGTAACTAAGTGAACATATAACTTTTGAGGTTTTTTTTAAAACAAATATCTTTATAACTCTTATGTAGAAGTGGACTTGTCCTTGAACAACCAGTGATTGTTTTAAACGTTCCCAAACAATCAATTTCACAAGAGTAGTCCAGTAAGTATCATGGTAATTAAGGCAAAAAAACTTGTTTTATAAGTAATAAGTGAACATATAACTTTTGAGTTTTTTTTTTACAAATATCTTTATAACTCTTATGTAAAAGTGGACTTGTGATTGTTTTAAACGTTCCCAAACTTTAAAAAGTGATTTACACAAAACAACTGAAATTGGAGTTCAACTCTGATGCGACGGAATCAAGATAGAACAATCAATTTCACAAGAGTAGTCCAGTACGTTTGTGCACTGTTGGAATTGGAGAGGATTGTTAAAAATCCAATAAAGTATGATTAACACTTACAGGAATCAAGAAAGCCAGCGTTTTGCCCGATCCCGTTTTGGCTGCTCCGAGGATATCATGTCCCTGGAGAGCCAACGCTATGGTAGCACGTTGTATCTCTGTAGGTTTGGTGTAGTTTGCTGTCCGTAATCCCGCCTTGGTTTTGACTGACAGAGGCAACTCATCAAATCGACTGATGGCATCTGGATTGATCTGTAAAATTTAGAAACAAACAGAACAAATCAGGGTAAATGCTATGAGGAGATTTCAACATTTCGGTTTCTTCAGCTAGACTTACCCTAATGATGAGAAAAATAAGAGGAAGATTTTCCCATATGTTAACTCACTGTGTGTAAAAGCAGAATTTCTCCTTAATTTTTTTACTACATGTAACTTCAGTGTTCTGAACCACCACAAGCCTCGAGCAGTATTTCTCTTTGCTGACAACAGGTTAACTGCGCTCACTGGCACCAGTGAACCTGTTGTCAGCAAAGAGAAATACAGGTGAATTTCTTTGCCATAAAAAAATGGTATAAAAGGTTTTACCCAGAATTTGCTAAAAAGGGCATCCAAATTTGCTGGAAATTTAAAAACTGGGTGTCCAAATTATTCACTTACAATACCAGGCCTCAAAATAACCGACGGCACCGACGGAAATTGCCGTCGGTGCCCTATGCCATTGCCGCAATGCCCTCGAAATTACCGACGACAATTCACGGCAATATATTGCCGTGCCCTTTTTATCAAACTGCCGTCGGTGCCCTAAGTAAAATTGTAAGATGCATACTAAATATCCGGTTATTAGTTTACATTTTTACAGTTCCGATAAGCATAACAAAATTCACTTGAAAGTTCCTCAAAACACGGACCGCATTGCGAAAACAATTTGTGCAACGCACGCAGTCACGTCGTTTTCAATTTTCAGGCTTGTAGTCTTCGATCTCTTTCCTTTTGGTGCAACAATAAAGGTAGGAAACAATGAACGCTAGAGGGCATTTCAAAACAACGCAATACCATTGGAGTAAAATAAGGCCACTGTTGAAATATCCCAAAGCATTACGCGATAGATCACAACACTTGTTTGAAACGCCTTGACCGAAGACTTCATGTGTTGGTGCATGCTCGGGGGAAAAGGTTTTTCCCCTCAACATCGCTGGGAAGCCAGACTTAAAAAGGCTGAAACGCAGGTGGAAGCGACAAAAAGCAAAGAGAAAGAAGAAGTCACTTTCGTCCATTTCGCAGGCGACGGATGCTGGGGAAGGTATGATATTACTTAAGAGCGTGTAAACCTTTAAGGACTTGTTACGTTTTTGTCTTGATCACAATCTTACTTCTTAGTACCACCAGTCCATATAGTGCAAGGAACACGAACCCCCTCATACAAGGTACTTTAGCCCTGGTAGAACGTCAGTGTCCGTTGCACTGACGTCCTGGATATAAAGCTTCTCTACAATGCAAACAAAATGTCAGCTATCGTTTTAAAAATATTTTTTCCTGATTTAAGAAGCTGAAATTTAGTTTACACATTCTTAACCCTAACAGACTAGACCCTTGGGTAAACATACTGCCCAAATCCTTCAATATCCTTCGGATTAAAGTGGTAATAAACCTAAAGTGCCCAAATCCTTCAATATCCTTCAACTTATTGTAAGTATACATATTAGCCCAATCCTTCAAAATCCTTTTGAGACAGAAGTTAGGGAGTCAAAAAATGTCAAAAAAGCCCAAAACCTTCAGAATCCTATTTTGGCTAAGCTGCATAATACATAAAACCTTCAAAATCCTCCTATGTAAAAACAGCCCGGTAGCGCAAGTCCTGCGAAATCCTACCCTAACAAAAACTCATTTTAGCCCAAAGCCTTCGAAATCCTCCTGTGTTGCAGATCCCTAATAGCCCAAATCCTTCACAATCCTGCACTTTGGCAATGAGGATATTGTAGGACTTGGGTTCTTTAGGGTTAATGTCCATAACTATACTTTTGACAGGTCCAAAAATAATAAATAAATCCACAGGTGACATCAATTCAGAAAATAAAAAGATCCATGCATCCGCTGTAAACAATTTAAACATCTTGTACCGATTGACGTGTGATTATGTGTGCGCGGTGTGCACACGTAAAATGCATAGCAACTCAGATTGAAGCAAAATATTCGATTAGTGTTAGTTTGCTATCGATACTGCATTATTTTGTTATACAAAGTGAATGTGTCAATACTGTACTCGGTGATATTACTCAAATTATTGTAACCAATGCATGAACAAACGTGACAAACTTGCTATGAATATTGTGGGCGTGTGCGCAGCGTTCTAGCCAAGCATACACGTCTGCACATGGAGTCAGTACAGGAAAGTTACAACTGAGAGTGAGACAAAAATTTCATTTTATTTCCATAAATAGTGTCACCCAAGGATAAAATAAACAATTCTGAACTCAGCAGGCATAGAAATCCTGACAAAAAAGGAATATCTGTGATTGAACGAAGCTTCGCCTTCAGCTTCCTCCATCAGGTATAAATATAAAAAACATTTTGTTATATATGACTTTGTGTGTGAGCTTACTGTAGTACTGTGATCATTAGAACTATGTTAGTCAGGAGGTATGTCAGTGTCAACGACAGTGTGTTTAATACGAATATTTAACTTTAAAAGGTAAGTTGGTTTCGTCCGGATACTGGGCACACTGAAAAACAAAATATATTTCCATGTTGACCTAACTCACACTTTCATATTGAGATAGCAAGCGTTTCCCCTCTTCCTCCTCAAGTTTCCAACGTTTTACTTCGAGTTTATGACGAGCATTGTCACTTGTGTGATGGAACTTCTTCGGTTTATGCCCACGTTGTTGCAAGTTCTTGCCACCCATGTGCTGCGCCATTTTGGATATATCCCATCAGCCATTGCGCTTAAAAGTTGCTACAATTTCCCCGACGGATTTTTACTGCGTATACAATATACGCAGTAAACAGCCGTTTCCATCCCCATCCTCGGGAAGTGGTAGCATTTTGACAGCGAAGGCCTTGCAACGTTACAGTCTGAATTTTTGACAACCGAGGTTGGAAAACTATGGGAAGCCATAAATGCAAAGCAAAAGTTGTTTGTAACAATGTTACACAAGTTTTCAAAAATAGTGTTTAATTTGTTTGGAAACAAAGCAACCTATTATGGGACGCATTTTTGTTAATTGAAAAATTGCAGAATTGTTGATCTTTGTCACATCTGTTAACACGATTGAATGTTTTGCTAACATTCGGCAGTCCAGGCCAACCAGCGTGGTTTGTTTATCAACTATAGAAAGGTACACTGGTTAACAATTTCGAAGATTGTCTGTTCCATCGGTTGTTCATTCGAAAAAAGGCTAAATGGGTTTTGTAAAAAAATAAAACACGTATTTAAAAAACAGGAAGGAAAACGCAAATTATTTCCCTAATCGTGTCATCCTTACGTCTCGTTTCATCAATATAATTGACATAACTTTCCTACAATGAATACCACTAATTTTGTATAACGAAGACCCAAATGGAAGACCATTGTCTCATCACCTTTTTCCCCACAAATTATTTGAGCATATTTTCAGTTCCCTTTAATTCGACAAGAGGAAGAAAAAAAACGAGGCGGTCATGCGACAATGCCTTTGGATTTCCATGCGATGAATTGCTCACACACAGTCTGACAGAATAGTCAATCTTCGTTCGCTCTAAACATGATAAACTAGAACTGGAGAATGGTTGCGCATCATGTATTATACAGACGGTCAATTCATCCAAGGACGTCTAAGGCCAAGGTTGAAGCAGACAACCCCGGCAAGAAAACTCCGCGCAAACAAACCGGGTTGACATAGGCCGGAAACCAACGAGGGGAGAAAGAGTTATGTTTCCATGGCTCCGTCATGGTCACCAGCCAAGATGAATAAACCAACGGATACTTGGTGATGTGGGGGTTTATATACCATGGAAATCGGGTATTTTTTGGAGGAAATTATCCAATGAATAAAAAGATTGATTTGTTTTCTTAGCTCTTATAAATTATCTCCAAGGTTCCTGTTCCTGTATCCAAAAGCGATGATAAATACAAATCAACGTTAGTGGTTGAACCAATATAGCAATAGTTGGTTTTTCATTTTTAGTAAAAAAATAGACCGGAATTATATATATATATATTGTATAAGAGCAGCCGTAAATTGTTAATCAAACTTTCAGATTTTTAACTAACAAAGTGATCCATTTAACTGAAATACGGGTGTTTGTAATGCTAGACAATAACAAATATCCAAAAAGATTCATTTTGAACGAAAATGGTGAAATTAAACTTATCCTATGCAAAAAACTCAAAACAAACGAACTGGGCTTTAGACTGGGAACCAGCGAGAGGAAAAAAATAGAAATGTTTGTTCGTCAGATGAATCTGCACTGAATTTAATTTTACTACAGGGGAAAAGTCCAATTAGATAAAAATCAAGGAAGTGCATTGTCAATAGTGTTGTAAATTAAACAATGTGCCATAACTTTTAACAGGTTGGTTGTTACAATTAGAGTGAAGCACCAACGGTACCTACAAAATTAGGCCTTCATTAACTTGTTCTTTTTGTATTATTAAATTTTCATCTGGTTCGCCGTTGGACGAGTCCAACGCTGTTGGATACTGTCTGATCCACCATTGAACAATATTGAGTCCAACGGCTGTTTGATACTGTTACATACACCTTTCACCCTGTGGAAAATGACGTAGATTTACATGAATGATCGATCATTGATTCACATGATTGGATATCGGTTTATCAACAGATGTTGCAGCAATATTTCCCACAGTGAAGCCCAACAGATAGGAAATACAGTGAAATAACGCCTCTATAGCCTCGCACACAAACCGACATCAGTAGAGATGTTTGACAATGTCAACTGAAGCTCTGATTCTAAGCAGCTGAGGCGAAAAGTAATCCGAGCTTTGCACCTCCGTAAAAATAACACATTTCGAAATAAACGCAAATTATGAAATGTAGCCTTCAGACATCAATGTTTGTTAGCGATGGATCCGAATCGACCGGGGTTTATGGTGTATTATCATAGCCTCGAAAACAGAAAGCCACGGACACGTGTGTTCCAATTGACCTCAAGGTCCTCGCTTGATGAAAAGGTAATATTCTGCTGGAAATGATTCAAAGAAGCCAAGACTGTTTCTCCATTGATGGCGAGGACTTCACACAAAACCCAAATTGCCGATTGCACAATGACAGCATAGCTTTTGTTGAATTTCCAATTTGATTCTTTTCATTTAATTTCTTGTTTTGTAGGTCACGAAGTATGAAAGTCAGCGAAATACCGGCGAAGTTACCGGTTAAATCAAACCTTGTATATCTTTAATATCTTGCCATTTCATATTCCAATAATTTTTTCGTTTTTCAAAGACCAAGACGTCAAATTACCGTTTCAATCTTAAGGACGTTTTGTGATGGCACAATGAAAATAACCCATTGACAGTTGGCATTCAAAAGATAGGTTAGAGCATAGCATTATACAAAATCAAAGTTTCTGCCATAATATGCCGAAATGATTGCAACTTAAAATGAAATTAAGTTGGCTCTTTGATTATTAAGCGGAGTTACTGTCCTAGTAAAAGGGAACTAGACACTTAAAATCCACAATACAATACTATGAAGAAGGAATCGTAGACATATGGCTTTAAAGCCACGCAGTTTTTGACAAATTCACTTTGCTTCAACTACACTTACCATATTTCAATGTCAGAAAAAAACTTGAGGGAACAAACAACCAAACAAATAAATAGAAACTAAGAGCATATCCAGGCTAAGTCTACAGTTTCAGGGTTTCGTCAATAGACGTAAAACCGCCCGATGTGTTATTAGTTGATTTTACGTAGAGGCCACGCGCCATTGCCACGAGGCCAACCGTAAGCAACGCTTCCGAGCCCCACGAGGCTTTCATCGCTTATTTGGGTCGAGGCCATTTCGGACGGGCGGTTCTGACCTGTTTCAAAACTATGTTTCTGATGGTTTTTAATTGGTGATAATTAATCCCGCCTTGTATCATTGAACTTGACGGTTTGGGAGGTGAACTTTGGGTCAAGTTTTGACCCGGTCATCGCCGCCTCTTGTGATATTTTTTGGAGCAGGGACCGAGAGGACAGGTCGCCAAGCGACTGAGGGCCGGAAGTGTTTAACTATGTGTTGAGGTCACACAACAGCGCGGTCAAGAGGCAATTCCACCATGCTTGCTCAATGGCAGTTATAACACCTCTCCACAAACTTATTGAATTGCAGCCTGAACGAAATGAAAACCCTTTATTCGGGTTTATTCACCATGAATCATTGGCAGATAAAGACGCCTGTTGTGTCACCTTTCACTTAGAATTAATAGGCCTGTAAATTATTATAGAAATTAAATTAGACCAATTAGGTGCGAAATGTTGAGTATACAGCATTCAGACGACAGGAGACTGAGTTAAAGTGGAGGTAAGAACATCCATAAAGGCACTATTGGGCACTGCTTCTATGTGAGGTTATGGGGAAATAATGCTAAGATGTGGAATTATGAAATGTGAATTAGTCTTCCCCAAGCATGGGGTTTAACTCCGGCTTCAGGATTGGGCTTCGGAAACATCCAAATGACTGGAAGTATAGCGAATTAGCCAATGGCCGGAGCAGGGTCCGATTTTGGGAACCACTATCGCTGGTCAGAAATGGCCCACCCGCACAGATATAATGTATCACTAAACGTACAGGTCTCAATGCCATCTTGAATAGTGTTACAATGTTGACTCTTCAACCGCGAGACTTGTCTAATTGTATACACAGGGACATGCCAACAAAAAATTGTCAAATACAAACCAGTCCTAAAAGGTCAAACATTTTTCAGAGACCTCTACAAAAGGGCGCATGATGTATTTCTATACTTTTCAGACTGAAATGGCACGACCCTGACCTTCTGTCAGGTCAAATTGTCAATAAGATGGTCAGATCAACGGGGTTAAGTCATCGGGCATCAAGCTGTCAGGGTCGAGACTGGAGGTCATAAAACTAGCCCCTATTTCAAGTATTATTGTACTCAAAATTATTAGAGAACGGTTAAAAAACATAATTGCTAAAACTGATTTCATGATACGCGATTGCCTTTTCTTTTTAGTTTGTCGGCTCAGAGCAGAGATGACTGTCATAAGACCTAGAAAGACCCAGTCGGCTCAGAGCAGAAAGGACTTACATAAGACCTATATAGAAAGACCCAGTCGGCTCAGAGCATAAAGGACTTACATAAGACCTAGAAAGACCAGTCGGCTCAGAGCAGAAAGGACTTACATAAGACTATATAGAAAGACCAGTCGCTCAGAGCATAAAGGACTTACATAAACTAGAAAGACCAGTCGGCTCAGAGCATAAAGGACTTACATAAGACCTATATAGAAAGACCCAGTCGGCTCAGAGCATAAAGGACTTACATAAGACCTAGAAAGATCCAGTCGGCTCAGAGCAGAAAGGACTGACATAAGACCTAGAAATACCCAGTCGGCTCAGAGCAGAAAGGACTTACACAATACCTAAAAGACACATTCGGCTCAGAGCAGAAAGGACTATCATAGACCTAGAAAGACCCAGTCTGCTCCGAGCAGAGATGACTGTCATAAGACCTAGAAAGACCCGCCAGTCGGCTCAGAGCAGAAAGACTGACTTAGACCTAGAAAGACCAGTCGGCTCAGAGCAGAAAGGACTAACACAAGACCTAGAAAGACCCAGTCGGCTCAGAGCAGAAAGGACTTATACCCCAGTTTGTGCTTGTAGATTTCTTAAAAGATCTTTCTGCTCTGAGCCGACGTGCCCCCGTTTTGTTAGTAATGTTCTTTGCAAGCAACACATTTTATTTAATACAGGAAACTTATATCAAATCATCAAATGGATGTTTTGACGTTTTGATGGTATTCCTTATAAGTGTACAACATCATGTATTCGTAGGAGATGCGGTGTCTAAGAGAACAGCCAATTCCTAAGTAATCCTAAGTTTCTAATTTTGAACTAGTATACTCAAGCTGTCTCCAGGAAAGTGAGACATCAGGCAATATATATATATATTTTTTAAGCACCCTTTTAGATTAAGCGTCTTAAAGGATATCTTGCTTGAGATTCCCTCAAAAAATGAAACAGAAACAAAGCAACATTTTGTATTATAGGAAAATTACATCAAATTATCTGACGACAAATAAAGAAAGGAGTTAAAACACTGAGGTAAAGTTACAAAAAGGTTAATACTTGAAAAAAACACCATACTAGTCCTTCATGAGACAAGGTGATATCTTAACAGTGTTTAGTGAAAGACAGTATAAGCCTGTACGGTGAATCATTACAATGTTGTCACCAAAGCATTCCAATTGAACTTCGGAAGCTGTTGGTGATAATTATTCAGGAACAGTGACGCATGTTTCGAAGAAACATCAACTTCGTGAGGGTGCCAGCATCTATTAGTAAAAGTAACTATAAATAAGTCTCATAAATTAATCTCAAACGCCTGCGAATTTATCTTAACTTATCTGTAGGTCTAGATTGGACAATCGGGCAACGTCATAAAACTTATTTATCAATAGTTTGTACCGTACAATTCATCCTGAGAATATCTCACTATGAAATATTGTCATTTTAGAAGAAATTGAATCCACTCTCTTTAAATTGTCAGGCATTCATTTCAATTGAAGAGTTTGTCTTTGCTTTAATATTTTGAACACTGACGTAAAAGGGGAGGGTTTGGGTTAAACCTTTCCCAATGCGATCCCGTTCACAACATTGTTCATTATCATATACACCTATTTGTTTATTTATTCATTTTATTTATTGATACTTTTTCAATTATTTTATTTATTCATTTTAATTATTTATTTTAAATTAATTAATTAATCAACTAATTTGTTTATTTATTTATTCATTTATTCATATATTTATTTATTCATTTATTTATTGATTTATTTATGTTGTATCTATTCATTATGTATTACATTTTTGCACTCATTGTTGCCCTGCATACATTACTGTACTACATATCCAATTGAATTGTTACTACTTCGCGTTGAATGAAAATTCACCCCATAGTTCTGTGCAGACCAGATGAGTTTCATACATCTGCTTAAGCATACAGTTTGGCTTAACAATATTTCTGCTAAGCGAACATATGCAGGAAACCAGTCACAGACGTACATGTGATATGGTATTTTGGCTGGTAACTTTATTCTAATGGTTAGCAAAATATTTTGTGCTTATCTACTTTTGTGCTTATTCAGCACCTCTATTTGAAATGGGCCCGGTACACGAATCATTTATATAGTTCATTCAAACTGCTGTCATTATGATATTATGCAAAAACGGGCGCGAATGGAAAACTGTAACTGTATTTCACTTATGTGATGTCTCTTTCGAGCCACTGTACCTAACCTATCTGTCACTCAGTGTACCACTATATGCTATTTGAACGTTTTTGTTGAGAGAATCTGGTGGTCTCAAACTTGAGAGGCGGAAGCATCTATGTTTGCTTGCATTGGAACAGGATGAATAATAGGCCGTGATGTTCTCTCATAGCCACCGTATCAAATAACTTTACCAGTGAGGTGAGGGGAAATTGCTAGTTTAAATAGCTATCTACAATTCAGAGTCCGTTAATGTATCAACATAGAAAGTCTGTCATCCATGAGCTTTGAATATAATTGTCACTGAGTACCAATAATTTCTCCTCTCAGCATTTCCACCGGCCCGATTCTCCACATCAGAGCAAGCGACTGTGCGATTGTGAGTCGCAGTCGCTTGGGCGCCTACCCGCCAAGACAGACGCGCCACCACGCCTACTCTTCAGCCTTGATCCAAACCCTGGCATGAATTCATACCACACAAACTATCTCTTGATTTCATTATATTGATGACATAATTGTTTTGTTTGCAACTCTATTTTTTTCTCTCTCTCCCTCTCTCCCTCTCTGAACACGTGGCATCATTAATACGCTCAGGGTCGTTGAGAGTGAGCAATACAAAGTCTGACTGCCACTATCAATGTGCTTTATTTTTTTTGTTTCGAGGAGTAAGCTACGGGAATAAGCAACAAACATCAAACCAGCTTGCCCTTCGAACAGCAGACGATTAGCTCTGCAGACGCCACTCGTAATGTACACGATCCACCACAAAAAAATATCAAAAATAGAATACCTTAATTACCTTTCAGACAAGCTCAAATAAATTGTGCGTGTGTCATAATTACCCAAGGATACATTATTATCTATTCTCTCCCAATTTTTCTTTTGTAATATGATCGAGTGGGCGAAAATAAACCAGGTGCAATGTAACCTAATTCTTTTTTCTTGATGGACCGAATACGTGCGATTTATTACAAAGCCAAAACTTTCAGGCATAAATGAGGTTGTAAACCAGACCTAAAGTTAAAGTAGATATTGAAATATGCGGTGCATTCGACATGTTCTACTCTGAATCACAACACAATTATAAATGTACGCATTTAATAAGGACGAAAAAACGTACAAAGCTTTAAACTTCGGGTTTTTTTGCAAAAAATCAGCGCTGAATTTGACTGACCCAACTTTCAACGTACAAAAGTAGTCTGCACTGTGTTGACTCAGTGGTTTGTGCATGCCTTAATAAATGCTGCGATCGTTTTCGTTCTGTTCCCTTCGATATACACCAGTATTTCAAGGTGCAAGATGGAGGTAACCCGACTATTTTCCTGCAGTCATTTCGTTGGACCTTTTCATTTCATTTGGAAAAAAAAGAACGATGGTAGTGAACGTCGTTTCTTTTATTCAACATCTGTTCAAGTCTATTTGGCCGTTGCATTTGATGGCTACCGCAAACAGAAGTAAAGAACTTCATCTAATCACGATTGGCCAAGATGGCGCCAACGACGGTGTTGTGCAACCTTGGAGCGATATTGGGTATTAAGCCGTTTCCGAACTAGCGGCTGCGGCTAGATCATCCAAATTAAACACGCATTGAAGCATAGGTTGCCTTTAGCAACAGCCGCAGCCACAGCCGCCAATTCGGACACGGCCTTAGGGCCTCTACTAATGGTTCAAATTTGCATTTGCAAATACGGCGTCGGTTCCTCCATTTCGAGTTGTCTACTTAAACACTATAACATTATAGCAAAGACTCTATCGTACCACAGGCTTCAAAATGGTAAACTTAGCCTAAGCCAGAGCCAGAACCAAATCCAAGCCCTTCATTTGAGCCCAAATCAAAGTGCTATTTCACAGGGGCGTGCTATCTTTTACACTTGTATAAAAGACAGTGTTGTAGTACTCGGTAGGCCTACTCGTACTCGAGCACCACTTCCCTTTGAGTCCTACTCGACCACCCTAGTACTCGGCAGTACTTAGTACTCGCATGGAGGTACTCGCCTGAAAAAGAACTTTGATTACAAACGCCTATTTTAGATTATTCTTACAATGGAAACGAAAAACGACTGTATCTTTTCCAGGGTTCTCGAAAAACCGGTTGCATTCAGCATCACTGCACCGTGACAGCCATGGGCTCCAGGCGCAACGCACCGTGAAGCGTGGCCAGAAAACTGCCGGGGAGGGGCTTGTTAACGCCTCGGTAACATGCAAGAGGCGACATCGGCACGGAGAAGGTACGCGGGGGATGACGGTACGCTAAGCCGGCCGGCTCGTTATGCCCTGAAGCGGTCTGTCGCCTCAGGGGTGTCTGACACCAGGTGGTTTAGTTACCACGTGAGTCTTCACCCACTGCGGTTTGAACAAATTTGTTGAATCTATCCACGTGGTTGTGTTCAGGAGAGAGCTAAGTGTGAAGATGATTTTAATTCATTGTCTCGTTAAATAATATGGTTTTCTTGTAGAATAAAAAGAATATGGAACAATTATTTAGAAAGAAGTAGAACAAGTCCTTTCTTTTCTTTTCCCCCTTTTTAGCAAAAGGGACTGTGCCTTAAATTTTCTTGGATGTACAGTAGAACTATACCGTACCAAACAAACCCAATTGCTCCTCAACGTCAACCCACTCCGGAGAGAACAAAATGTAACATCAAAATTGTTTGGGTACGAAATTGTCACCTCAGAACTTTACCGAACGACCACCTTGGTTTTCTGCAAAACCGGTGCTGGCGAGAGAAATAGTCTGGTGCTCTTTGCAAAACGAGAATCAACGTTGATGTTTGGTATTGCATGACAGGGAAGATGACAAAGATGGTGGCAGCATTGGTTCAAACCAACTTTATAAATAAACCTTATGCACATGACGTCATTTCAGTGGGACGCCCTCGGCTAGAGGTCAAAAGAAGATTGCTCATTGGCTCATCATCTGCGCCGCGCGTACCAGATGTGCGTTTTCCGTTGTTTCGTCATCGTTTTACCTCTAAGATGGCGGCTTGATGACGTCAATGCAATAGGTCTATATTGTTCGAATCATTGGCTTCGGTAGTGGATAATTGTCCGGAACGCCGAGCCTAATTCTTAACGTTGTAGTTGCAACCAACGGCCATAGCCATAGCCGTAGCCGATGTCGCTTGACTCGGACGCAGTATAAATTAGCCTACACAGAGGGTGTTGGTGGGGGTTATTAGAAGTAACAAATTCTACCACAGAGTGCAATTGATTTTCCCATTATTGGGGCAAGAGGGGTGCAAGAGGGGAAAGGGGGTAAGGTTCTGTGGAGGGCTTCCATCCCTGCCCCGCCCCCTCTGGCTACGCCACAGATAACAAGAGAGCAAACCACGATTAGAGAACTACACCTATGTATGACAAGCACTGGAGTGGGATTCGATCCTGAACCCAACGCGATACAATCAATGCATCATCAGTCAAACTGTAACTACTACAGAGCTTGAATGAAATTGTTCTAAAAGCCAATGCTGTATACTACGGAGCTCTAGAAGTGACATACCACTTTTCTGTAACGAGACAACTTTTCTCCCCAAGTCGACTTTCTAAAACTAAGATGTCGACTTACTAAAACTAAGATGTCGACTTACTAAAACTAAGGTGTCGACTTACTAAAACTAAGATGTCGACTTACTAAAACTAAGATGTCGACTTACTAAAACTAAGATGTCGACTTTTTAAAACTAAGATGTCGACTTAACTAAGATGTCGACTTGTCTTGATACTGATCTCGCAAAGTCGACTCACCGAACCAAAGAAGTCGACTTACCCTGATAAATTTGTTTTTTCATCTAGACGCACTGAAACTGACTGACGGTAAGTCGATATCTTAAAAGTTCAATGAGTCGACTCGTTATCTTAACAAGTGGCATGGCACTTTCGGAGCTTCGTAGTATACATACTAAGTAAGGCCGTGTCCGAATTGGCGGCTAGAGCTACGGCTCTGGCTAGATTTCTGCGCCATCATGAGTTGAAGTCAAGTACGTCCTTAGCAACGCCCTTAGCAACAGCCGTAGCCACAGCTGTAGCTGCTAATTAGGATATGGCCTTACAGGTATGTTTTACTTTACTTGCTGACGTCAAGCTCAGATTGTTGCACCCACAGAATGAAAGTCTCTTGTATGTGGTTTGCTTGTGGGTTTTAGATGTCATCTGAGGTTTGTCTTGTCATCTCTGAACGTTCATACACCTGTATAAAAAAGCACAGAAACTCTTGCAATAAGTACCACGTCAGGGTTTGAAGTTTGATGCAACAAC
This sequence comes from Pycnopodia helianthoides, assembly GCA_032158295.1. NCBI lineage: Eukaryota > Metazoa > Echinodermata > Asteroidea > Forcipulatida > Asteriidae > Pycnopodia > Pycnopodia helianthoides. The sequence goes on along the minus strand of CM063252.1, from coordinate 19,941,175 downwards.
TTCCTTTACTCTTGGAATTTTCAACTTTTAGCTGATGGTGTGGTTTTCAAAATATTTAATCCTCAACACCTAGGAAGAAATAAGAAACAAAAGCCATGAGGCTAGAGACAACCATCTTTATAATTATTCAGAAGCTAGGGTATGCCTTTCACCTCTGTGGACCCCGGTTTGAACCCAGCTTTGGACCGGAGCCTTGAATGTGGATTGGGGTTTTCAGTCCCTTCCTTGTGATTGGCTGGGGGTTTGTAGGTTGGGGTTTTCCTCCCACATCTCAAACTGAAACTTCTTCATTATCTTCTTCACAGTGTATCTTAAGAGTTAAGACATACGGTTTACAATACAAGGCACTTTGAAGGGTAGTTGTGTTATTACCAGAAAGAGAGATTGGTATCGCTCTGGAGACTCCTATCTTATTCAAACTTGAAACAGTTTTAGTTCTTAAATGCCTTGGTTGCAGACTGAAGAACATTTCTAATTTCTTCATTTTATGTAATTCTAGCATATAACAAATTCACTTCTAATTTAGTCCCGTACGTAATGAGATTATATATCAGTGTATATGCCTACTCGTGGCATTCCCATCTCCCACAAGGGGGAAAAATACACCGAGCAACCCAAGTGGGAATCAGACCCAGGTAGGAATCAGACCCAGGTAGGAATCAGACCCACGGCCCTCCACATTTTCAGAGGAGATGTAGCTGAGCTGAGTCATTGCCCGAATGCAGAAGGTCAGCTCGCTCGCTCCCGCGGGGTACGGTAATTTAGCAGTTGAAATGTAGGAATCGCAGAAGTCGAGATGACCAATTGTCACTGAGCAATTTCGGTAAATATATTATGCTCTTAATAGATGCACTAATCGTGGGTTCGACTCCCATCTGATGTGCCTGCGAATTCTGAAAGCGTCCGGTACAAACTATCTTGTAATCTCAATCAGTGACAGGCGTTTAAAAAAAACTGATATGTTCAAGATGTTACAGACAGTAGTCCTGTCTATAAATAAAAAGGTTTTGCGGGAAACAAAAACACGCTCTTTATTAGTTAATTAGAGAACAAAGACGGTGACGCCAACTCGGCCCAAGGACGAGGTCACTTTAAGCACCAAATGCGCGCCAAAACTAACAACTTCCCTTGTCGTCTGCGGCAAACCTTGAACCCGAGGTGCTTCATATATCTTCTTCTATGGCCTGGTAATTCCACAGGCGTCTGAAGTATAACAAATGCTGCGTATGCTTGTGTCAAAGACCTCTAAATAGAATGTTGGGAGTTCAAATCGCAAGTATCTGCAAAAACAATGATCGGAACACCATCGGCAATAATTGTTCGATCAGTTTTGGTGTGTCAGGGGCTACTTATAACTATCAAAGCAAACATTAGCGTGTAAATCCTGAATTGACGAACGAAGCCAAAGATCATGTACTCATCACTATGTTTATACAATTTGTGTTTTAAAGCCGTCACTCGTGGCTTTTTTTTTTATTCAAGTTTTGTCAGGGAACCAGACTCATTGCGTTCAAAACACAATTGATATGTCATCCGGTTTTTTGATGTGTACTCAAAAACATTGTGAAGGCTTTTGGCGAATCTCCAGTAGGCCTAATGTAAGCCATTTTGAATCCACGAGTATGATGCTGAAGATTTTGCTGCATCTCTAATCTCCAATCGAGTTACACCTCAAGGTTGTACTTTGTGTAGTTACTCTCTTCTTGGCATTTTCAGTTCCCTTGACAAACTTATACGTCTATCAACTCATCACTGCATGACGTATTATGCAAAAACACACCCTTCAAAATAATCATGTTTCATGCATATTTCCTGCGATATGTTTGCTGCTTCTGTTTAGGCTAATGGGCAATTTCCAAGGATCCTTGGACTGGCCTCGCTCGGTAACCGCAGGGATACCTCTCCCAACTAAAAGAATATTTTTTAAAATTCTGAAAAAGTAGTCTCAACTGGCGAGAGCGCCATGGGCGAGGTTTTTCAAATACACTGTGAAGTGCCCCTGAGGTGAATGCGATTCAATACGATGCATTATTCATGAAGGTTATGCCCTCGCTTAGAATGATGAATATTAATTAACAAATGGCGGGAAAAGGCTACAATCTACTCGTCCTCATTGTCTTCGGGTCACAAATCTGCCAACAGCTTCCAAGGCGCTCGAGGTGAAAATATCATTACGTTGTGTAGTTGTCCTTCAGGGTTTGGCGTCAATCGATGGCTCGCTATAGTTTATACGAGGCCTGTAACCGAGTGACGGAATCATCAAACCATCACATGGTCATTCATCAATGTGGACACTATACGATCGGGCCTGTGTTTAAGAATGGGGAATTCAAATCCACGAGCCCTTTGTTCTGATTGGAAATTAAAAACAAACAGTGCAAACCATCATGTCAGTGGCAAACAATAGGGCAAACCCTCAATTTTATGAAGTGGTCTGACAATATGCCCTTTGTCTTTTGCATTTTACAACATGGAGGAAAACTGCTATAAAAAAAAAACACCGAAATTCTGAATTTCTAATTTTTTGTTTAGAATTCATAAAATGCATAGGCTTGTATTACTTTATTGCTGACCATTCCAAGGTTTGGGTGTTATGGAGTGTTTTTACCTTGGTATGGATGACAAACTAAATAGATTATATATATCAGAATACCGACTCAGTTTCAGGGGCTGTCATGATTTGTACGCATAAAGCCATGTTTTAAATCAAATCAACTGCTCTAGTTTTGTTTTCTAAATAGATTATAAACTGGTTTCAAAGAAAAGCAATATCCACTAAACTAAATTGTGAAAAAAAAGTGTGACCTGTGTCCTTGTGTAACTGACTACCGTTATAAATTGCGCTGCTTTTCTCCCATACAAGTTTGTGTATTGGAAAAAAAACGATGGTTTCAGAACAGAGCAAAAAACAAAAAGAAAGAAAAAACAAACATAAACAAATAAACGCTAGCCGCTTTTGTCTACAGACTTGAATGTTTCGATGGCACATGAAGCCATACTAGAGACAATGATTGGAGGAGCGCGTGGTAAAATCCTAAAAAAAATATATGGGATATATACTCAACAAAATGGTCCATTCTAACTGTGTTGAAACCAATACGTTTGTATTCTATCTGTTGAATCAACCTCTATAGGAACAAGATCGACGTACAACCTTGTACCCTAGGCCTATTGGATGATTGATCCCAGAGGTCCTCAATGACCAAATAAGCTACTCGTTAAAAAATATGACTATACTCTTTCCACGAAAGGTTACGGATAAGAGGCCATACTCACTACTCATATATATTAATGAGATTAATCTGAACTCATTCTCTCAAAATGTCCAGTTCCTCTACTTTTAGACCTTTATTTTTAAAAATCATGGTTGATAAGAGCAGGGGTTGACTGAATTTAGATCCAAGGTTTTTTATTTGTATCTTGCCCGTCATTAAAATGATTAGGATGTCTCTTTTTGTACTATTCTAGGAATACTTCAGTTCAGACTAATTAGTTGATATTTTAAGATATGGTTGGGTTCAGATCGTGAAACAGTTCTGTCCAGGCTGTCAATATCAACACAATAAACAGCTGAATCCGATCACCCCTTTTATACTACCTGAAGTACAGAAAGAAAGAAATAATATAAACAACCTTATTTGCTACAGATGGCAGTTCCAGCATCCAATTGGACGTTTTCAAGCTCTATAATTGCTGGTTTTCAACTAATGGACTTTTTGTGACAACTATGATCCGATGAGATATTCGATATGCTATATTTGATTTGATTTATTGCTGTTTCTAAACAATACAATAGAAATTGCATTGGCTCTTACTTAAAGGAACATTACAGAATTGGTAAGAAAAAAACTTGTAAAATATACTTTTGATCACAAATTTACATAAAACTTACACGGTCTAATGATGATGATAGTAGAAAACATCCCCTGAATATTTCTGTCTGAAATGCCATATTTGATGAGAAATTAATAAATTAATTTTCCGATTTGAGTTTATCGCTCAGTGAGCGTTTTATTCATTTGTTGAACCTATATGATTTCATGCAAATGTGTAATCGGTTTTTCACTATTTTCTCGTGACCCAGATGGCCGATCGATCTCAAACTTCTACAGGTTTGTCAGTTTATGTATATGGTAGATTACATAAAGTGCTTACACTGCCAGCAACTGTTTTGTTAGCAACAACCAATTCTGTAATGTTCCTTTAAAATGACATTTAAATACAATAAATAGGAAAATTTCAGAAGTACAAAAGTATTTATATGTGATAGATCTGTTCCTCACTTTCTTGCATGGATCTTTTTGATGCCACAATAATTTTGTTGCAGTCACCAGTGGCATTATTTTGATAATATCCGCATTCCATAAATCTAATTGAGTAGAATTGATTCTTTATTGGTGTATGAATGATACAGAACAACTATACATTTTCGATTTCCGTCTGGACGATGACTTGGTTTAAAGTTGTTTCTGTTAATTCTCGTCAAACAATAGTGTGTGAGTTTCGAGAAGAAAAAAAATTCTACGCCGACCGTCATACACGATCAATTATTTTATTTCAATACAACATAAACAAAACATTGAAATATGAGTCTTGAAACTTGAGTGGGTGTTTCCCTCCCCCATGCCAATTATAACAGCCCTTGTTCACGTTTCATTGAGTAAAGTAAATGTTTCCATTTCATTGACAACGCTCTTAACATAAAAGAAACCAGGGAAGGTGTATTGGGTCCGTGACTACTGATGATCACATCACAGTGAAAGCCTTTTTTTTCTTTAATGGTATAAAGGAACGCCACCGTGAAGGTCAATACGAATTCATCATATCAGATGATTTTCACCTTCCGCTTCGGCCGAGGTTAGTAACCCAAGACTGGACAAGTCATGATGAAGAGATTCCTTTCTGCTGGTTATACTTGGATTATTTTTGATGAGTCATTTTTCACGCCAACCCAGCGACTGAAGATTCTTGATGCGTCATCGCGTACCATTGGCGTTGGGAGAGAGGCCAGTGGTCACGGGTGTGTCTGTGTGGTGGAGTGAGCCGGACGGGGTGCCGCTTGCTCCCAGGGGTTAATCTGTTGATGAACACGGTCCGAACACCCGGTCTGTTGGTGGGCTTCATTAAGTTTATCCTCATCATTCAAGAGATTAGCGTCAATTGGGGATTTGGGGAGTTTATCTCCACATCAAAGGAAGATCAGGTTGACGTATAGTGGTCAGTTAGTGGTACTTCTGTTTTTCACTGCAGTGTACCAAGGTTGGAATCCATGCTAGGGGTGGCGCCTGATTTCGATTGAACTTGCAATCACCACTTAATACGTGGTTTTACCTGAGCACTCCCCCTAACTGCACCTTCTCATTTCGGTTCTCGCTCACTCAAGCTTCCTTGATCAACCCCCCTTTGCGACATTATTTGTGTGCGCATTTATGAAAGTGATTAAATTACAACACTTGCTTTGACTACAGGATCAAAATGGGATCATTTTCAAACCATCAAATCTTGTTCTTAATCTTCGAACTTATTCGTCACATCTTGAAATCTCGACATGATTTGCGCTCGATTAATGCGGTCTTCGGGTTCGCAACAGCAGCTACTTTGCCTACCTTAGATTATCTTTAACTTGCAAAGATCTGATCCTTTCCTTTTCTATAAAGTCTTAATAATTCATCCTTAATTCAAGCATTGAGTCCGCAGGCTCAGCATAATCATGTGTTATTGGCGATGAAACATGAATGTCCCATTCAATAATAGCAGACATCAAACAAGGTTAACGAGGGCTGAGACCATTGAGTTCGATCGTATATCAACTACTCGAGGTCATTCCCAGAGCATCGATATTTATTGTTCCGAGCAGCTGGCGCTATGTTGGCTGAGACGTTGTTTGTCTTAGCAGGTTCCGATGCCACAGTGTACTACGACGCCTGGCCTCCTCTCTCAAATTGGATGCAAAATTATTCTAATAGCGTTAGAAACTTTCGACCAATCCCCACTCTTTTTTTCCATCAGTCGGGTAAAACTCGAATGCAAATTGTGTGACGTCAGGTAACGTTCGACTAATCACAGCTTGACCGTGGTTAGTTTCCCACTGGCCCAAACGCCATCACGTACACTATTGGATCTTAGTTACATTAATGGCGTCATCAAGTTTAGGCCAACCAAAGCTCAGCTGTTGAGATTTGCATGCATAATTAGCCAGTTACGATATTGGCCAAGCCTCAAGAGGTTCTAAGTAAAAATTCGTAGACATAGGTATCAACAGTCAGAAGGGACAACTTATCAATGGGGCTTTGGATTGTAAATAGCTCATGTGAAGTTAGATTGTTTTGGTTTCTATCTGTTATGATAATTGGCCAGTTAAAAGGCAAGGTATTGTGCATTACTTATATTTAGTTTTACGCAAATTTTAGGTCATAATCGTTATGAAACCCGGTCGCAACTATGAACATTTTTTTTATAGGTTTGTTTTTTTATACAGAAAGTGAATAGAAATCAATTAACATCTATTCTCTTGTGGCCCATTGTGCTGTGAATAAAGACGTATGCCGAAGAAAGGAAACCTTTTAACGACTGACCTATACAAGTTTCAGCTCATTACCCTTTGTCGTTAACGAGAAAACAATCATAGGCAACTCAGCCAAGAATCTACAGATGCTGAAGACGACCTTCGCGTTCATCTTAACGTGAAACATAGAGACCTATACGGGAAAAGCTACTAGAGCATAATATATGATTGTTCTATAATGAAAACTATAATAAACCCCAAGGGTGAAGAAGAAGACTCTACGAAATGGTTGCAATCGATAGAGACAAGAAGTTTAAACTGTTACCATGGGAATAATGCAAAGAAGGAATTGGCATTGCCGCGAGTGATGTTTCAAAACAGAAAGACTAATTTTGTCATTTTGGAATCCCCGTATTAAAAAAAGACACGTTTTAGTTCCAAGTGGGACTGTTGCAAAGAGCATTTTGCCATAAAAAGTCACTTAATGACGACCGCCAGGAAAATCGAACAATAGTTACTCAAAGCTTTGATGGTCACCAATAACTACCAACAAGACCAGGTTTTCAATAGTTGAAAATGACATCTTGTGTTTAATACTTTTCTTCATCTTTTTCACTGTGTTGTTTTTGGGCAGCGGGAAATGTATTAATTGAATAAATCTGATGTTTCTTTTATTTCCATATCTATTAATTTCAACTCACGTTATTTTCTTGGTTCCTCAGTGACCACGATGAATGGACTCATTCTGTAGTATAGTCTGGCTGTAATTCCATCACGTCTCTTTGGCATTACCACAATCTGAAATCATTAATTGGGAACGTTTTAAACTATGACAGATTTATAGTGAGAATTAAAGGAGGAAATTATCAGATCGCTATAGTCTATATATTTGAAAACATAACACGGAATTCGGACACCGAGTCAATGTAAACTCAAACTGTTTCTGTTGGTGAGGCAGGTGGAACATGACTCGTGATGGCAGACCTATATCGTGCTGCCGCCACCTTGGTCATTTTTCTTGTGTCCAATGGCAATAGTAGTCATTGTACAAAAAGGAACCAGACTATTTGCCCTTCCAGGCTCGGTTTGGTTACATTGACTTGAATCTGAGAAAATCAAGATGGCCGCACAATGATAAAGGCCTACGGTATATAAATCACAGCATCTAAACCAAGTCTTATCATCAGTCTGGTCCCTTTTGAAAATCAATACAACTATAGTGGATAAACACAGGGTTTCTGACAAAGATGGCCGTTTCGTGTTACAAATTTCTATAGTAAATAACGCCGTGTCCGACTAGGCAGCTATACGGCTACGGCTACGGCTAGATCACCGCGTTATCATGCGTTGAAATGACGTCATTCGCATCATCACCCTTAGCAACAGTCGTAGCTGTAGCCGTAGCTGACAATCGAAAACGGCTTTGGCTCGCGCCGAATTGATGGCTACGGTAGCGGCTATGGCCGGAACGCCGACTTGTCTAACGGCCGTTGCCGGCTTGCCGCGGCAGCCGTAGCCAAAAGTTGCTTGTTTCTGGACCTGGCCTTTTAATACTACCACAAAGCGATCACAGATCGAGTCTAACAAATATTGCTGACGACATTGCCCAGTTTACGGCCAACCATTATCGTTATTACCAAACAGTTACATGATGTTGTTCGCGCCCAAGATGTCCTTGCCGACCAAATTAAACGGTGATAATTGAGCTACCGGGCAGGAAATTTAATGAACGGACAAACAAATCGCTGGCGGGTTCCCTCTCTGCATTTTCATATGAGGGAAACCTTGAGGGGGAAACAACAAACTAGGTTACCAGTCTCCTCAGCATAACTACGCCTCAAAGGAAACGAACATCCACGGTACTTACCCTGGAAAACACAAATTGAGCGACACTACCATCCAAACCTTCAGTTGAAAGAGATGCAATGCAATATTGTTCATTGTGCTTTATCAACTTGTCCAAAATAAAATGAGAATATAACATGTAACATTGGCAAAGGATGTCAACTGGAGAATAATATTTAGAAATAACAGTTTATCGCGCCAAGTAAAGCGCTTAATGCATTAACTTCCAATAAATGCTAAAAAATATTAAAGCTAAACTCAGATTGAGTTTTGTAGCTAATGGCTGAAGCAGGCTCATAATGATAGAAAGACACTGTGTTTTATTGCATGGAGTCCAACCCTTGGATTATAATGATACAATGGAGACCTTCGCCAGTTTGTCCCTTTAAGGTGATTACGCCAAACATAACGATCGATGCAGGGAGGTTTTGCCAAACGGCCTTGTGTGTACGCAGACCAAAGCTTCGTTCAATATGAAGCTGGTAAGCAGAAACTATTTTGTAAAATGAATGTTACTTGCTAAACGAACTATTGTAACGGTTTTATAAGGCGGGTATGTTGGACTGCCAATCTTTTCGTATGCATGACCAAATGAATCACGAAGCCATCTCAAAATCCTTAGGAGTATGCAGCCCCGGCAGCCTCATGACGCTCATAACGCCAATAAATAATTACACAACAATCTCTATTTAGCCTCGAAAGTACCCATCTGGGCCGTTTAATTTGTTGCTCAAGGCCACAAATGCTGTGACCGGGTGCAACCCCATGCCCAATCACTTTGTACAGAAGTATTGTTTATGTTTTCTAGTTGTGTTGGACTATATATAGCAACACACCACTACGGATTGAGGTTTAAAGAGCTCGAATAATCATGATTAAGTCTGATTATTTTCTGGTAACGGAATAAACCTAAAGTTACGAATTGTTTTCCCCTGATCTCTCTATTTATACACTTGATTTTCACACAACCATTATGCATCAGTTTCACAACAGCGAAGTTCATACAACGGAAAGCGAAAAATGTAATCAGGAATATTTCAATAATAAGTACAACTGAAATACACTGTTGTGTTTCTTATGAATAAGTTACGATAATTCTTCTTTTACAGCTCTGCGCCCAATTTCAAAGAGCTGCTTTAAGCAGGAACAATTTGCTTAAACATCTCCTGCTAAGCAAAATTATGCAGGAAACCAGTCAAAGACTGTGTGCGTATAATGTGGTATTTTGGTTGGTAACCTTATTCTAACAACGTTAAGTGCTTACGCAAGCTCTATGAAACTAGGCCCTAGTGTTTGAAGTAGCAGTCGATACGAAACAAGATTTAACAAAGGTAGACAAGTCATGTATGTCCTTTAAGACGATAACCTCGAAGTATTATTGTCAAATCGTAACTGGCACCACAACAAACAAAAAAATGTGATAGCATAACACAGTCTGTTCTTTTGTGTATTATCCTTGATGGAATGGGTTAGATAAATTGATTTTTTTTCCAGTAAAAAAAAATCCTTGGAATGTTTTGTTACCGGCATACAAACGCAGAGCTCAAAATGATAATGTTGCTGATATTTTATTGTGAATAAGTTACATCCTCTTTAAAACAACATCGAGTGCAAAAAGACTTTGGTCAAACTTTGCATAGGATATTTGCTTTCTATATTGGGTGCCGGGTTGGGGGAGGGTCTGTGGTTCAGGCAAGGAGGTACTTCTAGGGTGCAGTGGGTTACGCAATTATTACATAACACCCAGATAAATGGAACATCCAAGGTGACATAAGCTCAATGGTATTATGATGTCTAGGTTACCACGTGTAAATAATCCGCTCCAAACGCGGGACCTCGAAGGCCGAAAATAGTAGACATCCATGCTGCTGCAAAATTCAATACTGCTGGCTTGTTTTCCCCTTGCCAACAAAGAGCGGTCTCGAAATTAACTTAAAACACTATTCAATACATATTACCTCAAAATACATTTGTCATTAATCTAATATAAGTAAACGAGTTTCACATTCAGTTAGGGCCTACAGATCATGCGAATTTTAACGTTTGGCACGGCCTTATATTTCAAGAAAATGTAAACTTTGGCCAAGAAAAAAAGATACAAACTCTGTACATTTAAAGGTTTTGTACAGAATTGGTACCTAATGATAAAAAACATAACATTTAAATTCTAGTCTTAAAGCTTACTGTTTATGAAGTCCATACTAGGACCATTTTTGTGAGTGAAATATATCCCTCTTTAAATTAAGTCATATAGGCCTACTCGAGGAAAAAATGTATCTGAAAACCTTAAAAAATGAACAGCTGATTTCGGTTGTTGCAATCAAATTTATATGCTGAAAATTGTGCATGGTTTATCACTATTTTCTCCTGACTTCACAACGGATTAAGCCCAAATTTTCACAGGTTTGTTATTTCATGTATATGGTGGATCACACAAAACATGAACACTGTCTGCGACTATAATTGTCAACTCGGCCGATCCAGTATAATACTTTACAAAGAAAATGACGAAACAAAGAGTTTGACTGCGGTGAAGCCCATGTGGGGCGGGGCAGCGGGAGGGAGGCGGGGGGGGGGGGCTTGAATCGAGGCCCCTTCACCGAAACTATGATGAAACTTTATTTCTGAGTGTAACGTAACTGACGTTGGACGACATTTGTAACACTTTTTTTCTTTCTTTAAGTCTTCGAATTACGTCGTAGAAAAGTAGCATCCTGAGGCATGGGACTCTCTTAAAGGAACATTACAGAATTGGTTTTTGCTAACAAAACAGTTGCTGGCAGTGTAAGTACTTTATGTAATCCACCATATACATAAACTGACAAACCTGTAGAAGTTTGAGATCGATCAGCCATCTGGGTCATGAGAAAATAGTGAAAAACCGATACACATTTGCATGAAATCATATAGATTCAACAAATGAATAAAACGCTCACTGAGCGATAAACTCCAATCGGAAAATTAGTTTATTCATTTCTCATCAAATATGGCATTTCAGACAGACATTATTTCAGGGGATGTTTTCTATTATCATCATCATTAGACAGTGTAATTTTTATGTAAATCTGTGATCAAAAGTATATTTTACAAGTTTTTTTTTTTACCAATTCTGTAATGTGCCTTTAAAGGCAGGATATACTGTTGGTAAGACTAGTATATACCAACGCACAAAGTAACAAACCAGTGACAATTTTTGCTCAATTGGTCATCAAAGTTGTAAAAAAATGATAAAAGAAAAAACACCCTTGTTGCAAATATTGTGTGCTTATAAATGCCTGGTAAAGGTTTCATACGTCAAGCCTTTCTTAGATTCAAATATGTTTAGTGAAAATCACCTCTTTCTCAAAAAGTACATTACTTCAGAGGGAGTCGTTTCTCACAATGTTTTATACTATCAGCAGCTCTCTGGTTCTCTTTACCAAGTATGTTTTGGGGTGTAATGTATATATTGAGTAACTACACAAAGTATCCACTTCCTTTAAAAGGTTACAATTATAATACATTGCTATTCGTATTTAGGGTTTGACATGCACTGCAACCTCGAGTGGTATTTTGGGCATTCGTCATTAACATTTCGAACAAATATTATTCATTATGCGTTTGAGCGTAACCTTCGCCAGGTTTCATGCGAGCAGTGTAAATAACAAGGGTAATAGACCATTATCATGGTACAGCTATCTTGATTTTCCTCCACTCAGCTCAGTGTAACCAAACCGAGGCTGGAAGGAAAAATAGTCTGGTTCCTTTCTGTACATATGAATATTAGCATCAATTACTGCTACTGGATACATGGCACATGACCAAGATGGTGGCAGCATGATAAAGGACTGTTCAGCCAGAACACAATGCAGACCAAAGCTACTGCATGAATATAGGTTAAACAACGAAGTATACACGGATATTTTAGATTTCCTTGTTAACAAAAGGTGTACACCACGGCTTTAAGTATGGCTCCTAAAGAACCTTGCCTGCAAGTGTTGCTAGTGGATGAAACAACGCAGTCAGTTTGACCTTCGTGGGTATACAGAGGGCGGGGCTAGCGTGATGGAAGGTGCGTTTGCACATGGAAACCGAGAATTTCTGGCGAGGCCGCGCCGTCTGAATCGCAACAAGGACACAATCTGCCCACTCGTTGTTAATAGCCGCAAGGCCGAATCTTCGCTCTCTCTCTCTCTGCCTTAACCGAAAAAACAGAAAGAAAGAAAAAAGGCAAAATAAATAAGCTGCATTATCAATCGGTATAGAACTCAAAATGGTCGAGGCGCAAGGGGGTAGCATCGGTCAGGGAAGGTTATAGATAAACATAAGACCTCACTCATGCGAGGTTTATCAAACATTTAGGTTCACCTTTTCATTGCAACACTGAATTTGTCGTCGACCCTCTCCCTCAACTTTGATAGATGTACGCGTGCCGTTTAGCTCAATGATTGTTTAATCTTGTTTCGTTAAAGGTGGAGTTTGTGTAATCGTTCTTAAAGTTGTTTTCTTGTCTTTGTTAATTAGTGGGTGCAGAATTTCAATCTGCCTGTATGAAGATGAGTTTGCCCATCAAATGGTCTGCGATTTAAGATAGTCATAATAAAGCTGCATGACTTATGATTATGCAATGATGTCGATAAGTTCATACATGTTGAATTGGGGAAATGCGGTTTCAAAATAGCCCAAACCATGCCGAGTTCAAATTGTTATGCAAACACTATGAAACGCCAAAAAGGCAAAACCATGTAATCGATACGGGTTGTAGACCCACGTCCTGGTATTGAGTAATATATAAGGCAACTCGCCAAGGACTTTTTGTTATCGTCTCCATGGCTGTCTGTAACACATCAATATATCTACAGCTGAGGGATGCATCACTGATACTCGGCACTCAGCTACGATTGATAAAGCAGGCGACGGGCACCAACGATGACGAGTTTGTTTTTAGTAGCTCGTCGATGACCCAGATATTTATTTATGGTACCAAGGTCACAAAATGAGCTGCTCTCCTACACAACGCATCAGAAAGGAGTATAATACCACGTTTACCTTGCAGTGTGAAACATTTATAAACTGGGTGAAAAAGAGACATCGGGAAAGCCAGATATTGTTCCGACCATTTCCAACACAGAAAGGTTAAATTGAGTTTAAAAGCCACCATTTATTTATAAAGAAGGGCCAATCTATATTGTTTGCAAAAGATAAAGGATAATATTTAGGTCTTTATCTAGAAACGCATTTTATATATGTATTTTTGATTACATTAAACTGCAGAGTAATAGAACAGCGTGCTCCGTGACCTACGAATAGTTCGCGTCTAATTTATAGATTCAAATCGTTAACCCCCTTTAATAATGTAACAACTAAATAACAATTACATCAAGCCAAATAAATAAGCATTGCTTGACAATTGCGGTACTAACCAAGTTCACGGTGCTATTTATGGACTCGTTGGGAGATTGTTTTTTGAAAACAGCATTCATAGGCAAAATATTCTGCTGGTGTTCAAGGGCAATCTTTTGTTTTGGTTTTGATTTCAACCGGATATCTCTTCTTTTTAAATGGGTTATAGGTTGAAGAGATGACAAAGGTTCTACCTAAAGTCCAATGAATGTCTGAATATGAGTTGGGCTGGGTTAGATTGATTGGGTTTGTAATTTGCATCCGGGCTGGATTCGCACCCAGTCCCAAAGGGATCATTGTAAACGCAGATACACTGAGACGCTGGTCCCTTATGTACCATTGCCGTATAGCCGTAGTGGTACACAGGGAACTCGACAAAATGGCCGCGATATACAAGGGTTCTATACACTCACGAGTCAAAGACACCACAACATTCCAGTTTGGACTCCAACTTGTTTTACAGTTCTGCTTTCTCTTTTATTGTAATACACCAACAACACAATAAGAGAGATTTTACAACAATTACACAAGACGCAAAGGAAAATTCCCTAGTAATAAAATCGCTGAATCTTTTTGCGAAATAAGACTCCTGTTAATAAGCTTTTTTTTTTTAAATTCACACAGTGATCCGGGAAAACAAAAACCGAGTAATATTTCACATAGACACGAACACAACTTTATCTTAAGAATTCAATATATTATTATTTCGAGATCATGTAAATCTCTTCTTACTAGCGCTACATATTTACAAGTTTATTCAATCTTCGACTCTTTTCTTTTTATTTTAGTCAACTTAAATATAATGACCGTAGCCTCCAGGAGGTTGGATTGATTTAAGTGGCCGGTAGAGTTAGCACTGAATGAATAAATGAGATTCCCCGACTTGAAAAAAACTAGCTTTTGTGTGATACCTTCTTTTAAGAGTTCGGGATTGCACTCTTCAATTAGAAAAGGTTTGGAAAGCTACCGTCCCCCTTTTGTATAAATCCCAGAGCGATACCTTTTTCTTTGAGCACAATGGGACCCTTCCCTGAATAAATATTGTAAATTATTATTTGTCAAAAAAACACAATTAAAGAACGGCCAGTGGACGTGTTCCCGGAGCCATCCCTTAATGTTAAAGAAAGTAACAGACTGAGTCTTCCATCGTTTTCGTGGTACCATTTTTTTCTTGGTGTTCTTCACTTAACGGCAGAAATGAAAAGGCCAAATACTGAGATCATAAAAACTTCAACACCAACTCTTTGTTGGAATTAACAGGTATACAAACACATTGCCAACTTTGGGGGAAAAAACGCAACACAAATATCTTCAAGTTTTAAATATTTATACACTATACTGTTCTGAAGTATACAACTACAAATAAACACAAGCAGTATTTCAGATTGGCTTGGCTTCCCATAACAACAAATATTTTGGTTTTTATTCTCCAAACTCGTTTTGTTTTCTTCTTCAAAATATTGTTTATTGCAGCCAAATTCTTCTTCTCTTCGTCTTTCACTAAGGAACTATTGATCGTAAGCATACAGCGATATTTCAGTTAAAGTCACGCACTTACTTAATTGGCTTTCAAACCTTCAACTCATTTCACACCTATCAGAGAAAATCTTCTTGTTTTTCTATAATCAGTTTTATTTTTGTTCAACTGTACCAACAACAGACATTTCTACCAGTCTTGGGAATCTATCTTGAAATATAGGACACAAAATAAGGCATAATAATCAAGCAGAACGGCTCCACATTATTCTCTAATCATAAATAGTATTTTACTAATCACAATAAATAAAATGGGTCTTTTAATCAACCCACACAACTTTTCTTTATACAGCCGCTCCGTCTCGGAACGTCTCAAAATATACCATTTTTCGAAAACACTTCTCTTGTCCTCGTTACATCACACTGGGGAATACAAAAAAACGAAACAAACCATTTTGGAAACTCGTTCAGTACGAGTCACGCAAAACTGCACTGGAGCTGCTTTTTGATAGAAAGAAGAAGAAAAACGAGTTCAATTCGAACTAGTCTCACAAACAAAACAGCAACATTGCATGGGTACTACTTATAGTAGCATAATAGAGTGGAGCAAAACAGAATTTTGTTTTCGATTTTCTGAACCAAGTTTTCTTTCTAAGTTATACTAAGAAAAATTGTTTTACCAACTGTGCTAATAAAGAGAACATGTGTTTCCTTGATCTTCCATCAAGTTATTTTCTTGATTGTCCATTGCGATGTAACAACATTGAAACATAAAACCTTGATGTTGGCGGGACTACTCTGGTCAGCTGGTCACATCGAAAAGGGTCAACGGCCAGACTGTCCAAGCGGCAACAATGCAGCCGTTGGCAAAATATGGAAAGATAATCCAAATGTTTTAGCCACTATGATAGACTAGAGGCTACAAAGGATGACGGCTATGAGACTCAAAATAGTCGTTCACACAAGTAGATGGCCACAGTGGGCAGGTTTTCCCCATGTGATGTTAGTGCAATGCTGGCATCTACTTTGGTAGGTGGACACATTATACAGCCAGACCTTTGAACCACACTTCATGATAATTTTGCAAACCATATCCAAAGAAAAAAATAGTCTGTAAATGTCTTTGACTTGAGACTGTCTGACTCCTTCGCCTTATACCAATCCATTCGGTGTCCATGATCATGAATGAGATGAGACATGATATAACACTATTCATTGCATCACAAATACATTACACTCAGTGACTTTCAGTCAGGAAAATACTACAGATAATGACACACACATACATAAAATATGCTATCGTTAAGAAAACTCCAAAAAACCTCTGTACATTCCTTATGACTTGTTTACAACTATAGGTGGGAAAAAAGTTACTGTACATATATGACAATGACCTAACATCATCCGTTGGTCATTTTAAATAAATAAACATTTGCTCAAATCACCAGTGTGCATAGATTTCCAAAGCCCTTTTTTTATTAAATACTTTCCCCCACAAATTTATGTCGATTTTAAAATTATCCATTTGTAACCAAATATATCTTCAGATTTATTTATCAGACTAAAATTTTCAAAGTATCTGGAAACAAGTTAGAGTCAATAGCTGTTTGTTTGTTTCTTTGTTTATCATTCTTAGAATTAACTGTGCCAACTCTTGAATTTATCTTACATATGAAAATATGATGCTAAAGGAATCAGTGCATGAATGTATTGCACCAGATACCAATTTCATAGTTGACTAAAACGCTTGGCACATTTCAATGGCTTACCAGAAGGTAAATCTTATGCAGAACCAACAGTTTATACTCTTTACAATTGCAATTTTTGGTCATTATGAGTTTTATACCAAACTCTTGATTTCTACGTCAATAATGTTCAAAACTTCTAGCAGGAAAAAATGCTTGCTTTTTTAAAACTAGAAACCTACTCAAGTTGGTTTTTTGTCACATTTATGTGCAATAAAATACACTGATCTAATTTTCACATTCTGACAATAAAAGATTGCTGGCTTAGGGACCTTTTTCATGCTGCTGATTCCTCCATAACATAACAGGAAGAACACAAGGCTGCCTGGGAAATAGACTGGTCCCTTTTAAGTACAGGCTATCAATGTGATGACTGCAAACAGGACACCAACATAGATAGCCCCCCAGCATGATAAAAGTCTATAGCCACTTTATTCCTTCACTAGAAATGCTAGACACAGTTTTTTATGCGTAAAATATCACTTTGTACATGTATTATGTATCTTTGAATTATCTGTGTAGAAATATTGGTCATAAAAGTCGGTGGCAAAGGTGGGCAATATGACATGTATGCAAGATTGAAATCTACTTGGGTTTGGTCAGTTCTACTTACATCCGGCCATTCTTAATTTTTTTTTAAATTCTTAGTCTGTTGTTTAGAAAATAAACTTTGACTTTTCTTCAAAGCGTACAAATTGTTGTTATATTGGTAAAGCAATATGCTAAGCAGGAATCGTGGCTTTGAAAACTAATTCAGATCAAATCACTCAATTAAAGCCGATAAAAACTGTCTTAACAAAACAAATCAAGACAAAATCTGCCACTGGCAAGCATATCTCGAAATGTGTGTTTTTTAAAGAATCATCTGAAAGGCACTGCCCTTTCCATAACTCATTAACCAGAAGAAAAATACCTGCAGTCGAGCTTCGAGCTTGACAAAAAGTATTTTGGTAAACCAAAAGTGCAACCTATATCGTTCAATGAGTTTTAAAAAAAACAACCATTAAAGCGAACCTATTTTTCTTTGGTTCGAGATTGGAAACAAATGAGGGAATTGACCTCAAACCCAAGATAGATAAACTATTAAGACTTTTCTCTCTATGCATCACATCAAAATGTTATTCTTTTTTTAAATGTTATCGTCTTTTTAAGTTTGCCGCGTCCTCCTGATCAGCGAACGGCCAGCATCTGCTCCAGCAGGTCCTCCATGGACACGGCTCCAATGAGGTCACGGAAGAAGAGCTGCGTGATGACGCGGGAACGGATGTTGCGCAAGGGGGGAAGACTGAGGAGTACGCGGGCAAAGCGCAGGGGGTCCTGGGGGTGCATGGATGCCACGTACTCGCTCAATCGCAGCTGGGCTTCACTTTGTAGAACCTCAACCATAGCTGGGTCTACCAGGCCTGGAATATCTGTACAGAGGAAGACAGAAAGAATAAAAAGTTTCATTACTGGATGCATTTATATTATCATATATCTTTTGAATTGAACAACAGGTAAGTATTCATCTTTTCCCTATGAACAAAACTCCCTTAAAAGGACTTGAATGTTTTGACATTTTTAGGTGACGTAATGTAGTGACAATGCTTAAACCTACGAAACAGAAACTGTTTGTGTTATTTTGGCCTTTTAAAACGCAACAAAATCTGCAACCATAACCTTGAGGGATTATTGATTGCTATAGATAAGACTCGACTTGGTGGCTTCAGTTCGTCATACAGACTGGGATTATTGCATTGAGATCATCTTGCGATTTGTGGAGGTGAAAAGGGGGGAAAATCATGACTCCTCTTAGTCAGACTTTTTGAGAGCCTACAGTACAGTTACACATAGAAGGCTTCAAATGTTGTTGTGCGCATTGTGTGTAAAAGTTCAACACAAAGGTTATCTATTTAAAGGATTCACGGTCAAAGTACTTTTACAAAACCTGGGAACAAAAAGGTAATTGTTCATTCCAACATGCATTGCACAACATGAGATTTTCAAAAGCAGCTAACAACCCTGCAAACACTGTGGAGATTTAACTGTCATCCGGGGCGGTAACAAGCATAATCCACAGTTACAATAAGTCAGTAATGCACGATGAAGCGTGTGAATTATAAAATACACTATTCTAAACTTTGAATATCCAGTACTCGACACAACCGTTTCAAAAATGTGTTGACATTACTATCCAAGGACAGTAATCATGTATTCTTTAGAGAAAAGTCTGAAAATTTAGCATTGTGTTTAATCATTTAATAAGAATGGAATACTCGCTGTCAATCATGATACCCGTATGGATCAAACAATGAAGGCGGCAATATTTATATAACATTTCCTCATGTCACACATGTCGTTATTCTCTGCTTCCACACTCTGTTTACCTAACCCTCATCAGTCCCACTCTAAAAAAAAAAAAGCTGAGCCATTCTACATGGGGGTTGGGGGGGGGGAGGATATTTGCTGAAGTTAATTAAGCATGGTTGACGCAGACACTAATTAATTGTCCGGTGATTTGAATACGACAATAATGTCCGAGTGCACTTTAACTGTTTGCAGTGTTCGGTTATGTCACGTCCAAATTAAGCGCTTTGTGGTTTGAATTTTAACTCAAGGCGCTTTTAGGCTGGGGGCGGATGCTACAATGTTTAGTTGATGCATGTCAAATTCTACCCATTGTCAGAAAAAGGCACTGGAAAAAAGATTGAATTGTTAAGTCTTGAACAAATGACAGGTATGTCTAGTGGGGGTTACAGATGCCAGAAGATTTTTATATTTTTACCCTCATCTCTTTCTAGTTAGGAGAACATTGATGACAAAGCACTAGGACAAAACATGCTGTTAAAATCTCATTAATGTACAATGCTCCAAGGAGAGGATAATTTGCCGCTGATTTCATCTTGGACAACTCCAGCCCCCACTGTTTTTGTCTTATTACAGAGCGACCATGAAGGTCGGCCACTACTTTAAAAGATGAAGCACCGTGCTTACTCACGCTTGCATGAAACAGAACAAACATGTGTATCCTACAAAAATATACATCCCACATGGAAAAGACACTTAAATCTCTCACAAGTAGAGAAAAAAAAAATGACTGCTTGAGGGTTGATAATTGTAAATCAATGCTACAGATGTGCATCATGGCGTGTGATTGGTCAACAGATGCATGGTAAGTCCACCAATCAAAACCCTGCATGCAAGGACAACTGCGTTCTGATAAACATTGTGACAGCCAAAGAGAATGGAGGCAGACATAGATATAAATATATATTATATATATAAAATAAAGCCTGTCACCCAAGGACATTTTTTTCGCTCAAGGACGTGCTGCTATGCAAGGTCATTATTACCGGTGGGAAGAGCCGGAGTTAACAACAAGGCCAGATGTTTATTATAGAAAGAAGAAAAAAAAAAAACGCTGTCTGATTTTTCCCCATCGAGGCCAACCGAGCTGGCTATTACAAGCAAGGTCAGGCAATGTTCTCCACCCTGCCTATGCTGGGGACAAAAAATAATAAAACTTGTTTTCGTTCTTTGTTTGCTGTCATTTCTGTAATTGCACTACCAAGGTTAGCAAAATGTTTTTAGAAATGTATAACAGTTGTGGTGGAAGAGTATAATTTAAGCCTGGAAGGCAATGACATCCCTCCATTAACAAAAATCTAATCAGATTTATCTTCTGAAATTTAATTTTACAGAAGCATCGTCCCAGGTGAAAAAGAGGGAAAAACTTTCTGATGTAAAAAGCAAGTAATGCAAATTTTGGTATTACAGACTGTTAATACTGCAAAATTTCATTTTGTGGTTAACAATGTTTAACACAATAAGAAACAGTCTCTTTCAATAGCAAATTTTGCTTTTGTGTTCTATGCATCAAGCTATGGTTGTACAACTTTGCGTTTCCTTTCACCAAATGTCAATTAAAAACATCCTCAGCATCACTGCTGCTCATTTAACAGGATTTAAGTATCCTGCCTTAAATCATAGAGGTAGAGTTTGATATAGTACTTAATCTCAAATCAAATTTCTTACAACTGTCAAAATGACCACACTAAATGATTGCATTTTCACTTTTATAAAATATGTCGGTACCACTGTACGACATCTTGATTCAAAGAGAGTAGGCAAACCAAAATCAGTACAACCAATGCTGTACCATGTCTTGATTCAAGCATACTGGAAGTACGGTTACCAACATCTTCTGTTATGCTTGAAACTTGTGATTTATGCATCACTGTGATTTATGCATCACTGGTTAGTCTGAAATGCATCATGGTTAACTAGGGCATATCGGACATGTGTGCCAAGTAGTGTGTGGCCTTCAGGCCGGGCACCAAGAGTGAGCAGTGAAAAAAAAGAGACAATACAAAAAAAGGGAAAAAACCTTAAACTTTCCCCACCAGACAAACAGTGAGCAATGAGTATTGTTATGAAGTTAAGCATGAAGCGACAGCTCGGCACACCGGACATGGATGATGTGTACAATGAGACAGAAACAAACAAATTATGAGTAATGCTGTTTTAGAGTCTGTGAGTACACACCCGACTGCACAGAAATTAAATTCAGTGCGGTAAAGAACTTTGATTCAAACATCAATAGTACATGTACACATATTTAAGCTTGCATATAAGGAAACTCTGATTCTAGTACAGATTTGTTGTTCCAAATAAGCTTGCAAACATCAGTCACTTCTTTTCTCTGATAGCCAGGACTGGACATGCCATGTGTCTTATGATGCTCAGAAAATGTTGTTACCGGGGCATACCTTTTTAAAATTTAAAATATTTAAATCTGATACAGTTTGTAAACAAACAGTATTTCTCTGACAACATTTATCTTTCCTGTTTACTTTTTTCTACAGCCAGATTTTACAACTTGCAAATTATGGAAAAAACTGTCGTATAACTGGACAGACCAAACACATTAAGTGGCAATTCAGGGATCACAATTTGTCTTGACTCAAAATGACTGCAACTTAATTTTGTTGGTTGTTATCATATGCATCCCATTCAGGCATTTTAACTTTCATTAAATATATATGAAGGGATTGAGATGATATGATCTTTTACATTCTTTGTATATTACATAAATAATGTAAAAGATAAATATCAACTGCAGAATTTGGTGTTGTACGAGCCGATAAAATGACTCAATTTACTTTTCTCCACTAAATGGAAGTACAAAGCAACGCTGTTGGATACAAAAAATCTATGTTATATTACTTACCATCAATCATTAGACTTGAAAGGAGCACAACAAACATACAAACTCAAAAACTTATTTTAAAAAGTTTAGCATACTTCCACAAATAATGAACAAATACATACTCAAAGCATGACTGGTGATTATCACAAAGATTCTCTGTCTCTTCTAGTTACGATTGCACAGCTTGCTTCTTTGACTCCTCCAAGAGGATTTTAAGTTTGCTCTCACGTGGGCTCGGCAAACTGCTATGACAATGGGGGCTCGAGCACGAGCAGGGCACCCCACTGTAGTAGTTGTCCGTCAGCAGCCGGTATAAGATGGAGCTCTTAGAGTCTATCTGGGGGCAGGGGCAATTGGAATCAACATGGTGGATGCTCCGCTGGGCAGCAGCCCTCGCCATCATCTTGGCTTTGCTCTTGGACGGTTGGACCAGGTTCAGGGGTTGACCAGACTCAATGTATGCTTCAGACATGATGTACATTGCAGATGAACAACGGTTCTCACCGAAAAACAGACTTTGAAGTAAACAGTCTTGTCTGCCTGTTGGAAATTTCACCCCAAGTAGACACCACCAGCACACAAAGCTCCTTTGATCTGATGAACAATCTGGTTTTCAAAATCTAGAAGTTGAAGCTGATACTATTTGGGGATGTTGATCGTGACAACTACAGAGTTGAAAGTTACTGGTACGTGTATTTCCTGTCTGGAGTGAGGCACAGTTGTTACAGCGTGACAAACCAGAGAGTATCACAACAGGAGGAAAATTGTCATTCCCCACGGAACACAGGCCCCCTCAACAAAGGCAAGACAAAGTTCACCTCAGCACCCAGTGTTCACTAGTGATATCCTGAAGTGGTTGACTAGTTTGCTGACAAAGAACACGTGAGAAGACAAAACTGCAGTACAGCAATCAGTACAAGACCCACGTGTGTTCTTTGCGCTCTACCCACAAAAGGTGTCCAACTGAACAAGTCTGTCCGATTATATTAGTAGAAGAGAAATGATCAGGCAAGTTTAACTGGTGGTCTGGTGTGTGCATACAGCGTGTATGGTGCAATACCTATAGAGAGAGCCAGGTAATCAGAGAAGGATGTATCACTGTTGTCCAATGAAAGGCCTTGTTGTAGCCATGGACAAATCTCTCATATTCATGCATGGCTGACCTTTTGTGCTCAGGCTTCACAGCCTTGATGAATAATTCATCTATTCAAATGAGAATATATCACTGTTGTCCAATTGGAAGTCACAATGGTTGCCTTCATATTCATGATTTGTGTTAATGTTCACAGAACATAACCTTGATGAATAATTCATGATGTCAAAGCAGTACCAAACTGTTTGTGTCCTTGCATTACAAAACTGGTCACATGGTGGGCAGTCATGTCATAATAATCACTGGAGCCAGTTTGATTGAGTAATCCAATCTAAGTTTAACTTGGAGTGCTTATTTATATATGAAGAGGAACAGGCAATGCCAGCATTTTGTTAAAGGACACCGCCATTAAATCATTGTACCAAAATTGGCCCTGAAATTAGACACTTGGAGACATGGCACTAAGATGGGCTATAAGTCATCTCTGAGGTATTTGATTGGCCGAGATAACATAGTGGGTGGAGCTACAGAGAATGAATGAGTAACTGTTATCCAATCAAGTAGTTTTCAGCTACAGTGGATGAATATATGAATAAAAACAACAATCTTCCTCATGAATAAGTTGTGGAACATTATCAGACTCTTGTTGTTTATCAATGAGTAATTCTTACTTGACAGTCATGTTATTGGTTCTCCCTTAATTACCAGTCAAAACAAGAATAACTAATGGTCACAACAATGGTCCCAAATCAACACTAGGCAAGCAAACCTACAGGGCCGGGGGTATGATGCAATACCAAGTCATTGCAATGGTTCAGTCCAACAGCTTCTATCAGCAGCACTTTACCCAAACAAATCATTTAGAGTAAAACGAAACCTAAATATTCTTCATCTCAGGTCCCTATTCAATCCTTATAAACAGTTGAACAAATAAAGGATTAGCGACTTAGAGGAAATGGTACATTTACCACCTCAATCATGGAATTTCTTTTACAACTCGTTTTACTCCATGAAGCTTGCATATTGGTACACGACACACCCACACACAAACCCAAGCATTCATGAAGTTGGCAAGACTAAATTATCAATGTTAAATGCTTGCCCTTTAAGGAGCAGGAACCTTGAGAAGGTTTGTTTGCTTATTGGATATATATAATGGTTATGTAACATTTTCAAAGAAATGTCCTTGGTGGGAGCTCAGGATGTGGTCATACCAGCATAATATGTATGGCTAATAAGCCCATACAACTTGTGTTTACATAACAACATTTTTTACATCTTATGCTCACCTAACCTTAATATAGATCAGATTGGGAGATAGTTTTTAGCTTAGTCATTGGTCAGGCTCACCCAGCACATTGTTTGGCTACAGGTGAATTGGTACAGTCATAAATAAACATTCTACCCAATGTAACAAGAAACAAGAAAAACTGAAGTCGTTAAAGTCACAATATATGTAAAGCTTCAAGTTGACAATTTGAACTGCCTCAGGATCCATGTAGCTGGTGAGCCCAGGGCCTGTTTGAGCGAAAGAAAAATGTATCTGGGACTTTTTATATTCACTTGCCCCCTCCAAGCATTGAAACCCCACCCCTCCCCCCAACACACTAACATCCATTTCACAGAAACACCCTGTCAACTGGGCCAGGATTACCTTCAATCAAAACTGAAGACCGATGAATCAGATATAAATACTAAAACCTGTTAACTTCAGTTTAGAACCAAATTGTCACAGTTTCCATACCAAGTGTGAAAACTAATTGAAAACTATATTTAAATTTATTTGCAATTTAAAGAGGCTCGAGTTTGAACTGGAAACAAATCTGCAATAGTTGTAATTATTATGAGGTGCAGTATTAAAAGCCATAACACTGAAACAATTGTAATCAACATTTGGTTGATTAACAGTTAGTCAAACATAACCCGTTTCTTTGCGAAAACACAAAAGCATACACTTTTACTGACATTTAAAAAAACATTTTTTTTACGTTAGTGAAAAGTGGGGCAGGTCACATGATGATGTTCATGTTGACATACACATCTTTTCATGAAAACACAAACAAGATTTGATTTACAAATTAGATTTGACTTGAGATTCCTACTCCGCCCATTAAATTTAAAGAAATGTACTTGACTCTGTCCATTTTGGGTGATGCCTGTCTCTTCTTGAGCATGCAAAATAAAATTACTGAGGACTGAAAAGAATGCTAACTTACTAACTACGTACATAAAATTAAGTAAGCTTTTGAACCGACAGAAACCAGAATATTGTTTTCAAATGTCCGACTGTAATATTACCACTTAGAATACCGATTTCTTCACTACAAAATATTGTGTTGAAAACCGACAATATTTAGCATGTTCAGATAAGCTGCAAGTATTGTACCAACATGTTACTGTTGCGTATTGTATTTTGTTTGAATCAACGTCATTTGAAGTAAATTAGTCTGCGGAAAACAGAATTCACTAATCATGTAGCCAGACAACCACTGTGATATGTAACTTGTACTAAAATGTCTACCTGCAATAATATTCTAAAAAGGTAATGTATACCAAGGTCAAATTCACTGCACAATTAATTAACTGTTGTTATGTTTCCCTCATCCCATGGTTGAAAGTCATGAAACATTTGGCGTCACTAATGAAGGACCTTGTTTATGCTTAGAATCATACTTAATCAAATTTTCAATATTTGGAAACAAAAGTTTGAATAGATTTACTATCTTTATCATTTTCAGCGTCCCTGGGGGGAAAAAAAAATAAAACTATAAACTTTTACTTTAACATAATAAAAGTTAATTGGAAACATCTTGTTACTCCAGTTTTTCATTTTGAGCACAAAAGCAAAACATGAGTGTTTGTATGAGTATGCAAGTGAATATATACTGCCCTCTGTTGGTCACATTTGCTAAGGCAAAACTAAAAGCAATTATGTCAGTTTTCCTGGAACACATCTGGTTTATCAATCAAAATAATTAAACAATTAAATTCAAAGATATTGTTTTGCCGACAAACAGAAGGTGATCGCCAATCTTAAGAAGTTTTAATTGGATTTACATGTTTAATACTGAATGTTAATTGCAGGTTTTGTTTATGTTGGGTTTATTTTGGGCTGTTCTTTGACAGGCTAAACTCACCACCTGAAAAAATCTGAACTAAGAACTGTGTTAGAATTCATTCAAATTTATCACAATGATACTTTTTGAAACAGTTTCTGTGCAAAGATGAAGAGAGTACCTGAGATATATTCACAATTATTCATGATTCTTGTGTAGGCATCCACACCCACCATATGTTACATAAAAATGATCTGGTCAAAGATTTCCCATATTGATTTTCTCTTTAGATTTCCCATAAACCTTGGACGAATTGCAAGATGTTTCACCACAAGTACACACACACCTTTAAACAGAATGTATTGTTCTCTTGGCAGAGTCATCATTGAGAATCTCCCTCTACATAATTCGAAGCAGCGACCCAGAAAACCAAAAGCTTGTCTTTTGTTCCACATGTTGAGTTTTTGTTCGCGGAATCAAGATCGAATCATACCCATCCATGCACTGTGTTACATTATTTACAAATGTCCTTGGTGTCCCACCACTGGCTATGAACTATGATTGAATAACCAGTCATTCACGGTGAAAGAGCAACCACAGTGTGTTTTCTAAATAAAATCAGCATGCAAACCTTGATCTACTTTCTGATCCAGTAAAAAAAATCAAGCTGCACTATCCCTTGTTTTTTCTCCTAAAATAAAATAAACTTCCTCTTATTTGTGAAACCCAGATCTTTTCAAGGTCCTGCTTTCAGGCTTGTTTGGTAAACTTACAAACATGGCATGGATTTGTTGTTGTTTATTCGTATAAAAAAAGGTTTAAGGGGTGCCTGGATTCAATTAACACACAAGTTCATTTTCATCAATTCAAATCAAATTACTGAAGAAGAAAAAACACCCAAAAGCACAAATTTCATATTGAGTCGGAACTGCTTTGAAATGGTCGAGGTTTGCTTATTAAGTTACTGACTTGACGGCATTTGACAAGACTGAATTGAGGATAAATTTGGCCAAGACTTGAAAAGCAAAACGTTACATATAATAAAGTTATAAGAAACAGTTTTTCTCAAAAAGGACAAAATTTGTATTCAAGTTTAGCTGCATGCCTCAGAATAGTTGAGAAATCAGATCAAGTCTGCATTTATGCATTTTCATATACTAACAACTCAACTTACAAGAAAGGACAATTTATTTTCTTTCCAAGAAAACTTTGAAGTTGTCTGCAGAGGACTGGCTAAAGTTCAATTGATTCCAGGAAGTGGTACCAGGCGCCTAACTAGCACATGACTTATCCACTTCAAGGTCCACTTGCAGAATCATTAAGACTGTCTGGAAAGTTTGCCAAGAAAGGTCTGATTGAGGACGGACAACCTTTCCCAAAAAATTAACAAAGTTGTGTACGTGACAAACTAACAGATGTCAGTGTATCATCTTATCACAAAGGTCGAGGTGTCGAGGTGTAACCTTTTCTGAAAAATTTACGCCACCATCTTGCTGAAACTGATGGTAGCTTCAGAAGACAATGTGGTTTATTTTATGCAAATAAACCTCAAAGTCATTCGGCATGTTTGAAAATGTCACTTTCCAACCTCCCCAGGTCAGTAGCATCACAAAACCCCATGTTCCTTAATACAAATTCAACCTAGGAGGTGTTGAGCAGTATGGAAATGTTTTGTCTCCGATCTTGCTGCAACTGAATAAGTCACTTCAGAAGACCAATGCTTCTTATTCTAGTGAGGTTTGCGGTGACACCATCATCATAAATCTCTCTCTGAGTTGTGGCCATTCTGAAAAGAAGTAGTTACTACCAATCAGGAATCACTGTCTTACAAGTCCCCAGACAGACCTCACATAATTTGTCTTTGAGAAAAGTCATCCTCCTCTTAATACTGAAGTTCATCAGGGAATACTCTTGTTTCTGTGTGCAAAATTTGTTAACAGTTTGCATGGTGAAAAGAAAGGTTTTCTTTATAATAAAAACAATGTGCATGTATTTGTGATTCACTCACTCTAAATGGGAATAGTCTTTTTGGTCACTCAATAACAATTGGATGGGAAAAAGATGAATATCAAGGAAAGGTTGAAAAAATGTGGCATATTAAATAAGACCCTCCGAAAAAAAGGTGAGAGACAACTACTGAATTAATCCAATAATAGAAACGGCCCTGAATTAAAGTGAATGAGAAAAACTGCATGCGATTGAAGACAAAAACGCATTTGATAACGAGATCTACGGCCAAGGAAACGGCAATGACCGTGAAAAGTCCTCCATGGCGGGCAGCAAAGGACCTTCATGGCGGGCAGTGCATCATAAACCACGGCCTTCGCACCTCTGCTAATAGAATGGGGCATTCTTTTTCTTTGTTTTGCATTTTCGCAAGGCGTGCGGAGGGATGTTTGTTCCAAGGGTACGAGAACTCACATTGCAAAACCTGTCAACATCATATATTCAAGTTAATGGAACGTAATGCGTTCATTGCTAATGGTAATAGAATCAAAGAGAGCCTTCAGTTCTGGTAGTTTTTGATTGGTGCTAATGTAAAATAGTGTAAATAAAGCCTCACTTGCTCCAATTTTATTGCTAAGAAAAAGAGACAGGGAGAGAGAAACAGCCATTTTAAAAGACCTGTCAACTCAAATGAAGTAGTTGACAAAGCCATTTCCTATTAACAAATGTCAAGTTTGATGTCGGAGGAAAACGTCAACTGTTGTTTGACGAAACGGTTTAATGGAGCTCACGGAGGAGAATTTTCATATCTAGTAACTAACCATTTCATAGTTAGCGCTCATGATTTCAAAACTGTTAAACTTTAAATACTTTCCTATGACATCAGTTTTACATTTTTTTTTAATGCAATGAAAGCATGTCAAGTATAATATTAAACCACAAGGGAAATTGACTGGGTAAATTTTAAATGAAAGTACCTTCACACAGCCATCTTTCAGACTGAATGGTGATGGGGAGATGGAGGGTTGTGTTTGGAGGAGGGACAGTGGAGGTGCCTATTAGCCTGCCTCTCTATGTAACATGAGATGAAAAGTAACTGATAAGAAAAGTTACTAATCAGACGAGACTTGATATATCCACTTGAGAACTCTCCAAGACAAACCAGTTCACATGACTGAATCATGAGTGATGAAAGTAGGTCACAGGAACATCTGTACCTCCCACACCGAACATACAAGTATATAAGGATGAATTACCATGACACACAGACTCAATGACATAAACTGGGTCGGCAAAACCCAGAGGCAATCACCACAAATAGGTACAGGAACTTCAGCGTGAAACGCAGAGTCATAGACAGAATGCCATATTACGTCTCAAGCTAATGGGTCGGCGGATAGATTTTCAAACCAAGCTTTTTGATGTGGCACTCATGCAACATTCAGAGTTGAAATTGACAGGGGAAATACTGGGGCGAACCTTGCGGGAAATTTTGTTTAAGAAATATGTCACCAAAATAATGAGTGAAAGTTTTGATTACATACAAGCAAACACATTTATGGGAGAAGGAAAAAATGCCACATAAGGCGTTGCTTACAAGCAGCTTCCACTTAATTTAATAAAATATACAGCGTTCTGTCTAATATGCCTATTCAAGTCCTAATCCTTGAGTCTGAGTTCCAGTCCTCACTAATGAGTCTGAGTTTAAGTCTCAAGTTTGAGTCATGAGTCACAAAAATATTATTCACCAAGGTACAAAATGAATCGAAGACAAAAAATATTGAATATAAGTGGGAAATTTTTACAAATTAAAACTCTATTTAGAAAGCATACTTTTTGTTCTTCTTTCTTGTATTTAGTCGACTCAAAAAGATTTGCAAGAGACTGGCGATAATGTAAATGAAAGCCAAAGTACAAGAAACCAAAGAGTTTCCTAAGGAATAACATGATTATCCTACCAGATAGAGTAACACACAATAAAAAAAGTCATTAAGTCATGCCAAAAAATGCTGCAAATAGCCTTTTTTCTTTGATTTATTTTGTTGAATGTGAAGAAAAAGATCAACATTGTCATATTAATTAAATGTTTGGACGTTGCACTTTGCACTCAATTTGCCATCAAGATTTCTCAGAGAAGCGCACAAGTTTATCAAAAAAGGGACATTTTTACGAGATAAAAGACACATCAAGAATAAGAAAGCAATAGAGTAAACAAATTTGTTAAACCAGGTATCCCCATCATCAGAATTGATCATTTCTCTGCATGAAGAAGTGATAAAAAGACAGGCATTATTAAACACATAGTGTATAGTATATTTGTTATAAACTTATATGTTGTATTAATTAATAATGTTGAGTCCGATTCCAGACGGTCATGTCAGAGTCACTGATCATTGTGGCGAGTCTAAGTGCAAGTCACTAAAGATTGAACTGGAGTGGGACTCAAGTCCGAGTTCGAGTCCTGATGGCCATACAAGAATAACAGCAACAAACCACAAATCACGCAAAATGGGTGAGGTAAACTCACACCATGCTAAGTTTCAGCCATACAAATTTAAACAAAACCATGAAAGAATCAGCTTTGAGTAATTAGTATACATGTAAAACAATGAAAACATGGGTTGAAAAAAGATCACTTTATAACTTGAAATATTAATAATACTTGGTCACTGACAGATATATTACTGAAGCAGAAATTTGACAAAAGGTTGCAGTTTGAGACCAAGGTTGGTTTGATGAAAGAACTTCCTTTTCTCCCTGCAAATTCAATTTATCATCTTATTTCAATTTGTGACGGACGCGAAAGGTCAAGGTATAATTATGAGAATTTAATGGCGCTTTTGTTTGGGGTTGGAGAATAAGATATGGAACGATTCGGCTAAATACCTGTACAGTAACAAAACAGACAAAGGAGTCAATTAAATAATAAAAAAAGAAAGGAAATATGTAGGGTAAGTGAGTAACTGGACGATTATTGCAGCAAAAAGAACATAAATTACAAGGTTATAAGATTTCAATTTCTTCTATAAGAACTCGATCAAATTTTAGTCATCAGAAAACTGTGTTGTATCTTCTCTTGGAAGAGAGGACAAGGAAGCACAAATATTGCAAGCCTTGATGAAGCTCACCTTGAGTACTACGTTTCTTTAGAGCGGAGAAAATTACCGGGAGTGAATTTGGCATTTGGCAATGATCATTTCCAGTGTATTGTTCTGTTACGCGAGGACACCAACGCAAATACAAGGCTACTAATTTATTGATGTGTTTTACCTTCATCTTGGAGCTGAAACTCCATAAAATGGGCTAATAAATTAATTTGTTGGCCGTTTTGTAACTGCTCATGTAGGTCACTCACAAATTTTGAAAAATGGCATGACGCAGTTATTGTCCACTGGAGGTTATCTAACGGCAATAATATGTAGGTGATGGCAAAGCAAGGTTGACCCTAAGAGGGGGATGTTAACAATTACAAATTTGGTCACCCTTTTGTTCATTTTTTTCTGGTCAGGTCTTTTTTTATATGAGAAATTCTGTTGCTGGTTTTTTAAACTCAGTCATGTACATGTCTACAAAAAAAGACCAAATATCATAAAATAATTAATTGAATTAAATTTACAATTTTTGGGGAAAGCACTCGCAGACAACAAGTTCTTTATGTGATAACTTTATTAACTTGTTAATTTATACTGTTAACAATCATTAGCTTGAAACATGTTTACACCATATCAATCAATGACTAACTTGGGCAGTATGGACTGTTATGCTGCCACCATGTCACGTTTCCCGTACACAGTAACAATAGCAGATTCTCATTGTATGCAAAAGGGTGCCAGACTTTCTAACCCCTTAAGCTTAATTTTTTGTAATACCATTTTTTTTATAGTACAAAACCATGAAGGAACTGCTTTTTTTCATCTGAAAGAATCTCTTATGGCTTGTGACAGACACTTCTTTTGTGAGAACAGTTAACAGTGTTTTACTCTGTAATCAATGTAAATAGCGCCCTCTCTTGATAACTTGAACAATATCATTAGTTGGGAACTTATTTCTGTGTTTATTTATAGTTAGAAGCATAAAAAACCCATTAAACATGTACTGTTTTAGCATCAGAAAGGTCAGGATTAAGTAATTAACTTTGATTACTTAAAAACGATGAAAGTATCCAAGTCTTGGGCTTGTCTTCCACATGAATACAAGATGGCAGAATATTTCTAGTTTCCAAGAAATTTGAGTGCAACAGTCCTCAGGTCATTTAAAAAAGAAGAAGGTAAATTTGTGGTCACTGTTTAACTATTCCTTCAAAGACAGCCTCGTCGAGAGATCAAACTTCTGTTAGATAAAAGCTGTTTTTAGACAGATGTTGTTAGATAAGTGTTGTTTTACAATTCAATCTCAGGAATTAGCGCAAGGGGTAGTAGCATTACAAAAACATCTCTCACACTCATCAGTTGTGGTTTTCAGAGAAAATGTAAGCGCACCTATCCTAACCTAAACAGATTGGTTAACTGGACGTGCTAATGAAAGTAAAATTGCGAACGTGATGCAAAGTGTGAGATACAGTTAAAGGAAGTTTGTGGTACTGAGGGGATTCAAGAGATGCTTTTACATGTAAACTTTGCACCAACAAGGTACATGCTACCAGGATACACATCATTAGAAGCAAGATGTGTGCGTTGGTCTTGGTCCCCATAACCAGTATAAACCTGAAGAAAGTGATCGTGTTAGCCGTTTTTTTCCTTTGTTCCATGGGAGTAATTTGATGCACCATGGCATACCCTGACATTGCAAACTTAAGTTTAAAGTTCAAGGGTATTTGAAAGTAACAGGAGAACTCTGTTTGCTCTCACCAACTGTGGGCCATTACTTCACACATTTTGTTGAGCCCAAAACTTCAAAGCATCAACTTTTAACCTCAGTCTTGTAAAACCGCGCCCCCATTATTTTCTTCAATTTTGTGCGTATAAGATTTCTTTTTTCGTGAACGTGGGTGTGATCCCTGGCTATATGGCAGTTACAGGTGGTATGGCTTCTGACTGGCACCCCTGACAACAAAGATACTGACAAAATAGAAAGACTGCCAACACTAGGGCTAGATAGCTCATTTGGTGAGGCACCAGCAGGTTAATCCGGAGGTCGCAGGTTCAAGTCCTGCTCTAGTCAATTTTTTTTTGTTCAACACAACTCTGTTTAAAATTTACCCAGTCAGTTTCCCATGTGGTTTGATTACTTATGATTTCTTTTTAATGGTGTAAATAATGAGTTGTCAATCTTGAATTTTGTACTTAACATTTAATCGTTTAAATTATGATCATAACTTTTGCTTGTTTATTAATCATGTTTATCATAAATCATTTAAAAAAAATGTTACTCCAAAGCAGATGTTTTTTTAACTAAGTTTTTAAAATCACATTTGAGGAAGTGATTGTGGTTGATCAAAAAGATTGCCAGCAATATTTCATTTGCATTCTAACCGGGTAAGAATATTTGGTTCTCACATCCCTCAAGTGTGACTAATGTGTTTTAAGGCAACAGTAAATTTGAAAATATTAGTCCAAATGGTTTTGAAAGGTACAAAAACAATTTTTTTTTATTAACATAATTAAATTTGTAAATAACTTTTTGATAGCACGCCCACCCACAAATTTACTGAGCCTTCACTGTCACTGGATCTCAAGTTAAGAAGAGGGGAATATTCCCCCAAAATAAGGCCGGACAACCCCGGTTGACACACAAGATGCAAATAGTGATTAAATGTCACTGAAACTTACTTAATACGACAATAAAAGCCCAAATCTACGAATCATTGTCACTCTTTAAGGCAGTTTCAATCAATTTTCTAGAGTGCTCAGTTTCCGGGCAGGGAACTGATTGTATAAAATAATAACTCCTGGTTCTCACAGAGTGGATTTTGGAGAGCAGTGGTTACAAGATAAAAATCTAGGCCGACATCAAGGCCAGCTGCTTTAGCAAAGCGCTCATTTGCTCCGTTGGTGACCCTGAGAGAGCCAGCCTGTCATCCCAACAACCATCTCCTTTGACAGTCATCTTCCTGATATATGATGGTTTTGGCCTTGGCGTGTCGGCACCAGTACAATTCCAGGCAGTAAATGAGGACTATATGCTCCATTAGTGCATATCATGGGCTTTGACAATGAGTTTGGAGTAGGGGGGATCTCATTGGGACTTTCAGACCGGGGGCATAAAGGTTATTCCTGATAGAATAACAAGGTTTAGAATTTCTGTATTCAGGGGGACATGCCATCAGTCTTCATGCTTGGCCTGATTATTCCCATCACAAAAACATTTTAAGTGACCTGATTGTACATGGGCTGACTAAGTAATAGATCTTTCAAATAAAACCAAGGACTAGCAATTGGAGTATCAAACAACTCCAGTAATCACTTTAGACATGCTCTTTTTACCGTGCAAAAATTGCAGAGTAAAAAACTCAAGTGAAACTATTGATTTATCACTAATCACCACAAACTTATCAAGCATAGTCTGAAGTCCGGATAAACAACTACACCTGACTAATAATACAAAATAAACAAACAAACAAAACCCTCTCAAATGAAACCAGCAATACATCATGAAGCATGCAGTATCACAAAATATGCAAGCCGTCCCAAATATCTGATTTATTGTTTACAAGTCAGAAATGTTGAGGTGGCCTTTCCTTTTTGTTCAGAATTTATCAGCTGTATCCAGACATCGTAGAATCATACATCCATGAATTATTTACTTTACCGACTTCCTCCAAAATTCTTTTCAAAGGAAGATGAGGCTGAATGTGTAAAGTAGTCTTTATCTTTTGTGATCAGCTGGCTGAATAACATTATGCGAACATGGCTGTAAAATAATTCATGGGACCTTTGTTCTACAAGAAAAATCATCATCAATTATGTACAATTGCCTTAAAAAAACACCAACAAAAATAACCAGTAATATATATATTTTTTATGGCAGACCGCCTGCAGGACTTTTGGGGACAACAATCACTGCATATATATATGAAGCGTTGTCAATGACGTCATGGCATACTGAGCGCGCTCAGATGTTGGCAACATACGCACTGGATGACCCTGAACTAGGCAATACGAGTAGTATGTCTGTGTTCTGACAAAGTTTAACAGTCACGGCCACTGCCACTGGGTCGAACCACTCTCAAATAGGGGTTATCAGGTATCAACTAGGGGTTGTATTTTTGAGATTGCATAAACAAAACGTTAAAATCCATTCAGGCAAAGACTGCTTTTCACAAATAAAAATAACGGTATAAACACAAAACTCAAAAATTAATCTAACTTAAGGCAAAGTTGTACAAGATAGTTTCTAAAGCATTGTTGATGCTTTAATAATAAAAAGAAGAAGATCCACTTTGGTCTCAATTTTCCCGGAAATAGTTACATTGGAAGTGCTGTCATTTCAAATAAAAGCAAGACAATTTCCTAGTACAATTTTACGGAGAAATTTCTTTCTCATGTTTTTCATTAGAGTTTCTTGACAAGAAATCCTTTTGTTTACATACAAAGAAACTGCCATTACTTTGTACCTAATGGTTAAAACAAAAATAAGCATAAGTGCATCATTAGTGCTACCAACATAAAACACTGTACCTTGTCTAAAGCAATTACTAAACATCGATCATGAATTAATCCATGAGATTTATGCAAAACGATGTGCACTGTCTTCTAAAAATCAAAGATCTTGTACATGTACACCATGAATGAAGATGAAGTCCCAGATTTCATTGTTAAAAACAACAAATTGCATTTAGAACGGCCATTAGCAGAAACTGGAGTGTTAACAGAGTAATACAGTATCCTTCAACTGTTTGTATTTATGCGCCAGAAAACAAAACTGAAAATGATGGATTTGGTGCCCTCCCGGAAAACGGACTGCTCTAGAATTGAATTAGTTCATGGTCAGGAATTAGCTGGGCTTCCATTGTGATAAATCCTGCTCCAAAGCAACTGAGTTGTTCCATCAATTCTCAATAGTCCTAACCTCATTTCTTTCTCCAGTGAGCAGATGTCGGTACTCTCTGGCTAGAATGTCACGTTCTTTTTCAGATTCTTTTGCAGACTCATGTTGCCTCTCTGTGAAGTAAGCACAAAGGCAACACGCGGAAGCTTCTGCAGACATCTAACAAGAGCTGACAAACCTACTTTTTTGTTTTATTTTTTTCCTCCCTCCTTTTCTTGAAGGGGGGGGGGAGAGGGTTTGGAAATAAGTTCAGGATAATCCACCATGGGTTTAAACACTTAACAACAATACTGTGTGTAGGAAATGAGAATTGAGTCATAAATCTTCGGACGTCCCAACAATTTAGCACAAGGCTTATCCACAAATGGCTATGAACTTCAGAGGGCAACAGCGTTATTTGGGTTTGCCTTGACAGGCGCCGATTAGATGGGGGTCCCTTAAGGTCAAGTTTATTAGTTGGCTCTTATGCTTAATTTTCCTATTGGAACTGTGGAAGGATATGCCATAATCTGACAAGTCGAGGTTTCATTTGAATGATGGGAGGGGCAGGAAGAGGGTCAGGTAGAGTCAAGGCTTTTCAAACAATGGGGGGATGATGACCGATGGGAAAGTAAATTTAAGGAAGGGAAGGATTACGTATAAATACTGTCTGGTCTCTAGTCAAGGCAACAAAAGCCCTTCAAGATTTATGTATCATCTTCACAAACTCCATGTAGAAAATTAACCTTAATGGTTGCATGTAAATCATGTCTCCTCCTTGGTAGTGTATGCATTACGGGTAAGTCATCGAATGAGCTCATTACAAGTCTCAGTCTGATGTACGTGTCCCCAACAAAGCAACATTATTGACAAACAAAATCCCCTGTATTCTTCAATAACTACAGCAAAAATAAACACCTAATAGAGGTCGGCGTTAAGATTGAACACCCCAAAATGTCTGATTTATTGTTCAAAAATGAAATCCTCCTATGATCTCATCCATGCACTTCAGGAATATCGGCGAGTCTTTGTATCGGAGCAAAGTGTAGCCGACTATTTAATGGAAACTATGAAGTGGCCCTATATAACCGTCAGACCGTGCATAATCTCACCACTAGAGGGCTTTGATTTCCCCCACAGCAAATACATGTAAATTCTGGGTTGAATACTTCTAAAGGTTACCCCTGCTGTGTACTAAATGACTCAGAAATGACAGCTATTCAATCAAATCAGACACCCCACAATGAGCAGACTCAGTAGGAGTTCTCTACATACCCTACATCACATTTATGTTATTATCATTTATATTAACACAGGTTTAAAGTGATGGTCCAGCAGTGGTTATAACCTACTTCCATTGTACTCAAGATATGTGTAATACAAACTTCACCTTCATTTAAAGTTGGTAGATGTTTTTATTTATCAAAATGAAAAGGGGAAAAAAAAGTGTTTTTATGTTTTGGAAAGTAATGACAGGGTGATTGTCAGCACAAAAGGTGCCAGTGGGATGCTTCTAAACCCCTACAAACAGGTTTTGAAAATTAGATTAAAAATATTCAAACATGTTTTTATTGGATGAAGTGCTGCAAATACACAAGGTTATCAGTTCTTGTCAACAATCCAGTAATCCTTTAATTTTTACGTTTTAATCTGGTTCTTGTCATCGCTACTTTTGTTTTGTTCTTTCCTTTGATTCTCTTTTTCATGCACTATTTCCCCTTTAATGATAACCTCTCCTTAGAATAGTTGGGGGACAAAAAACCCATTGAGGTTCATTGATTGAGAGTGTATGAATACCCTCTTTGCAATTCTCCTTATTTAAACAAAGGATGACCTTGGGTAGTATTATATCGCTGGACATGTATCTAGGTCAGGCCAAGGAAGTTAGAATTTGGTTTTGTAATCATTTCTGATGAGAGTAACCATTGGTGAAGTTGGCGCGGCTCTGAACAACTTTAAGTGGGAATGATGTATGGTGAAGATCAATGGAGGAGAGGAGGGTGGTACATACTTTCTGACCCACTTTCAGCGGGGATACGTGCGCCTTCAAGTTTGAGCGCGCTCAGTAGCGTCAAGGACATTCCGCTGAACCAAGAACCACGAGATGAAGATTGCCAAGGTCGCACAGAAAGAAGACTATAGGATACAATTGTGTTAGCTAGAATGAAATGATTCAATCACTCACGTACGTGTTCACACAATTTCTTTTTCGCTGTTAGGCACGCACGTACAAAACTCAGAGATTTGTAGACAGGCACTGATGTGGTTCAAAGTCAAAGAACGCATACATTGACCTATTTGAAGCCAACTGTGAGTGGGCACTGTAACTCCACCTCACTTAACACGTAAATGGGTAACAGTTCAAAAAGCACATAATTAGATCTTGATGACAAAGATGTTGTTTTAGGGCAGCAGGTACAATCTTCACCCCAAAATAATTGAAATAACCTATAGAATTAACTAGCTCTGAAATGGTTATCGGGCCTTGGCGGTTAAGACATTTGTGTAAAACAATTTGATTACTTAAGAAAGGTTAATCTTTCTCACAGACAGTAGAGAGAAGAACACTATAACAGTTTTAACAACACAGCTCTCTCTATCTCTCTCATTACCATGGTTTCTTCCTCCATGCTCATACCATGCTACAATACTAATATCATTTGTAGGCCTAATTAAATGGTTTTCTACCTCTATATTTTTATATAATACCTTATTTCCTTGATGCTCTGTTCTACATTTCTAACGCCCTCTATTGGTTGGTGGGTGTTAAACCTGCAGCCATCAGGGGATTTGAAACACCCTGCTGTTGTTTGTTTCAGCATTACACACCCCTGTTGGCATGGATTATTTTTGGTGGGACTACTCATAAGCCAGTGGCCTTGGCCTGAATTGGGACTCATGGCTTGCGGACAATGACTTTAAGTACTCTACTTGGGTCTAGTTCAACATCACCGGCCTCAGCCATCCAAATATTCTGTTAGGTTTACTGCCAGCACTTTCAATAAATTAACAAGCTGCAGTTTTTTTTATTAAATATTTTTTATTGGTAGTCACTTTTGTCATGTATTTTCTGCAAGTGTAATGGTTTATTATCAATGACTGCATTGTTAGCAATATAATTTATGTGGGTCTGCAGACCTTGAATTTCAAAAGGCCTGCTTTGTGTCGGTTTATTATGGGAAATAGTGCCACATGTTAATTTCCAATTTTCAGTACAAACTGAACTTGTATAGGCCTAGCTCATGATTTTTTCCATAAGTATGGAGACAAACTTTAAAAGAATCATGCTTTAATGTACTTTCAAAACGAATCACTGTTACTTGTAACAGTTTCAAAACAAATTATTCAGAAACAAAGATTCAATTTATAATTCTGTCAGCAAAAAAGTAAAATTTCCAAGCAAGGTTTTGAGAATTTAGTCAACAACTAATCATGATGACAAATCCCAGACAAAATTCCAGACAGGACCTACAAACGAGACAGACACTATCATCAGTGCTAGAGAAGTAGATGAAAAAGTACAAACATTTGTAACCTGAAAAGAAGACCATTGTTTTTTGCGGATTGGACCAAAAGGAGAAACTCAAATCAACTGAATTTTAAGAGTTGTTATAATTTTGAAGAGTAGAGGCCGATAAAGCAAAAAATCATTAGGGTAACGATCTGTTTAGTTTCATGTTGTGCAATCAACAATGATTACGATACATAAATGGGTAATCTGGAAGCCAATGCATTCAATGTCTCCCTGAAGTGGTTTGATACTGATTAGAAGCTGCATTTATTCTACGTCATCGGACATGTCTGGTTGCTCTCAGGTTAGATCAAACTTAACCTATTAGGGATTTTTTTGTGATTTGGCGTTGGAAGTCGCTTCCCAAAGGAGGTCAATTGACAGCAAAATTACCATTATTTATCTTTAGAAATGGCTGCGAAAATGGACGGTCTACGAAACAACATTTATTTTCTGCTACAAAACCAGTTTGATAACAAATAAAAAAGATTATTCCCCAAATAAAACAAGCATTTCTAATTACATCCACTTTTCCCTGAAGTGCCAATTCGATATTTCCAAAATGTAAGATTTACACAAATTAATAACACAAGTGAGGTTTCATACAATAGAAAAATAGTAGGATGTTTGATTAGCGAGCACAACTATGCTAGAAGACATCCTCAGCTAGTTAAAAATCAATTTCATGTTTTTCCTATACGGACTCTGGGCACCCCATAGGTAAGAACAAATTAACGACAAATAAATTTAAAGGAAGTAATTAGCAAAGACTCTCATCTTGTTCCCAGGAGCAAAAAAAAAGGGCATCTCCCTAGGAATGTTTCAAATTTTTAAATCAGAAATGAAATATTGCAGCGCCCTAATTGATCACTT
Organism: Pycnopodia helianthoides; assembly: GCA_032158295.1. Lineage (NCBI taxonomy): Eukaryota > Metazoa > Echinodermata > Asteroidea > Forcipulatida > Asteriidae > Pycnopodia > Pycnopodia helianthoides. Next base: position 19,900,589 of record CM063252.1, on the reverse strand, counting down.
CTCAAAAGAGGAGTCCCTACGTGTGTAGGAGATTAGACTGGTCCGCCACTTTGTTACCCTTTAAAACACAGTAATTTTACACAGACTGACAACATCATAGGGTAAAGGTTATGAGAGGCACACAGGTGCCTTGCTGTATAATCAAGACCATATTGACATATTGATGATGAGTCCAATGGTGGGTCTGTTTCACCTTTTAATAGACCCCAGCCCCATCCTGTTTACCAGCTATGTAGTAATGATGATAACTGTTATCTCTGGATATCCTATCCAGGAATAATTGACTGAATATCTTCATGTATCATTATGCCAAGAGGCAAAGCTAATTATGGAGTGCATAACCACACTGTTCAGGGACATATGCACAAATCAGGAATGTTAAACAAACTGAAACACTTACACAACGAATTCACAATGACTCAATGTTAAACCCTATGAACAATTATTAGTTTGGAATAAATGAAGGGAATACCTTTTCGTTAGTTAATTTTCCAGAGTTTTTGTGATTTTCAAGGAAACAATTTTGTACAACATATTGAGTTGACTGCCTCATTTCCTAAACAAACTCAAAACAGAGCTGTTGAGCCGCTTAGAGTTTCGCAAACACATCTTGACTTTTTGATAAGATGTAACAGAAGACATCTTTAGTAAGCTTTGTATATCTTTTTTTTAATGCCCAGCATAGAGCGGCAGCCTTCAATCACTTCAAGCCATGAGTTCATAATCCAACCAGACAAGCTGACAGCTGGTATCTTGACCACCCAACTAAGTCCCAGGTCAGCAAGCCAGGACCCTGTCCTCAAATGAACCACACTAAACTAGGTCAGCCAAGGTCACTTGATGGCCTGACTGCACTGGTCAACAAATACATCCAGCCTGGACAGTCAACACAAAGGCTTCTAAGGACAGAATTGCTGAATACCATCAAGCCTGGTTAGGCATCAATTTGACTGTACAGTGGACCCCACACTCACAATTGACCTACACAAACAACAGAATCAATGGCATCAGACCTATTGGGAGTCAACTCTAAGTTATGATGATGAGAAACATCTTCTGAACTTGTACACTTTGAGTGACTCTATTAGCACTGCAAAAAAAAAGACCTGTCAAAACGTGTTGCTTTTTGAGAATGACATTTCACACAGCAATGGCCTGCATCAGGTATTAAATGACTCAGTATGGCTATAATTACCAAACAAACACTTTTTCTTCAAAGGTAACTTAACGAGAATGGTCAATTGATCTTACTGGTTGGTGACAATGAAGAATGGACAGTTTGATGATTCAGTAACTTGACAAGTCAAAAATACCCAAACCCAATTGATGTACTTAAGTAAAAAAGAAGAGAAACAAAATATGTGTCTGTTTACAGATTCTGAAAAAACATAGTCTACATGTTTGTGTGTGTTTTTGAAACTTGTGATTCCCTTACAAAAAACAACAACAACACCACAGTAAGGTAACATTATTGAGGAACACAACTTCGGTGATTCTCTACAATGTAAATAAAATATCCCATTTCTGATTTTAAAACAGCATCACTGAACCAGAAAACATTGGGAGATTTTATAGTACAGGCCATTTTTCCTACATTTACCACATAATAAATTCATTAATCATTTGAAGGCAGGTGTCCTGGCTGGCTACAGTGAATTTATATACCTGTCAAATTAGGTCACATTTCTTCAACATCCCTGAATTTCATCATAAGTGAAATAATTAAATGAAATAACGTATGATTTTTCCAGTCTTCATGACACGGCTTTGTTTGTCTCACTAATAGAGTGACCTTGCTTTTGTTAAAGGAACCGTGCACTCCTTGATAACAGTCAGTTTTTAATATCATAAAATCAATTTCTTTTTTATTTTATATTACGTTGGCCCAATCATCCCGATTGTAATGTTTCCCTCTTTATGATTTTGCAAACAGTTTTATATACAAATGACCTTTTTTTCAAGCAACCATTAAAGGACAATTTGATTGAGGAAAACATTTTTTTATTTGAATTTGGATGCACTGCAATAGAATACATGCACATCCAAAATATAAATGTGGAATTTTCATTTAAAGACAGAAATCATGTCGTAAAAAAAGACCCAGAAATAAATTCACTTAACAAAATAAAAATACTAACCAGTATATTTCAGAGCTTTTCACATCCATTTTCACTTGATTTGTGTTGTTTGAATTTTAAATTTACAGAGTAAAATGCTAATATGAATGCTCAACAAGTTAGGCTTTAAGTATTTATTGAGTACAAAGTGCTCCAAGAGCTAAAAAATATCAAAAGAATTGCTGAAACGAGAATCAGCAATGAAATTGAGAGAGAACCAATTGTGCTTGCAGCTTTAATGCTCTGTGACTTTATTGAGTCCATCAAGTTGTGCATTATGAATAAGTTCAGTATACACGCAACAGCCTTGGCTTTATAATGCTGGCCAAGACATCTTACTGTGAAGCAAACACATCACCAATTGTTTAATAAACTACCCAAATTGACATGTTTATTTTAGGTATTTCTCGGGCATGCTTTCTCGCATATTCCATTTCGTTGGAAGGGGGATTTTCGCCAATTTGAAATTATCCCACGGGAGATTATTAGATTCCAAAGCAGGGGCACAAACATCCTGATCGCTGACATGCCATCATCTTTAAGGAAACATGAAATATATGACATAAATTAATCTGCAAAGGATCACCCGTTGATTATCTATTTCCATGTAGGAATAATTACAAGGTTGTTTTATACTCCCATGAATTCAAACAAATTTGTTTAATATCTGTGCCAATGACCCTTGCAAATATTTCCAATAAGTTCTACACTTCCGGGAAATATTTTTCTAATTCCTTTGTTTTCTGGCATCATTTAATTTTTTCACAAACTATTTACATAGGCCTACTATAACAAAAAAGATAGAGAAGATGGAACCTCCTCAATTTGATCTATTTCAATTAGTTTCCAGTTCAGTGTTCATAGATCAGAGCCTTTTTCTAGATTTTTTCAACCTTATAAATACTCTGAATCAGTCAAAATCTTGAATACAAAATTTTTTTTTTTTAACCAACTAAAAACAACAAACTGAAATTATTCTGCTTTATGTATAGTTTTATGCATTTAAAATGACAGGGGTTTTCGTTTCAATTTTGTTTGTTTCAATTTCGTACTGAAATTGACAAAGAGTAAATTCAACAGAAACAGATTAGACTGAAATTGGTTGGAAAGTCTCTGACTTGAACAAAATTTCTTCGCTAGGGAGTTGTTTTTCAATTTGTATGCTCAAATTAAGAACATATGAATCATTAACTTGGACTGGATCTGCAATCTATTGCTGTTGGCCAACATGGGGAACTCCACTTGATCAACATATAGGCCTACATCCAATGCTGGTTGTTACTGTATAGAAATTATGAATGCATGCCCTTCTGCTGAATTCACACATGGTATTTCATGAACTCTTCAACTTTCTTCCTGTTAATGAGAAGGCGACTGGGATTCTGCAAAAAATGAGATATTCTTTTTCCCTCTGATCTGGTTCCCTTCTTCATTTTGATTCCCAGAATAGAATTCAAGTTCAGTCCAATCGTTTGAATTGCCCTCTTGTGTCACCATACTGTCAGTTAACCCCTACCACTGAAAGGTGGTAGGCGGGGCTATGTCAGAGGACAAGGGGCCATTAGAGATATGCATAAAAGGACGGCATCCCATCTGTGCCGTGAGACTGTACTCAGTCGGGGCCTGTCGCTAAACGCCCCGGTCTCATTTGCATTTTTCCTTGAACGTTTCACCTCATGGTGGGCACAGCCTCTTGCTCTTGGTTAGGCAGTGTAATCTAGAACACCAGCAACGGTGGATGACCTCCTCTCACAAAGACAGCAGGACCCTACCACTCAATTGGCAGGGGTGCTCCCCATACTTGAACTTGACAAAAGACGGGCGAAAAGTAAACAAAGTAGCATGCAGAGACGCTTATTAAGCCAAGCGGGTAATCAAAGGATCTAACCTGACAAATGAAAAGAGCTACAAGGACGTGGTAACACTGAAAAGCTATGCTTTTTTTGTTGGTTTTCGGTTCCTATTTTGGAGTTGGAAGAGTCTTTTTGATCAGCAGTCAGTGACCTTAGTAGCTGTCAAGGACTGGCCAGACACCACCTGCGTATGAAACCACAGCGTCAGACATGAGTCCATATCCACTCCCTATAACTCCATATATCCACCTTATTTAAGTCACTTTCATAATGGCCCCAGACCATGCACAAAGAAGGCAACAAACATAATCTAATCCTAAAACTGATATTACCAAACATACCCTATTGAAGATCATTGTCCTAAACATTGTAAAAATATACTTCAAAGTGTCTTAATTACTGGTGAATGTTACAAATTGTCTCAAATAACTACTTATTGTTGCAAGAATCTTTACACTTGTTGACATCATTGGACAACAGATTTCAAGCTAATTAGTGTGACAAACCACTAGAGAACGTCGGCCATCCTTTTTGTTCATTTGTTTAAACTGCAGGGTTGGCATATGAAGGGCATCGGACCCTTGTATTTAGGACAATTTAGGGCAAATAGAAAAGGGGAGCAATTTTTTGTCTTCAGTAATCCTAATCAAAGCGTTTGGTTTTATGAAGTATCTGTTATTAAACTGATGACAAAAGCAAGTCTGTGGTTTTCTACATGCTCAAAAGAAAAAGAAAAATGCCCGCAACTTTAGAATATAAAAATAAAAACAGACAATTAGAGACACTTAAAACAGTCAGCTAGTTATTGACACAAGGAGATGAGAGGGGGACCTTCTTTTTTTGCATACATCAAAATGCCAGCATGTTGAAAATTAAAAAGCGGACACTTGTTGTAGTTCTGTGGATAGTTATACTTTTTTTGCCGGATATCTTAACAAACAAAAGAAATAATTTTGAAAATTGTATGTCTGAATTAAGCTTAAGCAAGAGATTTAACTTTAAAAATGAAAAGAGTTTTGGGGGAAAAAATAATTGGAAGGTAATTACACTTTAAAAAGGCTTGTAAATTTATACCATGAAGGCCAAATTCTATTTTAGTTTCCCGATAACCACTTGTACTTTGCGAGAGCATAGGCCTACATCTTACACAGAAAATACATATTGTAAAGATCTAAATTATTTAGGCATGGCACTGTGTCCTTAACACACACAGTCAATAGTAGTAATCTCTTTGACTCATTTAAACTTGACCACTTGTATTTTTAGCTAGGTCAAGTTCATCTCTAGAGCTGTTTTGTTTTGACCAGGCAGAAGGGACGCCAAACAGCGTGACCTTTACCCTTAATGCTTTCAGACACTGGCTAGGTCATGGCTATTTATAGAAAATGAGTGACCCCCAGTATGGCATCTGGAGGTGAATTGATAATGCATTACAAAAATATTGTTTTTGAACGAAATGTATAGCCTGTGATGGTCAGTCCATTACCAATATAAATGAAAGGACATTTTATTCCATTTAACTGTGTAGTTCTTTGCGTCCATGGGTGAATGCTTTTTCCTGTTATCAACAGCAGATACATGTACTAGAAGCCAAAGTTTAAAAGGTCGTCAACATACACATTTTACCAGCAAAGGTCAATTATTTTTATATCGATCATGTTGAGAAATAAGTCTCCCAGAGCTTATGGTTTAAGAAAACAATGCATTAGTACATGTATGTCAAGATCAGATTAAAAAACCAAACAGGAATCACAGGGTTTTCCTCTGTTTTCTCAGAAAACAATAACAATCTTTGTGTTCTACATTTCACAAGTCATATTGCTGTATTGTCACATACTCCTGAAACATGTTATGGCAAGTCCCTCTTTTGTCTCTTTTGTACTCTTGATAGAAACTACTATGGTAGTAGCAGTTACATTCATGGTAAAGTTCAAAGATGAACAAATCTTCAATGAATGGCTTTGAAAAACTTGCCATTGATCTCATATCTGAAACTAAAAATAGAATAGAACAAATGTCTCATTCCGTAAACCACAACTCAGTGAAAGAAATCAATGGTGACAAGTTGATTGCACAAACATGGAATAATGTAAAAACCATACTTGGCACTTCAATGCAAAGTGCTTCTGTTTGATCAGGCTTGATTCTACCCAAATGATTTAATGCTATTTCTGAAGTACAACTAAATAGAAAACTCTAATGAGTTGTGTTTAAAAAAAACACTAAAATGCACAAACATTGCTACTATCAATGTTAGCTTTTGTCTGTTTTTGTTAAACAAACTGTTCACAAACAAAAATAATAAAATGCTAATATAACTGGTTTAGTATATACTTTTGTAATGGTCAGTAGTATAATATATTGTGCATTTAATTTCCAAACAATTAACGAACATTTGACAAATAACTGGTGAAGTTTCCAGTAAAAAAATGTAATTCAACTGTTTTCTCCTGATTAATAACCATGGGTACAATTATGCCAATAATAACATTGTGGAATTTGGGCCAAGAGTTTTTTTTTGCTCGACTAGGTTTATGTACATAATGTATTGAAACTGCTTGAACCATGAACATCTTTACCCTTTATGTCTAGCTACGGATCCCACAGGGCTTTGCCACCAATTTTAACACTATCCCCACCGCATCAGAGCTACATGACTCTAATGTGCTGCAACATAAATTCCTAATCATGATATACAGCTAGGTTTTTCAAAATTTATGGCTGTGAATTATAAGCATGTCAAATGTGTTAAAGTGTTTATATTCTCTCTCCATTATGACATACGGCGCAAACGATTGTAATCATATGCACATGTTTGAATGTCCAATAAATATGCATGATTTACTACCACAACACACAATTTATGCTAATTGGACGCCATGTGCAAGGCAGACCGCTACTTTGTTTTCTCAATGTGACAAAATCAAAGTCAAAAATCTCCAAAGCAAACCTGCCCAAATTACAACATGTGAAAACTCAAACTAGTAGTAAAACCACACGAATCGATCAAAAAAATTAAAATAAATATGAAATTATGTCAAAGAAATGGTGATATCATCCAACACAGCTGCACATTAAAAATTTAGAATTTGTAAATAGGAATTTTTTTTCTCTCAGGGGACGAAGCGAAATCAGACCCAAACAATAGCCCTCGTAATAAAAGGTGCTAATGCCTCCAGATGATGACATTGAGGAGGATGCATTCAAATTACAGGCAGGATGTTGCCCTAATTATTGTCTGCCGCCAGGAGCTAAGCAAGACACTTGGGAAGGTTTTGTTTACAAATTTGGAGAGTTTGTCAAGATTGGAGTCAGTGATGAGGTCTCTTCAAAAGACCGAGTGAGAACGATTCCCATCTCGATTTGAAAACCTTTTTTTTTCCAAACAATATAGGGTTCCCTTGATCCAACCATACTAGAACACTGTCTGAAGCTCTTAAGCATATAAGTATATAGACCTACATAAATTATGACAATTCTTGGTACAGGACACTGATGAAATCAGCAATGATTGCCATGGACGATTGCCATGGGACAATCTGTGGAAAAAAACTCTATCTCCCAGAGGATTCAACCCTAGCATACTATTACTTAACACCAATAAAACTATTCTAAACAGCTATCAGAATGGGGGTTTTTATCATTGGAATGTCACTTAATGGCAAAGTTTGTTTAAAAAACACACCAAAGTTAGGAGTTTTTCTAGTTATGTAAAATCTGTTGAATGACATGAGGAAACTTTTTGTAAAACTACACAAGGATTGTTATGGCATAGATGAATTTTAGTCTGTTAAAAGGAAAAAAAAGAAGTTAATCAGTAAGATTTAATTGCAAGTTCTCTTGAACAATTACATTTCTTAGTATAGGGTACTTCCTTTTATAGGCCCACATAAGATTTAATTTACATTGCGTTTCTTCTGTTCAGCTTTAAGTTCTGTTCTTAACCAGCAGACAATATTGCATATATTCAGTCCTTGAAGAGGAATCAACTGAATTAACATTAGAAATTCCATTTATCAAGATGAAGCCTTGGTGAATAGGCCAGTTACATTGCACAGTATTTGACAATTTCATTCAAGCACGTATCAGCAACTATTCAAAGTCTTTGAATTTGTTTCTTTGGCTCAAGTTTTACCGGCAGACAATCTAGCATTAATTTGGCCCCCAGAAGAGTTCAAATTCAGCCTGAACGTCGATAGTTCTCTTCACAACAAGGTCACCAGTGATGCACTACTACCAGCTTCAAGGTTGCAATCAAAATTGATATAATAAACAATTCAAGCAGACAAAATGTGCCTTTAGAGATTGGGACCTCAGCAGTTTTTTTTTCTTTCCACCTTGGAATTTCTTCCGCTTGACTCCAAGGCCGTTCATCTCGCTGATATCGCCGCGCCGCCGCCGTGGCTTTGAACTGGCAAAAGTGCAGCGCGTGAAGGGTCGCGGACAGTGGGTGGCAGGCTTTAAGCTGACAGATGTATGGCTCAGTCCGGGAAGGGATTGTGCAACGACGCGCACTGGCTCATCCACGAAGGGAAAAAAGAGGGTATTGGTGATGATACTGTGGGATTAAACCAATATGCAATGCATTCTTGCTTTAGTACACGTCAGGTAATCATTACGCGACGGAAAGGTACAGCCTCCAATCAATATTCAGCGTGCTGATCCAGTTTCTCAGCAGGCAATGACCCAAATAGATAAAAAGTACAGCGTTGAGGGTGCAAGGATGGGGGTGGGCCGTGTCAGTCACACCATCTCCCTGCCTTCATAAATGCTCTTACTCTATCTCTGTCACAGAAGGGTGGCAACCAATTACATTTTTTTCCAAACAAACATGGTTTGATTTTTTTAAGACAATTAGGTCTAGAGCTTTAAAGTACAGGGGGTTTCTCATAGATTGCTTGGCTGTATTTGTTTTGCTCTCTCATCATACTTTTGAACAGTGCTTCAATAAAAATCAACCTCTAAATTTTCGAATACGGCACTATTAATACAAAACTATTAGGTTCGCAAATTACCAGCTATATTGAAACTTAGAAGTGGCATCCCAGAATAAAACAAATGCTTGTGTGACTTGTCTTATCACTTTCATTGGTATTTTATTCTGCAAAGAATTCAAAACTGTGTAGACATTTTTCAAATACAGGCCACTGGCTTCAGAATATTATTGCCCAAACTTGTTTTTATAAGGAAAGACATATAGAATAACAATCCTATGCATAACTCCCGGTATACAGAAGAGTTAAAGACACCGGTGGAGCCAAGGAATATATTATTCAAAAGAATGCGTAAAATGAGTGTAACGACTAGTTATAAAAGATATATACATTGTATACACTCCATGAAGGAAAGAAAAATAAAATATTTTTATATAGGAAACTGAATTTGAGCTATTTAAACAATTCTGTGTGGAGGAAGAAGAAGAAAATACAGGCCACTGGTTTATAAGTGTATTATTGTCAAAACTTATTCAGTGGTACAGATGCTGGAAGTCAATGTGCAACTACAAACAAAGTTGAACTGAATAATCTTATCAATGAAACTTCACCCATTGCAAAATTGCCATATTCCAAATTTGGCATTACATACTAATTCAGTCTGACAGATCTGTGCATATATTAAAATGTGACAAATGTTTAAAGACAATTGCTTGAATCTCTGTTGTTTGTATCATGGGTTGCTTTGCATTTACTTAGAGAAGTATAAAAACAATTCCTTGGAAGATGCCGGCAGGTGTGTGCTTTCGTGTACAATGGTTTAGGAGGTTTTCCCAGTACATTATCTACACCAATGTTCTTATATACTGTGGACGATACACAGTGTCTGAACACTTCTGTTTTGAAGTAAAGATTTACTGCGAAAGGGTCTTCCAGCACATACGCTATCTGTCAAGTTTTCACTCACACAACTTCAGCATGTGCTGACTATACCCGACTCAATGGAAACAAACTGCACAAACAAAGAGGATTTGTTTTGGTTTTTTAAACTAAAACAGAACATCATTAAAAGTTGACCTTGCGATTTCTCTCAAAGTTAAAATACTTATATTACTAACAACAAAAGTATCCTCACTGCCTGCCCTTTATTTTCTCAATTCATTTAAATTGCTCTACACCAGATGGAGTTTGTTTGCTTAATGGTGTCATAATTTCCTTTTCTTGTATATTTTTCTATCAAACAAGATTGTTTCCACTACATGAAATACCTGATGGCATTCTTAATTCGAAATGGCAACAATATGTTCCAACATTTATTCAACAGAACAAAACTGGTCTCATCAGGCACACGTACCCTAGTTCATAACTTCTACTATAGAAATTTTATTTATTTATTTCCCCTTCCCCAGTGTTCAAGAGGAATGAAACCAAATAATTTATGTCTGTATAATCAGGGCTTGAACTACACTTAAAGCCCTGTAATTATCCACCCGTACGCTCATCAATTATTTTGGATGCACAAATAAAAATCGACAATGGGCATAAATACAAGAATTCTACTGGTACTGCAACTGGAGACAAAACAGCCCATCTTTAAAATTGTTTGTAGTTAGTTACGTCAGAGATATCTGATGTCAATAACAAATTGGACAAAAGAGAAGTATTTTTAAAAGGTATGCATTGTAGTGCAAAGGGAAAAGTGGCCTGCTGTTTGAAGCACAGAGACGCCTTCAAAAAACTCTAAAGAAAGAGTAAAATGTGGGTTTAAATTGGATATACTTTGCATGGAACTTAAATTAACATGTAGGCCTACATATGTATATATTTCAACATGTTCCAGCATTTTTTCCCAATAAATTCTTCAAGCACAATCTTTTCCTTTCTTGTTTTTCTTTAAAACATTTGAGTTGAGATCTGCCACTAGCTGTAACTTCTTAAAGTAGGCTGTGAAATTTAAAATAAAATAAATCATTGAAATAATACAATAGTTCTCATAACATGTTTCTATGACTTCAGCTAAAAAATTGCTTGCTGAATAATTTATTGAAACATGAGAATACATTGGGCAGAAAGTTTTCAGTGTGAATATTTCTATTCCTATTAAAGAAAAACAGCAAGATATGGGGGGGGGGTGCAGCAGGAACCTTGGAAGGTGTGATTATCTGGTCCCCTCATAAATGTCATTTATTCCTCCTCATTTCACCCACGGCTGTTTTCATCTTTAGATAGGTATTGTTTTGTGTTCAAAGTGCATCTATGCTAACTACGAAAGCAACTCCTGTAACTGACAGACTAAATGAAGCTTAAAGCGCAGTGTTCTGTTTATAAGGAGACCTAATGGCGGTGAGCTCGGTCTCAATCAAAAATCAATATGAACGTGACTTGAGATGAAGTACACTGACCCCCGCCCCTATGTACTTTCTTGGGTGAGGGGGGGGGGAAAGAGATGGGGACGAGTGGTCTTCTGAAACAATGCACATGTATTCTATAGGCATCTTGACGAAGAGACAGAGTGGCCGTGCGTAATGTCGCCCGGCGAGATCCAAGCAGCTCAGCTCAACCAAATACACAGTGATATTGACTTATGGGCAGGGCATTGCACTTATATGTGCCCTCCCTAATCTAACATAGGCTTGATGTATGAGTGGGAGTCAGTAAGGGATGGCTGACAAATATAGTGACAAACAGGCTGGTAAAGGGTTGAAAATACTGTTAGAGAAAACAAAACATTTGATGGAAGTAAAATTCCCCAAAGTACCCCACTGAACTTTTATTTTTAAGGGGACTCAGCAGTTTTTTTAAGTAAACAGAAAGAAAGAATACAGCTGACAGACAGGGCAGTACAAAGACAAAGCGGAAAAGTACAGTTACACCATAACTTTCAAAAGTACTTTGACGATACAAAAAGCAAAAGATGATATCCGCAGAAAATATGGGAATCCACGACAAAGCAGTGATAACGTGGATTTTTCTTTTCTTCACAGGACTCGGGGAAAGCATTGAGTATATACAGAGCTTATCGCACATCAGGGTAAAAAAAGCAAAATAGCATTGTTTATTACTAATGCAATTATTTACTACGGCAACTGTAATGTTTTCTGAACACCAAGTCTGAACTTATGCATTAAGACTCTGCCTTTGAAGTCACTTTAATTTATCACATTGTAATATTTTGGGTCTGAATCACTTTTTTTTTAAATGGCATGTTAACATTGCATCTTGCATCCCATACATCATAATGTAAAAGGAACATGTTGTTTCCATTCATAGTCGTACAAATAAAAGAAAGATGAACATATTTAAAAAGACGAAAAGTATCTCAAGGGAGCCAAGTAGGCTACCCTCATTCTTACATTTTTCAACATTTAAAGAAATCCATGCATTCATAAGGAACAAATTATTTCGGTGTGGCGCCAATAAAAAAAGCCCCAGCATTTCCAACAACCCACTTTCCGAAGTTCGCCTTTGTACAAATCATGGCACACAAACGCTGAGATTTGCAAGCCCAACCTTGATCCATACGATGTAGACACTCGCACCACATTTGGTGTGGATAGCCAATTGAATTACTCAGTCCTTGAACCAATCTTCTGCACTTTCAAAATTGAATCCCTCTGTACAGAGAGTGTGAACCTAAGAATAGGTAATGAACTTTAGAAAGAAATGGCCGGGAACAATGGCGGGCACTAGCAGCTTCAGAATTACCTTGGGCCAAGGAAGAGAGAGGAAAGAAAGAAGGAGGGTTGACTTTAAGTGCGAACGTGACTCGGGGAGTTTGTTGTATAGATGGATCTTCATTAGAAACAATTAACGATGTCTACATACAAGTAGACAGATTAATGAATACATGAAGGAAGTTTCAGCATCTGTCAAACTCAGAGTTATCGTACGAAGTACATCTCAAGCATATACAAATAACTTTCACTAAAACACTCAATAATTTATTGAAGGACAAAATAAAACCTACATAGGGAGACCAGGCTGGTCAGTTTGTTTGAACAAAACAAACCAGTAGCTTTCTTGGAATTTGTAAATTTCATTGAGACTCCCCAAAAAGGTTTACATGCTGTCAAGAGTCAACATTTTGTTGCATCAGTGCAACAGCATTAGTCATGGTAGCATAACCAAGTACCATGCTTCCATGATGATCAAGCAAACCCAACAAAACATGAGTTGTTGCAATCCTCAGCACACACAATATCTTCGATTCCAAACATCAAATTCTACCTATTTATAGTCAAATTATTCATCAGAGAAATTTAATTAAATCTAGACCTTGAGAAACACTTAGTTTCTTGACCTAATGAGACATGATGAAACTACATCAGTTCATCCAACAAAGGTAAATTTACATAACTCTTCAAATGGTAGCCACATAATTGGAAGCATATGTTTGGTTTTCCTTGTACTATAGGGGGACAACAAATACTTCAGAATAGAATTCTGTCGTTGGTACCAATATGAAGCTCAAAGTGAAAATACAACATTGGGGTCTTAAAAACAACAGCAGACAAGTATGCATTTGCTTTTGCACTTTCAAAAATTAGTGAATTGATAACTGTTTTTCATTGATTTTAATGTGTATAGATTTGTTCAGGTCAATGATGCTTCTCTCTTGAAAGTAACATGTTCTCATGGCAAGATGACTTAGACGCCATTTGACGGTTAGTGAACAGTTCTGATCCAACATGGTAGCTCCTTATGCAGCAGGATTTTCAAATGCAGTCTCCAACATCACAATACACTGATTTGATCAAGTGACTACAGTCTGTGCCACAAATACATAATGGCTGTCACACAATAACTACTGGAAAATAGTCAAATTGAAGATGAGTTTCTCCCATTGCTTGGAAATAAATCGTTACTGTTTTCAGAATTCTAATTTAGATAATACAACAAAGTAGTGGGAAAAAAGAAGAAAATTGTCATGTCATAGATGTCTCACTCCAGGTAAATGAATCTTAGAGTAAAGGAAAATCTGGATGCTCCACCCAAAGTACACATACATGTAAAATTATTTATATAGGGGGGGAGAGTTGTGATGGGTGGCTAATTGGCCTGCCTAAATTGTACAACTTCCTTATTCTTCCATAATCACATGAACTATTGGGTTTTTTATATCGTGTACACATCTTATTTGTCAGTGAGTATAATTTGTTTAACTTCCCACATAAATTTATTTTATTTACACATGTATGATCTTCATTAATTTCAATCTTTTTCAACATAATCTTATCTTTAACTTTGTTTGTTTGTCTGTCTATCAGTCTGTTTGTCAGTTGTTCTGCAAGTTAGGAATGGATTTTCACAAAACTACGTGGGAAGAGTTATCTTGGGCCAATGATCAATCAGTTAGATTTGGGTGAGGATCGGGATCTTTTTGTGGATACAGGACCATTTTGAAGGACACAGCCCTTGTGGGAGCATTTTAGGCATTCAGCACCAGTCAAGTCTGTGATTTTCATCCGTTACTGCTCGGGGTGGCAGTCTATTGAGTGCTGTCTAGTATTCATATTTACTATGTAAAGCACGTTGCATATTTTTCAACAAAAAAACCAAAGGGCTAATTAGCTTCCGATAAGCATTCTGAAGGAGTACAACTGCTGACCTGACTTCAGGCTGATTCAAGCCATTGAGACTTTGAGGCGAGAACTATCAGAAAATGTTTACTCTCCTTACAGATTGTGTTTAAATCAATATGAATTCCAAGTAAATGAAACAACCTCCAAAAGGGAATGATGTCCCAAAAGATTTTTCAAGTAATGAATTCTGAGGGCCTTATGTCACATTTTGACACATATAAGAAATTAGGGGGACATTGTAAGCGGAAACATAATGGCGCGAATACATTTTTATCATTAAATTTTGATTGAGAAAAAGTGAGTGGGCATGACTCAACATCTTACAGGGAAATAAATTTCCAGTCAGAATAATGCGTCTTGGCACTGTAAATGAACATTTTCAACCCAAACAGCTTTATTATGAGGTGTAATATTGATATGTATCACTTACCTGGATTGAAGAGAATCGTCATTTTCAGGTAAGCGTACTCCTTATCGTCCAATCCCATCAATTCACATTTACTGAAGAAACACTCCATCATGTGAATGTCCGATTGCGTTGGGATCCCTTGAAGCGCCACCAAGCACCGCAGGAGCATATTTTCGCTTGTGTGCCCATGACAATGGTGGCACGTCTGTTGGTCACCATCGCTGTCGGAACCAAAACTAAAGTCTATCTCCTCGGTTTCAAAGTGGAATCTGTACTGTGTCATCATCAGTACAAGAAGTTCCGCCCAGCAGTGCTGGAAAAGGGTGGTGCGATCATGCGGGCACAGCCGCTGGGTGGAGGGTAAATTCCTCACAAAGTCTACCGTTTTGAGGAGAAGTTGTGCAGCCTGTTGACATATACTTTCATGGTGTTTCAGCATGATGATGGTCGGTGGGATGAAGGGGTTGCTGCCGCGCCGCCACAGCGCCTGGTTGACAACTTGTGAGACGGACGTAACGCCGTTGGTGGGATACCTTCTCTCGGTGGGTGTTGACGTGGTGGTGGTGGTGGTGGTCAAGCGGTTGGTGGGGCTACCGCTGCCTTCAGTTTCCATGGCAATGGGCTCGTGTGCAGACGAGGACAGTAGGCTATACAGAATGCTCCCTTCTTTCATTCTTTCTGGACAATTGCAGGAGGTTACGGGTATTGGTGAGGAATCGGTGGATTGTGTTGTGGATTTACTTTGCATTGGTGCCATCGCCCTTTGATGCACCAACCAGTTAGTCCCTGGAAATATTTTGACCTGAAAAACAAATATCAGTTTCTGGAATAATCAATCAAAATCACCAACTGAGTGGAATGATAATCTACAGTATTGGCTTGTGACAAAATTGTTTTCCTGCCTATTGGCAAAAAATGTACCAGAACAATGAATTCTGAACATGCCACAAGAGGTATGTCTACAATAATCAAAGTGCGGAAGAACCTTTTCTTTTTGCAATCGAACACAAAGAAAGTCAATGAAGTAAAACATTTGAAGTAATTATTTGTTTTGAATAATGCAAATTAATTGAATGCTGAACAGTGCATTCCTTTACTCATTTCAATTAATTAATAAAGTGCTGAACAATGCACCCTTTAAAATAACCATTTTAAACAAAAAAGTGAATGCTGAACAATGCACTCATTTATCATTCACTTACATCACTGTGCACTCCTCTTGTTTCAATCATGCCATACACGTAGGCCTAGCTTTCCTAACTGTGAAATCTCATGATTTGGAGCGACAATACAGTGCAGATGGCGAAATAATGGAAATGCTGAAGCGTGCCTATAAACGTACTACAGAATTTGGTTCTTGAGGCAGCAGGAAATTGTTTGCACTGGCCTAAAAGAGAACCTCTATAAATGGAATCATACACTTTAATATAACATTATTTCAAGGGCATGGAGGAAAAGACAATTGACACGTATTCATTGTCTGTTCTGTTTGTTACCAAACTTTTTAACGCATTAATACACATAGAGATGGGTATGACAGCTTCTCAAATTGTTGCAAAGTCTTTTGGCTTCACAAACAAATATGCACCTTCAATGCCCGCCCACTTATATTTTCCCTAAATTTTCCCTGATTAGTTGACCCTGGGTCCACTACTCACTTGAACTAGAACAATACACAAGGATTGAGTTTTCATTCCCCAACTACATTTAATTACCTGGTTTCCTTTTACCCCAGGGACCTACAAACCTAAACTCCTCAGTCCAGTGTTTCAGTGATACACAAAAAAATAAAATGTGTAGGCCTATATAATTATGGTAATATCTATCAACATTCAACAAATAAAAAACGACAACTCTACTCGGATAATGTCTGCAACAAATACATTCCCCCAGTCACTGCTCAATGAACCAAAACAGTGCTAAAATAATGTAGAGTTATTCTTTGTTATTCAAGGACATATTCAGTTAATAACAATATCAACGCATGGTTAGTTATGCATGATTTCTGTCAGAAATAATAAAGGCAACTACAGTGGAGGTGGCGCCAGAACTTAATCCTTTGCAGAGAAAAGGTAAAAAGAACCCAAGTTCTATGAAACAGTATCAACAACACACACATTTTTTACAAAAGCCCCAGTACTTCACCTTTTTCATACCAAGCACCATGCATGAAATTTTAATGACTCAAAATTGATGAGTCGTTTACTGTAAGGCCTACTATTTAAAGCATTGTGAATTGTACATCTGGAAACAAACAGTGGTCAAATTTAAAGGGTTTGTACGCTTCTGTTATTCAAACAAAAAGCAACAAGCTATTTTTGGTGCAAGGTGTAGAGCAAAACATCAAACTTAAGCCCAAAGTAGTTGCTGACTGACGAAACACCAGGATAAAGAAATGCTGTTTCTCCACACACTTTATCCTTTTTGTCCTATAAAAAGGTTTTGGGGCATCCTGAACCTTAATTTTTATCTGCCTTATAAGTTATATCCTATACAGCTAGTTCCTATTGTCTATCACTGCAGTCCAACTACAATGGAGTCTAAAATTAAATTCATACTGCGAAAAGGAAACTTACAGAAAAGGCTACAGTTTTTTCAAAAAAATGTGTTACTCATGGATTACAATGACTGTCTGAAAACTAAAAATAGCGAAGTGTGTTGACAGAGACTTTGTGTACATTGTAATGAAAGAGTGTTTGTGACGTCTTTTATGTACATCAAAAGAACTACATCTGTCAAATCAAACACATTTTTTCACACAATGCATGTCTCAATCCAATGCGATTTATATATAATTCAAAAGGATATAATTAATAGTCCAATAAACAATGACGTTGAATTCTCCACAATAAAGCGCCTTCACCATACACAAGAGAATAATCAATTGACTACGTTGTGCAAATTTTTTGTGAATATCTGTTTTCACAAAGTGACGAGCTTGTCATGTCAAACTAAAATAAGAATTCTATTTCTTCATAAATTCATTGGTGTTATTGTTTCCACCAAGTTTCAAGACCTAAAGCGTAATTAGCGTTGTCATTACCAGATTTGCAGTTTTCGCATTTTCAAGAAGTGAGGAATCCTGATTCGCTACCTTAAACATTGAAATAAATATGGTGGCAAAGTGCCAAATATGCATGGTATATATTTTGCGACAAAGCGACAATTCCCTACGTGCATTGTTTTTAATACGACAGTACACTCTGCAGGCTGGTCTCGTTCTTTCCTGTGCAAACAAATTTGTTTACTAAAACAGTTGCAAGTATGACAAATATTGAATGTTATGTATGATTGAAGAATTTAACTTTATTTAGGTAGTAGACTGTTAAAGATAAGCAGTCTCCAAAACAGCAGTTTTTAAATAAAATGTTTTCTCATAACATGGAGTTGTGGCTGTGGGGCAGATTAATCATTTCAGGAAAATGCTGATAATGAAAACAACAAAAGAAACTAATGTGGAATTTGTTCATCAGCCCATAATCAACCATTTGAGATAAGTCTTTCTGATCTATTGTAACTATTCCATATTTTCTTGATTGTTCAAGAAGATGGTGCTGATATTATTCAGTATGAATAAATTTTTACCTGTAGCCTTTAACCAGTTCACATCAAGAGATAGTTATGATATCAACTAAATATTCATATATTTTATTGTGCCCCTGGTTCACCTGGCGCTTAGAGTGAGTGAAGCTTGGTTACATTTGTGAGGTAATGGATAGTCAAATTTTGTTTAGGGGCATAATGAATTGGACCTATAACCTTTTGGCTAATCAGAGCTTTTTAACAAAATAATGTACACCCAGACAGTGTACAAAATTCTACATGTAAACATTTTCTTGCTGTAAATTATATGAAAAGTTGTTATTTTTTTGGTCAATATTTTGTGATGCAGTTTGGTATGTGAAAGAGCATTCCCTGGTCTCTTAATCAGAATACCAAACAAAATCATGACACATGGTATGGTATGTTTCTTGTAAAAACACACAGAAAATTAAGCTACAGTTTGGTGTTTTAATATAAAAATCTGAAATCTAAAAGCTGCCATTCGTTTCACAGTAGTTCTTTTTTGACATTATTTTATGTCAATGCTGCACTAACTGTAAGATAAACGTACCCTATACTAGTATGCTACGTAAAATGAACACTTTCTCTTGAGCAAACCGGCTGATTGAATTGACTGACCAGCCCCGCTTCACAGGTACCAGTATTGACCGATTAATAACACACAAGTATTAAACCCAATGATACCATTGAAGTGACCTTGGTGGTCAAGGGATGAATTGATTTCCAGTAATTTGGTCAATACCTAGAAGGCATAACCACTTACTGCAAGCCACAGATCAACACTCTGTAGTGTCTGTGGGTGGAATGTTATATAATGGTATTTAACATTGCTAAATCACTACTTAAGTTGATAAGTGCTGACACTTCGCCCCACTGACCAACCCTGGATTGACCAAAGCTTCCTCTCAAAATCTTTCTCGTTGTGTTTTATCAAGAAGTGGGCTCTACAATTTTTTGGAAACCTTCACAGGTGAATTTTCTTTGTAAATCTAGACAATTTAAATAGACAACTGTTCATTGATGGATAAAAAACTGCAATATATTTCACGGTCTTAGTACGCATCAACTTTTTTCTATATTTGTGTTTATTTATGTGCCAAATGTCTTCACCTTCAAGACAAACACTCTCTATCAACAGATTGTATGTGCAATATTTATCTGTCTGCAAAGTACATCAATTTTCCACCGGCTTCTTCAACACTGTAATTCTTTATCAATACTACATGTATATTGATGATTTTTAAGATTGCCCCAGGAAATTATGAACAGTTACTTTTGTTTTCTTTCTTTGCCAATTTCGGTGGTTTACCACAGTTATTGTGTTTTTGCTTACAATAATAAATCTGCTTCAAGCTTTTGGATAGTGCAGATCAATGCTTGGTGTTCATTCATTCAAGCAAACACTGACACACTGTTTCTAAAATGCTATAA
Organism: Pycnopodia helianthoides; assembly: GCA_032158295.1. Lineage (NCBI taxonomy): Eukaryota > Metazoa > Echinodermata > Asteroidea > Forcipulatida > Asteriidae > Pycnopodia > Pycnopodia helianthoides. The sequence goes on along the minus strand of CM063252.1, from coordinate 19,880,699 downwards.
ATTCTTTCATCAATTTTTATTATTATTTACCAATACTGAGTGTTGATAAAAACAATTCTTCAGAAAATTTAAACTATTTAACTGTTCTACATCTTCACACGTTATGTTTACCATTTTCTGTTTATTTTGTCCACTTCTGTGAACGTCAATTAGTACGACTACAGTCTCTCAACCACATAACTGAACCTTCAAAAATTAAACAGTAGGCCTACATACATGTAACACATTATAATACATTAATTAATTAAATCCTTGGTTAGAGCTTTAGTAATATTTAATGAAGGGTTTTGTATGAAGATAGTACATAGACAGCTCCAACTGTTATTTTTGTGTTTAGTTGGTGTGTGGGTGAAGGTATTGTGGTTCTCCAACTACATTTTCTGTAGGTATCACACCCACATAGGAATAATCATATTAATATTTCTAAATTTACAAGAATAACAAAACAGATAATCTAAAAGCTATGGTTTTTGAAATATAGAACACAATATTTTTGTTAAATGCTTTACTCCCAAACATGTGTCGCTTTTGATCTTTCTCGCAAACATTGACACAAGCTTATGCTCAAATCATACATATCTTGTTGTGAATTGTTTTGAAAGGTCTAAAGGGATTTTAAAAGAAATAATGTGGGGCCTATGTTGTAAAAATTGTAAATTATAATTTTTTGTTAACACACCTGCATAATTGCAATTACATGTTCCAGTCAATGACCACATTCATTTATAATCCTCTCTTTTGTGGTTGTATGTGCATTATTACTCATGGTATGTCTTTCCTTAAAATATTTATTTTTGTTGCAAGCTCTACAAATTTAGTGCCAGGCAGTTTCATCGGAATCCAAAATAGATTCTGTTTCTTCCCTTTTATTCAGTCAGACATTGAAATACACTATGAAAGTTCAAAAGTTTGGCTTCAAGATATAAAAGGTGTAGATGAAGGACACACACTCCCCATATCAAATATGGGGGGAAATAATAAGAAAGGTAAACATGGGAGCTGAAACATTTCACAAAGCGAGAATCTGTAAAACGCAAGGTTCATGGACAATGATTGAACGCACAAAGAATATCTTCAATTTTGCTAAACTTGCCTACTTTTTAAAAACATAATTAGTAAGTACTTTTTTACTCCGCACAAAAAGCTGCTATAACGTTAACACAACACGACAACTGGACTTCATGTTGGTGTAAGAACACAGAAAGGGGTGAACCTGAACCAAATGCCAAACAATTGGCCGAGCGGCAGCCCAGCGAACAGCACCCGAGTGCAATGGCTTTCACACGGCATCATGCTGTACTCCGAGCCCGTGTCATTGGCCTTCGTTTTACGTGAATGCATTTACCGCGCGCACTGAACAACACAAACTCACACACTTTAACTGAAAAGTAGTCTGCCATTTTCTTCATTTAACACAACAATTATAACTCGTTAAAGATGTATACATACCCAGCACGGTCTATGTACCTTTCGTATCAAATTGTTTGTCGTAAGCAGTCCCAGCCGAGGTGGAAAAGGAGTATAAAATGCTGAGTTTCCCGGCCGAAAAATTCCAGGTTCGGTGATTCGAATGCACACATACGGTTTCTGCTGATACACATGTGCTCACTTTATTATGAATAGAATTGCATGCAGCGCTTGCTTCAAGTTCGTTACCCCTGACCCATTTAACTCTCCGCGCTGATTGGTTGAACTTCGCGCTTAATTTCAATAATTTTTCCACTATGGAAAATGATTGGTTCAAGTTACTGGCAGGTGGATCGTAGTGGGCCCCGCAACCAGCACAAACGTAGGACAATGCGGAAGTTGTATGTGTTTGTGTTTATTGAATTGCTTGTGAAATACTGTAGTTACTTAGCAAATAGGACTAGCATATTTTTGCTGACACGTTTCAAATGATAATTGTTAAGCACGGTTCGAGTGCGAGCATGGCACCATATTTTAATCAAGGTCTTTTCCTGATTCGACTTGCCAAATTTGGAAGGAATCGAGGAAGTTGAGAGGTACCGAAATCATGGCAAATTGTAGTTCACTGGCACTGTCAATCACTCTGAAGCAACACCCACCCAATAAAGCACTGGACTTTCCCTTTGTAATTACTAATAATATGAAATATGGGATTTGTGACAATTGCAGTTGCAGCCTGCCAAATTCAAAAGAAATCAGACTATACCAGAAAGTTAAACAATTGATATAAAGTATACCACACTGTCATATAGATATTGCATTTGGGCTATTTTTTAAGACACTAGCTAGACAATAGCTTGTCATAATTTTAAATTAAATGTTAGTATTAATATTTAGGAAATGAAAACAAAACCGAGCAAAACACCCAACTGATATTATCTGTTTCTTTGTTATTATTTATTTATCATTTATTGACAGCAGCACAGTCCAAATTCTCAGCATTGACCAAGAAGGTCTTTCAATGTGAACTTTCCACAGTTCTCCTAATTTTGTTTGTTTGAATTTGTGTTGTGTTTGTGGTCTTTTGTGGGTGTTTGTTGTTGATTTCACCGGGAAGTCTACTCGAGGAGGAAGTCTCGTTCCCATTGTTTGTTGCTGAATGCAGCTTAGTAGTTATTAATTAAAACAATTAAGACGTCACCTTTTCTTTTTAGCATCTGTTTTCAAATTCAAACCAGTATTAAATAAAACCGAGGCAAGAGGGGGCAAAATAGTCTGGCCAACCCTTGATTATTGAGTTTCAGTATTCATCATTATTATTGCACACTGGGAGCACGACAAAGATGTAGTTGTGAATGTCTAAGCACATGTACTGTGTTCCACTGTATCATACATCCTGTTCTGCGTATGAAAGTCAACATTTAACAGAAGTGTATTTAAACAACATTATTAATAATTAATAATGATGATACAACCTTACATAATTGTGTATATGATGATGATGTCAATTTCGGCAACAAGTTCAAGGTTGCCATCTTCATGACAACCTGTTTCTGTTTTAAGGAAAAGGTGTGCCATTCATAATGTTTACGTGACAGGGTACATCCAAACAACAAATGCCTACATCGTAAATATTTCCTCGGAACTAATAGAATAAACATAACATTAAATCAATATGCAAACATTCCAAGAAGTTGACTGTTTATTGAACACAACTTCAGATATTGATTCGAAGAATTGGTCCCCCAAAAGTCAGATTTATTTCATTGAATGTTAAATTTGGAATGACTCTATGCCTCTCCCGGGGTGTACACATATACCTCGTGTTGTTTGCCTCATCACCAGAAACGTGACAATTACGTTACCTCACAACATCTATATCGATACCCAAAAGGTGTGTCAAGGTCGGAAAACAAACCGAACCTATTTTCTATATTTGTACAAGTAGGGTTTGGGTCCGAGAATCGAATCAAAATCACTGCTCCAAGGTCGAGGGGGGTTTATATTACATGTTGTATTTACTTAACCGAGAGGGCCTGAAAAGAGTCGATTTCGTGGATCAAGATGACTGTCGATAGATCGATTTGTAAAGAATCGACGGATACCAGCGGACTACAGTACATTAGAAATGACATTTTTATCGTTCTTCCCTGCAACCTGACGACACTAAATTGTTTAGAGGTATTATACGGGCTTGCTATTTTTACGAACTTCAGCGTGACTTTAGCTTGCATTGGGAGAAACCATACTTGAACTTGGTGGCAGGTTTTGTACGAATTTCAATAACATGTAGAGGCCATCGGCATCATGTTTTGAGAATGAAAGAGAGGCTCCAAGGTCAAATTCAGTTTTGTGTTCCACTCATTTACTAATAACCTCAGGTTAAAACGGTGTAAAATGCCCCTGTGTTTAATACCCTTCAAGTGCAATTTTTGTCAAAATCCAAAAACGTTTCATATAATGTCAGTACAACAAATTTTAATATGCAAAGAATTTTCAGTTCATTCCTAAATGTTGATGATATTCAATCAAAATAGCCTTGAATTTGACCTTTTGACTAGCGCAAAAATTCCTCTTTGGGATGTACCGACAGACTTGTTTTTGCTGTCCGATTACGTAATGTTTCAAATTTCGCTCTAAAAAGAGTTCCAAATAAAATGACATTTCATACTATTTTAAAGTGAGGTCAGGGACTTGTAATTTTGTTTCCAATTTCATGAGCACTCTATCTATTTGGAAATTGAATCTTGATTTGATCTTGAAGACCCTTTTTAAAGGAACATTACAGAATTGGTTTTTGCTACCAAACAGTTGCTGGCAGTGTAAGCACTTTATGTAATCCACCATATACATAAACTGACAAACCTGTAGAAGTTTGAGATCGATCGGCCATCTTGGTCACGAGAAAATAGTGAAAAACCGATTACACGTTTGCATGAAATCGTATAGATTCAACAAATAAATAAAACGCTCACTGAGCGATAAACTCTAATCGGAAATTAGTTTATTAATTTCTCATCAAATATGGCATTTCAGACAGAAATATTTCAAGGGATGTTTTTTACTTTCATCATCATTAGACCGTGTAAGTTTTATGTAAATCTGTGGTCAAAAGTGTATTTTACAAGTTTTTTTCTTACCAATTCTGTAATATTCTGTAATATAAAGTACCTTTAACAAGATTTACACATTATGATTCTCTTCCAATCCGACGCTTAGGTTTTAAAGAAAACACCAAATGATGGTGACATGTTTTATGGTCGGTAATGTGATGCTTAATGTTGCATTTTGTATTCGCATCAGCTCGACCATACATAAACAAATTGGGTTCAAAAAGAGTGTTCTCCAAAATGAAATATGACATATTGTTATTAGATGGGATATTTTCTTACAGGATGATTGATTCAATACCATATTATGATCTGTGTATGCCATGAAATGATTATAATTTGGACAAGTAGGTTTTTATCGCCGTTGCCTTCGTGCCTTGGTACCGCCTGGTTCTTGGTTTCGCTTCGGGTCCCAGTCAAACTTCTTGGAAACTGCGTCTTGAATTACAACGAAAACTGAATGTAAAAGACATCAACGCAAAAAGATCACAAAACACGGTCCCCGAGCGAGATGTTACGAAGGGGCGGGACCACGGTAAGACAAGGCAACCGATTTGTCATAATTCTACATGACGTCACCGTCTGTACATTTTCTAGTAAGGGAACGCTTCCGGCAATTTGACCACAACCAGACGGGTGGGGTGGTTGTTATTATGAAGGCGGGTAGGGGGCGTGTTTAAATTGATCGGTAAAGGTTGGTTGGTTTGTTTGTTTGTTTGTTTGTTTGTTTGTTTGTTTGTTTGTTTGTTTGTTTGTTGGGGTGTTTGTTTGTTTGTTTGTTTGTTTGTTTGTTTGTTTTCTTGCTTGTTTGTTTGTTTTAAAAATTGCAGTTCTTGTCATCTGATTCGTACACATTTTAGCGTCAACTTCCGTCTGTCTTATATAATGAGGTGATACACTTCTACCCGCAGGGTCGTATGAGGGTTTGGGAATTTTCGACTAACTCAACCAATCTGACAGAATTGAAATCTAAGACGTTAAAGTCAACAAGGGGTATGGTTAAAAATGAGTCAATCAATGATTACGAATAGTGCAGGAAGCCTTTAAAATATCAAAATAAAAATACACAGGGAACAATCGACAATGGACCAAACTATACAATAGCTACATGCAGTGAGTAATATCGCCCTAAGGCCAACCCAATATTTCTGCAACCAGGAAAATCCCAAGATCGTTCCCAAACTATAATAGAGTTTGGGATATGACTGTTTAACAAAGGGGCCTTGAACCTATTGTTATATCAGGACGATCAGGAAAATGCAACATTCGTAAATAAATATGACGTAGTTGCAAACCAAGTGCAAAGCAGGTACACCGCTCGAAGCGCTCCACGCGATGCCCATCTCAAGTGGACTGGTTAACGCTAGACCTCACGAAGATAAACCGTAGCTTCGTCTTTAACAAGGCCAAGAATAATGTTTAAAAATAGGCTAATATTTTCAATGAACTTCGGTGATTCAGCAACAGATCCCTGCTATCCTTGCACCCTGATGAAAGAGTGCAAGTTTAAGGTTTTACGATCTGTTAGTCTCTCGCTCGAGAGGTTGTAGCAAGGTTGCCAATTTGTCAGATTTGGCATCAATGCCATCAGATTTCCTTCACGCAGTTTGATGTCCTTGGGACGCGCAAGAATAAAGCACACGAATATACATTTTCTTTAGTCTCTTGTCACATATCAAAATTGCGGAAAACAAACAAACAAACCAAACAAAAAGCAAAAATAAAGAATAGCCCATGAAGATTTTTTTTAACACCAGTGGACGTTGTTTGATTAGTTTGCTCGTAAAAAACGGCGCGAAGCGGTCTTTGTGTTCGTCCAACTGTCCAGCACTGAGTAACCACGTCAATTCGCGCGTGATCTATTTGAGATGTGTCTATACGTGTGAAAAGCCCTGTCCATGGATGGTATGGCTGCAGCCGCTCAGAGGAACGTGTGAATGCGTCATGGACGTGAGGTGCTTAGATGATGGACGCTCAATCGCTACGATAGACATAATCCCATTGTACAATGGGCGTGGCAAGAAAGAAGCAAACTCTCCATCTAGGCTAGAATTTACATTTTGACTTGAACCACTGACCCATGGATTAGGTTAGGCCTTTCATTAATGTTGCTAAACATCATTGCATCTATATGTAATATAATATTGGGCATGTCCCAAGAACAGCACTAGATTAATGTGCTCGCAAATCAATCAGGTGGAAGCTTGAATTTGATCAATCCAGAAGAAAGTTCTTTAATTTGATAAATGAGTCATTAGACTATTAGATCATTGGGTACGTTTAGACTTGAGTGCGGGGTTTGGATGAAAATGAAATTTAAAATATAGTTTCCGTGCAAGAGAAAACATGGATGTTTAATTTGTTTTCGAGTTTGACGTTATGATGCAGGTCACAGGTCAGCCGAGGTGAGCTCACACCGGCAAAATCCCATCCAATTGATCTCACTCAATGCTGTCTACGAAAACAAAGTTGCCAAAAATATGCCCTTTTCGAAACCATGGCTTTGGCTCAGTGGGCTTCAGGCTAAGCACGACTGATAGTGATAGAAGCCCCTTACCGAAAGCACACGTTTCCAAAATAACCGACGTAGCCAATAAGCTGGAGCCGGAGCCCAAGCCGTGATTTCGAAAAGGGCCACAGATGACAGCCTCATGAGGAGTTAAAGACCAGACCATAGCCTGTACAACCAGACTGTTCTCCTCATAGCCTCTCCAGTGAGGTTAACGAACCATTGCCTGTACTTTGGCGACCTGGCTTGGCTGTCGATACTTGTGCCTCGCTGGTGACCCTGGAATCGGGCCGGGCACTGATGGAAATCCGTGTTCGTCGACAATGTGCCGTGCCGCCAAGGCGAACCACGCTGGAGTCCGCTCGATGAGAACTGATTCGCTCCTTCTTCGGCGCACGACGACTGTTCCGTGAAGATCAAAATGGAGCTGGGGTGCTTTCACGTCAGTGGAACTGGGTTCACATTCCGTCACGATGGAGTGTTATCTCGGACCGAGCCTAATCTTTCAGTCCCAGATCCCCAATCTGTAGTTTCCCTCTTTCAATCTTAACCATGTTCTACCCTTCACGAATCCACAATATTGAAAACCATTAAATTAATCAAACAGTCTCGTCACAAACCCTCGAATAAAATAATGGAAAAGGGAACCAGACTGTCGTCCCTTCTTCATAGTCTCAGTATTGTAACGTTCATTGCGGAGAAAACAGAGTGGATACAGTCTAATCGAGGTAGATTAGCGCCTCTAACGATTTTTGTTGGACAAATTAACAATAAACAAGTCCCCATCCTTACACCTAAAGCAATTCTATATTTAATATTTAGATAATGATGCTTTCAATCATTATATTTCAATTTCCAGTTTATATCATACACAGTTTATCTTATCATGGAAAGTTGAAAAAGGCCAATGCCATTTTTGAACTGAAACATGTTTCTGGTAACTCTTTAATTTGTTTGTCTTTCACAAAATACTACATGTCTCAGAATTCACGAAAACAAACCACAACCCCTGAAGAGCTTTTAAACGGCTTCAATCCAATTTCTCGTGCCTGACTTCACTACATTCGACAGCCGTCGGTTTGCCAACATAGAAGGACGAATGGGGGACAAAACAAAACGAACTGATCACTCGATGAGGCAACGGTGCGTAAAGTGAACATCGGTTGGTTACCCGTGAAGGTCGGCACTAGTGCACGCTGGCGAGTGCAGAGCCCCCGCGATACCGACACCTTCGTACATGGAGATTGCTCAGGGTGTGCGCTTGGTGTTTGTCTATCAGGGGCACCCAGAAAAATAGAGCACAAGAAATACGAATAGTGCAGGAAAGTTGAAGGTGTACCAACTTACCACCCATACCTCCACCCCATCCAAACCTCACCCATGTACCGGACAGCATTGTGTGAACATTCCAAAAATTCATATGAATCTCCCATTTCATCCACCCGTTGTGTGCAACATACAAATCATGACAATTTTTAACATTACCAGTTCAAGTTTGTTTTTTTTAATTACTGGAACATAAATTGATAAGAGGCGTATTATAAAACGATAAAATGGTACTTGAAAAAAAGGGCACCACTCATTGCAAAAAGATACAGCTAACATTTAAAGGTAAGTCACATCGTGTCTCATCCAATGTTGGCCTGTGGGAAGGTTGTTGTGACACCTTATCTAATGACGTTATTTTGTCTGAGCATGTAAACATTGCAGCCTTTCAGTGCTCTTCTTAATACAGCCCGCGCACCTGTCACAATCAAGGTGATTGGATGAAAGTTACTTAATGGGCGGTGCTTCTTCAATTGCCGATGACTCGTAGTATGCAAGGCAAATACTATGCAGTGGGCGGAGCCTAATCACGCACACAGAAAGGATTACTTGTACGGCTGATTACGATTGGACGTAAGTTTCGATAGTATAGGCGGAGCCAACTTGTAATCACCTAAATCTCCTGCTGATGTTTAGACGGTATACTTTATACACTGGGTGGTGTTTTGGGGGCAATTATACAGCGAAGAGTCATACCTTGGCAGTGATATGTCATTATCACTCCCTGCACTTCAAATTATCATGCATTTCCCCACGTTTTATGATAAATGAACTATTTCAAACTAATGTGACCTAACATGATGTATTATCATTGCGACCGATGCATGTTGGTAATGAGGCAATGGCATTGGGTAGTTAGTTTGTTATATATTAATCTACAATGAAACAGTTGTTGTTTATTGAACATGTATCCTATAACCAAACTGCTGTCTAATTGAGTTGAACGAATTGTCAGCGATTAGCCTCAACATAAACCCATTTAGCGGAATTAGTATGCACTACTACATTTGCATGTTTTGAGTTACGAAGTGCAATCGCTCCAATTCCCACCTGACCTTTTGGCTATGATTGTATCCGGGATTCTATTTAGTATATAGTTGATTGTTTCATACACTAATCATCTACAGAAAGCAGGATAAAGCTGGCAGATGTTCTCGCAACACAATGATGAAATTATTCTCCATTGTGTCACGGTTAAATAATTACAATTTCTGTACAAACAAAGCATGGGCTGTGTTTGTATGGTTTGAAAGGTCGTGTTGCCAAAACTTTACTGATGTGGTTTGCCTCCAATTATTACAGTGAGCAAATCAATGAACTATATTCGGATGGTAATTGAAACCTGGGCCCAATTTCAAAGAGCTGCTTAAGCACAAAAAGTAGCTATAGCACAACATAGTTATGCTTACAAGAATAAGGTTACCAGCCAAAATACCTTGTCACATGTACAATATGTGACTGGTATCCTGCTTATTTTTGCTTAGCAGAACATTTATAAGCAATATTTTTTTCCCGCTTGAGCAGCTCTATGAAACTGGGCCCCTGGTGTATTTGTCACAGCATGGAGCTATATCTCCATGGTCACAGGTACCCCCTTTTATAATGTGGGGGAGGCGTTGATGGTATGGGGGCGAATAGAGGAGTCGGAAAAGAATGATACGAAATAAAGGTATATAGCTTTACATCCATGACTGAATCTCAAGGCAAACTGATACAGTAACAAAACAAAAGGAAGAAATTATATTTTTAAAAGCGATCAATTATGTTGTAAAAACAGTACACCTTAACCAAGAACAACCATTAAAATATAACACCACATAAGGTCAATACTGAGAAAAGTTCCCCTCCAATTGAACAAAACAAATCCTTAAAAGCAGAAACATAACCATCAGCATAAAATTTTTAAACAGTTAGCAACATACTAAAACAACAAAACATGCTGATAAAACGAGATCGGGAGAATGAACATAAACAAATCTATGAAACAACAAAATAATAAAAGGAAAAGTTCTGGGAGCAATCACGCAGTTTGAATTGCGATACTATAATACAAACATTTGTGTCATATAACATATCGAAGTTTCGACCCAAATACTCCCAATGTCTTCAAGAAATTAAGTTCAACACTGAGCGTCAATCATCAACTCTTTACTCCACCTGTTTACAGAACTAACATACCATACAACTCACCAAAAGGTATATTTCCAAACCTTCTACAATTTATGGGCACAGCTATAACCGAGAATGAAATCGTCTGTCTTTGTTGAACCACAAAATAGTAATTGCCGAGTGCAGTAATTGGTCGTTGGGTTATGGCAGCAATCGGCACGTGTCAGTCGCCGGCTGAAACATATATAACAATTCAATATGAACGGTCTGTATAAGTTACTCGTTAATTGACCATGCACAATTGGGCTAAATCATGACCACAATAGGCAAGATGGCCCCTCAAAGAGAGCCGCCCTTTGATCAATCAATACAGTAAAAACGGACTCAAAAGAGGGCCGAGAAGGAAGGCGAATCCATGGAGTTGTATTCTCTGCACGAAATGTTTTTGGTAATTATGATTCGAATGTCGCAGACTGTGACGAAGGAATGGCTCCAATAAATGAAATAAAATAATTGCAATGTCTGTTACTCATTTCATTTCGTTTATCTTTATCTCTCGCTGTCTCCGGTGACAGAGGGGCCGCTGAAATCTAAAAAAAGAGAGTACCAAGCACTGTAGTGCTTAGGACTGCTAAAACCTTTGAAGAAAGGACAACGATAAATAATACCCCGTTTATCAGAGCATACTGGATTAGAAAAAAGGATACGGACTGGAAACTCAACCACATCTAGGAACAGTCCAAGTTTTGGAATCGAACCTACTCCCGCAGTGATTGACATGTAAGTCTAAAAAAAAAAATACGTTCAGAATGAAACACAGGGGAAATGGATTAGTTCCAGCCCGTGGATAATTCAATATGTGAGAAATCCTAGCCCAGGTAGCAACAGTAACACACATGGATCAAGGTGGGACTCGAACCAGGGTACACCAAGAGTGGGTGAAGTTACATTTGTTATTTTACAGATTACTAATGGTCAGTCTGGAATCTCATACAGGGTAAGTATTGAAAAGGTTCGTATTGTTAGTACGGAAGACGTTTTTAAATTTGTATCCAGACATCTGCACACACTGTTGTGTTACAACAAATTGGATTCATGCATCATATTCGTTAATGTTTTTACACACTAGACACATTTCATATTTCTACAAATATCTACAAAAAGTTCAATGTGTTACACGGCTTACTGTTAACTCGGTTATGTCACGTGACGAGGGCATGACCACACACTGAGGTACCTAATCTAACCTGTACATTTCTAGAGTTGTCAGTATTTAGGGAATAAGGATGATGTATAAAGCCAACAAGCTCTCATCTCAATAACAAGGCCAATAAATATAGAGATATCCCCGTGTACAAGTCATTTTAATACATCTCCACTTCCCGACCCTCGGGGAACTTTCTCACTTTCACTTCCGAGCACCTCTGCCGTCAAAAGCGTCCAAAACCCCCGGTATCCCGCGGCTAATTTCCAGTAAGACGGTTGTAACTATTCGATGACGAGCACGAGGAGTAGAACATTCTAGCCAGGCCTACACAGCATGCACACTTAAAGAATTTGCATTTTGAAGTGTTCAAATAATTCCCAACTCACAGTCTTTCAAGATCACTATGATCAAAGCAGTGAAACGTCTCTGGTTTTCAACCAAAAATTAGTGTATACTTTCGAAGTTATTCTGAAAAGATTTGAAGCTTTTGAATAATATGTAAATCGTAGATAAGAAAATGGGTTTGACGAATAGCTTTTCCCGCTCTTTTCTGTGAGATAAAAGCAAGTGGAAACTTTGAAACACCTGTCATGGTGGGTCAGTACATAAACCCAAACCAGATAAAGCAATATCTCAACAAATTACTGATCAAGTTTTAAAAATAGACCTCTATACCCCGGATGTGTCTTTCGTTTTCCAAAGAAGGTGAGAAAAGGTCTCATGAAGCATACGTAAACCCAGGCCTTGGTTTTTATAGAAATGTATCAAGTAACAGACACGTGGAGGTATAATGACAAAAGCTGCTCCTGTTTGGGGACAAACAGGAAATAACGACGACATATACCAGGGTACATGTATTTCGCTTGGCATTTATTTCCTTGAATTTGAGAGCACTGCGTCCGTGTTTTTAGAAATTCTCCAGGGATACCTAACAAAAGATCTTAGTGAGCCTCAAGCACAATTCAGTTTTTCACGAAAGATTTTCACAGTGATTTTGAATGCTCTTGAAGACCATCTGAATACACTGATCGAAACGTCGAGTCTCAACTACCTGCATTATATCAATAAATGTCAATTTGCTACGAAAACGTTTGTATGAGAACTCGCTCAGACAAGAGAACTATAACTATATAATGGTATAAGGGTTGACACGTACTGATAGCAGGGGTCGACTTTACACCATGACGTAAAAACACGTTTTTGACGTCATGGAATAACTCAGGAGACGTAAATGTCACGAGACTACATTCTTCATATTGCACGGTTACCGAAAAACCCCTAATTTTACTCTCTACGATGTCAGTATTAATACATCAACTCAATTGTTGTTTCTGAGAATGTGCAACATTGACGTAATAGCTTCAATAATACTCACCAAATAACCTTTGAAGCGTTCCGCTTTTATAATCATATGCAATTGACATGGAAATGGTTATTGAACATACTATAGATTTGAACTATAGATTTGATATACTAAATGAATATTTAATATATGTTAAATTTGCACCGGGGATAAAGAATATCATTTGGTTTTACCCTTTCACCGATGTGTGTAAAGCACTGTATATTCAGTACTTCCCCGGCTCTGTGAAAAAAATCCACATGCATATACTCGGGTGGAAGTAAATAAATATTGTGAAATGTATACTGAAGCCGAATTTCTATCTTTCTTTAAAAATATGTAAGAGTTACAACTTTTCCTCTTATCTCAGACAGATCAAGTATGCACCATCGTCAACGTCAATACCGCTATCTTCAACAAACAAAATGACGCAGAAAGCTTGTGCTGGTTTAAAACTGAACAATATCATGACTGAAATGTATAATTGGTTGATCTATCAGTAATAATAATTGGTGAGATATTAAATTTAGATAACTCACTCTAAATTTAATATCACAACCGAAATATAATAATGTTACTCTGTGGTTAAGTCAACAACAACAAAAACACACAATAGGTTTGCCATCATTGAATAAACGTCAATACCTTAATTTGACTAAAAGGGAGGGTATACCTTTGTAATTACTCAAAAAAATGAATGACGATAAACACTTAATTGGTGAGAAGCACAGCAGCTGGTGATAATGTACAACATTTTGAGAAACAATTCCCTTCAAAGGAATGTGGTTTTAGAGAAAGGGATTCAAAAACATTTCAATCTGAGAAACGTTTCTGCATGAAACGTTTCTCAGATTGTGTTTTCCTGCGTGGACATAACCGGTCCCGATTTTCGGCGGTATCTCACAAACGCTACCACCTTTCGAACTGAAACTTTCACAGCCTCAGGTTAGTTTTGTTGTATATTATCTACATTTATATCGGATTAAAACAATCGAACGGTTCCAAAAACAGAGGTATTCTCTGCCTTTAATCTATTCTAGCAGATCCTTTCAATATATCAGGTAGTCTCATGAAAAGCTGTTTTTCCTCTATAGATGAATCTTTCTTTATATGGGAAGGGAGGGGAGTCCTACAGGCTGGACGAGGTGTCTAGTTCACATTTTGAGCACCCATGTAAACATTCCTCAAAATTTCTTTATATTTTCCAGTGAATATTCTCAATAATTCACGATAATGGTTTCTGTATATGGATGGGAAAAACAAGAACGTAGATTTTAGAAGTAGTTGCAACTCGTCTCGCCCACTCAGAGTGTTGATAATTTGTGTCTCTGTGTGTGTGTGGGGGGGGGGGGGGTGGAGAAACAGTGTTTTGAGGTTTAGTTTTTCGCCCACGGATATTAGAACGTAGAACGAAACTTACCCACGCGATTTCTTATAATAACAACGGGACATATTGAAGATTAACATCTTTGTACGACGAAATAGTATGTAGGCCCTATATATCATACATGGATTATACATAATGTGAAGCTGTTTCAAATCAACGGAACATGATTTCGGGGGAATCCATCAACAAATTTGGACGAGAGCTAAACTGGTGTTGAACATAAGCTACACCTAAACTTGGTATGTTGTCATTAAAAAGGGTTATAAATAATTGCAGGGTATATAATAACCACGAATATAGGCCAATCTAAATTGTTTGCAACAACAACAACAACAACAACAGCAGAAACAGAAACAAAAACAAGGCATAAACAAATTAAAAAAATTATTTGGGCATACACAATTTGGAAATTAAAATTACGAACGAATAAAATTTACAAAGTATAGGCCTATATTATAGCCTGTGATAAAGTATAAAGTATAACAAGAATATTTTGAGAGCACAAATTGTAGGCATACTATACAAATAAATAAAATATATATATATATAAGTAGATTCTAAATATAAACTAAGGACGTAGAAAACATAATGACACGTGAAGTACAAACTAATTTATTGGTTTATATTAAGACTTGACAAAGTCATGTTGTTTGTATTGTGTAAGACTATCGGGAGCAAAATTCTAAAGAAAGTAGGCGATGCTGATAAAATCCTTATCACAAATTATTCACATGAAAAAAATACTAGGTAGAATTCTTATTTTGGTTTAAGTATTAGAAATAAATGATTATTTATCCAGCATTTTTCCTTCCCCTGTAACATGACGCTCTTTGTTTGGAAAACGCCACGCGGGGCAACCACGGCGCGAATCCGTGAACATTGCCCCCGAAACTCGGTCATCTGACCCCCACGGCTCTTTTCATCGACACGCTAATGTGGCCATTCGCCGTTGAAGTGGCCTACATGCCGAGTTCTGGGAGCATGGAGCATAAATTACTGTCTTCTGTAATACCAGGTGTATTCATTTGACGTTTATATCCAAGTCCCCCATGGGTTCAGCCATTTTTACCCTTGGTTAGAGACACACGATAGGCAATTTCTTTATATAATTTTCAACGTGTAGAAGACATATATGGATATGAACTACTGTGGAATTCTTTTTTACAAAACTATTCTTCTTTTTGCTGGATTGCTAAAAAGATCGACTGTCTCATAAACATGTCCAATAATTAGCGGTTAAGCTACGAGTGGCTTAATTTGTATGCAGATAATATTGCAAAAGTAACATAATTTGTTATTAAGAATCTGGGTGAACTTTGATGAGAATTTTTTCATATTAATTTACAAATCAAATTTGTTGAACCACAAGTACCCATAATTTGTGTGTATGTTTAAAAAATAAAATAAATAAATGCGTGATTGTTTACCTGGACGTATCAATTAACATCATAAAGCCTACAATGAACACAAAATCTTCAACTAAACCAAACATTAATGTAGATTGCTTATTCCTTTTTTCTTCTTCAAAAAATGAGGACATCATTGAGAAAGTTTCTTTAGGCTGTTTGCCGAGAACCGTAGATTTTGAATAAAGTGAAGGTACTCTGTAAAGAACCAATGCTGTATTTTGTTAAACATTGTTTTGTCCCATATCAAGTATAGAACCTTTCCATGGGATGGGACAGAAATAGAAACCTGAACGAGTTCGTACAATCCCAGGTAATCAAAACGAAAATAGAGAATATTATTAAACATGATCTTAAAAGATATCATGTATAACAAACCGCAACCTTGACAGACCTTTTTTCATATATTTTTTACATTGGATTCTTAGAAAGTATACTTACAAGTCATTGTGCCGATGATAAAATGGACGTGTGGGAAACCTATTAAATTCATTTTGGGTGAAACTTTCTGCAATATGATACCGACCACACGCCGTGCTTATTTAATTCAGCCGAGTTGAGCTGAGGGGCTTCAATACAGATGCTAGAGGTATTTCACAACTTGATTGTTTGGAGGAGTTGAAACTGTACATGGGTGGGAGTTGAGCTTTGTAGAAATGCCATCGGAGCCTACAATATTTCCCATGAGTTGTGGCGGTATATTAAAAAGGGCACAATATTATTGTGTGATCAGGGGTCGATTTCACAAAGCACCAAGATTCGTCTTGAGATGAGTTGTCAGTATTACCATGGTAATTTGTATCAATTACATCACACTTTGCTTAGCTACATCACACTTTGGTTAGCGAGTAAGATTGATTTGCACTGTATGATCAATCTTATAACTTTTTTGTGAAATCGTGCCCAGGGCTGGATAAAAACCTGAAGACGATCAAAACTAGATTCAAAATTCTAATAATATCTTCACACAGAATATAAATGTTATATCCTACATGTGTTTAAAAAACCTAATTCTGAAAGTTAAAAATGAATAACCGTGCACTAAAATTAACTATTTATGGCATTTATGAGTCATAAATACGCTAATTGAACGAATAACTAAACAAAATGTTTAAATTTGCTGGGGGTGAGGGAGACTCCAATACAAAGGCAAATTTACACACGTAATTGCATTTTCAAAGAAAGACATAATAAGAAATTGTTCCCTTTTTAGCTCCTTTTTCCGAAGCCAAGCGTCACATCCGGGTTCACTTAAAATTTCATACGAATTGCATAACCGTGAGGTTAAATATAGCACAAAGAACGATACTGTTTTCGAGGAAGACGAGACGGGAGTTGCACACGTAGGCCACCGGGCTGACGCAGTCACCTGACCCATGGCCTACCCAACCATAGCCCGCTGACAAGTTCAACGGCAGGTTAATGCTATTTGGCAGTCAACTGCGGTCATATTATCATTTTCAGTTATGTACTGACCTAGATTTGGTAAGCCACATGGAGGACCACGATTAGTGGGTTCCTGAGTTGTATTTTAATGAAAGAATTTCGAGGTTCGGATGGTAGAGAAAACAAAAAACGTTTTTTTCCCTCTATCTCTATCTGCCTCGCCAAAGTGATTGACTTCAAACATGATGTAATAAATGACTATAATATTGCATTACCATCAAATTACAAAAAACAAATAAATATATTTAAATGAACAAATTAATGAATGAACAAATGAAATCAACATGCTGAAACAACAATATCTGGATACAAATTTGTGTGAATATACACATCGGTGAAAGGGTAAAACCAAAATAATATTCTTTATCCCCGGTGCAAATTTAACATCTATTAAATATACACATGGTTTTTCAACATAAACTGTGCACAAACAAACAAAAAATTACTGAAATAAATACAGACAGAATTGGACAGAATATGTGAGATCCACCATCAAGTCTACACTGGCAAGTCAAGCAACGGCTAAAGAAAGGTACAAGCCGCAAAAAAAGGACAGTGCATTATCACATTACACAATACAATAATTAGGACTATGAGATTTAAAAAAAAAATTACCTGCGATTGTTAAGGCTTAAAAATATTCTTACTAAATGAAATTGATTTTTAAAAATCCAATTGAAGGCTTACTCTGTTGAGCTTAGATCACTGCTTTTGTTGTTTCGTTTTATTAAAGAGGTTGATCCCCACCAAATGCAGATGCAACATATAAAAACACCTTTATAACATTTTAGTTCAGTTCATATCAAATTTTTTAATTTGGAACATCTGAACCATGCACTAAGTTTGAAAACTCTACCAAAATAGAAGCTTATGTGAAAGGCTTTTGAAAATGTATTCAAATACATTGGTATTAAAATAAAATGTTCATGCACGTCAAACTTGCCACAATACAAGTTTTGAATCGATATTATCAAGTTATTGTATTTAAATAAACTCCCGATCGAAGAACAAACAACAAACACACACAAACATCAAAACAAAAATATTAGTTAGCAACCAAAATGTTTAAGACTTGCTGACTATCACAGGTGACAATTAAAAACAAAACTTCAAAAAAATACCTTTTAACTACTTGTTTGAGAAAGACTACGACAATGTCACTAATTGATTAAGAGGTTCTTCAGCTGTCAACCTGTCCATTGTCTATCGTTGTTCGTTTCGTCCGAGTCCAATAGAGAAAGAGTACAAGCGACTTTTGCTTAACCTTTCCCCTACACACCGACCTTTCATACACAATAAATGCATGCGCTTTAATGCCCCTTTTCATCATGCTTTTGCAAAAGTGAACATTTTCGTCCTGCACAATTTTAAAATGATTTATATTAAAGGGGGTGATGCAGTATATTGTTTCATTCTATGGAAGACAACACACTTTCCAATCCTTCGAGATTCATTTCACAAGGCCTGTGGATACTACATTCAAACAATGCCCGTGTTTACATTGTGTAAAAGTGTTTTATCTCGACGATCGAGCCAGTATCAATTTGTATCCAAGCAGTAAGCACATAAGTTAAGTTTCTTTGACAGTTCAAATAATAAGGCCGTTCGGTTGCGGGTAATTTGTCAGACGAACGAGACAGTTTGCCTCCCGGCAGAGCCAACTGATATTAATTATTAACCCCCCTCCCACTGGCCGATCATGATCAAAGTACTATGTCAGCATGTGATATAATATCATCTGGTGAATGCATCTCCACTCTATATTGAATTTCTGTGTAGCACACAGTTGTCCCAAAATTGAGGGGAAACCCCACACACAAATGCCGAACGTTTATTAAGCCCCCCCAAAAAACCACCCCAAAAACATGTTTAGCGCCCCCGCCCACTTCCTTTTTAGAGGCCGCCTCCTTCTTCTTTTTTTTACGGATAAATTTTAACGATCTCTGACGAAAAGAATAAATTTTAATATTTTAAGACTTTAGCACACCGAAAAAACACACACAAAAAAGCTGGCAACCATCTTGAAAAAATAGCCCCGCTGATTGTCTTGAAAAATGTGTCAGGCGGCCATTTAAAAAGGACCTCCTCCTTCCTTTTATCAAAAAGGCAAGATGCTAAACATGTTTTTATTTTATTTTGCCTAATGAGAGTTGGCGACATTACAGCTGAATGTCTTAGACTGACTTACAATGTCAGTGGCGATCAGGATACACATTTCAAATGATAATGAAAAAGAAGCAATTTTGTTGAACCTTAACGCACCGCAACCGCCTTTGTCAGATACACATATGTGATAGAATTTGTTTTTAAAAAATTGTCATTCTATTCTCAGTTTGGTTTCAATGTGTTTAATGTAAAACACAAATTATACATGCTGATTAGAATTCATCTTATGCAAATCATTTGCCGAGAGTGACCAATCACGATGACCGCTGGACAACAATGTCCCGCCCTTTGATCCAGCAAAACATGGTGATTGGTTAAAAGTTCAGACACAGTTGTGAATTGCAGGCATGCTCCAAGGTTTCAAGTAACACTATTGCACTTAAAAAACGAGATAAAAAAGAGACCATTACTTTGAGATGCTGTACACAACAAGGACTGTGGTGCAATTTGTTAAGGCTGTCCTCTTTTGCTGTTACATCACATACACCAGTGTGCAAGTGACAGTGTAGCAGCGACCTAGTCCGGTCTGCCATTATACTTCACTTCTACTCTATTTAATTCATGTTGCCTTAATTTATTTGTACCATTCTTCTCCCTCCATAAAATCGACATCGTCCTGGAAAAATCCAATTGAATTTCCTACTTCTACTCTTTTTGTCCCCGTTTTATCGTCTCCCCCTCACTCTTAAATTAATTGCAATTTTACTCCAATCCAGAAGATTGTGTTTATTTCATAAAGGGACGACTATTCTGGGGAATGGTTAAAGATGACAATCGAACACGGGCTATAATTTAATCGTCACAGGAAAAAGAAATTGATCAGGATTTTTAAAAAATCGCCTTTTATATGTAGTAGGGAAGGGGGCCATTTGGTGCTGATCAAGGCCATTCAGGCTGTCCTAGTTCTCAAGTGTATTTGACAAATAATGTTGGGGGGTGTGGAGGGGGAAGCGTATTGAATGAGAAGGTCGTCGTATAAAGGATACTTGTCATTGGTGTTGATCGGTGGTGAAAAGTTTGGGGGATGACTTGAAACTTGTGAGCAAGCAGTGTGATTGTGAGCATGCAGTGCGATCGTGAGCCTGCAGTGCGATTGTTTGCACGCAGTGCGATTGTGAGCATGCAGTGCGATAGTGAGCATGCAGTGCGATAGTGAGCATGTAGTGCGATTGTGAGCATATAGCGTGATTGCGAGCGTGCAGTGCGATTGTGAGCAAGCAGTGCGACTGTGAGAACGCAGTGCAACTGTGAGCACGCAGTGCTTCTGTGAGCACGCAGTGCGACTGTGAGCACGCAGTGCGACTGTGAGCACGCAGTGCGACTGTGAGCACGCAGTGCGACTGTGAGCACGCAGTGCGACTGTGAGCACGCAGTGCTTCTGTGAGCACGCAGTGCTTCTGTGAGCACGCAGTGCGACTGTGAGCACGCAGTGCGACTGTGAGCACGCAGTGCGACTGTGAGCACGCAGTGCGACTGTGAGCACGCAGTGCGACTGTGAGCCTGCAGTGCGACTGTGAGCATGCAGTGCGACTGTGAGCACGCAGTGTGATTGTGAGCATGTAGTGCGACTGTGAGCACACAGTGCTTCTGTGAACACGCAGTGCAACTGTGAGCACGCAGTGCGACTGTGAGCCTGCAGTGCGACTGTGAGCACGCAGTGCGACTGTGAGCATGCAGTGTGATTGTGAGCACAGCAGTGCGGCTGTGAGCCTGCAGTGCGACTGTGAGCAAGCAGTGTGATTTTGAGCAAAAGCCTTCTTGAACGACATTTGATGAAAATGATGGGGCGTCACAGTATGCATTGCACAACCGACCATGGTGTAGGGTTCCAGGGCCCACTCAATGGCCCCAAAAAAGTTTTGCAGTTGAGTATGCTCTCTGGTGTGGTCTGATCTTTTATTTGTTATCTTTTGTTTATCTTTTGAGCAGCTTTACTTTCGCTTTCTTTATTATAAAACCAATTTGGCAAAAATCCATGAAACGTGCAAAATCAGGACTCAATTCCTGCCATGACTTGGGGTCTGGGAAATGTTGCAGATAACGATACTCTTCGGTGCATGTAGAGCCTTTCTGTGTAACTTCTGAGGCAAAAAAATTTGAACTAATATTGTTCTCAAAAAAATATTTTAAAAATAAATAAAAAATAAAAAGTCTCCGAAAAATATGGGGTGCACCCCGTGCACCTTTTTTGCACAATTCAACTGCATTTTAACAGCACAGCAAGTTTAACTTGTTAAATTTACATCAGAAGACATAACAAATGAAGTGTGCACAATGCTAGTTATTAAAAACACGTTGATCACATTGTTCTGATTTTTACTGGTTTATTTTGCAATATTGTTTACAGAATTAGCCATTATTAGGCTATTTTCCTCACTGAATGGACAATTCTGGGGAGATGAATCCAATAAAAAGGGGGGAGACATATTCATCCCCCTAGCCATCCCCAGCAATATTCAGGAGCGTAATTAGGGAATAACAGTGCGATGAGCCGGTCTTCACTGCGTGGTAATGACCGGGCTGGTGGCTGGCCGCTGTTAAAATGGACCGAGCCGAAGGCGAGGTCCATTAACAGTGGCCAGCCACCAACCAAGGTCATTACCACGCAGTGAAGACCGGCTCATCGCACTGTTATTCCCATTAATAAATGCCTTATGACGAAAAAACTGTAAAAATCGTCGGTTTTGTGATTTTCTTTCGCCGTTATTTAAAAAAATGTTCTACTCATGTTCAAGGGCCAATCCTTTGGCTGTTCAACTTTTGTGTGGTACCTAATCTCTTCCACATAATTAACTGTTTATACATATTTTCAAGAACCAGACCATGACTTTGCATTATGTTGGTTTTATGCGCAGACAAGCTACCCTAAATTGATACATTGTCTGCGCGTTCACGCCTATGCGTGGAATGTTTCCGCACACGGCACCATCTGTCCTGCTCAAAAAATTAAAAAATAAATACGCACAAAGAAATCAGTTGATTTTAAACCGGTAGTTTGCCGCGCAACAAGGATAGGATTTTACACAACAATGTGCTTGTTAAGGGCCATATATTCGCTAGTTTACTGAGCCGGTCTTTATATCACTTGTTAATACACCCCCACGTGACCAGTCTTTGACCAATCATAGTTCATAAACTCTCCAAGGTGTTTATTAATACTGGTTAGAGAATAATGGGGGGGGGGAGCAATAGGCAAGCATTAAGCTTGATTTATGAGAAAACATTTGAAGTATTCTGCAAATGTTTTACAAATCAAGAAGTGGCTGTAGATTGTGAAGAATTCCTCTTCTCTCAATCACAAGTTCACATAAATGGTGGTCACAAAGAAATGTGTAAAAATATACACCAAAAAGGCATTTCAAATAATATACAAATATCATTTGTTTTGAAGGGAAATGACAATATATTTTCTCTATTCAGAAATGGCGAACCAAAATATTCAGCTACCCGAGAGAAACTTGTGCCTTTCCTTTTTTCGAGAAAAAAGGCCAGACGCCCAGACCCGGGCCCCGATAGGACTTTAATCCCCCATGTATGTGCCTTTTGTTCATGTCCTAGATCCGAGAGGTTGAACAACCTCACCCCCGAAAAAAAACCTCTTTCCCCCGTCTAGTGGATGTCCAAGCAGAATGAATTAAGAGAGATTGTATGTCAACCCCTCCGACAATCCTGGGATGAGACAGCGATCCGTTTAAAGTGCTCTGGAAGCTTTAGCGATATCGGGTGCTGCCGTCCATGAAAGAAAAAAAACACACACTGCCTCTCTCAACCTTGAACGGAGATAAAGCCTGCACAACATCTCCCACTGAAAAAATGTCTTCGATTAGAAAAGAGTGCAAAGGTTGCGGTTTGTTCAGTGACAATTCACTTCTTCTTTTTTTTATTTTCTCCTGCAGGATACATTCTCCTCGGCTATTTGCTTCTTTAATAGATGAAACTCAGTCAAGGATGCTTCTTTTATTCGAGATTGCGAAAAAAGAAAGAAAATTGTGGTTTCATGTTTTTGATAAGGTAAACCAGTAGTGGGTGATGCACAGCAGTACAAACAGTATTCTGTGAATTTTGTATCGAAATACATAATTGTAAAAACCACAAGCGCCTTAACCATGCCTGACAATAAGTAGCCCAAGGAGTTGAAATAATAAAAAAAAATAACAAATTTCTTTTGGTGATTTTATTTATCAATCATTTTGAAAGCATTACCTTCAAAGACAATTATTATAATGGTTCATGTTAATTGCTGTGGCACAATATCAATGGATATTAAAGAAGAGCAGCCTCTCATTCACTAGAGATTTCAAAGATGATGTTTGTTACAGAGCTCCATGGCCAGGTTTCATCAACAACTGCCTGTAAAATCCCTCAGAGATAAACACTGCTTAGCAATTATGAAGTAGGACTTGAAACTTGGCATGGTGGGAATACAATCTATCAAGGTTTTCTGGCACAACATGAACCGAATCTCTCTTGAGTTGTGGGAGGCTCTGAAAAAAACAGAGGTGTAAAAAAACACACTTGATGTTTCAGTTAGTATCCAAATAACACTCATTCCAATCACTACAGATTTGCCTCTGCTGTGAAGTTTATCTTTAATACAGAGTGAACCTAAACAAATCCTTGGAACCGAATCTGAGTGTCATCTTTTATTCTCGTTAACTAAGATAAACATTTACTACCAAGTATATATTACTTTGTGATTCAGGATGAACGTTGATCAATATTGTAGTTTTTGTAGACTCTATATTATTGAAAACTATTTAGCCTGAGTTATCTGCAAGTGGATGAAACGCCTCCAATCAATTAGAACTATTGTTTCAAACTTTGCATGGTGGAGAATACAATCTATCAGAACCACCACAAGCCGTAGCAGAGAGATTTCATGTACACGGCATTCCCGCAAACCTTTTGAGCTATATGCCTCAATTCAAACAATAAAACTGTTGAAAAGTGTTTATCGAAGCCTACAGGATTTTCACACACTCAATAAAAAAAACCAGTCCAGAGGATGTTTTCCAGGGGGAAAGAATGCCCCAAGAACACAACAACATTGTATAGAAATGCTAACTGGAAATAGATTGCTGTGAGACAGGTTTGCCATAGATTTCTCGAAGATTGGTCGCCCCAATTGAATTAACCTGCAAATCACAAAGACTCTGAGACTGTTCTAGTTCATGACTGGGGTGATCAAACTCTGCTTCAGCTCTTTCCTCCATACAACCCACAGACAATTTTACACTAATACTTCCCCCGCCATTGAAAAACTGCTACGAGGGGGGGGGGAAGCACTCTAATTTTTACAGCATTGAAACCTACCCTTGTTCTATCCCAGATGGTTGCTCACACAACCTAATCAAAGTACTACCTCCCCCATCAACCTTGAACCAGATACCCTGCTTGTTTTTACAGAATTGTATACAATGGCGCATAGCCACTCTCTCAGAAGAGAGAACAATTATTTGGGTTTGAGAACCTGAGAATGGATTGATTTCGATTCTTTTTTAGCGTGTCGTATTACCCCGCCATAAAAGGGTTGCTCTGATATTGGGATGTATTTTCTCTGGCAAGGATTATGGAGGATTGGAGAAGGGTGCAAGGGCTAAGTGCAGTATCAGTATCCCATATGGAAATCTTTGAAGTGAGTTTTGCCTGATTTTTCCTTCTAAATTGAACGGCGTTGATCTAGTTGTGACAATTGGAGAGATTGTTATCTGGTCCAGTTTTTACTTAGAGTGCAGCCGGGGAAGATCAAATTGCTTTCCATTTCATCTGAACTGAAAACGAAACATCTGCTGAGACTACATGAGAAAAGCAACCTGCTGGTGCACTACGATGCACACACAAACAAAGCTGTAAATCCTTGGAAAAATAAGTCCACCACACAGAAATTGAAGGGAAAAAAAAACCCAAACTAGAGTCAATGATGATATTATGTTATATCCGTATAACAGTCAAAGTTGACTAAAACAAAAGCAGCGGCTGAATTAAAGGCCACCTGCCATACCACTTTAATTAAGATTTCACACCTTTGGCTGTATGTTTAGTGAGTAAACCTTCATTTGTCCGAAACTGCTCAACTGTCACAGTGCCCATTGTACAGGCCAGCCATCTGCCAAGTGCCAGAGAGGTGCCCCAAGGTACTATACTTGGCTCTCTCTACAAACACCCTCATGTGGTAATGACCTTTTACCTTTCCCAGTCAGTCACTGTTGTTTTCTGGTCAGCATTTATCTCTACACAGTTTCATCATCCTGCCTAGAGAGAGGGGAGAGGAAGAACAAAAAAACACTGCTATTACTTTTTAACTGAATGAAACGGAACATTGTCTTTTTGGGGGGGAGGGGGGTGTTTTTTTAGTACCTGTGAAAGTTTGGATTCAATTGAAGTTGTAAGAAAATAATGAAAGAAACTTTTAAAATGCACTTGATGCATAGAATTGGGTGCTTGCAGATGCCTGAAGTCTTTCTCAGATTCAAATTTTTGGTTGAAAAAATTACCTCTTTCTCTAAACCTACAGTACTTCAAAGGGGTAGTTTCTAACAATGCTTTACAATATCAACAGCTCTCCAGTGCTCTCTACCAAGTAAGATTTGATGGTCATTATTTGTGGAGTAATTACCAAATGTACACCTTGCCTTTAATTACCAATTTCAAATAACATTATTTTTTTTAGCGACTTGGAAAGCTGACTACCACCTATGCTATACCTTCCCGTTAAGGAGCTGGTACATTCATTTTAATCTTCTGGTTTGAAGCAATCAATCCTGTTTGAATGGCAACAGAAAAACCGTACATTCCCCCTTGAGTAAAAGTTTATAAAAAGAAAGTGACTTTTGCCCTAATGGTGTTAGTGACCCTCTACAACAGGATGTTGTTTGCTGTTTCATTTTTGTAGAATATTGCAACATGATTTCCGTTTATCCTTGACGGTTTATATTGATTCCTGTTTCATAAACAGTTCACTGTCACAGATATTAAAGGGAAGGGAAGGGGAAGTGGAGACAAGCCATGCACCAAAATATGAAAACTTTGCCATCTCAGAGTGTCAACGTTTAAAAAAAAAGGCATACAATTTTCAAAGAGTTTTTTGGAAAATCAGGGCCCAACCTTATCAATGCGCACTACACCGTATAAACACACAGGAACATTGACTCCCCAAAATGGTGCAACCAAGACATTGTGATGATGACATCATGTGAATTGGGTCAATTCATATAAAATATGGACAAGTGAAAAAGCTGGTGGACTAGGGAAACAACAAGCTAAAGGGGTCCCGCTGGCTAGTCGCTGAAAAACTGGAGGGCAAATCCTTGTCTTTAATGTATCAGTGAGTGTTTGGGTATGCAATAAAGAAAGAAATTACTGATTTTTCTCAAATGAAAGGATTCAATCTACTTCTCAAGAACCAAATACAACTTTGGTGTAAAGCTGCCACGTGTCAAAAGAAGACAGTCATTTTTACAGTGGAGCAAGTTTGGACAAGAGTTGCTAGTTTACATTGGTTTTCCGATTCTAACTTAGGTGTACAAGAGCCCTGAAAAATACAGAATTCAATCACTTTGAGAAACATAGTTTCTTAGTTCACTGGTCCCATAGGAATCATGTTTCATTAATAAAATGTAACTCCTTGCAGCCATTGTGCCTAAATTGACAAACAGTAAGGCAATGGTTAGTCAGTAAGACAGTTGTACACTTGTCACCAACCATTGGCCACAGTTCTCTCCCGTATTTACTCCTTAATCAGTGCGCTTCGGAGGACACAGTAACATGCAAAACTCTTATGCAACACACAGCGGCTGGCTTATAAACTGGCATTCAAGTTTGTGTTTGGTTGGCGGTGGTCATGTCAACAGGCCACGTGTGGCGAGACACTGTAGCTGATTGCGCGTACACAGGCAACTATTTCACTAAGTCCCTGTGGTCATGGTTTTTGTCTAATGCCTTTATCGAAGACCTGTCCGTTTGACATACCAGTGAAGATTTTTGTAAAACCGGATTGTTACAGCATTGCCAAGAGGCCTCTCATCTCTCTCTGGGATGCCGTCTGTTCGACCGGACATGGGTCGATGTTCAGCCAGTACATAACGCTTTCCAATGGTCTGTTTGTGCTTCAGAAACACGACCATTAAAACAAAAATGAGCCCTTACATTATGCAAATGTCCATGAGAAAACCTCTTAACATGGGTGTCCAAACTGAATTTCATTGACAAAACAAATTATTAACTGCTAGCTACAAAAGTTGCTTTTTGACTGAAAATAATCCAGCACAGGTATAACAGGAAAAGGATTTTTAATCCCAAAGCGATCTGGTTAATGACTTAACATTTAAATCACAGTCCAACAAACAACATGTACTTATGTCAAAATGGCTGTTTACTAAAACACATCGGCACTTTGATTTTCCAATAAACCTCCAAGCGAAAAAGGATGTGTTTTCATCTGCCAAGGGTAATTCCCTGGAGGTTTAAAATCCTTGCAGTGACCTCATTATGACCTCAAGGTAGACAATCACATATGACATAAGTTAAATATTGTTCAGTAGATTACGAGAGGAAATTACACCTACAATACAGGAAGCATTAGTATGTGGGTTGAGACCGATAAACAGCGCCACTGCATTGACCGTGGACAGAGTGAACCATTGGGGTCATAGGATTCAAATTTTCGATGAGAAAATCATTGACAACTTTTCTTTTTACAGACATGAAATAGCAGTCAAGATCATGATCATTAACTCTAGACCTTGAAGATGCTAGGAAAGTACTCCGCACACTGGTCATGTCCCTGAATTCATTCATTGAAGGTCAAATGCCTGTAATTAAATATCAAGTGAAATGTCACCTGATCAAAATTTCCCCCTTCTAATCTGCTGAATTTTTCCGCTACGCTACAAACTTGCAAGGACGATTTTTTCAAATGGCCAGGTTTCAGGTTTCTTGTGGTGTGCATTAACTTTGAAAAATGCTCCACACATTGGTTCCCAATTCTGTAGGGAGCCACCCAGCCTTAACCACAACACTAATGTACAAAGAAATTTACGGGGATCACGAACTAACAATGTACATGACATGGCATTTTTGTGCTTAAAGTAAAACTTTCCTCGAAAAAAGTTCTTCTATTTCACGATAATTTAAAGTATGCTACAAAACATCCTCAGGACTTGTTATCACGGGACATGAACCTTTAACTGAATCACTAATTAGTGATTAGTGATCAAGTTCCACAGAAGATCGAATGCCAAGAAGCTGGAATAAATGCTGGCTGTTTATCAGATTGGCTTTTGTCAGTTGATTTTGTCGATTGGCAGTTGACTTCTGATTATTTCCTGTTCGTTTACAGCCGTCACGATTTTCTAATTTTATCAAATCAGGCAAATTACCTGTAAGAACTGTGTGCTTAGCCTGTGATTATTTGAATGCTTTTTAATTTACTTTAAAGGCAGGGTGTACTTTTGGGAATTGTCAAAGACTGGTTTCCTCACTTGGTGTATCCCAACACATGCATAGAATAACAAACCTGTAAAAGTTTGGATTCAATTGGTCATCGAAGTCGCAAGAAAATAATGAAAGAAAAAACACCCTTGTTGCATTAGAATTAGGTGCTTTCAGATGCCTGAAGTATCTCAGATTCAAATTTGTGGGTGAAAAATCACCTCTCTCTCTATAACTACATTACTTCAAAGGGGGTCGTTTCTAACAATGTTTTATTATATCAACAGCTCTCCAGTGCTCTTTACCAAGTAAGTTTTTTTTATGGTCATTAACTTGCGGGGTATTTACCAAAAGTACAACCTGCCTTTAACAGGAATTTTGAATGATGTCAGATACATCTCAAAGACATTTTAATAGATGTTAAATTTGCACCGGTGATAAAGAATATTATTTTGGTTTTACCCTTCCACCGATGTGTGTAAAGCACTGTATACTCAGTACTTTCCAGAGTTCTGTGTAAACATATCCACAGGCGTATAACTCGGGTGTTTTTTTTACAGAACTCTGGGACGTACGGAGTGAGTACCGTGCTTTACACCCATCGGTGAAAGGGTATAACCAAATAATATTCTTTATCCCCGGTGCAAATTTAACATCTATTATAAGTTGCGGTACCTGCTGCTAAAATATAGGATTCGAACTGCCTCTAGCTACTGGGCAATCTCGGTGGTCTAGTTGGTAAGGCATCTGCTCTGGAATGGCAAAGGTTGTGGGTTCGAATCCCACCCGAGTAATATGCCTGTGGATTTTTTTTTTTACAGAACTCTGGGAAATACTGAGCATACAGTGCTTTACACATCGGTGAAAGAGTAAAACCAAATAATAGTCTCAAAGACACGTTGTCCATCAAAGAGCCAGTCCAAACTTTGAGTTCCTGCTCCCAAATTACTGCCCTTCACATTCTAAGAAGCAGTTGGGGGGAATCGCTGTACCTAGGATGTGGAAGCATCTTCCCAAAACTTTGCTTAAATCCGCCTTTTGTTTGAGAGCCTATGTTAGGGCTATGCGCAACAACCACTCGATTGGCACAATATAAACTTAGACTGATTGATTGATCAATTAATTGATTGCATGATTAATTGAATTCACGTTTTCTTAAAATGTCAATCCCATTTCTCAGAATGATTATCATATAATTTTAATTAACAATGCCATGTCTTAAAAGCTACACCAATAATGCTTTTAAAACCCTATAAAACAAACTATTTCTCAGAATGATTATCATATAATTTTAATTAACAATGCCATGTCTTAAAAGCTACACCAATAATGCTTTTAAAACCCTATAAAACAAACTATTTCTCAGAATGATTATCATATAATTTTAATTAACAATTCCATGTCTTAAAGACTACACCAATAATGCTTTTAAACCCCAATAAAACAAACTCAAAATAGAGGCATTCTTCGGATCACTTTGAACCTCTGTTCTGTGGGCTTCCAACAAAAGCGTACTACAAAAAATGGTCACGCTCGGAAGCTTTTAAAGCCAAATGAAATAATCATACTAATAGCCCAAAAAGCAAAGCCTTGAGAGAAAGGACAGTTTTTAATCCCCTTAATGAAAAATGACATTGAATGAGTTGCTAGTATTACTCAAAACCAACCAACCGCAAAGTCTAATTCACAAAAATTCATCACTGCTAGATGAACAGTGCAACGGGTCTGTCAAAACCTTGAGGCCCTGGCTCTCGACTCTCACAAGTATCAGTACCACTGGAAAATATAGTCCAGACATGAAATAGCTATCTGGTTGTCTGGCTAATCAAGGACAATGGATCTTTATTAATGAGTGTACTCTGCTATAATGAAAAGATCGTTTTAGCAATCAATTATCTTCTTATCTTTTTCGTCTTTTTGAGTCAATGACCAAGAATTTTATTGAAGATTTTTCTATGCGTTTTCACCCAGCAGGTTATAACAAAATGTGAACGCTGGCCAAAACAAGTCCATGTAATGACATCAATTATTCAAAGTTGCCAAGCAAGGGCCATATGGCTCCAGGTTCTACCAGTCCAAGGTTTCCCCTAGGTCAGAAAGTCAAGGAACAAAACTCAAAACAGCCTGTACAAAATAATACACAATATGGCTGACTCAGAATCAAACTTGACTTTGACACGAATGACATTCTATCATGACCTCAAGCTCAACCCTTCGTGATGAAACTTGTTGCAAAAGCCCCAGAACACCATAAGCAATGATTACCCAATGCTGAGATTATAACCTTGTACTAATAACACTGTTGATGGATTGATGGAAACAAATTGCACAACTTAGCGGAAGGTGCATGGTTCGAGTCTCACATAGTATTACCAGTATACAGGGAGATTGAAGCTTTGCGGTTTGGTCAACTGTTCAACTTCCTGAAAAGTAAACAGCCCCAGGTAACTATGAGGCAATCATCAGATGGCACATGGAGCAAATTTCAACTAGTTTATTTATGTTGAAACCACAACAACAAAATGATGACTACGAACACTTCCCATCAAAATCTCCCATTACATCAGTAGTTTATAACCAGAATTCAAGAGAAAAAGTTTGTCAACAAGTATTATTTGGTGAAAAATAACACATCCATATTTTGAACAGATGCCAGCACTCCTTCATCAATGGCGTACCTCAGGTCTGATTTACAGGGGAAGCTCTGGATGGGACAATTTCTTTTAGGAAGAAAGTAAATCAACGAGTCACAAATGTCATCAATCACATCAATACAAACCTAAGCATTGGGAAGTAGGTGTGGAGGATACTCCCATCCTCCTCTCTCAAGTCCACAGACCCCTCCTACCTCAAGTCCACAGACCCCTCCTCTCTCAAGTCAACTGACCCCTCCTCTCGCAAGTCCACTGACCCCTCCTCTCTCAAGTCCACTGACCCTCCTCTCTCAAGTCCACAGACCCCTCCTCTCACAAGTCCACTGACCCCTCCTCTCTCAAGTCCACAGACCCCTCCTCTCACAAGTCCACTGACCCCTCCTCTCTCAAGTCCACTGACCCATTCTCCATTAAGTCCACTGACCCCTCCTTTCTCAAGTCCATAGACCCCTCCTCCATCAAGTCCACTGACCCATCCTCCATTAAGTCCACTGACCCCTCCTCCCTCAAGTCAACAGACCCCTCCTACCTCAAGTCCACTGACCCCTCCTCTCTCAAGTCCACTGACCCATCCTCCATTAAGTCCACTGACCCCTCCTTTCTCAAGTCCACTGACCCCTCCTCTCTCAAGTCCACTGACCCCTCCTCCATCAAGTCCACTGACCCCTCCTCCATCAAGTCCACTGACCCCTCCTCCATCAAGTTCACAGACCCCTCCTCCCTCAAGTCAACAGACCCCTCCTCTCTCAAGTCCATAGACCCCTCCTCTCTCAAGTCCACTGACCCATCCTCCATTAAGTCTACTGACCCCTCCTTTCTCAAGTCCATAGACCCCTCCTCCATCAAGTCCACTGACCCCTCCTCTCTCAAGTCCACAGACCCCTCCTCCCTTAAGTCAACAGACCCCTCCTCTCTCAAGTCCACTGACCCCTCCTCTCTCAAGTCCACTGACCCATCCTCCATTAAGTCTACTGACCCCTCCTTTCTCAAGTCCATAGACCCCTCCTCTCTCAAGTCCACTGACCCCTCCTCTCTCAAGTCCACTGACCCCTCCTCTCTCAAGTCCACTGACCCCTCCTCCATCAAGTCCACTGACCCCTCCTCCATCAAGTCCACTGACCCCTCCTCCATCAAGTTCACAGACCCCTCCTCCCTTAAGTCAACAGACCCCTCCTCTCTCAAGTCCACTGACCCCTCCTCTCTCAAGTCCACTGACCCATCCTCCATTAAGTCTACTGACCCCTCCTTTCTCAAGTCCATAGACCCCTCCTCTCTCAAGTCCACTGACCCCTCCTCTCTCAAGTCCACTGACCCCTCCTCTCTCAAGTCCACTGACCCCTCCTCCATCAAGTCCACTGACCCCTCCTCCATCAAGTCCACTGACCCCTCCTCTCTCAAGTCCACTGACCCCTCCTCCATCAAGTCCACTGACCCCTCCTCCATCAAGTCCACTGACCCCTCCTCCATCAAGTTCACAGACCCCTCCTCCCTTAAGTCAACAGACCCCTCCTCTCTCAAGTCCACTGACCCCTCCTCTCTCAAGTCCACTGACCCATCCTCCATTAAGTCTACTGACCCCTCCTTTCTCAAGTCCATAGACCCCTCCTCTCTCAAGTCCACTGACCCCTCCTCTCTCAAGTCCACTGACCCCTCCTCTCTCAAGTCCACTGACCCCTCCTCTCTCAAGTCCACTGACCCCTCCTCCATCAAGTCCACTGACCCCTCCTCTCTCAAGTCCACTGACCCCTCCTCTCTCAAGTCCACTGACCCCTCCTCCATCAAGTCCACTGACCCCTCCTCTCTCAAGTCCAATTCCTATAGATGGAATTGTCAAAGCTCCACTTTCAACCATATTTTGGAGAGGGTTGCAGAGAAACATGAGTGTTTCAAGCTTTTTATTTTTTACTTCAATTGGTAAAATTATGATGACATTTATAATGTATTAATACAGTAAATTTTATTTCCCTCAATATGCCCCAAAACAGGTGGGGGAAGGGGCTTTAGTCCTTTTACACTTCTTTTTTCTAATTAATACACAATTACCTTTAATCGGAAACTAATTCAGTTGAGCAATAGGTCTGGGGAGGGAGAAAGGGTTATGTTCATATGGCAGCAGGCCTAGAATTACATGGAGCCCACGGAGCCCACGGAGCCCAAGGAGCCCAAGGAGCCCACGGAGCACGGAACCCAAGGAGCCCACGGAGCCCAAGGAGCCCACGGAGCACGGAACCCAAGGAGCCCACGGAGCACGGAACCCAAGGAGCCCAAGGAGCCCATGGAGCCTACGAAGCACGGAACCCAAGGAGCCCACGGAGCCCAAGGAGCCCATGGAACCCAAGGAGCCCACGGAACACAAGGAGCCCACGGAACACAAGGAGCCCAAGGAGCACACTGAGCACGGAGCCCAAGGATCCCATGGAGACCAAGGAGCCCACAGAGCCCAAGGAGCCCACGGAGCCCACGGAGCCCATAGCCTCTGTCGTCCTGGTCTGGGCCTTAGTGCCCCTTCAAAAAAGCTCATATAGACTTTAACCCTTTCCAACATAAAGGCCCTTTCCATGATGAAATTTCAGGCGCGATGTCAGGAAATATCCTGGTACCCTCAAGGTTACTCTCTACGTAAAAGTGCACATATAATGACATTAAAATCATCGCCGTTAAACCATGACTGGTTTTAGAGTTGGATTAGTATATTATTAATGTTTCATTATTCAGTAAAAGGAGAGTGTGAGTGAGGTGCAGGTTCACAGTTAAATTAAAGTTATTTGTGTTCAACTAGAACTACAGTGCAGGATATAACAGGGAATCTCAAATCATTGGTGCATACACTTCCTTGTAACCAACTTGGTGACATGGTGTTTTGTTTGCACATTTACTATTTATCACGTTTCATTTTTTCAATCATTTAGAGCAATATTCTGCTCACGATTTCACACTTCTTGTCCATAAGATGAGGCCCAAGTGCAACTTGAGATCAATTTGGTATTGATAAAATCATCACTATCAAAGCTCTGACTGATTTGCTTGAACTCTGCTTCAAACACATTTTTGTTTGGATTGTTAGTAGAGAGAGGGAGCATGGGGGAGGCAGGTTTACTGTCAGTTTAAAGTACTCTTCCCTAAGGACGTCTTTAAGACGTTGACATCTTCTCATACACACACAGTCACTTACCTGTCTCATCCAGAGATTTATCAAGGCCGTAAACTGAGAAATGTCATTCAAAGGAAAGGCCATCAAATATTAAAGGAAGAGTTCATCCTCTGTATTTTTCTCGGGGAAAATATTATACATCCATTTTCAATAAACTTCCTCAAGACTCAGAAAGGATACTTCGGTGAAGGACAGGATTGCGGACCCATAGCTCAAAGGAAGGCAGATGTAAAGTTGTATCAACAGTTTCTGGCCATCCTTTAAAATTTCACCTGCCGTACTAACTTAGTTAAACACGTTATTCCACAAGCCAATCATTATTATGAATAACCATGAATATCTGTCTTCCACTTTTCTTTGGTGGAGAAATTTGCAAGGAAAACCACCCCCAAGCCAGGCTGAAAGCCCCTCAAATTTCTTTTTGATATGAGACCAACATGAACAGTTCTTCTGGGATGAACTGGTTATGAATAAAAGTATAAATGTTGATAGTTCGTGTAGATACCCTTGACACTAAGAAACGTGGTGCGTTTTTTCCCCACCCTCTTCAAGTTGGTAGAACCTACCACTTGATGTTCCCATAGTGTACAATATTCCATAACCAAGCTGCCATAATTTTCCACAATGAGGTAGAATATACATCTCACTTATATCTCGCAGGGCAATAACACCATCATGTCGGTCACCCCCCTCTTCACCAACAAATACAACCACCGTTTCATGCCGATCCACTGGCGACGCATGAAACAGCCCAAGACAATGCCAACATCAAGGTCATCCTCAAAGTGATACGGCAAAGAAATATACGCTGAAAGAGTTGTTGTTGCGGGGTAAAAGACAGTTCGCTTAGTAAAGATCTCATCTTGGAGGTCAGTGACCAGGAGTACAGAGTAACGGCAAATTTATCGAGCATTATATTGTAGGAATCATCAGCGTGGATGAATGAGCCTATAATTTGAGTTGACATCAGATTGCACTTGGACTATAATGGCTGCAGGTGCTTCACAGCATCCAAATTATTTTGATTTCTATCTGTTTTCACCGTTACTTATAAAAAACTAGATAATAGAACGTGCGGTGAATGCTTCACGTTTTACTTTGTATGGGTAATAAGAAAAGCAAATTAGAAATATCAGGAGTTGAGTCACTTTCAGTACAATGTGAACATGTCTAAATTATCATCTATGGTTTATAGAAATCATGACACACTCATGAAACTAACAATTCATTTCATTGTACTGTTGCCAACAAAAAGAACCCACAAATTGCATTAATCGTTTCTTTTTTTTTCTTCCTTCGTTTCTTAGGAGTTATGTATCGCTTAATTTTGTTGCTTAATATGAAATTGCCGCATTCTTCCTTGGAGAATAATGTTGTTCCGTTTGGCCATTTTATGAGATATATTAGTCTTTTGAGCTTTCCCTCTTGTTTTTGTTCGATGTTACATCATTCTTTCTACAATTCCTTTTCATTTTCAATCACCCCACCTTCAAGCCTTGATTTATGAGCATTTTGCCGCAACGTACTTTTGACATGCACATTATCAAGTATTAAGTAACTTGGGAAACAGTTCTTCAAAAAAAATAACATGTCAAAGAAAATAACTTGTAAATGATACTGACTATGAATCTTTTCACACTGTTCGACAGTTGATAACTGGTATCATGTCAAAAAGAAGTTGTGACTCATTGTTTCACCTGTGTCATTCAGGATGAGACCAGTGGGTGTTATGAACATACTTTCCCCCATGAAAGAGGCTCAGACTAATTAATACTGTATGTAATTATTATGTATCATAGGGTTAATAACAATGGCCTTGATTACTGTCTTACACCCGTTTATGTGCTGTCTTTTCATGTATGTCTGGCATGTGTCTGTCTGTCCATAGGCTGGGGTACAAAAGCTGTTGCTTCACCCCGCACCTAGATGTTGCCTTTTTTATTTCTGTTCACTATAAATTTGTAAAATATTGTTGTTCCTGTATTATCAGTTTAATTATATAATTGTTTATACTATTCTTGTGATTTATGGCAGCATTGAAATAAATGTAAAGCATTCAATAAGTAGCAAATACAGCCCTTGGGAGTAAAATTTTCTTCAACCAAGTCTGATAAATCAAGCAGGGGATCATCGATGTCTAATATTTGGTATTAAATAGAAATAATGCAATAGACCTTATGCACATGACGTCATTTGAGTAGGGCGCCCTCGGTTAGAGGTCAAAAGAAGGTTACTTATTGGCCGATTCTGTGCGCTGCGCGTATTTAGATGTGCGTTTTTCATCATTACATCATCTTTTTACCTCTAAGATGGCGGCGTGATGACACCAATGCATAAGGTCTATACGGAGTATTTTAAAATCTACATCTACAAAGAGACTTCAGTCAAGCAAGCCCCTCCACCTCCTTGAGATGCACAACTGTACATATTATCTGTACACAGAACCAACCTCTGTTAAAAACTTATCAAAAAACCAGCGCACACACACACACACACAAAAACCTTAAAAACAGCCGGCAAAATGGTCTCTAGCCATAGATAAATCACATTGTAGCAACTTGAAGCAGTGTGTGCTGCATTAGCAATATGCCCTGCCCTACTTTACATCCATAAAATCTCGCGAACAAAATAGAAAAATTACACCAATTTCCCGTCTCGATTCTCATCTACCTATAAATAAATCCTCCAGTCTCATGCGTGGCCTCGACATTATTATTTGGGATATTTCCAGCGCTACATCATGTGATGCATCCACGGGTATATTACAACTAGAGGAAGAATGAACATTTATAATAAAGTGGTGAAACAAAAAAACCTTGAAGATCATGAGGAGGGTAAAGACTCAAGTATTTGTAATCGAGTAAGGGCTTGGCGGGTCACCAAAATGTCAACGCTAATGTCATGAACGCCATGGTAAATTATCTCAAAAAAACGGAAATTACTTAACAAGACCTTGTATGTCAGTCCCTCTAGAGTTTAGTGATGGACAGCGGATTTACGTAGGAAGTTGTACACATTCTGACTTCAAAGTAACACTGAAGAGGAGATACTCTGTGATAAGATTTCTTAAGTTTTTTTTAAGCATTTTCATTCATAAGAGGAGCTTTTATCTGAAAGGGGAAACAAGGTTTTAATATCCCCAACGAAAAGAGTCATCTGAATGATTGAAGCCTCTAGACTTAATATATTTTCTTTCAACCATTATACTATTTTCATGAGACTTAACTCTTGAAACATGCATGTAATTTGTAACTTACAAGCAGTGAAATGTATTGAAAAAGATGGCAAAATTTTCACTGCAATGGCTGCAGTGTAAATAAACCAATGTGCTTTAATGTCCAAGTAGAAACACTTAGCGACAAGTGGCTAAAATGCACAAGTGGCTAAAATGCACAAGTGGCTAAAATGCACAAGTGGCTAAAATGCACAAGTGGCTAAAATGCACAAGTGGCTAAAATGCACAAGTGGCTAAAATGCACAAGTGGCTAAAATGCACAAGTGGCCACAATGTACAAGAGGAAGCAATGTACCTAATTTAATGGACAACATGGTCAAGTGCCTACAATTTACAAGCGGTCAAAATGTACAAGAGGTAGCAATGTACAAATGGCAACAATGAATAGGTTACACTCCCCACCACTGGGTATTTCGGCCTGCAAAATAAACACAATTCTCACCGTCCACTGCAAGACACCAACACGCCCTTACCTAAATTTGATACTTTCTGATGACTCCGTCTCGACATGCAGTGAAGAGGGTTTTACCATGGCAACAGAGGGAATAAATGGGGTCGCAGTCTGATCCAGTGAACTCCAGCAAGTCATTGGACTCTATAGGTTTAAAGAGGAAACAGGATCCATCAGCTGCAGGGAGAAAAGAGAAGTGTCAAGTCATACAGGGCTTGGATTAACTCGCTAAACTCTGTCCAGGAGGGGGAAAAGTTCAAACACTGAGGAGCAGGCTATTGGGACATCAGGATTATTTATAAATCTGAAACTCTTTCTTCAGTGTATTTGTGTGTTGGCAGAGTGTCCCTTTCCCTACATAGCAGGAATGTGTACTAACCCCTACGATTACCTACATGTTTGTAAATTCCATTTCATTCATAGATGAAATAAAATTGTTCATTGAAAGGTAATTTTGTTTTGTCTTAACACTTCTAAAACCAGATCTACATTTTATAGAACTAGCTGAACACATATCTCTGTTAAGTAAAGATCAACAGGGAAAAGGAAAAATACAACACACATGTCTTGGTATCTTGGCTGGCAACCTTTTGTAAATGCTCAATTAGCTTCATGACTTTGCCTACAGCATCTTAATACAGCAGGACTGGAATTGCATCTTTGAGGAGCAAGCCCATTTTGTTATTGCAAAGGGTAGTTTTCATGAGAAAATTGTCAAGTCATGGAGAAAGTATTACCGAGGCAAGGCCAAGACCATAGCAATAAAGACAATACTCTCTGCGGAGTTCAGATTTAAATGGTCGGAGACCGAGACAAGACTTATATTACAGACTGTTGTTAAGATCAAGCCCGAGACCAAGAACAAAACCCTCAGAAAACAGACCCAATGACAACAGTCTCAAGATCAACAAAACCACACAAACAAACAACCAATATGGCCTCGTCTGATAACGTACTCTTACTCAATATACAAGGAAACAATAACTGTTTTTTCACACAACGCATAATGACCTTGTGAAGAAGGAAGAGTTGAGAAATCAGAAATCTCAAACGCTTGCGGCGGGAGAGCGATCGTTGAAGCAACCGCCCAAGAACAACAACACATCCTGATCACGTCATGTATGGGTTATGCTTTTGAAAACTGAAAATAGAACAATCCAACCCGCTGTTCCTAATTACAGACCCCAAAAAGTAAATAAAATAAGCCCTGTGTGTTCTATAAAGATTGGAGATGGCACAGGAAGAGAGTGGCAGGCCAAGTTTGGCTGTCAACAGAATTGGAAGTGGTACAGGAGGTTGAAAGGTGAACGACAGGTTAACTCTGCCTGCACCTTTCATTATTACATCGTTACACAATTGTTTTCGGAAAAGTTAGCTTAAGATAACTTGTTTAAGGAAACTAACCAGAAATTTGACTGGGTCAAAGTTATCTTGTGACCGAGTAAACTTCAACTTGAATGACTGTTGACTTACTTTGACAAAATTAACTCCTACGTCTACTTTGACTCCAGTTGGTAAAAAAGAAAGTAGTGATCCGAGTTGCTTGTTTTTTTTCTTGGATTTTGTTGACATTTCTCGAAGTGGCTCTAATGGAAAAATTACAACAGGGGCTCTGAGTGCCATTCAAGAAGTATTAGACAATTTTGGATAAACACAATTTAATGGTATAAAATAATCACTAAAGGTATGTTAAAATAATTTAGATTTGTTTGTCCAAAAATTATTTCTACATGAACTTCATACTAAAAGTCATTCTTCAGGGAAACTGCTCGGCATGCGCATACAACAAAGCAAATGTCTGAGTACTTGGATGGCTCTGCTGGTACCTACAAAGACTTATCAGCAAACATCTCCCGCAAACAAAGCACTTCACCAAAGCTGGCAATGTTTTCACATGGTAGAATTTTTTGTTTAGAATCTAAACACTTTGAGGTGTTCAGCATTCACAATGTGTGTTGAGGTTACGCCAACTGTTTTTTTGACAACATTAAGGTATGTTCAGTTCAATAGCTTCAGAATACATCGCTTAGAATATGTTGTTTTACCATCATGTGTAACTCCCTTGAACGCACACAAAAAAATGAAAGGAACTTTGTTCTTAGCCTTCCTTCAAGATAGGATTGTGTATTTTGACTCTAGAAATGGCATACATGGCATGTTGTGGCCGTGCGGATAAGAACACCTGACTTAAGCTCTGGTGTTTCGGATCAACAGAGTGTGGGTTCGAGTCCTGGTTGTGACACTTGTGTCTTTAAGCGAGACACTTAACCATTATTGCTTGGTCCTTCGAATTGGACGTAAAGCCGTAGGTCCCTTGTGTTGTGTAATGCACGTAAAAGAACCCAATGCACTTATCGTAAAGATAAGGGGTTCGCCCCGGTGTACCTGGTTTGATCGGC
This sequence comes from Pycnopodia helianthoides, assembly GCA_032158295.1. NCBI lineage: Eukaryota > Metazoa > Echinodermata > Asteroidea > Forcipulatida > Asteriidae > Pycnopodia > Pycnopodia helianthoides. Next base: position 19,839,965 of record CM063252.1, on the reverse strand, counting down.
AGCATATTGTGCCAAAGCACCTTGTAAACCATTACATGGTGCTATGAAAAGGAACAGGTCTCATACTTCAAAAATGTAGTTCCGCATACCTTGCAGGAAAAAATACTGAGCGCTTTGAGATGCCAATTAGTGTGATAAAGCGCTATATAAGAACTCAGTATTATTATTAGGTGTCTGTGTGGGGTTAGGAATCCCCCTCTCCTTGATGCTCTTACTCAACTCTTCATGAGTTAGTAAGCACCAATGTGCCCCCCTTGACTCTGACATACCGAAACCAATCTTGCAGACCTCAAAGGAAACTGGAAAGAGAGCATGGCTAGTGTCTCACCTTACAGGTATGGTCTAGACAAAGGGGAAGTTCTCATTAAAAAACTGACGCTCTTATTCCGACCCCTGACCCTTAGGTTTCGATTTACATCCAATTTTAGAATAAAACAGACCTGTATTGCTTTGTGACTCAAACTCAAATCCGATTGGAAAAAAAAACCTTTCATGTCTCAGGACAAAGATGCAATATGAGTTTTTAGAACTCAGATTTAGAATTGGTGTTTGCAGACTACAATACAAATCTGCAGTCTACATTCACGGCTTGATACAGTCACTTGATTTGCGTAAACACTTGGTAAGGAATTCTGCGGTGCCAGTCAGTATTGCTTTTTAAAGGCAAAGTATACCTTTGGCTTTTGGAACCGCTCGGCTGTTCTATATAAATGTAGATATGTACAATAAAACTAACCTGTGAAAATTTAATTTCAAGAGGTGGTAGCGTTGCCCAAAATCTGGAGCGGTTATGTCCAAGCAGGAAGAATAATCCCTAAATGGCATCCACAATCTGAGAAACGTTTCTCAAATTGAAATGTTTGTGAATCTCTTTCTCTAAAACCACATCCTTATGAAGGGAGATGTTTCTCAAAATGTTATACACCATCAACAGCTGCAGTGCTTCTTACCGAGTAAGTTTGTACCGTCATTAATTTTTGGAGTGATTACCAAAGGCATATCCTCCCTTAAAGGGAGCCATGCATGCTTATCAAAACTTATCAAGGAAGATGAATCTGTGATATAAATGCAGAGCCATTGAAAACAGGGTTGATAGGTCAAAGTGGTAAGTAATGAACACATGGTGGAGTCATTGCAAAAAAAACAATCTGAAACTAGGATCCAGACTTTTGTAGGTATTTTGAAATGATGGCATTACCATCTTTTGGCCGCTCCTGGGGGGTTTAGATTTCACAGAGCTTTTAGGAACAGTGTCTTCAGCACCAGAGAAGAAGTAGATCACAGAGCAGGATTTCTTTAAACGCGGGGAAACAAAATAACAGCAGATTTTTGTCACCAGGCTGACTTTTGACAAGTCTGAATTCAGATAAAAAAGTCTGAAATTTCTCATTCCTGAACCCAACGCTAGCCACAGCATCTGTGCCCATTCAGAAATGTACCACCTGATTGCTTTGTTTAGACATCAATAGTGAAACCTGTACAATCATCCCACACAGTTTCCCTAAAAATGAATGTGTGAAAGAACAGGTAACACTCTTGAAAATAATACAGGCAAATTTACATGTATCCTCATCTAACCCCATACAAAACATTCTCCGGACGCCAAGCGGCATTCTTCTGGCTCGTATTATAAAACATGATTGGTCAAGTCCATGAAATGACAGATGGTATGGATTTTGTTGAGGGTTTGTTTTTCAATCTAGAACTTCAATTGAGCAGATATGACAAGTGTTTATACGGGAACCCTTTTAGGTAGACCTTGAATGTTAGAATTAAATCGCTTCAGGTGCAAACTTGATGAATTCATGAAAGATTTCTTGCATTGATTAAAAACCCCTCTGTCTTACTCACCCCCCTTCACCTAGAGGCCCGGAGGGAGGAGGGGGAGGGGGAAGGGGGAGAGGGTGGTCTAAAACCATCTCGATAGCAAGTCATTGAGGTTTTATGTGTAGTCATTCAATACTATAGAGATACACATTTCAGCAGTCATTTGGGATTTTTATTTGTTTTGTGGACTGTCTTAAAAGCCTTGATGTGGAACTATCGAGGCCAGGTTGCACTCAGTCCTCCCCCCATTGGAACAATGATGTGCAAGGAAACGGGTATTTCTGATTGTGCCGTTTGCATTAAATTTTGTTAATTGATGGGGAAATAAGAATACTTAGATAACCTTGGAAATATCTTTCCCTGTAGAGTCTATATTGTCCACTTTATACTTCATGATGAAGGCAAAGGTAGTTATAATAATAATGATAATAATAATTGTTCTGAAGTACACTAAATCTGAAGGTCCTTCGAGGTCACACCATTTACTTAGAAACATCTCAATATCAACAACACTGATGGAGTAGTTGATAGCTCATGCGGCGTGTGAAATATTTAAAGTACATCATGTATTTTACAAAAATAAGGAACTGACAAGTAAAGTTGACATCCTGCTCAAATGATAAAAACAGAGTTTTGTTGACACGCGATTATTGAAAAAGAAACTGAGAAGGTGTAGTTTACATGGATAATCTTTGCTTGTAGGTGGTTATTTTGTCTTTTTAATAACTGGGCCCTACCGCATACAGCTGAAAGCACATAAAAGTCACTAAGCTAAAAAACTAAAAGCTAAGAATGGTCATATTACCAGCCTTATTAATATACCCCGCTCACTGTTAATGTACGCTTAGCAGGTAAGTTGGTTCATTAACAGTTTTATAAAGCTGGACCCCACTTTCTTCCCAATGTAACATTGTTGCCTTTATTATGCAGGGAAAGATTAAGGGAAGTCTACATAATCAATTTCCAATTTCACAGTAGTTATTCTCCATTGGTAATTAAAACAACAGACAACGACCGCCGCCATTGTCTAATAACCTTGCCCTTGTCTGCACCCCCCCCCCTCACCGGCATCGGGAGACCTTGAAAATAATCACTTTATAAATATGTAATATGCATATGTAATACACTCTTTTATTGTCATCAGTGAACACATTGCACGCTTGGTAAAATTTCAGCCTTCATCTTTTCTAATCATTATCATGAATAATGTGCAATAATCTTTAAGTGCTCCAGAGTGTAGCAAAAAAAGCACATATTCCAGCCATGGTTAATGGAGGCAAGTGTATTTCCTCGTCAAACTGGGAGAGGGGGGGGGGGGGTCAAATCAGAAATCAATGAACTACACCAAGAAGGGAAACTTTGAGGGCCAATTTTGCAGGTCATCAAATCCCAATTTCCTTTTCGGCAGCAGAAAGTAAAGTAAAAAGGGAAATTTTGTAGTTTTTTTTTTTTTGAGCACAGAAGGGCATGTAATTGCTTTCCATCAAATGCTTGCTCTCTGAAGAAAAAAACCCACATGGGATTGTTGACTTGTGCACACATTCTACTAGTTTTCAACATTTTGAAGAAAAAAAATGAATTGCCATTCTGTATCTTCCCTTAATTTTATGACACCCCCCCCCCCAAAAAAAATCCCCAAAACATTCAATTGTAGACAGCATGTTTGACAACAAAAACTGACATTTTCAGCTGAGTTGCTCCAATCAAATTGCACCTTTCAGTTTAAAGTAGTGCAATTTCAGATTGGAAATGTTACGAGTCAATCCCATTGTTGATTTGGTGAGTTGGGAGGGCCAAGCTGTCAAGAGCACTTAACTCAACCTCTGGTGTTCCTGACCAGCAAAGGTTCGAGTCCTGATCTTGACACTTGTGTCCTTAAGCATGACACTTAATCATTTCTTTGGATGTAAAGCCATTGGTCCTGTGTGTTGTGTAATGCACACAAAATAACCCAGTACACTCATCGTTAAGAGAAGGAGCTCATCCAGGTGTTTTCTGGTATAGTTGGCTGTAGATTGCAACAGAGCACTTTGCAAACTGCTACATGGTGCTGTGTAAATAAATGGGTCTTACTGTGTAAATAAATGGGTCTTATATATTGTAAATAAATGGGTCTTATATTTCAAACAAAGCTCCACATACCTTGTAGAAAAATAATGAGCACTTTGAGATGCCCTCAGGTGTATAAAGAATTATATAAGAACTGCGTGTTATTATTATCATTATTGATTTAATTGTTTATTAACTTTCAGTATTTTAGAGCAAGTGTTCCAGTCTACTTGTACCTGTAGGTGAGTGTTTGCCTTAAGCTAAGCAACAACGAGCAGGTGACCAGTCACAGATGGTACATGTGACATTGCATTTTGGCTGGTAACCTCATTCTTGTAGGCACAATTGTTGTTGTGTTTAGCTACTCTTTGTGCCTAAGCAGCTCTACGAAGTTGGGCCCAGGTTGTAAGAGTCCATGGGGTGGCCTTGGGTTCTTGGGGGTGGGTGCCCTTAACGCTTAGACCTGACCAAACATTAATCACTGGCCATGACTCAAGACATATATGAGAATCAGGCTCAAACAGCTGCTGGTGGCAAGAGAAAATGTTAATCATAAAGGAGATGCGCATTTCAGGCATTTCATCCAAATTGTATTAAAAGATAATGCATTTGAGTTGAACACTTAGCTGATTGCCCCTTTGGTTATTAATCCAACAATTAATGACCATAAAAAACTTACTTGGTAAGAAGCACTGCAGCTGTTCATAATGTACAACATTTTGAGAACAATTCCCTTATGAGGAATGTGGTTATACTTTTAGAGAAAGGGATTCAAAAAACTTCTAAATCTGAGAAACGTTTCATGCCTGAAATGTTTCTCAGATTGTGTATTCCATTGACGGATTATTCTTCATGTGTGGACATAACCGCTCCAGATTTTTGGCGATATCTCAACAACGTCTCCATCTTTTGAAATGAAAAATGCAGGTTACTTTTACTGTATATATCTTCATTTATGTAGGGTTAAAACAATCGAGCGGTTCCAAAAACCAAAGATATACTTTGCCTTTAACTGTGAGAGAAACACTTACTGAAGACAACAAATCTGTGCTTGTGAACGGCTATTCTATGAAATGGGGATATCTGCTTATGTGCATGTGTACTTTGCATAACTAAGGATTTGGCTTGCACCATGTACACTGCGTAACTAAGGATTTGGCTTGCGCCATGTACACTGCGTAACTAAGGATTTGGCTTGCACCATGTACACAGCTGGCACAATTAAGTCTGCACTTACCCCTGTAAGTAAATGGAGCTGATTGTAATTGCAGAATGCAATTAAGAACAAGTTAAATTGAGATCTTAATTAGTCTAGAGGTCATAATAGCGTAACACAATCCTGGCCAAGAGACCTTCCATCTGACAGAAGTAAAACAACCAGTTTGAGTTAAGGAGATACACTTTCTTGACTTCTTTCCTCACAAAATACAGAAACTCAAATATCAGTAATAAACTCCAAGGGAAACTGACTGAGTAAATTACAAAAAAATTTGGGTTGGACAAAGAAAAATTGGCTAGAATGTGATTTGAACCTGCAAACTCCGGGAAGGTGCCGGCACTCTAACAATTGAGCCATTTAGCCCTAATAATGGCGGTCTCACTATTTATGAATATCTTTGTTTGGGGGAGGGGGGGATGCCAGTCAGAAGCAATTCAACCTGTAACTGCGAAGGTCGCAGATTCAAAATAGAGAAACTAAAGTATTAGTAATATACCACCAGGAAAACTGACTTGGTAAATTTTAATTAATTTTGGGTTGGACAAAGGAGGTCACAGGCTCAAATTCCACTCTAGTCAATTTTTCTTTGCTCAACCCCAAAATAGTTAAAATTTACACAGTCAGTTTCCCTTGTGGTTTATTACTTGATATTTGAAGTAAAAAGTTGCATCCCCTTAAGGTGATCCCCTGGCTACCGTTTCCCAGGTTGTATCACAAACTTGGATGTAATCCCTGGCTACACAGAAGTTACAGGTTGTATGGCTTCTGACTGGCACCCCTGAACAAAGATATTGACAAAATAGGGAGACAGCCAACATAGGGCTAGGTAGCTCAGTTGGTAGAGCGCCAACACGTTTCAGGAGATCACAGGTTCAAATCCTGCTCAAGTCAACTTTCCTTTGTTTAACTAAAAATTAAAACTAAAATATTGTTTGTTTACAGCTTATTGTCACCACAAGAGAGTTTAGCCAGTTGATACCAATATTATTATTATACTCTATCTTCCAAAAGAAGAAAAATTTCCAAGAAAATTTAGCATGCACATTTTGCAGTTCAAACTTGATCTTGGGAATTTTGGAAATGCACCATTTCCTAGGTCCTTGGAGCAGGCCCCAGTCCCTATGCCATTACAGCTTCAGTCTATCAGTATCCACCTCCTTTGTAAAAAATCCTGGGTCTGCCCTTGACATTAAATCAACTTGATAGGGCATATGTAATGGACATTACATTTATCTCACATCGGTAATGTATGTAAATAAATTCCCTGACCCTCACAATTTTCAACATAGATCTTTGCCAGTGTGTACATAAATTTTTAGTACTTAGAGTATAATGTTGTTAGTTTAACACACTTTGTTTTCTGGTTTCCTAATTCGATGATTATGGTAGTTTCCCAAAAGTATACTACAAAATGTATCGCCTACCACCACAATGTTTACTGTGAACGTGACTTTCAGTTCCTTGCAATACTATTATATGAAATGTGTTTGCCAAGAAGTTTGTATTCTTGTGTCTAACTTTCTTGCTGAAATTAGTAGTCAGCTGTTAGCTTGGTTGGAGTTTAGTGAGTTGGGTTGAGTGAACGCATGAAGGTCGGGCAGCAGAGGGCACAATGCACTATTTTCCAAGGCTGTGTCGCGGGACGGTGTCTAGCTGGGAAATACATGTAATCGGCAGGGGATTGGCTATTGCTAAACGGCCTTGAGTAGCGCACACACAGCTATTATTATAACCAGAATGAAGGGTTGTATTATAACACAGTCTGAGGGAATCAATGCTACAGGCTCAACATGCACGTGGGTCCAGGGGCTCTTGGAGATGCAGACCGTAACAATACCGCCAGGCAAAGCACGAAGATTAAGTTCGCGTGTCCCTGTATGCTCCAGTTACTTGAAGGCCGTATGCAATGCCTGGCTGGCCAGGACCAATCAAAGTATATATAAATAAAAAAGTGCTCTGGGCTGGCAGGGTGCCCAAGGACGCTCCGCTGCCAGAGTTGGGGTTCAAATCCCTTGAAAATTAACAAGGAGTTTAAACTTTCAGGACCGATCATGAACTTGGAGGGAATGTTTTAAAGTTCAACTGCTGGTTTAGGGTTGAGATTGTTTATAAGAGGCTGACAAAAGCACATTTGGGGAGAATGATTTACGTGAGTAATCACTTACCAACTATCAAAATACTCCAGTCATCTTAAAAAACTTTATTCGTTTAATTTTAACAATTAAAAAAAGTTGGTAATTAGGGCCTATACATTTTGGCTCATGTCATAGGGCTAGTGTGACTCCTTGAACTTTCTTGGATCCCGGTGAGTCTATACAAACAGTCTCAAGCTGCTGGCTGTGCTGGGCTGGGTACCCCAAACAAAAACAACTTTCATCTCTTCCTTACCAGGTCAACCATTTGAAACTCTACATGAGAAATAAAAAAGCAACGAACAACATACACGTTCCACGGTCAGGAGGAGTGGAACCCGGCCATTGAGATTCAACACTCGTGTCTGATTCAAAATGATATTGCACCTGGAACTTTAACGGGAGAGGCCAGACTTTGTGGCTGTAGTGTTACGTTTATGTGACAGATTATTTCTTTCCTACACAGAGGAATAAAAGGGTCTTAAAAATGTAAAAGGCGGACACACGATGACTACAAGTGAATCCCACATCCACATTTTTCAATTAATATCAATGGATTTTTGGTAGATACTGGGAACTCTAATGTTACTGGTTTCAAGAACGACATGATACAATTGAAATTCGATATATTTTAGCCACAGCAAATTTAATGAACATATTTGATGAATTATTTGGGGTTCTTTATTGTACGTCTGGAAACATTACGCTTTTGTAATGAATAAAATCCTCCACAATTTGTTTTATTTCATATTCGGAGGTATAAAAATACACAAAGGCTACATTACAAAAGCTTTTAATATCATTTTCAAAGTACAAATGTCAGTGATATGTTGCTGACATTTCACTGTGGAATCTTTGAAAACGCCTTGTCATTGTGTCAATAGACAGCAAAAGTGCTGTCACACCAAGTCTCATGTATACAGTTACTTAATCAACAAGGAGAGGTAAACACATACAACAACAAAATAGGATAGCACAGAGTACAACTCAATTGGTCCCCAAGACAACAACCAAGCAATTTTACACTCCTTGTGTTTTCAGCTCTAACGGACACGAAACAAAACACTCAACCGAGATATGTATTACTGAACCTATCAGCTGCACTTTTCTACTATGGCCGGCTGTGTCATCCGCGGTCACCGGCACGGCCACACCAAAATCCCAAACCTCTGGTGTGAAGGATTACATGATAATGCCCATCAAAAAGCGCAGAAATCTTTAACTCTATGTACGTGGTCATTTCCCCAGTGTCATTTATTTCAATACTGTCTTCAACAGCTTAATACTTAATACAAACAAGTTGTCCTTTGGGTGATGGTGGAACGGATACATGTAAAATTTTTGGTTTACTTAGAAGTATCGGATGTCTCTTCAGGAGCAAAGAAATTTTGAGGGAACAAATTTTGTGAGAAAAATCTTGCTCTGCAGCTGTACCATCTTTAAAATGTTCTTACACAACAGTTGTTATATTTATTTGATGCGACCATAAATCATTCACAGAATATCCCACATCAACGCTGGATTTAATGATGTTAAAGTGGGGTTTTAATTTTTTAAAAGGGAACGCATTATCCTTGATGTTTCTAGTTCACCTACCATGCGTACATGTTAACAGGTTTGTTTTTACTGCATGTGACCAACACTAATGAAGGGTGTTTTGTTTTTATAACCATCCTTAATCTCATCAGTTGAAATAATTCTTAAAATGTTTGCCTAACAACAATAACAAAAACTGTACAAATGAGAGAGGAAGATTAGGGGTTTAATACTGCGCTTTTGGTTCACAGGTTTCCAAGCTACAGTTGTGTTTTCATTTCTTTGGGAAAACATGACTTTACGACCGAAAATTATAATTAATAATAGTAGAGTGTTAAGAACTAACAAAGAAGGAATTTATGTGGATGTTTCTGGTTCACTTAGCAATCAAGCTTGTTCACAGAGTACCTCAGGCTTGTTAGGAACAAGACCTTTTCAGAGGAAACCTTGGTTTCATTAGTGGAAATACTTTGAAATAATAAAAACAGCTCACAGAATGACAAAGGGTGACAATGAATATGGAAGTATTCTGTGCATTATGCAGCATCAATGTGACTTGCTAGTCGGGAGGGAAAAAGAGACAAGGGGGGAGCAAGAGACTTGGTTGCCGCGACGATGAACACTCACGATCCCTTACTCCCCCAGGCGGCAGCCAATGTGCTACAACGGAACTGGGTTAATGAATTCAGTACAGCAGAAGCGGGGTGGCAGTGCCCCGTACCAGTACACCGTGGACGTTGAACCTAAAACCCTGCCATGAGTTAACTACATGCAGGTTGGTATCGTATTACAGTGAGGGAGCTTTTTAAAAAATCACTACCTTGACCCAACAAATAGGGACTCCAGTGTAATTAGCTGGGGACATTTTAAAGCACAAGGCTTCGTCAGAGAGGAGGGAGCCTCTAAGAGCCTCCTGGCGGCCTTTTGAAGGTAAAATGAGAAAAATAAATTTCCATTGGGATTCGAGCGACCAACTACTGCTAGTGACTCACCTTATGTGGATGTGAAGAGGCCGAAGGAGAATGTTTAGGAAAGGTGAAAATTTGTAAGGCAAATAATACGAAGAGGAATACAACAATGACCTTTGGGTCGGTTCAATCCTTAAGTCTTCAGTAGATCAACCATGATACTAACCAGCGGGAAAAAATCATCAGAATAGACGCTCACGTTTTTGTAAAATCACTCTTCAGGGGCTTTGTTCATGGCTCGGTTACTAGTTCATTATTCAAATTTACAAGGACTGAAAGAAGTTTAAATAAAGGGGGACATTTCTCTTTTGCTAAAAAATGTCACGCTCTGGGCAATTTTTCAGTTAACAATTTGGTTGTCTAGAATTATATCTTATGTAATGTCATTGTCTTTGAACTAGAAACCAGACTTTCTGCTCGTTCTCACACATAGGCCTACATGCTTGCTTTGCTGAGATGTAGAACAAAGAGCCATTCCAACAGTTTTATTCCACACACTGCATCTCTTTGGAACTCCTTGCCTGGTGCATGTTTCCCTCCATCATAATAATCTAGACTGTTATAAGAGGAATATCAATTTCTACCTTCAGCTCCCCTGAGTTATTCTCATCTTAAATGTTTTCTTCTTGTAGCACATAACAAGAGTGGCTTTTTAGCCTTGCTTGGGGCGAGCTTTCATTAAAAAACAATTTCCAAGACTAATTGGTAAATAGTCCCATGTTTACATGCAACACCTTCAGGAAAATGTGTCTTTTTTTATGTGGCATAACATAGCATCAAAACAACATCACAACATCAACATATTTGGCACTACATGTACATGTACATATGGTTTAGGCTTTTATGTATTTTTCATGCTATTTAATAACAATTTGCTGACATTTCTGAGGGCTAAAAAAACAAATTAAATCTGAAATTAGAATACCATGGCTGAAAAAAAAAATCAAAATTCAAAATCCCACATCATTCTTGAAAGTTTAGCCCTGTAACTGAAGAATTGAACACTTGTACCAAAACTACACCTTCCATTATTGTGAATAAAAATAACTAACATGGCCATCTTGAATGGGCTGGGAATTGTAGTTAAGTGTCATTAAAAAAAACTTCCTGAATTAATTAATTAACTGTACCATCTGTTCATTAGGTGCTGTACTATTTGTTCAACAACAACGATCTTTTATGACAACTGTAGTTTCCCCTATCATGGGAAATTTGTCAATGCTTTATTTCCCAATATTTCTACTGTGGTATTGTCCCTTTAAGTTTGGGGTTAATGCCAGCGAAATTTTGTTCACCTTGAACTAACCATTAGGCACAGATGAGATTGATGGAGGTTTATTGTAAAAACTACACAATGAGGGCATGACTCACTTGAAAAAAAAACCCTGACATTTCCTTTCTTTACTTGTGATCTAATTTCTCCAAACTTGCGGTTATATTTTTCTTTATCGGCCCACAAAAGCTCCAATATTACGTTGTCGCAATGTAAACAACGACTAAGAAAACATTAATTACTTTTTTTCTTCTTTCTTTGACAGAAGAGTTTGAACAATCTATTGTCCCATTATCAACAATAAACTGAATAATGCATTTCCCCATTTTCTAGTCTGTACTTTCTATGACATGTTGATAATTTATATCCACCAGCAGTTTTTCATGACCAGTCCTAGGTAAACGTTTACCAAGACAATAATTATTAAGAAATACTTGTACATTTTTTTCAAAAATCAACTTACAATTTAATAATAAGTATAGCGCCTAATACCTTCAGAAGAAGAAAGTCTCTAAGCGCTCAGAAGAACAAACAAACAAAGAAAAGCTACATGTGCAATGGCTTGAACAGAAGTATTTTGTGAAGATTCTTGAAATGTGTGACGATGGTAGCTTGTTTGATGTGAAGAGGAAGATTGTTCCATAAATGAGGCCCAACAAACTGTAAACTACATTCCCCATATGCTTATTCATACCAGCACTGAGTACGATTTCATAAAAAGTCAATAATGGCTGTTTGATTACAAGGTCTGAGCCAAAAAACAAAGTTTCTGTTTTGGACGGATGTTATTTGTATGAAAAACCTTCAACTGTCTGGAAATCAACGCCAAAAACTCAACCGCGTTTATGTAGAATACATTTCCCCAGACAGTGTCCTTGCTATGAAGGACTTGAAATCAAAATATTTTTCAGTTCCGTGATTTAGCTCAGGTTGAATATTAAGAACAATATAGTGCACATAATATGATAGCGGCAGGCACCGACAGGTGCTTGTGGGCACTAGACTTGATTTCCAGTCTGAAATTGGGGTTTGTTTGTTTGCATAACCCGTATGAAAAATTGATGCCTCCTTGTTTTAGGCACCAGTGTTCGAGCTCAAGAAGGCTAATACAACAATACAGAAACATGGAGCAAAGACTAGGCAGACATTGGCTAACAGGCACTGGCTAACAGGCACTGGCTAGCAGGCACTGGCTAGCAGTGGCTAGTTCAAGCTGCCATGCACTGACTTGCATTGACTAAAGCATCAAGGCCCAATTTTTCACTTATGTCAAGCATATTTCATAGGTTAGCAAGGAATTCTTGCTTGTGCGCATGTGTACCCCACGTTTCGAGGCATCCTTCGCTGACACAGCTTGTGCAGAAATTTGGCGCTTGCTCTGTAAGCGAAGAATGGTCATCGCAAGCGCAAAATTTGGCGGTAAGCAGAGCCATGTAATTGGACCCAGGTCTGAAGCATCAGCAGGTACCAGCTTGATGGCATTGGCACACACTGGCTACAGCAATGGCTAGGCCTCACTGACATACACTGAAAAGCACCAACAAGGAGGACTTAAGCTGCAACTTACTGATATCCAGGCACCAGCAGGCCCTGACAGATGGGCAATGTACCAGACAAGGCTAGCACTGCAGACATCAAAGGAAAGTCATCAAGACAACCAAGCAACAAGCAAAGATACATGTACAAACATTGACAGGCCACATGTACAAAGGCACAACTGGGACCCAACAGTATAATAGATCAGTTCTTTTTGTCCCTGAACGCCCAACAAAAACGTGTTACCCTCAATAAAGCCCATGGGCCAATTCTAAAAATCATATATCTATTTTTTATTGGAAACAATTCTGTGGAGATCCGACCAATTAGCTTCCTCCTCCAGGGTTCTGTACAGTCTCAAGATAAATGTTTTCACCCTTACCCTGTCCCTAGCAGCGTGACCTATTTATGTCAGAGCCTATAATCAGCTGTCCTCAGCTAGCCTCCGATAAAAACCCCTTGACTATTCCAATTTGACTTACACTAGAGGTCAATTTCTAAAGTTGTGAAAGGAGACACTCAGAGAGTCAACTGGACAAGCTATAAATCAACAGAAAAGTGAAGGACAACTTCAATTTTGGATCTTATTTTTTCCCTTCTCTTGTCGGGTGGGTTTATGAGTTGCTCTCCATCATTAGAGTGATGTGTTTGTTTCAATCAAACATCCTCATCTGTCTTCCCATGATTCAGATCATGACAGTTTTATTTCCAAATATTGCTTCCCTGAGATCAAGAAGTTCATATTACTACCATTATTGCTCAACCGTGTAGTTGTTTTTTTCATAGCAAAAACCAGTTGGGGGAAAAGTCCCAGGGGTCGATTTCACAAAACTCTTCCTAACTTAGGACTAGTCCTAGGCAATGCTAAGAGATAGGACTAGTCCTAAGTTAGGACCAGTACTTAGGACTAATCCTATCTCTTAGCATTGCCAAGGACTAGTCCTAAGTTAGGAAGAGTTTTGTGAAATCGACCCCAGGCAATCTATATTAAGTGTTGAAGTACTTGTACTCGAGTACTACTTGAGCACCGTTTTGCTGGAACTGGTACTCATACTCGGCTATCAAAATACACATACGCAAAATCCATACTTGATACTCAACTTAAAAAATAATCTGTACTCGAAGTCATGTACTCAATATATGACTGAAAATGTACTCAGAGTCAGACTCCAATCTGAAATACTTGTGGTCGAATACCACTTTCCTATACGTGCGTTAATGCAGGGGATAGAAGAATAAAGCTCTGGAAAAAGTAAAATTGTCTATGATGTATTCATGTTTAAAAGAAAGCTATCATAACAAGCACACATTTAGTCAAAAAACGATAAATGTGTTTATACCTCATTTTACAGTATTTCTTTATAAAGTACCTGTACTCGGAGATCAAAGTACTTGGTACTTGGCTGTTGGACTCCATACTCAGATATCGGAATTCTCTGTACTCGGACTCTTGTACCCATACTCATTGTCCCAAGTACTTGTACTGGAGTACTACTCAACCAATCAAGGTTTTCAGTGATTGTGGGTTTTTTACTTCTTCATTGTGTGCTTTTACTCTATGCCTTTAAGATCGTTGTTGTTGAACAAATTGTACAGCACCTAATGCAGGGCTCGCCCTTAACACTAGCCCGACGTACATTGTCTAGTAAAAAAAGCTATGGGCTAGTAAACACCACTTCTCAACTTGCCCTGTGGGCTACTAAAAACTGTGCAACCTACTTGTTTAAAAAGCTAATTTCTTCCTTTTCAAATGTAAATAATTGATGTATAAAATGTGTTAATCGTTATTGAGTGTGTGAATATAACTTCATTTGATTATTAATCATTAACACATCAGAACATTACATTTATATGGCAATTCCTGTTTATATCTGGGCTACTAAAACTTCCTGGGGGCAAGTAAAATGCACAGTTTACTGGCCCGGCGGGCTACTTCACAAAAAGCTTAAGCGCAAGGCCTGCTATGGTATATATTTAAATATTTTTTTGTTTACTGATTTACTGGTTTACTGTATATTTTGTTATGATTTCCTGTACAGCGTTTTTGAGGTTTTATGTAAAACGATACATGAAGAATAAATTAATATTATTATTATCCTAGTACTCCACATTACTTGATACTTGACTGAAAAGTATTTGACTACAACACTGTGTATATTTGATCCCAGCATTCCGCGTTTATTTGTTTCTGCTAAGCAAAGTTGTTCTATGCTTTTGTTAGCAAATATGTCTTCTATAGAGCTTCATCAAAAATACTTTTGGCCCCAAAAATCATGCGGTACATTGGAGCCATTTGAGTAATTTTCTTGCAACTTGTCACAAAAAAACCCAAGCAGCAACAATCTGTGATACTTTGAAGTCCTACCACTTTTTGGAAATGTTCGTTATTTTTGTTGTTGACAAGTTGTTTAGCCGTAGATATTTTGCAAATTCATTTAAATGAAGTCAGTATGTGGTGTCAGTATTGATTTCAAGACAGTTTCGTCCTGCAGTTGTTGGCAGTCGTTAGCTGTGGGAGTGGGACCTGCCCTTCCCGTGACATAATGAAATGGTCTGGTCATGGCTCTACCATTTCCGCCAGACTAAGTGTGATGGATTGGGATGGGAATAAGGACAGAGGTCAGAGGGGGTGAGGATTAATGAAAGAAGAGCACTACATTACAATTTCAAGGGTGTGTACAGTATACTTCAATTGTAAAAACAAGACATAGCATCTTCTACCCTGTAAGCAAGTCATTACACCATTCGAGCCTACGCGTTTCTTTTTACAACTTCCAACCGGCTGGCATATCTTTGAATTTTAATCTATGGTATCTCCATTCAAAAAAAGTCTGGAGGTAAAAAGTTTTGTCTTTTTAAAGACAATTTGTGTCTAACAAAATAGTGACAACAAGTCTGTTTTGCTTTCTTAACAATGAAGCAAATCTTGCCGAAGATTGCAAATGCATGCACTCTGGACTTTTGATAAGAAGTGCCGGGGACAGTTGGTGTAAAGAGGATGTGTTTTGTCTGATATTATGTCCAACACGATCAGGTTTCTTGGTTGTGCCAGATATCTGAAAAGATTCTGTGACCATTTTTGTGAAATGAAACAGATAAGGATACATTTCTACATGATAAGAGACAGATTTAAGCGTATGGTTTCTGTTTCCTCATCTATGTGACATCATGGAAAAATATTGATCTTTATTTATTTTCTTTAGAGAGGAAGTAAGCGACACTAAGTTACAACTAAACACAGATTTAAAGAGACGCTTAGCACAAAATTGGAATTTGAATCACACACACAAATATTTTGGGTGTGATCCCCCGGCAGTTAACGGTTGCATGGCTTCTGACTGGCACCCCTTAACAAAGATATTGACAAAATATGGAGACTGCCAACATAGGGTTAGATAGCTCAGTTGGTAGAGCGCCGGTACGTTAATCTGGAGGTCATTGGTTCAAATCCCACTCGGATCAATTTTTCTCTGTTCAACCCCAAATTATTTAAAATTTACCCAGTCAGTTTCCCTTGTGGTTTATTACTTGATACAAATATTTTTAGTAAACACGCATGTATGTTACCAGCCAAACTGTGGCATATGACCTTATTTGTCATTAATAATTCTAAGTTTATTTCTGACAGGACAATACAAGAAGAAAGGCTTATATAACATTTTCAAATTACTTTGCTCGGACATTTTGTGTTTATTTTTTGTTCTATTTCCTTTTTTGAGCAAATAGATGATCATCCATTATGGTAAAAAACAACGTTTATTCTAGTTATTTTTTTAACACTTGAGTTGCACATGTATTTTAAAGATACTTTTAAAGCAGTTAAAATGTCTTTAAGAGTCCCCTTGACCCTGTCCTCCAATGCCTCCTCAAAGACCAAATGATGACTACGTGATAAATATCGAGTCTCCTTGAAACAATATGGCAGTCAGTTTTGATACACGGCACCAGCCATCGGGCAAAGGGGAAGGTCTATCATTGAACCTGTTTTGAATAACCATTTTGTTTCTCTTTACTGATCGGGAGTCCTTTGCTGTCATGCACCAATGCCAACTGCAAGTTTAAAATATTTATAAGGGTATGAAAGGGGCCTTCATGTAGTCTGTTATATGATACGGCACAGAGTGATTGTAAAACTTATACTTGGTGTCAAAATGCTGCACTGTTTTATATGCTCATAAATTATTTGCGTGTGAGGATTGCTATCTTTGAGAACACATCTATCATTTACAGCTTGAACAAAGGAATTTACAGATGATGTCACTAATACTGTGAACAAACAGGGCCCAATTTCATACCGCTGTTTAAGCACAAAAAGTAGCTAAGCGCAACAAAATTCTTGCTTACCAGAATAATGTTACCAGCCAAAATACCATGTCATGGGTACTATCTGTAACTGGTACCCTGCTTGTTATTGCTTGTCAGAGAATTGTTAAGCAATATCTTCTGCTTAAGCAGTTCTATGAAATTGGACCCTGATGGAGCTTGTTTGCATTATTAATCCCATAAAAAAAAGACAGTATTGTGTGGAAAGAAAGTAATGTGACAATAACGGCTGAACTGTTTTGAGATTGCCCCCTCACTTCAAATAAAGAAAAAGAATGAAGCTTGTAGTCTTTTCTCTATGACTTATACTGGCCCATCTAGATCTGCACAAAATGTAGAACGCTAAAAGATGTTCCTACTTCTTCTATTGACTATACTTCAGTGTTGAATAACTTTCCCTGGTGACCTTCCCTACTTTTTTTCCAACTGTAATTTTGAAAGGAAGGGAAAAAAGGTATCGAGTTGTTCACCAGTCGCTATACTTAGTCTAATTGGTTCATGTGGCTTTACATGTAAGTAGGTAATTTTGCTAATGCACTCACTTGAACTGCTTTAACCAGTTGCCTGTGCATTAAAGTACTGCAAAGTAATACTTTAGCAATCATTAAAGGAACATTACAGAATTGGTTAAAAAAAACTTGTAAAATATACTTTTTGATCACAGATTTACATAAAACTTACACGGTCTAATGATGATGATAGTAGAAAACATCCCTTGAAATATTTCTGTCTGAAATGCCATATATGATGAGAAATGAATAAACTAATTTTCCGATTGGAGTTTATCGCTCAGTGAGCGTTTTATTCATTTGTTGAATCTATATGATTTTATGCAAATGTGTAATCGGTTTTTCACTATTTTCTTGTGACCCACCCAGATGGCCGATAGATCTCAAACTTCTACAGGTTTGTCAGTTTATGTATATGGTGGATTACATAAAGTGCTTACACTGCCAGCAACTGTTTTGTTAGCAAAAACCAATTCTGTAATGTTCCTTTAAGCAGCCATTACACCCGAGAGATCTATAGAGCTGATTTTTGAACTGAACTATGATGTGCTCAGAAGAAACAGGGAATAGACCCTATTGCTCACACTGCACCCATTCTGTTTTCTTCTGTAAAAATGAATGCATCCAAACTGAGGCTTCAGGGCAACAACAGTCTGGCTCCTCCTTCTTTGCATAATGAGAACCAGTTCATATACTTGTTACTGTATTCAGGGAACAAGACAGAGGTCAATTGGGAAGGTGGAGTTGGTACACTTGACAAAGACACCAGCCAGCCTGATTTACGGATAAACCAACTGATTTACTAAACCTAGATGTACACAATCATCAACGACCAAGCATTTATAGCAGCTAATACAGAAGAATTCCATTTATGAATGTTTACAGTGTGTATAAATTTATCAACAAGCATTAGACACAAAAAGTACTCGCGACACCAGGAAATCTTCTTCCCAGGGGATACTTATTCATTTATTTTATCAAGGTTTTGTTTATTTTCTCAACTGCCTGCGCGTTTGCAATCCCACCGCTGGTTCAGAATTGCTCCCGCTTTATTTGTTTGGATATGTATTGCTTTTGATGCAAGTTTTTGTCATGAGTTTGTAAGAATAGATGAGTGAAGGGTATGGGGTTCATAATGGGTCGTGGTAGATTCATCAAGCTGTATGGTCAACTGTTTGCTGGCTATGATCACACCAGTGATTACCAGACTGGGAACCAGTCTATATGCATTGTTGATATACAGCCTGGTTTCTGTTGTACTCAATTGTTTCATGGAAGGCAGGAGCGAGTATGTTTTATGTTCCCAAAATAGTCCAGAAAACCATTCAGAAAAGACCAAACCCAGGTGTAATCTAGGATATATTTTCCAAGCCGCTATTGACCCCTTGCACCAATGTCTTTTTGTTGTTGCCCAGAACAACTTTGGAGCGACTTCATTTTTTGCAGTCACTCGGACGGACAGGTAACATGTATATCCACACAGACATTACATGTATTGTGTGCACAGGTATGCACCTACCATTCATTTCCCTCATACAAAGAGAGACCGAAGGCACTGTAATTTTTGCTCATAATCTCCCTTTTTCAGGGGGTTATTGTGTTATCTCTAATTCAAGATCTTTGTCCTTTTGTAACACAAATGTGGCTTACAAGAATGGACAGGGTGCTACCATTGCTTGTCATCATATTGGTCTCAATGGTAGGGAAGTCCAACAAATCCCGGTGCTTATTGTGAGAACTTTTAGTGTCTTTCCTTTACCAAGTCGGGGTTTAATTGTGACAATGATATTTTCAAAGGAAAATTATTACTCTGGAAGCTCAAAAAAGTTCTGAAAAATAATACACAAAGAGACACAAATTTTTCCCCCAGTCATTATCAAAGCTAAAGCCAACCTTCAACAAAGAATAAATAATCACTTCCAATGACCAAGAGTGTTTATAATTCAACACACACTACCAAAACAAATTCCCAACCCATCCAAAAAGCTTGACAACAACATAAAGTACTCTGAGACAAAGTACAGGCACACTGCTTTCAGAAGCACATACACCATTAAGGATTGAAAGCAAAGCCTTAACCGCCCCCACTGACCGACAAAATGCCCCTTCCTGATGAGCCGCTCTGAATGATTAAACTAAGACTGTTTGCACAGAGCCTCTCGTTCTAGACACCTCTCCATCAAATTGCGACATCAAAAATAGACAGTTTTTCATCACAAGCACTTTCCTCATAAAGCAAGTCTGGGGTCATCTCGGCCTCCTGCATTATGCAGCACACCTAATTTCAGTTCAGAGTGGAGAGAGAGAATGCTTGTAATATAAACCGAGTCTGGCCAAGTTCAGGCAGAGGTTAACGTAAGATAACTACTTAACCTTCCTGGTTTCAACTTACACGTATGCGCCATTACGTGACAGCTAAATGACTGGAATTTCTCTTTAGAAAAGACAAAATCTGCACGTACACCACTGCCTGCTGCCTCAAGCTAGAAACTCCACGCAATGAATGCTCCCAAAATATCACACACAAACAAAGATGAACTTTTCCTGGTACACATTATGTCATTTGAATGAAAAACTTATCTTTTTTTAAGGCTTTGTTTTTGCTTTCTATATATTTTGTTTCTTTTTGCCTACGTTTTACAGTTTTTATTGTGAGGCGCTTTGAAGTGTTTTACATAAGGCGGAAAGGTAAATGCCTTTTATTATTATTATTATTATTATTATTATTACTATAACTTTATTAAGAAAGCTCGAGGACAATCTAACTTAGGTCAAAAGAATGTTATCCAATTCAGCATTGAACATGTTCGAACATTTTATCTTTAAACAACACTTGCCTTTCCTTAATGGACACAGTATCCTGAGAAGCAATATTTTTAAATCAGAAATGACTTGGTGAAAATGAAAATGTTGTCCGTTCATGAGATTCATCAGAACTGTATGCACTTATATTTCACAACAATAAAAAAGAAAGGGATAGAAATGGTTGATTGTAATCAAATATGAAATAAATAACGAGCCGTTGTAAACCCATCAGAGTGGCAGATGCCTGCCTGCCTTGGCCCAATTTCATAGAGCTGTTTAATCAGAAAATATTGCTCAACAATTGCCTACTAAGCAGAAATGAGCAGGCTACCAGTCACAAATTGTACATGTGGTATGGTAGTTTGGCTGGTAACCTTATTCTGGTAAGCATAATTTTGTTGTGCTTAGCTGCTTTTTGTGCTTAAGCAGCTCTATGAAATTGGGCCCTGAAGATGAACTGTGTATTTAGCTGAGCTCCCACAAACCATTGGACTGAGGAAGACAGTGCCAGATACCATCGGACTACGGAAGACAGTGCCAGATGGACAAAAATACAAAGTTGTATCTGCCCCAAATTTCACCCTTGCAGCGTCTCACTCATGAAGTAGGACATAATTTAATGATAAATTATTTACAAAATCTGGGTAATGTTTTCAAACATCTGTCCGAACGAGTCTAATTGGAATAATCTCCAGACTGGAAACCAACTAGAATTGTACTGTCCTCATTTCATACGTATTTCCAGATAGAATTAACTTATGGTCAACACTTTTTATTTGCAACGGAAAACCATATTGCAATCAAAAGTGTCCGGTATTGACCTACATTTTTACAAAAAGACTAATTGCAACCTTCAAGCAATGATTCATTTTCTTGTAGACCCATTTTGAGAAAAAAAAAACTGTTTTGATTTACACGACTCCTAGTCTTGGAACTGTCAAGACATTCATTATTTTACCACTGACGGAGGATGCACGCGATGTTGCAATTTGAAGTCAAAGTTCGGTGATCAAATCGCAGTTGTGATGATGATGATCGGCCTAGCATGAGTGCACAACCAGTGGGGGTAATTGGTTTGATTGGAAAAGCCGTCATCAGGAGTCACTCTATGCAAAAACTAGCATCCCTGGATGAGACACAATTCAACAACATTATGGCATCAAGAAAAGCAACAGCGTTTCTGTGTTTACTTTCCTTCAACACCGAACTGAAAAAAGTTACGGCGTACTCAGTAAGCCTACCTGCATTTTAGTAAATGCAAAAGAAAACCACTGTGTAATATCAACAATTTTTCATAAGAGTCTGTGTGCTTTTATACATGAAAACTGCTTGTTTGTAATGTAAACCGCTTCAAGTTACAAAACCGGGTGATGTGGACAGGGCTGCCAATAGAGGGCAGCAGATAATCTCACTATGTACCAATGAAGCCCTACCATGTTCAGCCAGTAGGAGCTGTATGGATGGATTGTCTTGTTCAAACTAACGGTTAGATTTTCACAATTTCCTAACTCTGTAGTATATGAATTTTTGCAGAGTCAGGGTATTTTGGAAAATTTTTACTGTTAGACTGAGCAAAATAATTCATCCATACAACTTAACACTACAAATGCCTAATAATATATTTTCATCCCAAGACTGACATGAAATCTTTGTTAATTAATGTAGAGTGTATGGAAATTCACATCTGAGAACAACCCCATGATTTCTTGCATTTTGTCACAAAAAAGGTCTACAAAAGGACTTTGTTTCATCTAACCTGTTTTAATACATTTTTATTCATTTGAAAACTTGTATTTATTTATTGACTTTTTGGTTGTCTTTTTGGGAAGAGGCGCAGAAGGAAACGTTTGTGACGAAATAATCTAAATTAATACCTGTACAAAATTACCACCAAACCATCTTTTCGATAAATATCTGTATAGTGAGTCAGATGTTCAGATAAGCACACGTAGCTAAGACGTAAGCTGCCATGATCAAGATCACTATTGAGGTTATCTAGAGGGTAAAAAGGGGAAGGACATCTAGGCTTTTTTCCGTTATCCAGACACAAGTTGTATGGTTTCCGACCCAACAGTTTGATCTTCCTTGTTGAGGGCCGCTGGGAATAGATGGGTGAGCGTGTAAAGAAAGCTGAGTTATCATTATAGGTTAATATAGGTCAGTAGACTTGAGTAGGTTGGGTTTGGGGGAAGTTTGTACAAGTGTCTCAGCCTCAGATAAGGATGTCAAACAAGTACAGACTCTGCAGGGTTGGCTGGATCCAGGGGGGTGAGAGGGAAGTGCCCCCTATTTTATCACGAGCAAACTTTATCATTACAGTTTTATTATTGCGCGCCATGATGGCAGAGTGCCAACCCAAAGATGTTTTCTTTAGCACAAACGCAACTTCAAATTTGTGCACAATTTCTTAACAAGTGTTGAAGAATCTGGAGATTCTATTGCTTTTACCAAATAATTTGAACTACAATAATGCATACTTAAATATTAAAGTGAGGGTGTATTTTGACAAAAGACTTTTATCGGTAAGCTTAAAGGCACAGTACACGTTTGGTAATGACTCTGAAAATTAATGGCATTAAAAACTTACTTGGTAAGAAGTACGGCAGCATTGGGTAGTATAATGAATTTTGAGAAACTTTTAACTTTGAAGTACTACGGTTATGGAAAATATATCACTTTTTATTCCCCAAAATTTGAATCTGAGAAGCGTTTCTGTCAGATACGCTTCTCAGACTGTGTATTCCTATGGGGAATCTTCTTCCTGCGCGGAAATATTCGCTCCGGTTTATCGGTAATATCTCAAAAACGCGACCACCTTTTAAAGTGAAATTTTCACAGGTTAGTTTTATTGTATGTACCTACATTTATATATGATTAACACAATCAGTAGGCTCCAATTACCAAACGTGTACTGTGCCTTTAAGGTAGATTTTTTTGTGGACTTGAGTAAATGTAGTAGCCAAAGGAAGAGGTCTACACCAAACCCCCAGACGAAACCTTTGTTGCAGAAACCTGAAAAGGCTCTTTGGATGTGCTACTTCATGCATCTTCAAAATTACAGGATCACTTTATTTCCGGGTCAATTGGTTACAAGGCTAAACTCCCTGAACAATTCTGGCTATTTTCAGCTTGTTTTAACCAGACTTTTGATGTGCATTGTCGTTGAATCGATTACACCAAATATACAGATGGGTGAACACATAAAACTCATCAAGCCCTTTTCTAATATCGCCCACGCTCATCGGTAACATAATAATTGCTACAAAGATATCTTTCAAAATTCATTGTGTAAGTCAAGGTTGAAGATGAAGAGCACTTACGATAAACCTGTCTCGAAGGACACTGACGTAATTGCAGTTGCATAAAATAAAAAAAACACAAAAATAGGCCAGAAAAGGTTGCTGCTCGAAATGGGAAAGAGACACAGTAACATATCACTGAATTGGGGCAATTTGTAGCCATTCCACAAAAGTTGTTTGATGGCCTTTTTGTACAGATAATGGCAAAGTTTCACTTCGTTGTTGAGTGAAGTACGCTTTTCATTTGCAAAAATTATCCGTAAACGAAACGCAAGAAATGTTCTCAGTTTTGAAAGGTAACTTTGTGATTAGCACTAGCAGCTTCAACAGCAGCTCAAATGCAGAACTCTATCAGCATAAACTTTAATTGTATATTCCGACAGTCAAGGATGTGAACCAGCAATAAGCCCATCGCAACATCCCCAAAGGCAGCCACACGAAGGGCGCCCTCAGATGGCTAAATTTACTACACTATCCCCTGAGATACAGTTTTATTTACATTCATTATAAACAAAATTACTAAATTGAAAGAGTGGGAAGCTATGACTTTGACAGGAAGGGGATTCCTTCCCATACGGTTCCAACTTCAACCCTTAAAAACTGTTATTTTGTATGAAATTAATGATTTGTTTTCCTTTTTACAGTTTTTTTCCCCCATACTCAAGGAAACTAACAGAGCACCTGGGGAAAACAACTTAAGTCACGCCAGGGGGGGAGAGGTTATGACATGGGGGGTGAAGAATTAAGGACAAGGATGCACTGGCCTTGAACGGCTAAGCCACTCTGAGGGTCATCTGAGGGTAATAAGCAGGGAGGAATAACTAGGGCATCATGGTGGAGGGGTCAGACCCTTGTTCAGGCTACCTTGGGTTGGTTTTTTCTTTCTTGGTAATGTATACAGAACTCAAAAGCACTAGAGCTCAACAGTAAAACAAGTATATCATTTGTAAATTATAGTGCATTTTACAATAACGTATCAATGCGCTTTACATTAGTGCCCTGGTCCTTAGGCCAATAGCATTCCTGTAATCTTTCTCAGCTCCCTGGGGAGTACACAGCCCTGAACTGCTGTAGCGCTCCGAAGGCTGTTTCATACACAATATCAACCTCTACCCTCGCAGGTACCCATTTATCCCCCTGGGTGAAGAGAAGCAATTATAGCAAAGCTTGCTCAAGGACACAAGTGTCATGACCAGGATTCGAACCCACACCCCAATGACTTAACCACCAGAACTTGAATCAGATGCTCGGCAACGCTCGGCCATGACACTGTACACAACAAATTTTCGTGACAAGTTTCCATTCAGCCATACTTTAACATAGTAAGGTGTGACCTACATGTGAGACTCAATTACCCGTTTCATACGTGATGAGGTTATGCTGAAGTATCTCAATCTAGGAGACACAGGCTGGAAACAGCCATAGTATCATTCCAAACAAACTTTCTAAGGCCAGGTCTGAATTGTCGGCTACGTGAAGTCATCGAACATCAAAAACAAATGGGTCAGTACAACACAAAGAGTAATTCTTTGTGCCGTCAAAAGGTCAAATCCAATGCTGTTTTGACTGAATATCATCAACATTCAAGAATAAACTAAATATGTCCCCACACAAAAACATACAGACCATTATTTAAAATGTGACGCCATCAACTGTCTTTGGATGTTGACAAAAATTGCACTTGAAGGGTATCAAATACTGTGACATTTGACACCCTTTTAACCTGAGGTTAGAGACTCTGAAGTTCTCCTTCTGTTTTCATAAGGACTGTATCTATTGAAAATTGAGAGGATCACAAAATTGAATTCAACCTTAGAGCCCCTCTTTGAAAGGTGTAAAAATGTTGATATTTCAAATATTGTGCATAAATTTTTAAAGAAAGATGTTGATTTAGTACTACTTTGGGGTTTAGAGCATCGGATTCAAGTACTCACTGTCTGTCCAGAAAAATATTGACAACTTTGGACCATCCCTAAAACCAAATGCATGAGTAGCAGGCTCTGACACCACCTGTACATAAAATGATTGATACCAGCAAAAACCAATGTCAAAAATTGCTCTTCAAGGTTACAGAATGACAAGAGCAAGTGAGATGACGTGAAAATCTTGATGCTGATCGATGAAATGTCAGAAAAAAAATGATAGATCCTAACATGACAAGATGGAGCAAACTTACTGAAATGATGTTGCTGATTAAAAAGAGATTCAATTTCATTAATACATTAGTCATTGATATATTGGACTGCTTGATTATTATATATTTTTAACTTGATTATTTCTGCTTGAAAATAAAAGTACAAAATGCAGTTTGATATTTTGGTTTGAATGTTTTCTAGGAATGTTTGCAATGGGTGTCCCTCCCAAGAACACACTAATCCTCTCATTGGCCCAGTTCACATGAGGTCATCACCGAGATAAATCCTGATTGGGCCATTTTGGGGAGTCTGACTCCCTGGCTATTACTGTGCAGTGTACACATGGCTTAGATGTGCACCACTATTCCCATGCATTTTAACTCCTACAAAAGTTCTGTACACCCCTTGTGTCGGTGTAAACAAGCTTAATAATGGTCTAAGATGCGCAAAATATAAATATATTTAAGTATTCACGAATCTAGATGCCCAAAAACCTGCATGAAATGTACAGTTTTAGTGCAATAGGAAGCTCATTTTGTTGTTGTTGAAAGGGCAGAACTTTTACATCATATCAAAGTCTTTCTACCCAATGACCAATACTGTGTAGCACTGTTCAATGCATTGGACCTAGTACACAACTTCCAGCAAAGCAGCGCTCATGCCGCCACTAGTTTTGTTTTACCTCTTTGCAAAATAAAACTATAAATCACAACTTTAGAATCTTGCAAGAAAAAGAGGGTGATATACTTTCCCATCAAGCCTTTAGTTTAGACCATGACCATCTGAATGTTGCATTAAATATTTATAATAAGTTAATGGGGCGTAACTCAGACATACAGGGGGTTCCGTGCCAAGATATAGGGGAGTATTGCAGATGGACCAACGGCTGATATTACATGTAATAATAAATATAAGGGGGTAGATTAATATAACAGGTTTAGGGCGACAGGTGGGGAAGAGCTGTGGGTGGAAAATTGAGCCTTAAAGAGATAGTATAACATTGAGGCTTAGAATGATGTAATAAATTATTGTCTACTGTAAAACATATCACTGTGGTGGCCACTCATGGGAACTTGAAAATGGATACAAAATTGAACAAAATTTCCCTAAAATGGACTAACATTTTGGGGAAAAAAAACATAAAGTGGAGGTCTCTAACCCTCTGATATAATTCTTGAATATTCTTCACCAGAGATGGTTGAATAACCCAGGAGAAGAACGCTTGAATTATTTAACTCATCCAAAGCCACAAAACCTATCTCCCCGTTTATTTTATGGAGCATTATGTAAAAGTTTTATGAGCACTATGATCGTAAACAGCCACACCAAACTGAATGCAAATAGTGGTATCCATGGCAACAGAAGAAGGGCAGGAGATGTCCTTGATCACGAGGTAGGACAAGTTGCTAAGATGTTTGAGGATGACAGAAACAATGAACTGGAGACCCTAAAAGTGGTTTACTTTTTCCTTTTTTTCCTGCACAACTTTAAAAAATGTTAAAGGCATTTTACAGGATCGGTAAGGATACAAACTTAATTTTTTAATTTAGTCTGAAAGCTTACTGATTATGAAGTTCACACTAGAACCATTTTTGTGTGTGAAATATTACCCGCTGAAATGAAGTCAATTTAAAAAAAACTGTATCTGAAAACCTCCAAAACGCAACAGCTGATTTCGGTTGTTACAACCCAAATTAAGGACAATGTGTTTTACATGATGAAAATTGTGCATGGTTTTCCACTATTTTCTCCTGACTCACACAACGAATTAAAGGCACTAGACACTATTGGTAATTACTCAAAATAATTGTTAGCATAAAGAGAGCAATGGAGAGCCGTTGATAGTATAAAACATTGTGAGAAACGGCTCCCTCTGAAGTAACGTAGTTTTTGAGAAAGAAGTCATTTCTCAGTAAAATATTTGAATTGATTTTGAGACCTCACGCGTGAGGTCTCAAAATCAATCTGAAAGCACACAACTCCGTGTGACAAGGGTGTTTTTTCTTCCATTATTATCTCGCAACTTCGACAACCAATTGAGTTTAAATTTTCACAGGTTTGTTATTTTGTGCATATGTTGAGATACACCAAGTGAAAAGACTGGTCTTTGACAATTACCAAAGGTGTCCAGTGTCTTTAAGCCTAAGTTTTCACATGTTTGCTACTTCATGTAAATGGTTGATCACCCAAAACATGAACACTGTCTGCGACAATTTTGTCAGCTCTACCAACCCGGTATAATACCTTTCACTGCCAAAGAAACATTGGTGAAAAACAAAACAAAAAAACAGAAACATGTTGGAGCAACCTTCTATTCCAAATCCACAATACAAGCGACAAATTAATACAACAGTCATCAATTTACAAATTCACAATTTCTGTTTTTGGATTTAAGTCTGCACCGAGAAATTCCCATTAAAAGTGTCTCAATAAGAGGAGCTTTGAATTTTAATTACTTTTGCCCTTACTGTGCCTTGAATTTATTACCCTTCATTTAGACAGTGTCACCCGTTTACAAAAAGAGTGACCTTGTTCATTCCAGTGCATTTTCTGACAGGCAAGTCATTTGTGAAATTGCCACATAAAATTAAGAACAGTAAAAAAATAACAGCGATATAGTTTGGAGAGAGGCGCCCCCTTTTTTTATATAATGAAAAATGATACAAATTTTATGTTGCAATTTCCATTAAAATGCAAGTTTTTATGTCTCCAGTCGGTTTTTAGATGTGAACAAATCGTGCCTGTTAGAAGTCCAGGCTCTATACCTAATCACATGGTCTGTACCAGGAGGATTGAGAAGACTAGCTATAAATCAAAAAAAGGGAGAAAAAAGACTTTGCTGGTTTGATTTAATTAATTAAAAACATTCTACTAAGTGATAAGTT
Organism: Pycnopodia helianthoides; assembly: GCA_032158295.1. NCBI lineage: Eukaryota > Metazoa > Echinodermata > Asteroidea > Forcipulatida > Asteriidae > Pycnopodia > Pycnopodia helianthoides. The sequence goes on along the minus strand of CM063252.1, from coordinate 19,811,469 downwards.
CTCTGAGGCCTCACATCAACAGATGTTTCGTGGGGGTTCATATTTCTATCTCGCTCTGCTGCTCAAGTATAGGGACTCACATGGTGGTGTAGGTAAAACGATAAAGTGTACACGTTTTGATGCAAAATTTAATTCAACAGATAAACTTATACAAACTTTATTATAATAGATGTTAACTTTTTGCATTTATTAAATCGTTGCAGTACCCACTGCGAAGAATTCGAACTACCTCTAGCCATCAGGCTAGCTCGGTGGTCTAGTGGTAAAACATCTGCTCTAGCAATGCAAAGGTCATGGGTTCAAATCCCACCCGAGTGATTTGCCTGTGGATTTGTTGACAGAGCTCAGGAAAGTACTGAGAATACAGTGCTTAATACACATCGGTGTAAGGGTAAAACCAAAATAAAAACATTATTTTGTGGTATTATTTCAAAGACATGAAAACTTTAGCTTTTTGCTGATGAGTCAAGTACTCTTATGTGTTCAGCACAGAAAACTTTGCTTTGTGAAACCAAGATACCCGCCAAAATAACATGTCATGCATTGTTTGTGTCTGGACCTAACCTCGTTCCCAGTCATGTACGATCTCGCCGCGCCCTTATAATTTTTTTCCCAGAATGCCTTGCTTGATTGTAACCCCTGGAAGTGTGACTTTGAAATATCCAAATATAAAAAAAATGCTAATTAGTCCTGTGGTTGATCCATTCTGTGTTAGAGCACGCATCAAAACCCTCTAATTGTTTTTTTTTAACCTAGTAATATGCTTAAGTGTATGCAGTTTAGGGTGTCCTAGTAAAAACATGATTCACTTGAAGTGTATTGCGTAAAAATACATGCATTTTGACACGCACGTAATAAGCCCCTAACAAGCGCCCTACAAGTATTTGAAAGTTTTTTAACAAGCATGCGTGCAGAGCAGTCACTTATGTTTAGCCAATCAGCATTGTTTTTCAGTGCTTTTTATTCCTTCCAAGGGTAAGTGACAAGAGGAATTGATACAGCGTGCTGCCCATGGTAGCGAGGCTGATCTGGACCCAATCTCCAAACTTGCTTAGCACAGAAAAATACTGCTAGGCACAAACAGGTTACCAGCCAGAAACTAGGTCATTCACATTGTTATGACTGGCGCCCTGTTATTAGTTTTTCTTAGCAATATTTTTTTTAGTTAACAGCTTTAGAAAATAGGGCCCTTGACCCTGCTAATAATGTTTATCAGGTTTTCTCTTTAGACATGTTAGTAACAATGGTATTAATTTTCAAGGTGTCCTAATGGGTTTTTTACTTCAGTGCCAAATCTAAACAGCACTTTATACTCCTAGAGTAATATATAACCATGGAATTCATCAGTTATTAATGTGAGCTGGTTGCACTCTCATGGCCACCCATATCCATGTGTGTTCAAGTTAAGGAACGCTAAACTATATAAAGTAGGTCGTTGCTTGTGGGGTGATGCTGTTTAATGTTTAATACAAATTAGTTGCGTCAAGCGCAAGATACTAGTTCAGAACAAGTACATTTGAGGGCGCTACACAGAAACCCTAACAGATAGGAATTGGGCTCGCAGTTATTTACATCTAGAGTATGGTCAGCACAGACTGGTTCAGTTCCAGTAATGACCAGACTTGTTTAATTAATGGTTAAGATGACCTTCAAAATGGTGGACGAGGTCTGTTTCATGACGTACAAAATGTTGCTAGAAAATAACGTCAAGAAATCTGTCCCCAAAACCAGGATATTTAGAGGGAGGTAGCTATTATGATGCAAAAGGACTTTTATATTATCTGCCAGACGAGATAATGGGCACGCTAAAGATGTGGTTTTGGTTCTGGCTGAGGTCATGTCAGCCATTTTGAAGCCATATTAAAGGCAGGGTGTACTTTTTGGTAATTGTCAAAGACCAGCATCCTCACTTGGTGTATCCCAACATATGCATAAAATAAAAAGCATGTGAAAATTTTGGCTGAATTGGTCATCAAAGTTACAAGAAAATAATGAAAGAAAAAAACACCCTGGCTTGTTGCACAGAATTATACATTTTCAGATGCCTGAGACTGAAGCCTTTCTCAGATTGAAATTTTGGAGTGAAAAATTATCTCTTTCTGTAAAACTACATTAATTAAAAGGAGGTCAATCTATCGATGTTTAATAATATCAATAGCTCTGCAGTGCTCTTTACCGAGTAAGTTTTTATGGTCGTTAACTTGTGGAGTAATTACCGAAAGTACACTGTGCCTTTAAAGGCCACTAATTGAAGATCTGTCACTGGGCATAAGGCTTTTTGATTTACTTATTCAAACTCGATACACAGAGCTACATATGCACATGTAGAGTTATAATTGCTTTATCTCATTTATGTTAAGTCTATGAAGGACATATTCATCTTGCTGCAATGTTTTTTTTGCTGTTTCTGTGTGTAAAATGTGCCTCACAAATGCGCACGCTAATCTGTAACAATGCCGGAAATTATGGTTTCAAAGCAATGATATATTGAAACTCTATTATTACTATTTTTTTTAGAGTCATATCCTAATTGCCTAGGAATTGGCAAATTGCCCAAGGATGCGATAGAAATACCCCAATACATCTTGAGTGGCATCTGCAGTGTACACTGTGAACTACAATTAGCAAGACATTCAAATGTTTTTCTGTACCATTTGAATGCCAAGGTCGTTGAATGAGGAAGAATAATCGTGCAATGAAACTCGGGGGGGGGGGGGAATAATAAATAAAGAGGCAGTGTATAAATGAGCACCACGTTTTGCAATTTGCCGGTTGATATGATCTAAATGAAAAGAGTCTTTGCTTCTATTTAAAGGGCTACGAAAGATAAAAAAAAAACAAGAACCCTAACAGGTTAACTAGGTTATGGAGGTTGCCAGTACAACGATGGAGGGAGAAGAGGCATTCAGAAAAGGGTTGTAATTAAAAAACAAACAAATAGTGTGCAAGCTGACCTCTATGGAGAGCTGAAGTAATTCACAAGGCACTTTTGCTATCACGCAATCATGTTACTGATGCATCTAAACTGTACACAGTCTGTTCGACCTTCACAAAATTAACAAAATCAACTGTATGCTGCTGCTAGTGATAATGTAGCCAGAACATCTGAAATCGCACTTTGAGGCTTGTGAATAATGCCAGATACTGGCCTTTAGATTCTGGCAGTTTCCTGCCAGATGTACCTTTGACCTTGCATGCCGTTATACTGTGTGTGTTAACACAAACACTACACTCATTGTGTGGTATCACTATCAGCCTGGTAGTTTGTTATGTGTCATTGCTTGCATTTGTCTATCCAATGAAACCACTGGATTTGTAAGACCAGTGCCTGTCTTTATCCTCATGGATAAAGACAAGAGACCAGTCTAATGTGGTTGTACTGCTGAAGCAAGGTTCATCCAATAGAGGGCGCACTTTCATATTAACAGTACTTCAATACTACTACAATATCAACTCGACAAAGGCAACATTCTTGTTCATAATATCAACAGCCAAAGTAAATGAATGCTTCAAGGGAATTTAGCAACATATTCTTTCTGCATTAAAGCAACTTTTCCTACCAAGTATATGATTAAAATCTCAGAAATGTTATTACTATTTGATGCTGAATAGGAATTGCACTGTTCAATGGCAAAAGCATCATATGTAAAGAAAGTAGTTCTGGAAAGGAGGAGATACAGTAACACCTAGTACTGCTGGTCAATGCAAGCACACAGGGACCCATTTTTACTCCTGGGTGTAGAGAAACAATTAAAGTAGCAGTATCTGATAATATTATACATTTTTCACCCCTTTGTCATTTTGTACCTACAGATGGGTTACACCTGAATCCCTTTACATATTACATCCCAAGTTGCCTGATTTACCCTTCACTGGTACCCATTTAAAATCCTAGCTTAAACGAAACGCCCAAACCCTTATCACACAAGCTAAACCATGTAGTTTTTGGTGTTGCGATATTCTGTTGAATTACAAATTTAAGATTTTCCAATATGGCCGTCTCAAGCCTACATTTATTCCCTATGTGACTTTGTGAGAATAGAACGTCCAAGGTAAGCAAGGTGAGAAAATAGTATAAATCAGACATAATTGAGATGATTGTGGAGTACAATGGACAGTTCTTGATGGCCGTCATTCATAAACCTGTGTGGGACTGAACCTCTTGTTACAAAATAAATTTGACATAAACATTGGCATGTCAGGGCTGAGGGGTTTAGTGCATCAGACTCAAGTTCTGATGGCTGAGTCATCAGAGTGTGGGTTCGAATCCCGGTCATATGACAATTGCCTCTCTTCAACTGGGGTAAATGGGTACCTGTGAGGGCAGAGATGGTTCTTGTAATTGATTTAGCTTGATGCACTACATAATTGCCAGCACAAGCTGGTTTTAAGGATGAAATAAATGGCCCAGTGACCAGGGGCAATAATGTCGAAGCGCCATGAGCGTCACTGAATGACGGATTTGAACGCTAAGTAAGAAGCCACTATTAATTAATTTCGTCCGCTAGCCACCATTGCACCTGCAACTAGTAATATCCCGAGTGGAGATTGTTGCAGTATTGAACAGATACAGATTATAAACAAACACTGGTGACCGCATTATTTGGAGACTCAAACGTGAAGCACAATTTCTTACACACTAGCACACATGTGTTCAGAGGACAGTTTCACAAACTCTATTTCCACCCTGAAGATTTCATTTTACAGCAAAACAAGTTATGACAATGTTCTTGCTTATTAAATTTTCTTTTCATATAACACAAACACCAGAGAGATCAGTCAATAAACGGCCAGGTTCTCCATCTTACTTTACTTAACACTTTTTGTCCACTTAATTAAGCACTCTGTAGGTGATTTGGCATATCAGTTCATTCCACTCTTTTTTTGAAAGGGTTGGATAAAAGCAATCTTTTTCCTGTGTGTGCAATCATTGGAAAGATCAAATCATTCTTCTTTCAACCATTGTTGGCTATGGAGATTCAACATGGACAAAACTAAATCTTTATAACAAATGGCTCAGGCTCAAGTGCCTTTTTATGTTCTTGATTGGTCGACTAAAGTCACCCATGGTAAGGAAGAAGTGGTATGAGTGCGATCAACTAAAATAGCCTGTGGTAAGAGACTAGTATGCTGTTTATTGAAGATGTCTCAGTTTGCTGCGTACAGCTCTTTTGAACTTGCTTGAAATAGTCCAACAGGGTAACAATGGAAAGGAACTATGGAAAGTCCTTGATAGACAAAATAAACTGAACCAAGAACTCAAACAAACAAACAAACAAATAGGCCCTCGGTTTGCCTTGGTTTGTGGCTGTGTACAAATTCTACGTGACTTTCTTTAAAATGTCAAGTCCTGAAATAATGGACCAATGGAGGTACACAAATATGAGCATATATTTGTGCATGTACACGTTGCTGTTGAATAAGCCACTTGTGGCTTGATTTGAATGATGTCTGGTACAATGCCTTGCTCAGTTGAAAGTAAATGCTCAATTGGAATTCCTCTGACTAAATCCATGTCACATGGTAAGGGGCAAGCTTTTGCATAGCTACATGAGGGGCGGCAAACACCCATACACAATTTCCAATAAAATGTGGCATTCAGGATACCAGTCTTTGCTAATATGGAGGTTGTTATACAAAAGCTTGTCCCGAACCATGTAACAGTGTACATGTACTTAGTCTGAGGAATTCAAGTTAAACGTTTAACAGCAGGGTATACTTTTGGTGATTGCCAAAGACCAGTATCCTCACTTGGTGTATCCCAACATATGCATTAAATATCAAACCTGTGAAAACATGGGCTCAATTGGTCATCAAAGTTGCAAGAAAATAATGGGGAAAAACACCCTTGTTGCATAGAATTGTATGCTTTTAGATGCCTGAGATCACATTCAAATTTTGGAGTGAACAATTTCCTCTTTCTCTAAAACTACATTACTTCAAAGGGGGTCGTTTCTAACAATGTTTTATAATATCAACAGCTCTCCAGTGCTCTTTACCAAATAAGTTTTTATGGTCATTAACTTGTGGAGTATTTACCAAAAGTACACCCTGCCAATAAAAGTGACCAGGCAAGTCACTGTACTAGAAATTAAAATGGCTCGCTGTTAGTTTCACTCATTCTGTACAGACTTTTGTCAGAACTGGTTTTTCAAACTTACTTGCTTGGAATCATTTTTTTACGCATTCTATTTAGTAACCTACCTGTACCAGCAACAATGCCTTCCTTGTAGGTACAAAGACATAGAATGGGAGAGGCTGTCCTCTGAACTACTTGGGCTGGCTCACTATAAGAATGTCAAATAACATCATGAGACAAGTTTCGTAAGTACCAAATAGATTTTTTTTTAAAGGTAACTTTAGCTTTCACTAAATATATTCACAATACTAAAATGCAACTCACAAGCAAAATTACTCAATGCAACTCACAAATTCAAAGGGTTCTTCCCATGCACAAGCTTGCGTAGCGGGCCGATACGCGCAAATTGTGTGCAGCTTTGTGTGAATTAGGACCGATACGCAAAAAAGGAAGAAGTTCAAATTCACAAAAATCATCAAGACCATTTAAAATGCCCCAGCTTTCACAGCAGGACTTTTAAAACCAAAGAAAAACACCAATTGAAACCATTCAAAGGACCTCGTTTCAACTCAGTGTGCTTACATGTAGGTAAAACCTCCAAAATTGGGGTCCAGAGTGCCCAAATATTCCCGGGCTTATTATTTCATGTTTATGGTTGATCACACAAAACATGAACACTGTCTGTGACTATTTTGTCAGCTCTACCAATCCTGTGCAATAACTTTAACTATGAGTCATAACTAAACACTCATTTGTTCACAACGTACAAGTGAGTCTTTGATTACACACAAGTGATTGAATCTGTGATGGAAATTAGAGTGGTGAGTTTGTTCCCTGTGAATATCAACTTCTATCTACTATTTATCGATTACTTATCATAAAACGCTATGTGTATCCTTACTTTACTGTGTGAAAAAGAAGAGCCGAGTATATTACCTGTGATTTCTGATATCGATTATGTGTAGAGTACCATCTTGGCTTCCAGCGACAACAATCTCACTGGAGAGGAACGTACAACAATTGAAGGCTGAGGATCCTTTAACTTGGAAGACCTACACAAAATAACAATAAACCAATTTATGGCATAAAAGGTACTAGGGTATCAATGGAGATTAAGGACCAGGCTTTAGTCTATTTACACCCCTTGACCCCGAGGTCTTTATCCAGTGCTAAGCACCAAGCATAAACACTGGATTAAGATTCATTGGTTTAAATGTTTTTATGCAATCAAAATGACAAGAAAGTTGACAATAAGATTAACAATTTTAGGAAAAGGGATCTTGAAAAACAATACTAAATGGAAAATCACTGGCCCCATTATTATTTCATACCTTCTTTCTACTCTGCAATCCAATGCCTATCAAATCTCCACCTTCAGTAGCTATCAGTAGTAGCTTTCCTGCAGTACCAACTTCCTCATCAGCTGCAAGATTAACACATTGATACAACAACGAAGCAGTAAGAACACTGCCGTCAATTTCAACAGTAAAATCCAACGATGACTTGAGTGGGGCTGGACCCTTGGAGCTTTTCTACCCACTGCACTCAAGGCAATTGTAGTAGGTGCCCCTTTAGTTTTGCCATGCTAGGCTGTGGTGCTCTTCACAAAATTCCCAAAGAAATTTATATGTAGTGTCTCTTACCAGGGAAAAGGCTTCACCCTTTAAAGAACAAAGTTTTAGACCTGTCATTTCTAGTACATCTTGATACACCAATGGCTAATCCGTATCTATGAAATCAACACATTGAACAACAGACCCCTTGCATAATATGACATCACACTCTCAAGATGCGCCATCCCTGAGGCCAAAAGGAGGTAGATCAGCGTACTTGTAGTGTTTCGGGTTATGCAGAGGGTCTATTGATTTCTATAGCCCCCTTGCACAAAGCGGAACGCACTTCCGAACAATGCGCATCATTTTGGGAGTCAAATCTTTTGTGCATTTGTTTGTGCACGGTTTTGACACCCAAAATGGCGGACAGGATAGGCGCGTGTGAGTGCGCTGCGCGTTGTGCAATGGGTCTATAGACCTGTGATAATACTGCGAAAAAATGTTCATCTTACATGGAGGTTGCTCAGGACTTCCCAAATCAACAGAATTACAGACTTGAGCGATGGCACAAGAGTTGATGATATCAGCTCCCTGGTAGAGAGTCGCTAAGCATTTGGAGTTACCACAATTCCACAATCTTGCTGAACCGTCACGAGAGCAAGTGACAATGTTACGCCCTCTGTCTACGACGGCAGTACAGGTAACACCTAGTGTGGGAGGAAGTCAATTTTTTGGTAAAAGATCAGGGACCAATTTCAGGGGTTTCCTTACTGCGGAATTCTGCACCTACGGCTCATAGATTCACAAGATTTAAAGGGCCCTGTAAGCCCAGAATTCTGTGGTAAACAGTGCCATGAAATTGGATCCACATTGTAGTTTTTGGGTATGCTCAAAATCGTTGATTAATAATAATAATGATAGAGCACTGGCATGTTAATCCAGAGGTGGCAGGTTCAAATCCCACTCTCTTTTCTTTTTCAACCAAAAATTTAACATAAATTATTAAGTACAAGCAATTTTTGATTAGCAGAACAAGGTTACCAGCTAAGAAACCCATGTTACGTGTGTTGCCTGTAAATCCCCTGTTTCAGGGAACCTGTCATCATGATCAGAGCATGTGGCTGTACATGGTATTATGAACTCTAACACAGTTAAGAGCTGGCCATCACATCACAATAGTAATGGCGGCACCCTTTGTGATGTGATGGTCAGGTCGACCGCACGTGCAAAAACTGGATTAGAGTTCATACTTCCACGTACAGCCACAGGCCTGGGCCTAATTTTTGAAGCTGTTTAAGCAGAGAATATTGCTTAACAATTGCTGCTAAGTGAAAATTAGCAGGATACCAGTCACAAATTGTACATGTGACATGACACTTTGGCTGGTAACCTTACTCTAGTAAGCACATTTTTGTTGTGCTTAGCTATTTTGTGTACTTAAGCAGCTCTTTGAAATTGGGCCCTGCTATGATGATGATGGCAGTCCCCCTTTAACTTTGGACTTGGCAGTAAAATTGTAGAATACACTCTGCTCAACCTGCTCTGTAAAAAATTGGGCTGGTTTTCATTAATTTTAGCTAATTTTGTTAGTGTCTTTCTCTAAGATTGGGTAAATTGCACCATAGCTTGGATCCCTCCTAAATCAATCAGTGTCGTCCATTCTGATGATCAATGCTAAACGCTTCGTCTATAACTATATGGTCCATTTTTCCTCTAAGAGTACTTGTTAACTTCCCTGGGTATAAAGGCTGTCCCATGAAGCATTGTATTCAAGGGGAATTTTATTACATTGAGTGTCTAGTTGGTACACCCATATTAGCAATTCAACATTCTCTGTACTTACCTCCAGTGTGTCCCCTTATGGTAACCGGGCAGCTTCCATCCTCAGCTGACCACACCTTGATTTGTCGGTCAAGTCCCCCTGACAAGACGACCACACCCGAGGGGAAGAACCGACATGTGCTGACCTCACCAGCATGACCTTTCAACTCTCTCTGAATCAAAGAAATTGAAGAAGGTTGACAAAAAAAGGAAACAATGTTGGGTTGAACAAAGACAAATTTACTAGAGTGAGATTTAAACCTGCAACCTCCGAATTAACGTGCCGGCGCTCTACCAACTGAGCCATCTAGCCCTTTGTTGGCGGTCTCCCTATTTTGTCAATATTTTTGTTTGAGAATGCCAGTCAGAAGCCATTCAACCTGTAACTGCCATATAGCCAGGGATCACACCCAAATTTACGATACAACCTGGGAAGCGGCAACAGAGGGATCACCTTAAGGGGATGTGTCTTTTTATTTCAAACATCAAGGTTTCCTTGTGGTTTATTGATATAAAAGAAAACCTCACATTAATGCAAGACATATGAAAGAGACGCAGCCAAACCAGGTGTTTCTGAAAGCAGTGTGTGAAACCAAATAAGGTTTATTGCTGTATATAACTACAACATGATAGTCTTAATCACTTTATTGGTTTTGATGCTGTGCTGTGACGATTACAACCAAACACATTCCCCCTTTGTTTCAACGTGCATTTTCCCCTACTTACTCGTACAGTGCCATCTGATGTTTGCCAGATTCTCAAGATATCATACGAGTCTGCAGACACTCCCAGGCCACCACCGGAAGAAACATCAATACTGATTACCTATCATAAACAAATATCATTTAAATATCATGGTTTTTACAAATAATTTATCAGAATGTGCATACAGTCTGCTCTCCTTACAAGGCAACTGTTATAAAGAGGTTCTGCTTATAAAGAGTTCATTCTGAACTCACTTCTACTTTGTGTTTCTTTGCTTTGCTATCCTCTTTTAAAAATGTTCCTGTTATAAAGAGGCAATTTGGCCAGTCCCAGCTATCTTACTATTACGAGAGTCGACTGTACTCTATTTGCTGTTACTCTTTCATCATTGAGTGTTACAGTTGAGCGGTCTAGTGTACGCGACTCAAGTTCCGGTGATGCCAGACTGTGGGTTCGAGTCCCGGTCATGACACTTGCGTCACATCATAACTGCATTGTCCTTTGGGATGGGATGATAACCAGTAAGCCCCCATGTCTTGTGTAATGCACGTTAAAGAACCCAGTTCGCTTATCACTCAGAAAAGTGGTTTGGCCTGGTGGTTTGAATGACTGCAGATTGCGCTGCATCACCCTGTAAACCCTTACAAGGTGCTGTAATATCAATAGGGGCTCATAATTAAAACTTGGCTCTTTATACCCGTTTAAAAAAATAATGAGCGCTTTGAGACACCTGTCCAATGTAATATAAAGCAGTACATAACAACCCTGTATTCGTCTTTTCCACTCTTGTTGGGATCTAGGTTCACCACCGGGATATACAAAATACTGATAAATAAAGGTACCAGTCTATTTCCCTGCCAGCCTCAGTTTCACTGTTAGATCTCAAATCCTCCGTCCATCAAAGTCAGAAGGTAACATGATATCAAGACCTTGTAACTCCACTAAGTTAGATATGCCTGGCATCTGTGCATGGTTGGTTTGTTAAAACAACACAATCCATCAGAGTTGCATAAATACTAGAAGATTGACTTTGGAGGAATTTTGATTTAATATTACGAGAGGTATAAAGGTAAAAAGCAATACTCACTCCTTTTTTGTGGACGTTTGCAAACTCAGTGCTTGGTGCAACAAATTTGGTGGTGATCGATTTCTCTGGATAAGAAATAGTTATTGCTCTCTGTGAAATAGAAGTAAAAACATAACAAGGTAAATTAAAAATGATCTTCAAAGAGTTATGACCATTTATTTATTTAATGGATTGGCCACTTTGGGCTATTTTGGCTATAAAAAAACATTTGTTATGCAATTGAAAGGATTGGAAAGATGTTTTAAAAGTAGAATATAATGATTTACACAACTATACCTAAAAATTGTGTGGTTTTCCTTTCACTTTGTTAACTAACACGGTCGGCCATTTTGTGGAGTCAAAAATCTGGTTCTACAAAATGGTGGACCGTGTTAGACTTTTGCAAGTTCACAAAGATCTACCAAATGTGCTTACTGTTGCAATTGTTAACTACCTGTTTTTGTGATCCAACACACCCTCTTAACCCTCAAATTGTTCAGAATCACTCAGGCAGGGTCCGACAACTATGTCTCAAGACCAACAAATTTAAGAATTCCTTTCTGCCTAGCGCAATTAACCTTTTTAACAGTAGGTGGTCGAGATAACGTGGTGCATTTAAAAAATATTTTGTACATTCTTGTGTTTTTTATGTTCTGTATATATATGCCCTCACCCTTTTTCATTACTGTCATTTTGTAATTTTAGTTCTTGTCTTGTTTTGTATGCCTTTACTTGTATTGATTCTCCATATACACAGGGAAGACAAATTTCATGCTTTTTATCATGACAATAAATATTTTGAATCTTGAATCTACCTTGGTAACATCCAGGACCCTGAATCCTTCTGAAGCCACGATTTGTGGGATTCCTTTATTATCAAGTCCATGGGATTTCAGCTCGCCTTGAATGCCATTCCCGCCTGGCAAAAATAATACATGCAAAGAATAAAGTCATCGTTAGTTCTGATTGAGTAAGACTCCTGATATAATAATTATTAAATAAAGGGGGAGGAGGGGGGCTTGCCGGTTTAGCAATGCATTTTTATATCACATAAACCTTCCCCAAAACACAAAGACCCAAACACTTAGTTACATCTCACAATAACTCACAAATTTCCAAACTTACCTGGTGTTTTGCACGTGACCCAAGCTTGGCCTTCACTACGCCTGAAACAAACCAATATAAAATTGAACATAATATTTCTTTTACTATTATTTTACAATGATACAATGAGGTAACTAGAAATTCTCATTTGGGGGACGGGCATGTGGAACAAATAAATTGTGAGAGGTGTGGAGCTTTCGATGTATCAAACCATTCATTCGTGCATTTCTAAAATCCAATTTGGGGGGCGGGGGCAAGGGTTCTTAGCAGCTCTTGCCACCCTCCCTCCTTCCTCCTCCAAACCCTCTCCACTAATTATGCCACTGGAATGATCGTTACCCACTGATTCCATAATGTGGCCTAAATGTTAGGGCCATGGGCCTACCTAACCTATTGTAACAAAAAAACAACTTAATGTATAATTTACATGAGGCACTTTATTATTCATATTAAAAGCTGTTCCTTCTGTCCTTTCATAACTTTTGTTGATCAAATAATATTATAGCACTTTGGAAAGAAAATAAATAACTATCCGGTTATCAACTTGTATCTTAACCAGTTCGCATCGGAGGATGCAATAAACAGACAAACCTCTTATGCAACACACAGTGGCAGTCTTATAAACTGGCATTTGAGTTTCTGTTTTGAGTTTCTGATGTCAACACGCCACATGAGGTAAAACACTGTGCAGATTGCGCGTACACAGGCAACTTTTTCATGGATTTTTTTTGGAACTGAATAAAATAAATCTAATGCAATGTATCCACTGATGTACTAATTACCTTCCTTTGTTTATTAGAAGTATGCAAACATCTATTAAAACTGGATGAATGTTGCAATTTTCACACCATGCACTGATCTGTTTTGCCTCCAATAGCATCACATTTGTTTGGAGTGTAACCTGTATTCATGGTTTCCAAGCAGCGCATACGCTGCAATTGCTGAATGGTGGAAGCTACCATCAGCACATGCTGTACAAACAACATACATGTGTATACATGTGTGTACATGTGTGTGTACATGTACTGCGTACTTAAAATAAATACATGTACACTGCAGGATAGACGGTCACATACGTGTATCTGCAACACGAAAAGGACAACACAGGTCAAAGCACTGTATAGCCTATAAGCACGCGGGCAGTTTAATTGTGTCAGTATCGCCTCTGCTCTGATATTCTTCATAAATTACACCAAAATGAGCATGCACATTTTTGTCTTTAAAATGTACTCTCCACAATTGAGCTAATTAGTAAGTGACAACTGGGGGGGGAATCTTGGCATTAAAACGTGGGTTTCTATTCAAAATATTATTTCACTTCCTGCTGGAGGTATGGCGTAGAGCCAAGAAGCGGAGGGAGTCCAGCATATTGGCACTATTTACAAATTTATGGGGCTAACCCATCTCCAATTTTTGGTCATTGGAGAGGTGACTCAATGTTTGGCAAGCAGAAAATATTACTTTGTGTCTAAGGATGGTTTAAATCGCATGCAGTGATGTAATTACATCATGGATGCCGGTCAGTTTCATAGTGTCAGTATTGCCTCTGATTTTCTTCATAAATTACACTAAAACGAGCACGCACATTTTTGTCTTAATATGCTGTCCATAATTGCTCTCTGGTAAGTAACAACTGGGGGGGAAAATCTCGTCATAAAAAGGTGGGTTTCTATTCGACAAATTGTCTCAGAATTTGGAGGTACGTAGGCGTATGGCCAAGGATACGATCGAAGTATGGGGCCTGATCATCGATCGTCGTGCATGGACTTGATACAATGAATGGAAGGCTTATCAAGATTTTTTAATTCAAGACCATCAAGTAACTTTTTAACTCCTTTGGGTGACACATTTAAAGGACCCATGGAAGGAAACGGACTGGGACCTTCGTTTTTGATGGTTGCCTTGTCCTCGTCTTTATTGAAAACTGAGGAGAACTGTTCATTCAGTATAAACTTTATAATTGCTTACGTCAAGCTGTCAGTGTCAGACTATCAGAGTATGTTATGCCATTTCTTGCCTTTTGGGCCTAGGGGGTAGAGAGACACCAGAATTGTCACATTTTTTGCTTTCAATAAAACCCCAGACTCTTTTGAGGTCCTCCTCCTACAACGATGATGAGCACGTTACCGTTTTTTATATTCAAAGTTCATGAGTTTGATTAAGAAGACATGTCAGACTTGACTTCAGAAATAATTAATCAACAGACAACACGACAACTAACTACTATAACTTTATAAATATAAGTCATCTGTCATGTGAATAGTCTAAACTTTACTTACCATAATGATTCATCCCAGTCACTTTGCAAGATCAATCTTGCCGTCATTTTGTCTGATTATAAGAACAAGTTTTATAAAGCAACCTTACTTGAGGGTGACTTTGTTTTGATCATGATATTGATATTGCTAAATCACTTTACGGTGTTGTTAACTGGCGCCAGCTTTGGTCTTGAAGTTGGTTAGTTTACTTAACGGTGTCGTTGAATAGCGCCCGCCTTGGCATGAGATAGGTTAGTTTACTTAACGGTGTCTTTAAATAGCGCCCTCTTGCGTTTGCACTCACGCTGTGAATTAGTTGACCTTTGACACGAAACAGCAGGCATTACGATCCCATCATGCATTGCGTGTAGATGTTTCACCCTTGACCTAACGGCTAAACAATGCGCGCGCATGACTACTTATGACGTCATATTTGGTAGCCAGCCTCCCAACGCGTGAGGGCGGTATATAAGTACACCGTTAAATTCCTCGGTTTAGAGGGCGGTATTTATGACCACCGTTAATTTTGTTTTACTGTTCTACGTCGGCGCATATACGTCGGCGCAGACGACAAGGGAGCCGTGTGCAACATGCAGTTATTTTAGTTGTCTATGATTTATGAAAGCGCCACAAGAAAGGACTTTTCAATTTGACAGCGAGGAGAAAAACTTATTTTTGTTCTTCAAAAATCAGAAATATGGTTTTATTTCAACAGGAGAAAAAAATTGACAAGGCGGAGTAATGACAATGTGAAATTTCCGCGCCTTTTTTCCAGTTGTCAGTGACAGTGTCGTCTGCTATTTGTTTTCATGGTTTTGGGATACCGCCACACTGAAGAGACACATGGAAGAGGACCAATGATTGTAAGTACTTATTAATAAAGGCTGAATAAGTCGGGAAAAAATAATGTAAATAAATGAAAACTTAGTAATAGATTCAACAAACCTAAGCTTTATTTCTAGCTCGAAAGTTGCAAACTTGTATACTTCCAATACATTTTTTCCACGTAAGTAACTTTTGCAGTACATGAGGGGGCGTGCTTCATGGAGACCGTTAAAAATTAACTTGCGGGGTGCACCACACACTAACTTCCAAAGCAACCAATGATGAATACTAAAAAATACTTATCAAAAGTCTCTCAGCCTCTTGAAATTCAGTCATATACATGTATATTTCAGGACAGTTAAACTTCAGACTCTTTTCAATTTTTGGCAGGTCAGCCGTGTGGAATTTTTGCTAAAGACCGTACCCCAGAAAGTAACAAACAACAATGACTAAACACAAGTACACTAACACTCAGTAACACTAACATTAACAGTAAAGCTTAAAAGTTACCCCTGAAAATGTGTTTTTCCCAACCGACTTGCTGCCTGTTTTTATAAAGCATCCCTCCACCCTAGGCTAATACTAATAGGACCAACTTTAAAGCCTAAATTGATCAACAAGTCTCCTCAAAAACCCGATTTAGTGTAGTGCACCCTGCGGAGTCCGTCACGCTGTGGTCGGGCATAGCTGCATGTAAAAGCACTACCCTGCTCTAGTGTCAGACTTCAGAAAAAAAATGGGATATTAATCAGTTATTAATCTGATACAAATTTCACAAAATCCTTTTACGGTCTAAAAAACAACAACCCCAAAACAGATTCTCTATACACGGTGGTTTGAAAAAAAATCATGAACTTCTCTCTCCCTCTAGATCTCCTTTACATTTTTCGTAATGCATTCTAATTTTTTGTTTAACCTTTGGTAAATTATAGGTCTTTTACTATTTGGTTAAACCCTGGGCCATCCTACTTGATTCATAATTGTGTACATGTAGACTGAAAATGAAATGAATATAATAAGATTATCAGTAGGCGTGAATACCGGTAATATATTTTAACAAAATTAGACCCACCTTTTCTCAAATTGACCAAACAGACCAATATAGGTTCTCTAGACCCAAGAAAACAAATTTAAGCCTAAAAATAAATGTATACATGCCCAAGGGACCAAATTTACACCATATCATACTAAATTTTTAAACACTTTTTATGGTCTTATCAGACGAATAATGAAGCCTAATAATGCCCTCATTGATCTCTATTTTGGGTTTATAAAGTTTCTTCCCCTGCCCCTGCAGCTCATTGAAAACACCCACTAAAGCCCGGTTCATACTTCCTGGGAATCCGAATGCGAAGCGAATGTTGACGTCACAAATTCGCAACGGATAATTGCAGCAGTTCAGCTGTGCTCAACTCTTGCGAATATTCGCAGCAAAAACAGAGTTGTGACATCAAATTCGCTTCGCATTCGCATTCGCAGGAAGTATGAACTGGGCTTTAGTGTACCGAACCCAATTTCATAATCTCTTGCGTGTGGTCGTTTTACCCAGTCCAGGACCAGGGCTCCAATTTCTATCTATTTATTTTTTTGAGGGGTAGGGGGGAATCCACAAGACTGCAGATCTTGTAGCTCAAAGTTTTCAAAGAATCCAAATAAGAAACAAACAATCTGCACAGTTTAACATACATACAAACTGGTTTTATTTGAAAAGCGCTTAGATAACAAAACTTAAGATTTATAAATTAACCTTTTAGAGACCAAAGTGGTCGGAAACGGCTTGTACCAAAATGCCAATAGCGGCCGCAAACGACTGCAAGATTTGACCTAAGCTTCCATTCAACCAATTCATGTCCTGAATTGACATTGTTCAATGTTTTCCCATGTTAACAAAGTAATATGTTTCTAAAACACAACAAAGTTTCTGTTTTTATACTGTTTTTTTCAGACACTTTTACCAGAACAAATTGTGTCAACAAATCAACCATATTAGTCATGTCTATATGGTGATGATTATACAGAAAAAGGATGTTACACAGTGACTGAAATAACATCATTCAATTAAAAAACACAATACCACCAGACTTGCCCAGTCATAATTTTACTGGCCTGATGCTAAAATCACTGGTCTCGGCTTGGAGTCCAGTGTTAAATACGAGCAGATAGCCCTGGAAAGCACCATCTTGCTTATTTGGTGCCTCTGGGCAACCCCTCTAACACACTTCTATAATGTCCCCCCCCCCCCCAAAGCAAATCTAATACTTTGCAAGGTTGTTTTTTACAGACTTTGTAAACATAATAAGAAACTGACACTAAAGAAAACAAGGCATATGTCTGTTCAATTCAGAAAAAACATCAAATCATTAACGACTATTTACAAAACAGAGAAAAAAGTGATAGAAAGTTTCTACTTTTAAGTAACCAAAATGGTGAACCTATCCAGTCAAACCAGGCACAAATCCAGGAAGGGGTTTAAAAAATATTAGGCCTAAAAAAAAATTAAAAAAAAATGGAAGAACTGGACATGAGCAATAGAAATTTAGGTCTGTAGGTGGTATTATGTGAGATCTGCAAGTTTAAAGTTTACTAAAGAAAAAACAAATAGTAAACAATATACATATGTACATATTTTGTTTAAGTTGTCAAGAGCAGGGAGGGGTATGATTCCCGTCCCCCTAGAGCTGTGCCTGCCAACCCAGAAATACAATTTTTTTAATTATTACAAAACAACAACTTTTTTTGATGGATTTCTTCTTTTTATGGGTGGGGGGGGGGGTGGCGCTACAAATGTAGTTTAACCAAGAAGCAATATTAATTATGACAGGCTTGGAATTTCATCTGTGAGAGGGCAAGGCCATTATTATTTTGCAAAGGCGACTTTCAATGGAAAATCGTTAAGTCTTTGGTACAATTTAAAAGGGGCAGCAAGGCCGAGGCCAGTGCAAAAGTGGCCATCACCTCCATAGCTTTCATGTAATTCCAGGCCTGGTAAATGAACAGTTTACAAAACCTTCGACATTTCTGGTCGAACTCAACAAAATAACCAGAATTAAAACATCAGAAACTTTTTTGTGGTAGTTTTTTTTTTTGCTGTAGGTTTTTTTTTGGGGGGGGCCTGTGGGGTGATTTAATAAAATCAAAATGAAAACAATTATCTTTGTTGTTGGGTTTTTTCTTTTTGTGAGATGGGAAATGGATTAGTTTTTTTACAAAACTAAAAGTCTAGAAACAAATGTAAAGGAAGTTTCTACATGAAATCAATAAAATGTCGTGAAAAATCTAGTCCAAGCCAAAAAAAACACACACAAACTAAGTGTACAGTAAGTGAACCAAACTAAATAAAACAAACAAATTTAAAATAAAAAAATGAAAGAATAAAGAAATGTTGTTTGCTGTAGGTGTTAGTTTTCTTCCTAGTTCAGTTCAGCAGTTCGTTCAACCTCCAAGCAGTCAGAGCAGAAGGCCTCTGATGTCTTCCTGCTGATGCTGTGCTTTTTGCACGAATAGTGGTTACATTTGGAGCACACCCTGGTGGTTCTTGCTTTCATGCCTCGAGGACAGAGATAGCATGTCCGCCCGTTCTTGTACTCCTGGGCATTCAACTCTTCTGGCTGATGGCGAATATCAATATCCGAACCGAGGTGTCGCATGGCCGGAATAGTTTGCCCCCGCAGTTTTCCGGGACATGTGGCCCGCACCTGGATTTGCGGCTGGATCAGGGCAGTGATAAGCTGCCGAAGGAAATCCCAGCGGGTTTGGGTTTCTCCTTGAAGGTTTGGATGGACTTGATGGAATAGAATGTAGGCGTTGATGGCGGCAACATTCAACATGTGGTAGAACACCACCATGGGCCAGCGCTTGGAGATGCGTGCACAGTTGTAGAGGCTACACATTTGGGTGACAGAGTCCACGCAATCCTTAGTGGCTTTGAAATAGTGGATTATCTCTGGTTTCTGGTTTGCTTGGTTCACTGCTTTATCATGATGCATAGTGGAAAGGAGAAGTACATTTTGTTGTTTATGGGGCACAAATGACACCATTGTCGTCCTTCCAGAAAACTTGAACTCCGATGATTTTGCTGCTCTGCCCTTGATGTTCTCTTTTCGCAGCTTAGGTGGCACCTCCTGCTGGGTGTTCTTAATGGTGCCAACAAGAGTTATCTCCTTCCTTAAAAGAAAATCCGACAATTCCTTACTGACAAAGAAATTGTGTGCCGTCACGTTGCGGCCAGTTCCAAAGAGAGGCCTCACCAATTCTTTAACCGAATGGGCACCAACCTGTTTCTTTAATTTGCACTGTTCGTTGTCGATATTATATGGCACCAGCATGTTAAGGACGTAATGACTTTCACTGTCAACAGATGCCCAGAATTTTATACCAAACCGTTCAGGTGAGTTTGGTGAATATTGCCTAAATGAGCACCGGCCCCTGAACGCAACCATCTGTTCGCCTACGGTAATACACTTGCCGGGGCTGTAGTGTTTGCGAAGCGCGGCTGTGAACATGTCAAATATCTCTCGAATGGGCGCAAACTTGTCTGTGGCCTTTCTTTGGCTACGAGTTTTTTTTGTCGTCAAAACGCATCATGGTCAAGAGCTCTTCGAAGCGCTTTGCTGGCATGGTGGCTTGGCATGTTGGCTTACAAAATAATCCTGGTGTCCAGAAGCTACGTGCTTTCTCATGACCTGACTTTGTCAGGCCAAGATAGAGCAGAAGTCCGATGACCGACTTCAGCTCAACCATGGTTATTTTCACCCAACTCCGACCTCTCTCTGCCATCCCCTGCACATTGCTCATATCGAGGATGATTTGCATCATGGCAGCAGGGAAGAACAGCTCAAACATCTCCAAAACCGTTGAAGCCCCATCCAGGTTTTGGGGGCCCTTTTCTTCGGTGAGGATAATGGCCGGTGCTGTTCTTGTGGCTTGGGTCGGCTCGTTGGTCCACAGAGTGCCATCTGGCGATCTATTTTCAGCAGCAGCTTGTCTGGCTCGTGATGGGGGCACTAGAGTGGAATCAGAATCCTCGCTCTCACTCTCCTCATCCATACTGCTCAACTCATAACTCACATCAGATGGATGTTCATCAATATCTGAGGCATCTTCGTCGGAGGAATCAGTAATGTCACTAGCATCGCCCTCTTCATCTTCAATTGGCTCAGTCAAGACATCATCGCTGGAGTCCTTGCTTGATGAAGCCATCTTGATAGAACGAACTGAAACAGTAAATATATGCACCGAGTTTAATGGGAATGATCACATTATGAAACCTGCCCCTATAGTTTATTGAATAATACCCCATTTATGTGCCAAACCCTTACAATTTCATAGTCTCTCTGTGAGTAGTCTTTCTCCCACCAGGAGGTACCATCTTACTATAGACCCTAAGCATATTATAAACAAATCCACATAATTATAATGCATGTATTGTGACACCATCCTACTCAGTTATTTAGAATCAATGCCAATCCCTTCCACAAGCACACACACATTGTTACCAAATAACACATGTTTGGCACTGTTAAAAGCCCTTCCTTACCAGTCCACAGAGAAGCCAATAGATCCTATTGCTTATTGTAATGTCAGAATAAACAGTCTTCTTAAAAATTGAAAAAACCCAGAACAAACCTACAACCAGGTCATCAAAATCAACTGCTGGTAATGTCAGAATAATGTCTGGAGCTTACAACAGCTAACAACAACAAGGGGTGATAATATGATGACAAGAGCAACAACCCTGTGTACAGCATACAGGCCGGCTATAGACATGTTTACAAAAGAGCCACAGAGCCTGGACTTCCAGCAGGCACATTTGTACACAGCTCAATAGAAGAATACAACAAATCTATGTTTTATGGAGATCGCACTGTCTGAATTTTCTCAACTTTTGATATGAAGAAAGGGGGAACATCTCAAAAACTGTACAGCTATTGCTTTTGTAAATTTTGAATTTATGTGAAAATTATGACACAAAATATAAATTTTCCCATGACTGTAGCATCATAGGTAAGGTAGCATCTTGCCCGTCAGGAAATGCATTATAATGTACAGGGTCACCACTCTGTAAACAAATGTAACATGGACTATATACAACATCCCTTGCACATTTGGGCAGTTGGGTGTGGAATTCAGGGTCAAAGTGCAACCATAGAGCTGTGGTGCACTGCACCCACTGTACATCTCCAGACATATTCACTGAGCTGTTTCACTATGTAAACAATGTTTATTATAACAGCATAGAGCAACAGACTGAACAATTCAGTGCCATAAGGGTTCACTTGCGTTATTTCTTTGTGTTTTATATGAAGGCTCCAAACGATCAGCTTGCTGCATGGATTACCCTCAATAAAGATGATAATAAATAAATAAATGATTGTGCCACAGTTTTTATGATAAACAAAGAAGGTCAGACTATATCTTTGCATGTTTTTCTATAATAAAACAACAAAATGTGGAAATTATAGGCTAAGTGAAAAGTACACCATGCAGTTGGCTGTCCTGGTTTTGTTTCATAAAGAAGAGGATCGAGGGCCTTTGTATTTTTTATAATTTTTTTCAAGATGGAAATTTGAACCAGACTAAAAGATTGTTGGCTTTGGAGAACTTAGAAATATGGGTAAATTAAATAAATCATAGAAAGAATTGGACCAAGATGAAGCGATAAAAAATTCAGTCTTTTGGGGACCCCCCAAAAAAGGATGAAGACTGAAAAGGGTCAGGGATGCCAGGAAATGCAAGAAGTAGGACATAGACTCAAGATGTATTGCAAAAGAAAATATTGTAAATATAAGTAATTAGTAAAAAAAAAGTCAGGGTCAAAGTGTTGAAATAATTTAGTAAATATTCTATGAAAATGCCAAGAGGAATTCATGATAACTTTAACTTACTCAAGTAAAAACACACATCTTAAAAATAAACTTTAGAAATGAAATACATAAATAAAGTGATGTTCAAGTTGTTAATAGTAAAGAAATAATACAAGGTTTATGCTTACCGAGGCCAGCAGCAAAACTCACTTGAGCAGGCAACACTAGAAAATAGAACATAACAATGTGATGCTTCTCCTGCACTGCCAGGCTGCTATGTATAGCTCCATGGTGTGACTAACACCACGGAACAAGGAATCCTAATGCACTACCCACCATTAGCTATTGCACATGTACATGTACAGTATTGTGTATTGAGTACAACAAATGCTGAAAACCCTGGGTGAGCCAAAGCCCATTATTATACAGTCATTTCTAAACAAATTTATTTACTACACATGAATCCATCAGCAATTCTCAAACTCCACAAGTTCTCTATCAATAAACAGCCAAACAATCTGAGTCAAGGAAGGAATTTTGAGCTGCAAAGGCAGATATTCACACAGTGCTCTGTGCAATTCTAATGGGCTATGTGTAACCCGGCTGTCAAGGCAAGGTCACTGAGGTTGGTTGGGGCTCCTTAACACAAGGCAATCAATCATCCGCCACCAGCTGGCAGCATTTTACCAAGAGATTAGAAGCTGTTCATTGTTGATCATCTGGTTGTGGTTTGGACATAACTTATTCCAATGAGGAAGCTTAGGTAATGCTTACACTGTGAGCAAATTTGTGGCAGAGGGTGTGCCCCCCCCCCCACAAATGTTCTCATACACCCTTTAATCACCTCCATGCTTTAATACACCCTTTTCTTCTTGTAAAGAAGCAACCCCCCCCCCCTATAAAATCTTCTAAAGAATTCCTGAGAATCCAAGAACACAATGAAGACACAATAGGGGCGTAAACTTATATTAAGCCACATATTAAGCACCAAATGCTGCCATGCCATCCCCTGGCTTCTTAGCTATTGGCTTCTCTGTTTACTTTACAAATGTTGCTATTAAAATTAAGCAAGGTACCTGCTTAATTCCTGTCGTGTGAAAAGGACTTTACAAGGGCAGAAAAAGTGCCAAAATATTACAAACTATTCACACCTACTGACAAATGTAGTAGGATGGTGTAAGTGTGTATTTCCCCCCACAGGGCCCAAATTGTTTTCTAGGGTATAGCGGGCCCATCGATCTGTTTAGACAAGGATTTGTGTTCACACAAAATATACATGTACTTTGAGCCCCTCACACCTTTTTGCATCATGCATACATTATGTGATTTTATTTTCACCATGCCTCAGGGGCCCTTAAGCTATTTACCAAGGAGTACCACTAACAAGACACTTGAAAAAGTATTAAGAGGAAATGCTTGAAGGTTATACAATAAGAAAGGAATAAACTCTAACAAAAATACAATCTCTTTTACTTGACTATTTATAATAATCTTTGAAACCTTGATGACTGGGATGACTGACATTTTCATTTTTTCATTTAACAATCCTGAATGCACAATTGAATTTGTTTAACCTGCGGTATGGCATGGTGCCTATTTACAAAATAGCTTGTAATCAAAAGTTGTTTGTAATTCCACCATGTTTCAGTCAAACATTTTCAAAATCACAACAGCCTGTGAAAGCCTTGTTTTGTGTGACACCCATAAGTTGGCACCAAAACATCAAGCCTTGTGCTTGTGTAGTTCCCTGGGTAATTGTGGAGCCCTGCTAAGGTCCTCCATTTACCCTGTCTCTAGCTCTCCAATAAGTCATGGATCGCAGCTCTTAATTGCTGGCCTGGTTGCCGTTTATTGGCCATACAACTAGGATATAATGGCCCTCTTCAGACTGTCACAAAGGGCGCAAATTGATGACAAAGACCAAGCCAGAGCCGCCACAGCTCAAGCCGAAGTTTGAAAATAGCCATTTGGTGAGAGGGGGAGACATAATTTGGGGGAGGGGTGATATTGTATTAATCCATTTATTTGTGCATTTTTGTGAAAATCTCATAATGGGGGCAAGAGATAGGGAAAGGGCTCCTGCCCCCTGCCCCATCCCCCTATCTGGTTTTGCAACTGCAGATCCTTGCGGTTTAGATTGTTGGTATTTGCGTTACATGCGCTACCACCCTCTGAATCGGGGCTTGTGTCAGCAATTTGTTTGACTTTGGTCCATTAGAACATTCTGCTATGTGCTACTATGAGCTAATATTAGTCATAGAAAAGAAAGCCATATAATGAAATCAAAGAAATGACAACATCCGGTGATACTGTTTGCTCCTAGAATAACGAACAATTATTTCCAATCGGAGAATCGGATAATTAGTTCATTCATTTCTCATCAAATATGACATTTCAGACAGAAATATTTCGAGGGATGTTTTCTACTATCATCATCATTATTTGTGTAAATCTGTGATCAAAAGTATATATTTTTACAAGTTGTTTTCTTACCAATTCTGTAATGTTCCTTTAAGTGTGTCTTATTTTGTGTATTTTTTTAAAATAAATAATTGATTGATGGATTTTGCATTATAAAGGACTTACTTGTGGCCTACATGCATCTTAATTAGGTGCCAAAACTGCTGTCATCCATGCAGTGGCCCAGACAGGGGAGGGAGTGCACCCCCATCAGAACCCATGCCCCCCCCCCCCCATGCCCACTACAAATGAAAATGCACAAATGAACGCCACTGCATCCATAGAAAAAAAACAGGTCTTGCAAGAATGAAAAGAATCACTGACAAACTTTTACATAGGAATTTAATGTTATGAACTTTTGCTTGAAATTGAAAACACTGGAAATATTGCACAGCATTTTTATTCAATTGTTCTTTTGTGGCATCATAGTGAAGTACAAGAGCACTTAACTATCCATAAACAGGCCTGGAATAACACAGAGGCCATGGTCTCTGTTGCCCTGGTCTTGGCTTTAGTGCCCCTTCAAAAGTTTCCCACAGACTATAAGATTATGCAATGGACATGCCCTTTACAAAATGAAAATGGCCTTGCCCTCTCAAAGGTGAAATTCCAGGCCTGCATAAACACTGCTGTAATTATACTTGACTGTGTAGTAAAGTTGTCTGCCTGAAAAGAAAATGTCAACAACAAAATTAATATTTCATCAATTTGAACACTACAAATTAAATAATAGATGAAGTTAACATTTCTGCAGTTATTAAGTTCTTTAACCCTGCCGATCTATAAAACAAATAAGTTGAATGAACAAAGTACATTTTGAAATCAAAATAATAAGATGATTTGTTATGTCCAATATTGCAGCTATCTGTAAATAAGCGTAAATAAGCACCGACAAGCTTTCTCTTTTAGAAGTTTCCATCCATTTAGAAGTTTCCATCCATCTGCCACAATTTTTCCCCCCACTTTTTTCAAGTTCATGCATTTCACAGTTCACATGCAATCTTTGAAACCTTTGCTCAAAGAAGTCAGGAGGAAGCGGCCATCAGGATTCACCTCAGAGTGCATCATAATGATCACAGAGCATGTAAAATCACAAATTTGCCAGGCTCTTACATGTAGGTGTGCCCCAGACCCCATGCTGTAAAGGCTTCGCACTCTAATATCCCCCCCCCCAAGCACCAACCTTTAATTTTCAAAGTTAGAGAACATTGCATGAGCAATCTGGGTTTACTGAAATAAATACACTTACAATAATACAAAATAAACATTGTCAAGACCCTGACTTTAGGGCAGGTGTGTATGTTAAGCTTTGATGTTCGCTCTCATGTTCTACACTAATTTACTACAAGATAACCTTGAGTCTACTTTCTACACATAGGTTCTACCTGCATGCATTGTGCATACCAACATTTGAACAATAAGGGAAGATGTACAACATTGGTTTTCATTCCAATCCTCCAATTTTCTACATCGAACAAATACTCTACATCATCAACTATGAA
This sequence comes from Pycnopodia helianthoides, assembly GCA_032158295.1. Lineage (NCBI taxonomy): Eukaryota > Metazoa > Echinodermata > Asteroidea > Forcipulatida > Asteriidae > Pycnopodia > Pycnopodia helianthoides. Next base: position 19,785,293 of record CM063252.1, on the reverse strand, counting down.
TGTTAATCTTTTATGAATTCCAGAAAAGCACAAATCAGATAGCAATTGTGTAGCTTTTTGTACTCAAGAAATGAAAGCACCAAAAACGATGGTTTGTTAATGCACTTCTATAATGTCTACCCCCACCCCCTTCTCCCCAAGGCAAATCTAATACTTTGCAATGTTGTATTTTACAGACTTTGTAAATATTAGAAATTGACACAAGAAAACAATTCAGAAAAAACAAGTCAATAAGGACTATTTACAAAACGTAGAAAAAAGTGGAAGGAAGTTTCTACTTCTATGTAACCAAAATGGTGTTACCTATCCAGTCGAACCAGGCACAAATCCAGGAAGTTTACCAGGAAGGGGGTTAACAAAAAAAAACATAAAAACACACCAAACAAACTTGAAGAACTGGACATAAGCAAAATGAATTTAGGTCTGTAGGAAGATTAGGGGTGGTATTATCTGAGATCTGCAAGTTTAAAGTTTACTAAGGGAAAAACAAATAGTAAACAATATACAAGTACATAAGTTGTCAAGAGCAGGGAGGGGTATGATTCCTGTCTGAACCCCCTGAACCGTCCCCCTAGAGCTGTGCAAAACAATTTATTTTGATGGATTTCTTCTTTTTATGAGGGGGGGGGGTGGCGCTACAAATGTAGTTTAACCAAGAAGTAATTTTTAGTTATGACAGGCCTGGAATTTCATCTGTGAGAGAAGGCCATTTATATTTTGCAAAGGGCACTTTCAATGGAAAATCGTTAAGTCTTTGGTACAATTTAAAAGGGGCAGCAAGGCCGAGGCCAGTGCAAAAGTGGCCATCACCTCCATAGCTTTCATGTAATTCCAGGCCTGGTAAATGAACAGTTTACAAAACCTTTGACATGTCTGATCGAACTCAACAAATAACAAGAATTAAAACATCAGAAACTTTTTTGTAGTAGTTTTTTTTGCTGAGAGGGGAAACAGAATAGCTTTTTACAATTTACTAAAAGTCTAGAAACAAATGTGAAGAAGTTTCTACATGAAATCAATCAAATGTCGCGAAAGATCTAGTCCAAGCCCCCCCAAAACACACACAAACTATAAGTGTACAGTAAGTGAACCAAACTAAATAAAAACAAACAAATTTAAAATAAAAAAATTTGAAAGAATAAAGAAATGTTGTTTGCTGTAGGTGTTAGTTTTCTTCCTAGTTCAGTTCAGCTGTTCGTTCAACCTCCAAGCAGTCAGAGCAGAAGGCCTCTGATGTCCTCCTGCTGATGCTGTGCCTTTTGCACGAAAAGTGGTTACAATTGGAGCACACCCTGGTGGTTCTTGTTTTCATGCCTCGAGGACAGAGAGAGCATGTCCCTTGCTTGTACTCCAGGGCAGTCACCTCTTCTGGCTGATGGCGAATATCAACATCCAAACCAAGGTATCGCATGGCCGGAATAGTTTCTCCCCGCAGTTTTTCGGGACATGTGGCCCGCACCTGGATTTGCGGCTGGATCAAGGCAGTGATAAGCTGCCGAAGGAAATCCCAGCGGGTTTGGGTTTCTCCTTGAAGGTTTGGATGGACTTGATGGAATAGAATGTAGGCGTTGATGGCGGCAACATTCAACATGTGGTAGAACACCACCATGGGCCAGCGCTGGGAGATGCGTGCACAGTTGTAGAGGCTACACATTTGGGCGACAGAGTCCGCGCAATCCTTAGTGGCTTTGAAATAGTGGATAATCTCTGGTTTCTGGTTTGCTTGGTTCACTGCTTTATCATGATGCATAGTGAAAGGAGAAGTACATTTTGTTGTTTATGGGGCACAAATGACACCATTGTCGTCCTTCCAGAAAACATGAACTCAGATGATTTTACTGCTCTGCCCTTGATGTTCTCTTTTCGCAGTTTAGGTGGCACCTCCTGCTGGGTGTTCTTAATGGTGCCAACAAGAGTTATCTTCTTCCTTAAAAGAAAATCCGACAATTCCTTATTGACAAAGAAATTGTGTGCCGTCACGTTGCGGCCAGTTCCAAAGAGAGGCCTCACCAATTCTTTAACCGAATGGGCACCAACCCGTTTCTTACTTTTGCACTGTTCGTTGTCGATATTATATGGCACCAGCATGTTAAGGACGTAATGACTTTCACTGTCAACAGATGCCCAGAATTTTATACCAAACCGTTCAGATGAGTTTGGTGAATATTGCCTAAATGAGCACCGGCCCCTGAACGCAACCATCTGTTCGCCTACGGTAATACACTTGCCGGGGCTGTAGTGTTTGCGAAGCGCGGCTGTGAACATGTCAAATATCTCTCGGATGGGCGCAAACTTGTCTGTGGCCTTTCTTTGGCTACGAGTTATTTTGTCGTCAAAACACATCATGGTCAAGAGGTCTTCGAAGCGCTTTGCTGGCATGGTGGCTTGGCATGTTGGCTTACAAAATAATCCTGGTGTCCAGAAGTTACGTGCTTTCTCATGACCTGACTTTGTCAGGCCAAGATAGAGCAGAAGTCCGATGAACGACTTCAGCTCAACCATGGTTATTTTCACCCAACTCCGTCCTCTCTTCACCATCCCCTGCACATTGCTCATATCGAGGATGATCTGCATCATGGCAGCAGGGAAGAACAGCTCAAACATCTCCAAAACCGTTGAAGCCCCACCCAGGTTTCGGGGGCCCTTTTCTTCGGTGAGGATAATGGCCGGTGCTGTTCTTGTGGCTTGGGTCGGCTCGTTGGTCCACAGAGTGCCATCTGGCGATCTAGTTTTAGCAGCAGCTTGTCTGGCTCGTGATGGAGGCTTGATGGGGGCAAGCGGCTGGGTAGCGGGAGGCTCTAGAGATAGATCAGAATCCTTGCTGTCATACTCGTCATCCATAGGGGCAGTTGACTGGGCTTGTCCTTCCAGCGGTGCTCGCCGCTTCTTGGTAGGAGGCTCCAGATTAAGATCAAAATCATTGCTGTCAATCTCCTCATCCATAGGGGCAGGCAGCTGGGCTTGTCCTTCCAGTGATGTAAAGGCCCAAGGTGGAGGAACTGGAGTGGAATCAGAATCCTCGCTCTCACTCTCCTCATCCATACCGCTAAACCTCATAATACCCATCAGATGGATGTTCATCAATATCTGAGGCATCTTCGTCAGAGGAATCAGTAATGTCACTAGCATCGCCCTCTTCATCTTCAAACAGCCCAGTCAAGACATCATCGCTGGAGTCCTTGCTTGATGAAGCCATCTTGAACTGAAACAGTAAATATATGCACAGAGTTTAATGGGAGTGATCACATCAAGAAAATTTTAAGCTTTCTTCCCCTGCCCCTATAGATGTACCCAAACCATAAAACTTCATAGTCTCTTGTGAGTAGTCTTTCTCCAACAGACCAGAAGATACTATCTTACTATAGACCCTTAAGCATATAATTGTCAAGTAATGAACCACAAGGGAAACTGACTGGGTAAATTTCAAATGGTTTTGGGGTTGAACAAAGAAAAATTGACTAGAGCGGGTTTTGAACCAACGACCTCCGGATTAACGTACCGGCGCTCTACCAACTGAGCTATATCTAGCCCTATGTTGGCGGTCTCCCTAATTTGTCAAAATCTTTGTTTGGGGGTGCCAGTCAGAAGCCATGCAACCGTTAAAAACTGCCGTCAATTTTTCTTTGTTCAACCCCAAAACCATTTGAAATTTACCCATTCAGTTTCCCTTGTGGTTCATTACTTGACATTTAAATTAAAAAAGTTGCATCCCCTCAAGGTGATCCCATGGCTGCTGCTTCCCAGGTTGTATCGTAAAACTTGGGTGTGATCCCTGGCTACACAGCAGTTAACGGTTGCATGGCTTCTGACTGGCACCCCCGAACAAAGATATTGACAAAATAGGGAGACTGCCAACATAGGGCTAGATAGCTCAGCTGGTAGAACGTCGGTACGTTAATCCGGAGGTCGTTGGTTCAAATCCCGCTCTAGTCAATTTTTCTTTGTTCAACCCCAAAACCTTAAGCATAAACAATTCCACATACATGATGCATTCCTACCTCCATGATCCTACTCATTTATTCAGAATCAATGCCAATCCCAATCCCACACACACACACACACACACACATTGTTACCCAATTACATATGTTTGGCACTGCTAAAAGCCTTTCCTTACCAGTCCACAGAGAAGCCAATAGATCCTATTGCTTATTGTAATGTCAGAATAAACAGCCCTCCTTAAACAAATAAAAAGACTACAACCAGGCCATCAAAATCAACTGCTGGTAATATCAGAATAAATGTCTGGAACTTACAACAGCTAACAACAACAAGGTGTGATATGATGATGAGAGCAACTTAATGACCACCAAAGGCCCTGTGTACAGCATAGAGTGATGGGTCCTTTACTAATACCATGGAGCTATAAAAAGCCCTTGCACATTTGGGCAGTTGAGTGTGTAATTCAGGGTCAAAGTGCAACCATAGAGCTGTGGTCACATGCACACTATGTAAACAAATGCTTATTATAACAGCATAGAGCAACAGACTTAACAATTCAGTGCCATAAGGGTTCACTTGTGTCATTTCTTTGTGTTTTATATGAAGGCTCCAAACGATCAGCTTGCTGCATGGATTACCCTCAATAAAGATGATAATAAATAAATAATTGATTGTGCCACAGTTTTTATGATAAACAAAGAAGGTCAGACTATATCTTTGCATGTTTTCTATCATAAAACAACAAAATGTGGAAATTATAGGCCAAGTGAAAAGTACACCATGCAGTTGACTGTCCTGGTTTTGTTTCACAAAGAAGAGGATGAGGGCCTTTGTATTTTTTATAATTTTTTTCAAGAAGGAAATTTGAACCAGACTCAAAGATTGCTGGCTTTGGAGAACTTAGAAATATGGGTAAATTAAATAAATCATAGAAAGAATTGTGCCAAGATGAAGCGATGAAAAATTCAGTCTTTTGGGGACCAAAAAAAAGGATAAAGACTGAAAAGTGTCAGCGATGCCAGGAAATGCAAGAAGTTTGCAAGATTGTTTTTCCATTTTCATGAGTCTGAGTATAATGTCCAAGTAATTAGTAAAACAAAGTCGCTTGCGTGATGAAATAGTTTAGTCAATATTCTATGAAAATGCCAAGAGGAATTATAGCTTTAACTTACTCAAGTAAAAACACACATCTTAAAAATAAACTTCAGAAATGAAATACAGAAATAAAGTGATGTTCAAGTTGTTAATAGTAAAGAAATAATACAAGGTTTATGCTTACCGAGGCCAGATCAGCAAAACTCACTTGAAGCAGGCAACACGTAGAAAATGGAACACAACAATGTGATGCTTCTCCTGCACTGCCAGGCTGCTATGTGTGACCATAGAGAAAGGACCTTTCTCTATGGTGTGACTAACACCACCGAACAAGGAATCCTAATGCACTACCCACCATTAGCTATTGTACATATGTATTGTGTATTGATTACAACAAATGCTGAAAACCCTGGGTGAGCCAAAGCCCTTTATTGTACAGTCATTTGTTGGCAAAGGTAATTATTTGCTACACCATGTATCCATCAGCAATTCTCAAAATCCACAAGTTCTCTATCGATAAACAGCTAAACCTATTTCGGCTGGTGGGCTGAACCAAGTCATGGGAGGAATTTTGAGCTGTAAACGCTGAACAGAAATTCACACAATGGCTGCTCTGTGCAAATTTCGAATGGGCTATGTGTACTACCTCCATGGTGTAACCTGGCTGTCAAGGCAAGGTCACTGAGGTTGGTTGGGCGCTTCCTTATCACAAGGCAATCAATCATCCGCCACCAGCTGGCAGCATTTTACCAAGAGATTAGAAGCTGTTCATTGTTGATCATCTGGTTGTGGTTTGGATTCCATGGAGGAAGCCCCAGCAAACATGTAACGTCATCATAACGTTACTGTGAAGTTGTGTTTAGGTAATGTTAATTCCCAACTAAAACACAACTAACCTGCAACGTTGCAAAAAGGTTGCGGTTTGGTCTTGTTACTTAATAACTTAAATAAAACGTTAAAACAAGGTTTATTTTAACGTCGTATAAAAACGTCTTGTGAATATTATTTGCAACGTTTTCTGAATGTTATTGTTCTGTCACGTTACTTGGTAACGCAGATACAACGTTTTCCAACGTTGGTTTTTGACGTCATATACAAACGTTAGGTGAATGTTCTTCCATAACGTTACCTGAAGGTTGTGGTTTTGTCACGTTATTTGAAAACATAAATACAACGTTATGGCAATGTTTCTTCAAAACCTCTAAATAAAGTCGCGTTAACATTTTTTGCAACGTTGCTTGAATGTTGTAGTTTTGTCAGGTTACTTGGGAACGTTATGACAACGTAATATCACATATGCAAATTAGTAGATTGGGCTAAGAAGTTGTAACATATTTACAAATTTCGAGAAATTTGCCAAATTTTTGAATTAGGTGTACTCATTTCTTCATGTATTTGTCTTAACTATCAGAGGACTTAGTAGCAAATTTAATGTAGAAAACTAAACATGTAATTTTACTTTCAAAAAATATTATTAAAGTGGAAAAACTGTAGTAAAAATACACACCCATAATTGCCAAAGCAAGAAGTTGGTATGCACTTATATAGTACATGCTGTACAATATATAGTATACAGGTACAGTGAAGTCAGGCAACCGCAACGAACGGCCTACTGGTAAGTTTACATTGTTGAAAGTAATTAATTGATTATATTGTTGTATCAATTACTAATATTCATGAAAATATATATAATATAAACAATTTATACTTGATCGAAAAACTTCAGAAAAAATCATATAATTGCGTCAAGAAATTACCTTGTTTTTTCAGTGCAGTTTTTACGTTGTCACAACGTTATTATAAATGTCATAATGCAACGTCATCTAGACGTTGACAAAACTCCACACTTATCCGTCCGTATGACGTTAAATAAAAACGTTCTCCTAGCGACGTTGAAGGGACGTTATTTTGTTTGCTGGGAAGCTTAGGTAAATTCTTACACAGTAATGCTTATACTGTGAACAATTTGTGGCAGACGGTGTCCCCCCCCCCCAAATGTTCCCATACTTAAAGTTAAACACACTCTTTTCCTCTTGTAAAAAAGCACCACTCCCCCCCCCCCCCCGGCCCCCCTAAAATCCTGTAAAGAATTCATGAGATTCCCAGAACACAATGAAGATACAATAGGGGGTGCTAACCCAGCCACATAATAAGCACAAAATGCTGCTGTCCCCCTTCACTATTGGCTTCTCTGTATACTCTACAATTATTGCTAAAATTAAGCAAGGGACACCTGCTTAATTCCTGTCGTGTGAAAAGGACTTTACAAGGGCAGAAAAAGTGCCAAAATATTAAACAATATTCACACCTACTGACAAATGTAGTAGGATGGTGTAAGTGTGTGATTTTTTTCCATAGGTCCCAAATTGTTTTTTAGGGTCTAGTGGGCTCATATATATCTGTGACAAGGATTTGTGTTCACTTAAAAATTATTATACTTCGTGCCATTCACACCTTTTTGCATCATGCATACCATTTATGTGATGTTATTTTCACCATGCCTCAGGGGCCCTTAAGCAATTAAACCGAGAAGTACCACTGACAAGACAGTTTAAGAATTATTAAGAGGAAACGCTTGAAGGTTATACAATAAAAAAGGTATAAACTCCAACAAAAATACAATCTCTTTTACTTGACTATTTATAATAATCTTTGAAACCTTGATGACTGGGATGACTGACATTATTTGTTCATCCCTGATGCACGAGCTATTATTATTACTTGTTTTACCTGCGGTGTGGCATGGTGCCTATTTACAACATAGGTTGCAATCAAAAGTTGTTTATTCCACCATGTTTCAGTCAACCATTATCAAAATCCAAACAGCATGTGAAAGCCTTGTTTTGTGACACCCAACATCAAGCCTTGTACTTGTGTAATTCCCTGGGTAATTGTAGAGCCCTGCTAAGGTCTTCCATTTTAGCTGCTCTAAACACAAGGCTATCAATTACCCTGTCTCTAGTTCTACATTTCCTGGTTGCTGTTTATTGTCCATACAAATAGGATGTATAGGCCCTCTTCAGACTGTCACAAAGGGCTCAAATTGATGATGGAGCCCAAGACAGAGCCACTGCTCAAGCCGGAGTTTGAAAAGGGCCATCATTTTGGTCGGGGGGGGGAGACATAATTTGGGGAGGGGTGATATTGTATTAATCCATTAACTTGTGCATTTTTGTAAAATCTCATAATGGGGGCAAGATCTAGAGAGGGCAAGAGCTCCTGCCCCTGCCCCTCATCTCTGGTTACATGACTGCAGATCCTTGCCATTTTGATTGTTGGTACATGTGTTTACATGTGCTACCACCCTCTGAATCGGAGCTTGTCTGCAATTTGTTTGACTTTGGTCCATTAGACCATTCTGCTATGTGTTACTATAAGCTAATATTAGTCATAGAAAACAAAGCCATGTAACGAAATCAAAGAAATTACAACATCTGGTGATACTGTTTGCTCCTATAATAACGAACATTTATTTCTGAATATATACATGTATAATTATATACATAATTTACTGGAATGAAATAAATATCATAACATGTCAAACAATTTAATTCCACTGAATCTCCACATTGAACAGATCAACTCACAATAACTACACTGTGATGTACAGATAAGTGTGTTCAACAACCGACTATATTTTGATTACAAATTGAACAGCAATTAGCAGGTTGACAAAAGCTACAGTTACCAACTTCCCATTTTGTAGCTGCACGCAAAAATCTGTCAAATGAAAAAAAAAATCGCCTGTGCGAGTTAAGTGTATTAATTCTTATTTTGTGTATTATTTTTAAATAAATAATTTATTGATGGATTTTGCACTATAATGGAGTTACTTGTGGCCTACTTGCATCTTAATTAGGTGCCATCACTGTTGTCATCCATGCAGTGGCAAAGACAGGGGAGGGGTGGTAGCCAACCTCTCCCCCCCCCCCCCCCCCGCCCACCAAATGAAAATGCACAAATGAACGCACGCATCCAGAAGAAAAAAACAGCTTTTGCAAGAATGAAAAGAATCACTGAAAAGCCCTTTACAGAGACCAAGCCCTCAGTCATCACCATTTTGTGTACGAAGACAGTTAAATTATAGTCTTAGAGGAGTTTAATGTTATGAACTTTTGCTTGAAATTGAAAACACTGGAAACATTGCACAGCATTTTAATTCAATTGTTCTTTTGTGGCAGTAGAAGTACAATCGCAATTAACTATCCATAAACAGGTCTGGAATAACCTGGAGGCCATGGCCTCTGTTGCCTTGGTCTTGGCCTTGGTGCCCCTACAGAAGTTTCCCACAGACTTTAAGATTATCCAAAGGAAGTGCCATTTGCAAATAGAAAATGGCCTTGCCCTCGCAAAGGTGAAATTCCAGGCCTGCATAAACCCTGCTGTAATTAAACTTGACTGTGTAGTAAAGTTGTCTGCCTAAATTTTAACACAAATAAAATAATAGATTAAGTAAGAATATACATTTCTGCAGTTATTAAGTTGATTAACCCTGCCGATCTATAAAACAAATATATTGAATGAACGAAGTACATTTTGAAATCAAAATAATAAGATGATTTGTTATGACTAATATTGCAGCTGACTTGGGGAAAAATGGATGAGTTGTAATCTCTCATTTATGAATCTTCCTCAAGAAATCCATCAAAAACAGACGGCATTAAAGAAACTCAACTATCAAGAACTCAGTTGATTATAACTGAGTAGATTTTACTGTCAATATAGCCATACACTACTTTTAGAGTCCATAGTTTGTACAGTATCTGTAAATAACAGAAACAGTAGCAAGTTCATTCAAAGTTTGCAGGTTTTTTCCTCAATTTGTTTTTAACAACTGTCTAACTTCACTAAAAGGTACTCAATATGAGCTGATAATTAACAGACATTTTGACAGACAGCTCCATGTATTTGTGCATAAACCCTTCTGAATCTGGAAATTGTGTGACCAGTTCCGATGAAAATTGTGTTTCACTGTCATAATTGTCACAAAATTATTCAGTATCTCTCATGAGCAGTTTTCTGAACATGTAAAAGAAAAAGGCTTGGTGCACCGCCACGCATTCTGTGGCAACCGCCACGTTTAAGAAATTGCCACCAAGGTTTAAAATCCATCTGCCACGTTTCCCCCCCCCCCCCACTTTTTTTCAAGTTCATGCATTTCACAGTTCACATGCAATCTTTGAAACCTTTGCTTAAAGAAGTCAGGAGGAAGCGGCCATCAGGATTCACCTCGGAGTGCATCACCAAGTCACCATAATCACAGAGCATGTACAATCAACATTTTTCCAGACCCCATACTGTAAAGGCTTTGCGCTTCGAACTCAAATAGCCATGCCCCCCCCCCCCCCCAAGCGACACCCTTTATTTTTCAAAGTTAGAGAACACTGCATGAGCAATCTGGGTTTACTGAAATAAATTGAAATAAATACACTTGTTTACAATAATGGGAAATAAACGTTGTCAAGACCCTGACTGGTGGGCAGGTGTGTTATGTTTTAAGCTTTGATGTTCGCTCTCATGTTCTACACTAATTTACTACAAGATAACCTTGAGTCTACTTTCTACACATAGATTCTACCTGCATGCATTGTGCATGCCAACATTTGAACAATAAGGGAAGATGTACAACATTGGTTTTGATTCCAATCCTCCAATTTTCTACACTGTACAGATACTCTACATCATGAACTAATGTTAATCTTTTATGAATTCCAGAAAAGCACAAATCAGATAGCAATTGTGTAGCTTTTTGTACTCAAGAAATGAAAGCACCAAAAACGATGGTTTGTTGCACCAACCACGCATTGAATTGTCAATCGTTGTCTTTTCTAATGTTCTACATTACCCAATGGATGATTTGCACCGATGATCACTGTCAAGACAAAAACATGGATCCCCAACTTCAATCAACTATTTCTGACTACATCCCACTTTTTCTAGTTGCCTAGTTACACATCACATGCAATCTCAGCATACAGTAGCAACTGACTTTAACTGACTGCATTATTCACACTGGAAGATAAGATCCATGTCATACAGGAAGATAAGAAACACACAATTTAAACCAATACACAAAAATAAATCTTAACAGATTGGTACAATATTGGTTCTTAAACCTGTACCCCATGAAAATTCCACTCAAAATAAGCATTGTAACCCACTTAGGCATCAGGTTGGCGTCTTCCCTACCTCTGTGGAATCCAGTTCGAATCCCACCAGACTGGGGCTGTTTTAATTATACGGTTGTCTTTTCCCTTTACAATGTAACTGGCAGTGGAGTGCTTCTTCAGTCCTGGAATTACAAGAAGGCAATAGAGGCCTTGCCGTCTGTTGCCCTGGTCTTACCCCAACCCCCTTTCAAAGTTTTAAGTTTTCCCATAGACTTTAATATTTTCAACTGGAAGTGCCCTCGGCAAAATGAGAATGGCCTTGCCCTTTCACAGATAAAACCTCCAGGCCTGCTTCTCATAGATAGAACTAGATTTTCAACTAACACTTGTACTTGTACAAACACTTGGTACAATGTTCATCCTTACCCAAACCTGACTACTCTAGTCACATATCAAAATGCATGCACCTGCCATGAAACCAATCAAATTCATTTTGAACCAACATCTGTATATAGGAAAGGTTCGACATTGGTTTCTCATAATTATAGACAATCAAAATTAAGTGATAATGCTTGAAAACAAATCACATTTCATTTTGGAATATATCTCTGAGTGATTAGTGTGCAAGCTACACTTTGCAAACACCAGGTGAGATTTCAACTCAGTGTGTGATAATTTTCAACTGTCCTAATATACTTCTTACAATGTTGTGCCAACCCTTTCACAAACAATGGGTGTTACATTAAACTATCCAAGCATATACAGTTTCTTCTCTCTTTACAACCAGAGGATTCCCTCCAACACACTTTTCTCGTGGAATGTTTAGTAACTTGAGTTAAATAATGTCAGCAATGGTTCTTCTCGCTTAACTAACTAGCACTTCATCTTCGCTGTCGAAGGTTTGAATATCAGAAGCGAAATTAATTGCATAGATGCAGACTTCTTCTAAATGGGCAAGCTATTCAAAAACTCACACTAAATGCAATGCAAGGATTTCAGATATGGTTAGCTGCTTGTACACAGATTTTTATTTAATTTTTGTCACAGGGCTTGAATTTCAAGAAAATCTTCACAATACTACAGATCTTGCAGCTAAAATCTTTTCACTGGACCAGAATGTTTTTTTACAAGACATACAAATATTTTTTTAGTATTATATGAATCTGTAGGAGGAGGTATGGAATTGAAAAGCTTAAGAACGATTCATAAGTGAATTCAAAATATAAGTTTAAAACAAATGCTCGACTTCAGCCCGACTTGTTTGGTTGTGGGATTACTGGCCCAATGCTAAGATTACTGGACTTTGGACAGTGATCCAGTTGGAATTTTGAGCCCTGTGGCAACTCCAGGAGCACTTTTGCCACACACAGTCTTATACCATGGTGTTTATATATAGGGGCGTGTTCAAAATGTTTTTTTTGATGCCTGGTTTTACAATTAAACACACATGTAATAAAAGTATGTAACTTGGATGCCTTGGCTATCCACTTAAAGCACATCTTTAAAACATCTTTTCACAATTCAGGCTCAGATGCCAGAGTTCAATGCTTTCACTGGGACTTACTTGGCAGTTTGGTCTCGATGTTAAGGTTGCAAATATTTGGTTCTGTAATGCAAGCGCCATTCTATCACAAACAGTGGCTTCCCTCAAGAAAGAATGGAAGTCAAGCCTACCTTGCCAATCATTTCTGTACAAAGTTTCCACTTCAGTTTACACTTTGAATCTTTCATGGGTTGTTCACATACAAACTAAAATTGACCCCCCCCCCCCCATTTAAAATTGAAAGCCCTAGATACATAACACAAACCTCTTGAAACTTTCTATCGGTGATGGGCAATCCTTAATTAAAAAGTAACTTTGCATAAAGTATCAAGAGACAGCGCACTATCAGATTCTGGTTGAGCAAGTTCCCTAGATCATCAAGACTGAAAATCATTTCGTAAGAGTTGACACTTTTACTTGGTCAGCTACTGCCCACATAATAGAGTTTGGACTTTAAAAAAAGAAGGAGAGTAATTTCATAGTATAAGTTTGATTTTACTCTCACTCTGATGTTTGATAGACATTGTACATTCGGAGCTTATCCTAGTTCTGCAAGGGGGGATCCATAGGCTTCTTGGGTTAGATTAAAACCATGTCCCCCTGAATTCTAAAGCAGATACCTCAACCACTAGACCACTGAGCATGCCCGGTGAAGAGAGGCCATGCAAATCTTGCTAGCAGCGGTATTTTGGGTATAAAACTGGTTAAGGTTGATGAGTAAGATAAAAAACTATACACTTTACCCCCAGTGCAATTAGTGGATTCATTAAACACTTCATTGTAATTACTCATTCAAATTCATTGCCACCGCGATCAAGTAAACTGAAAGCTTTTATAACTCCAAATAAAATACGTCATTAAATTGTCCAATTGCAATAGTATACTGTGCTGTGCTCAAATCGTTGATGCATATTGGTTTGTGAAAATACATTTAAAAACATTTAAAAATGTAAATGGGTTTAAATCTTTGTTAATTTAACAACACATTGCTCCTGATATTTCTACATGTATAATAATACTTTGCAATACATACCAGTTAGCAAATCACCTTGTTCTAACTTTATTGATGGCAAATACTGAATAATTTGGGGTCCACATAATCCAAGTATACTTACTAAAGATACGTACTGCACACATAACTATAGCATCACACATATTACTTTATTGGTATTTGTACCAGCTCAAGATAACATCTCCCCCATTCTTAAAGACTCCACCCACCTCCTCAATTTAAAGTTGGCTCTTATTTTCCATGTCAATTCTTTGTCCAGGTGTCAAGAACAATTTCTTAGTGTAAACTGGACAGTCAAGTAAAGTAACGTTTTCTAAAACTTGGTACTTAACATTATTTGATGATCTATTTGTATTTTATTTGACAATGTTTGAGTGAGGTGGATGGTGTAGTCTAGCAGTCATGGAGTCTGGTGCCCCATCCCTTTCCTGCAAAGACCCTTTCTTTTAGATGATCAATTTCAGCATTGACAATTCTTGCAGAGCCTGATGTACATGTAGTAAGGGAAACCAATATCTGCTGATACATGCACGTTGAATAGAAATACAACCCAGAGAAGCTTTCTCCACAGTCTTGTCAAGATGTGCACACAATGTCTGCATAGTGTCATCTCTTATTTAGGGCAAACTGTCTATACAATGTTTCCACAATTTTTTTGCATATGCAAACTATTTGGTTGCATTGATTCTATTGATCACACAGTTGCATTCTTGATACACATTTTTTGTATTTTAATTTGTTTACCTTTGGAGATGACAACTGGAGACCATTTTTCATCAAATTTCGTTTTCTATTTTATTTACCCATTGCAAATCTTTGCAGCAAGATTGCAATATTGGCTAAATTGGTTGGGTGGTCACTGAACCTTGCAATGTGGGCAGCCTCATTAACAAATTGGCATGGTAAAGTAGACACACACTACATGAATTAATATTGGAAAAGGATAAAGGCAGGGCCATACATACGTTTTCTTCATAAGTGCCTTGATCCACTTGTAGGTATAAAGATTTACAATTACTAGTGGTGGACATGTAGATGCTTGGCTGTGCATGTGCTTAGAAGTAATGAATGTTTATGAGTTCAATGGTGAGAATATTTTCATTCGTTGCAAGATGGAATGTTCCATTCAACGAGGCAATGCCAAGTTGAATGGAACATTGCATCTTTCAACTCATGAAAATATTCTCTCCATTGCACAAAAGAAAAACATTCATTATTTGGTTTTTTACATACCACACACATAGATCCTTGTCATTTGATTGGTGGAACAGGCATCACGTGTCATCCTTTATTTTGCTATGTATACTGCCGTGTCACTCCAAAATGTAATATAGGAGTCCTACATTGTAAATATAGGATGCTTGGGACACTATGCAGCATTGTTTCCAAGATGATCATTCCCCTCCCGTCTGTTCAAACGAAGCAAAGCAGTTAATGCCTACCACGAGTCATCCAAGGTTTTTTTAAAGAATTTTCAGAGCATGGGATGGATGAGTTTCCGTGTCTATTCTCTGTTTATCGTGAAAGGTATTTCAAATGACATGGATCTATGTGTGAATTAAATAAACAAATATTGAATGCTTCGCCTCGTGAAATGGAACAGTCCAGATTTCACCAAATGATTATATTCTGTGACAATGCCCTCTATGCATCCAATATTTGTATAACATAACATCCAAGTAGATCGTTGTCATTTGGAGGAAAAAACTAGCAACAACAATGTACAAGATTGTGTTTTGGCATTCTCTCCGAGGGCGCTTTGAACTGCTTTGTATAACGCGTGCGTGCATGGTGTGGTCAAGCATAAAATAGTTTTTAAAAAGTTGGGATGAAAATGTATCTGATTAGTACCAAATGCATGTTTATTGATGTAGGCCATGTGATGGTTTGAATAATGAATGCCACATGACCAACAATCCTCCAATCAAATGACAAAGATCTACTCGGTTGTTATATAAACTCTGATAACATTAGGATGCCTATGTTTGTTGTTCCATGTATGGTTGGCCTTAACAATGAAGTTGTAGGCACTCGGGTGGCCTTGATGTCCCTCAAAATGTAGATTTCCAGATTTCCATTTTCTCAGAGAATGAAATTGAAAGCCTACAGAAAACCTTCAATCAACACTTGTCCTTCAATTTGGAAGCAATTAGGCAGTTTAGGTTTATGGAACACACGCGCCTTCTCTGGGTTATATTTCTTTGGGTACATTATACTACTATTCACCATCATCATGCACAGCATGGCCTTTTCTCCTGCCTTGGTTCCTCTAATCTTAGCGTCTCCCGTGGTGCAGAAAACCCTCCTTTAATTCCATCCCAACCATCTTGAATTTCTAGTTCACCTTCTTTGAGTTTGACGTATATCTCCTTAGCCATGACTGAGAATGCAGCCTCTACATTAATGCACGCCTTAGCGGACGTCTCAATAAACTTCATATTATATGCAGCCGCAAACTTCTCCCCTTCTTCCTTGTAAACTTCTCGCTTATCGTCCAGATCTGATTTGTGACCAATCACCATGTACGTTGTGCTTTTGGGGTTGGTGACATTCTCCTTGGCCTCCAGGAGCCATTCTTGAAGATTTTCAAAGCTTCGGCGATTAGAAATGTCATAAACTAAGAGCACACCCACAGAGTTTCGATAGTAGGAAGTAGTAATCGACCTGGGAAAAAAGAATCACAAATAATAAAATTACTTACAAATTATTCTTACATTGTGAAAAAATTTCAACATCCTTGGTATTATGTGATATTGTTAGTCTGGCCCATCTGCCTCGTCACTGTCAATGTTCAAATCCTTTTTTAGTCCCCAACTCTAGACTCTAAAATACTGATTAGAGAATAAAGAAGATGTCAAAATAATGGTTTTTATAAATAAAAAGTGTCTTGTCCAGCGATATCCCCATGGCCAAGTCACTGGATATGGAGGTCTGGTGGATTGGCCCAAGAATGGGGCTGGTCAGATAGCTATATTACTAAGAAAAGATGCAAAATCCAGCAACAACATTTTCACTCATGATCAAAAACACAACCATACAAGATAATATTTTTGATCATAATAAATGTACAATGTATAACATATTTGTAAAGAAACAAAAATTAACTTACTTCAGCAAAATCAACAATTTGTAATCTTTTTTCAGCATTGGTTTGAACATAGAGCAAGGATGTAACAAAGAAAAATTTACTAGGATTTAAACCTGCAACCTCCTGATTAATGAGCCGGTGCTTTACCAACTGAGCCATCTAGCCCTAATGTTGGGGATGCAAAGGTGATCCTTCTCCTGCGCTTCCCAGATTCTATCGTAAACTTGTGGCGTGATCCTGGTTATACGGCAGTTGCAGGTTGAATGGCTTCTAATTGGCACCCCTGAACAAAGATTTCCAAAATAGGGAGACCGCCAACATTAGGGCTAGATGGCTCAGTTGGTAGAGCCATAGCGCTGGCACGTTAATCCGGAGGTCGCAGGTACAAATCCCGCTCTAGTAAATTTGTCTTTGTTCAAACCAAAATTACTTTAAATTTACCCAGACAGTTTCCCTTGTGGTTCAATATTACTTGGCATTTTGTAATCTGTAATATTAATAGTACTCCACACTAACGAGGTCACTTTTGCTGAAAATACCCGCATGTCAGACAAGCATTTCACCGCTTCTTTTTACTATTTTAGTACACTGCTACTTCCCTAGGCTACATGTACTACTACTACTACTACTACTACTACTAGAACTAGCTCTCAACACGCAATAACCGCATTGGCATCTGGCATGATTGGTGCGCAAGACCACATGAGATAGTCAGTACCTTGCTTTGTAAAGTCTATACTACTCCTAGAACAGAACTATGATCTTAATTAGACCCAGTTACTGGGGCGCTGTACTCCTTTTTTGATGTTTATCGGTCGTACTAGCGCCCCAGGAACTTATTGTACGTAACTACATCAATCTTCATTTTACCGGGTGCCCTGCCTCAACCGTGAAACCATGCGGTTGAGGCAGGGCACCTGTCAAATTTTAGATGGGTGCCCTGCCTCAACTGTAATGACAACAAGGTTGAGGGAGGTAGGGTACCCATCAATTAGACGGATGCCCTACTTTCCTCAACCGCGTTGTTGTCACAGTTGAGGCAGGGCACCCATCTAACATTTGACAGGTGCCCTGCCTCAACTGCGTGGTTTCACGGTTGAGGCAGGGCAGAGCGTGATCGCATTGATGTAGTTATGTACAATAAGTTCCTGGGGCGCTAGTACGACCGATAAACTTCAAATTTTTCGAAAAAGCAGTACAGCGCCCCAGTAACTGGGTCTAGATCTTTATATGGTTCTAGGAGTAGCTCTACACAATGGTACATGTGAATAAACATACAGCTTGGACATGTACGTGCAGCTTTTTTTAGCTCTTTTGTGTTATCCTCGACAATTCCTCAGTTTCCAATGTCTTTTAATTTTATGATTCTTGTATGTTATTTCCTTGTATTTGTCCACTTCTTGTATTTTAAAGAATTCTGTGGAGATTGTCAAATAAAAACAAACAAAAGTGAATTTGACATGTTTATCTGAGATCCAGGTACTGAGCCTTTTTAGCGTTAATACTTACATGTAGTAATACAATACTAGTGTTGTTCCGTCCTGGTACCCTGTACAATTTCCACTATCCCAACTATAGACCTTTCCATTGTTGATAAACAAACCGCGCTGGTTAGCATGGAAGGCCGAATGTTAGCAAAACACTCAATCGTGTTAACAGATGTTTCAACAAAATTCAACATTTACTGCAAACTTTCAATTAAGTAAAGTACCTCTCATGATTGGTTGCTTTGTTTCCAACAAATTCAACACAATTTTCAAATATTTGTGTAACATTGTTAAAAACTGCGGCTGTATCTGTTTTTGTTTTGCATTTATGGCTTTCCATAGTTTTCCGACCTCGGTTGGCAAAAACTTGGGCTGTGACGTTGCAATAGAAATGTCTATAGTTTGGGACGCCCCAACTTCAACACTCAAATTGGGACCAGTCCCAACTATAGTTGGTGCGATTGTCAAATAAGCATGGTTGGGGGCGGAACAGTGTGACTGTGTGGCGCTATATTCATTTTAACACGTTTAATATTAACATAAACAAACTCTTCTTTTTTAAACACAATGTGTACGGTTTTACTTGTAAATTATCTTTATGGTAAGAGTACCTAAACCGTTCTTGGCCGGCTGTGTCCCAAAGCTGCAGTTTAACTCTCCTGCCGGGCGCCACTTCGATAAGCCGGGCGAAAAAGTCAACCCCAACCGTCGGGTCAGACACCTCAACGAATTTGCCGTCACAAAATCGGCGTAGCAATGACGATTTTCCTACTGTCGAATCTCCAACGAGAATCAGCCGAAACTGGTACTCCCATATAACTTCAGGCGGCAAGCCAACTAATTCTTCAGCCGGAGTTGACATTATATTACACAATCATCATAAATGTCCGCAATTTGGAAGAAAAAAATTACACGAGAAATGCCGTTTCCAAGCGTTGAACCATATCTCATGATCTGTGATTTAAAAATGGCCGCAATTTACTTCCGGGAGGTCAGTTACCTTATTTACTATTTGTAATGAATATTCATATTTTTATTCTTTATGTAAGATGAAGTGTGATTGGTGTATTTGTGGTTGAGTGTGCTAAAAGGACCAATCAACGGAAATGTGAGTTGATAAATTTGTGAAATGGTTTTATTATTTTACTACGGCAATCGTCAAGATGGAGAACGAAATCAACGCACGTGGGGCGTCTTCTGAAGGCATTTGCTCCCGTTTTCTTTCTCATGTACGCATGTTTATTAGCCGTCTTTTTACAATGTAAGTCAAGTTGATGATTATGTTCTAGAAACTAATTTCAGAAATGTGTAAAACGTGCATTTTTGTGTGAAGTGAAGAAAGAAACTGACTTTGAATGATCAAGTCGAGCATTTTCATGATTTGTCACTGTCAGGTCATAGACTAGAGAAGGTTTGCGATAATCGTATTCTCATTCATCTTCCTGAGGAGAGGAGGATGATAGAGCCCAGAGCACAGAGGGTTATGATAACGGATTATCGTAGCCCCTCCATTGTGGCAACAAATTCGCCACACTGGTGGGGCTAGGATTATCGCAACCAAGTCAAACTTCAAATTTAACATGTTTAATGTTTGTCATGTTTGTTAATTGTATTGTTTTGTTTAGTTAAATCAATTGACAATGAAATCAACGGCATCAATGAATGAATTGTTGATTACGTTCTTGAGTGCTGACTCTTTT
Organism: Pycnopodia helianthoides; assembly: GCA_032158295.1. Taxonomy (NCBI): domain Eukaryota; kingdom Metazoa; phylum Echinodermata; class Asteroidea; order Forcipulatida; family Asteriidae; genus Pycnopodia; species Pycnopodia helianthoides. The sequence goes on along the minus strand of CM063252.1, from coordinate 19,765,316 downwards.
TGTTTGTTTTTTAGAACCGCAGTCAATCATCCATGTTGCTGTAGTCACCTGGGCTTGAGCCAAGATGCAAACTTATAGTTTAATTTGATTGTGATTTGACATTTGATTTTTATTAAAATACGATGAAAACAAATGCCCTTTCTGACTGCCAAGTGCCAGTGTCACTTTCACTTTATCTCCTATAATTTAGGTCAAATTATATCCTTACCTGTTGCTGTCCAGAAAGGTTGACAGAAAGTATACAGAGAGGAACAGGCCACTTTGAACTATTTAACAAAGTGTCAAAATCATGAAAAATATGCCATTTCGGGTCTTGACAACACTAATATTAATAGCTAACTGCCATTTTAATTTCTCTAGTCTAATCACTTCATATCACCAAGTACCATTTTTGTGATTTTCAGGGGGAATAACAATTTTTCTCAATATTTAGCGTTAACAAAAATGAAATTTTAGGCTTCGATCATAATTGTGTTTAAACTATAGTTGCGATAATCGTAACCCCCCTCTATCCTCCCGACGGTCGGGAGGATGGAGGGTTACGATTATCGCAACTATGTTTAAACATGTAAAACATTGAAAACTTAAAGGAACATTACAGAATTGGTAAGAAAAAAACTTGTAAAATATACTTTTTGATCACAGATTTACATAAAACTTACACGGTCAAATGATGATGATAGTAGAAAAAAATCCCTTGAAATATTTCTGTCTGAAATGCCATATTTGATGAGAAATGAATAAACTAATTTTCCGATTGGAGTTTATCGCTCAGTGAGCGTTTTATTCATTTGTTGAATCTATATGATTTCATGAAAATGTGTAATAGGTTTTTCCCTATTTTCTCGTGACCCAGATGACCGACCGAGCTCAAACTTCTACAGGTTTGTCAGTTTATGTATATGGTGGATTACATAAAGTGCTTACACTGCCAGCAACTGTTTTGTTAGCAATGTTCCTTTAAACAAATTTGTTTTTTCACACTGTCAGTGTCAGTTTGTGGCGTCTGAGACGAAATGTGTATGGGGGTGTTGTGACTTTTGATATCATTTTGGAAAGTTTTATTCCCAAGAAAATGCTGTCTCCCGTGTGTTTGGTTATCTGCATGCCTTTACCTCTCTCATCATCTCTCAACAGAAACTTCCTGAAGATACTTATTGGTGGACAATTCTTGTCTCTCCTCATCTGTGGCACATCCATCACCAGTCAACTTCTCTTTGATAAATACAAAGTCAGTGCTCCTTCCGCACAGTCCTTCCTGAACTACCTCCTCCTGGCTTTAGTGTACTGTGTCACATTAGCCTGTAGGAGAAACTCCCAGGAAAACCTCTTTGAAGTCTTCAAATCCCGATGGTGGAAGTACATTGTAGTTGCTTTTGTGGATGTGGAGGCTAATTATCTTGTAGTCAAGGCCTATCACTACACCACGCTGACAAGTGTCCAGGTAGGGATAGTTTTGTGGATAGTGTTGTCTGGTTTTTTTCCTGATTTGTGACTACTGACAGATTAATACTGAAGTAAGTCACAAGTCCCTTAGGTGAAGACTCAAGACAGTTGAGTCAGTATTTATTATACATCCATGTAAAAACTAAATCATTGATTCTCAATCCCTTAGCAATAACTACATCATTTCATTTCAGAAAATAATGAGACTCGGTCAATGTGGATTAGAGCTGCCAAAGTTGCCTTCAAAACTTTGAGTGACCACAAAAAGCAATCCACATAACTCAAAATCATCCAAGCAGCCCCTATAATTTCCTTTATCCCTGTGACAAATGCAAGCTTAGACGTGTTGTGATGAAAAACAGCTTTATACAAAATTTCATTTAGTAGCGAACATTAATAAATGGGATTCCTTTTTTTTCCCTTTCACAGTTGCTTGACTGCATCACAATCCCAGTTGTTTTGATTCTGTCCTTCTTGATACTGAGGGTACGTTTTGGTATCAACCACATCCTTGGAGTCGTCATCTGTGTTATTGGAGTCCCTCTGATGGTATGGGCTGACAGCATGAAAGACACACCAGATGAAGGTTTGTTAAATCCCCTTAAACTGCCCAGTGTTGTTATGGATGGTCTCAGTGTTGTACGGCCACTACTTTGTCTGATTCTGTGCTTAGGATTAAGGGAACATTAAACTGTGGCTCATCCTTTGCTCAAAATATCAAAAACCTGAGGATTGTAACATTTATGTTGCTGAACCAATAAAGACGTATACAAACAAATTAGTTAATAATAATAATAACTAGCCCTTATATAGCGCATTTTACAACAACGTATCAATGCGCTTTACATTAGTGCCCTGGTCATTGGGCCAATAGCATTCCTGTAATCTTTCTCTGCTACCTGGGGAGTATACAGCCCTGAGCTGCCGTGGCGCTCCAAAGGCTTTTTCATACACAATATCAACCTCTACTCTCGCTGGTACCCATTCATACCCCTGGGTGAAGCGTAGCAATTATAGTAAAGCATCTTGCTCAAGGACACAAGTGTCACGACCGGGATTCGAACCCACACCCTGGTGACTAAACCACCAGAACTTGAGTCCAACGCTCTAAGCTGCTAGGCCATGACACCCCTCAAAGTTGGAGCCCATACTGCACTGAATCTGTTGCAAGAGTTTAGGCCTATAGATGTGTAAAAGGTACAAAGTTGTTATTGAACTTGAACATGTTGTTTCCTTGTGTAGATAAACCCAGAAGGCGCTGGGTGATGCACTGTGTCTTGTCGGGGCATCTCTATATGGATTCTCCAATGTAGCAGAGGAGTATGCTGTGAGGCATTTTTCCAGGGTGGAGTTCCTTGGAATGGTGGGACTGTTTGGAACTTTCATCAGTGGAATTCAGTTGTAAGTTCTTAAGGAATACCCTTGTGGTTCATTACTTGACATTTAAATTAAAAAAGTCGCATCCCCTCAAGGTGATCCTGTGGCTGCTGCTTCCCAGGTTGTATCGTACACTTGGGTGTGATCCCTGGCTACACTGCGTTAATGGTTGTACGGCTTCTGACTGGCACCCCCGAACAAAGATATTGACAAAATAGGGAGACCGCCAACATAGGGCTAGATAGCTCAGTTGGTAGAGCCCCGGTACGTTAATCCGGAGGTCGTTGGTTCAAATCCCGCTCTAGTCAATTTGTTTTGTTCAACCCCAAATCATTTGAAATTTACCCAGTCAGTTTCCCTTGTGGTTCATTGCTTGACATTAGAATAATAATGTGTGACCCAATCTTTTTTAGTGTATATACTGTAAGCTGAAGGGCAGTGAATTTTATCGTCCCCAAAAGGATGATCACATTGCCTATGTACCGAAGACGTCCGTTAATAACTTTAACAGCCCCCTCTTGTGACAAGTGTACAATTAATTATTTATTTTGATTGTCTCAGAATTTCAACAGCCCCCTCTTGTGTCTGAAAGTTCTTTAAATTATCGTTTTGTGTAGCTTATCTTGGTTTTCATAGATTTTCGCTTCCAAAATATTTCCTTAAAGGCACTGGACACTATTGGTAATTACTCAAAATAATTGTTAGCATAAAAACTTACTTGGTAACAAGCAATGGAGAGCTGTTAATAGTATAAAACATGGTGAGAAACGGCTCCCTTTGAAGTAACGTAGTTTTTGGGAAAGACGTAATTTCTCAGTAAAATATTTGAATTGATTTTGAGACCTCACGTGTGAGGTCTTGAAATCAAGCATCTGAAAGCACACAACTTCGTGTGACAAGGGTGTTTTTTCTTCCACTATTATCTCGCAACTTCGACGACTAATTGAGTTCAAGTTTTCACAGGTTTGTTATTTTGTGCATATGTTGAAATACACCCAGTTAGAAGACTGGTCTTTGACAATTACCAAAGGTGTCCAGTTTCTTTAAGTGTATGGTCGGGGCTGAGTGGTCAAGCGCACTGGGCTCAAGCTCTGGTGTTTCTGATCAGCAGAGTATGGAATCAAGTCTTGGTCTTGAGACGTGTGTCCTTTAAGCAAGACACTTAACCACTATTGCTTCGTTCTTTCGATGGGACGTAGATGTACAGCCATAGGTCTGGTGTGTTGTGTAATGCATGTAAAAGAGCATACACTTACCGCCATGAGAAGGGGTTTGCCCTGGTGTTTCTGGCAGTGGCTGATGCACCACAACACATTGTATACTCTTATAAGGTGCTACATAAATGGGTCTCATAATATAAAACAATTTCAATATCTTAAAAATGTTTCTCTTTGTTCAAGCACCTTGAGTATCTTATTGGTAGATACGTTTGCTAAATAAGACTCTGATACTGTTATATTGAAAGAGTGCATCTTACATATGGATTATAAGAAAGTAAATTAAAGACACACAATGAACAATTAAACTAGATTTAAACAATTAAACTAGAAGTCCAAACAATTTGGTGTGGAGTAGCATAGGAGAAGAGGATATTGGTACGTAGGCTACATGCTAGCCGAAATGCCTAGTCTGTCAGGGTTCAAAAACTACTTTTTTTTTCTTATCAAGGATTATTTTGGAGAGGGGGAGCTCACAGCCCTAGTCTGGAGATATGAGGTCATCCTACTCTTCCTGGGCTTTGCAATCTGCCTCTTCTGTCTTTACTCCCTCTTCCCACTCATCATCCAGTGGAGTAGCGCCCTCACAGTCAACCTCTCCATCCTCACTGCAGACATCTATTCACTAATCATCAGTGTCTTCGTATTCAAGTACACAGTGAGTAGTTCTGAAGTTAGATCTTCCATGTAACTTTACATTGAAGGGATTGCTTTTATACCAAAAACCCAATGCTAGCCACACTTGGTCTCATTAATAACAATGAAATGATCAAAATATACTTGATTACTTTTATGATGCAAGAACTTGCATTTAACAGGTGTAATCTCTTTTTTCCTAACCTGCTCAAAGTAGTCAAGCTCAAGGGAATAGACCTGCCTCTGAATTAGACGAGCACAATCATCAGCAGAGCTGAGCTCATTACTTAGTTACAATTTGTTCACCATATTGTTCAGGAAAACACCAGTCATTTTGGCTTAGCACATTTATCATCTACCATAATATGGTCACCCAGCAGTCCAAACCAAAGTGTCAATACTCTGATAAGATTTAGTACTATCTTCAATAAGTTGGAACACTAAAAAACCAGATTCACCGTTTCCAAAATCCAATGCTTGACCGTTCCAAACATGCGTACCAGTAAGTGTATACATAATTGGATTACATTGTAGGGGTAGTTAAAAAAATTCTTTTAAGATTATCTGAGGCTGTTTGACTTATCTAAGTCTTAGGGGAATGCCTCTGCGAACTAATTGATGATTCAAGTTGTTTTTTGTTTTCATGATATTATCAGCTCCAAACCCTCTCAGTTCTTTGCTAATATCTTAAATGTATTCTATTTGAACAGTTCAATGGACTCTACTTGGCCTCATTTTCTGTGATACTAGTTGGAATTGTAGTGTATAGTCTTCTACCAACCCGAGAAGCTGCAAGTGACAGCCGCTATAATCTGTTCAAAGATGAACCGGGTACAAACTCAGAAAGTGAAGAGCGGCCAGAGTCGCATACTGCAACTGGGCCTGAAGAACTCACAGAGGAGGAGAAGGAGAGTTGGCACAAAGCAGCGAGTGAATCATTAAACGGAAAGAGCTGTGATTCAGAGGCATAATCCGATTGGCTGTTTTATGAACCTATGTGTGTGATTCAGAGGCAAAGTCCGATTGGCTGTTTTATGAACCTATGTGATGTCGTTATGCTGTGATTGGCCAGTTGTCATCCCCAAGGTTTTAGTCTACTTTAATTTATTTGTGAATGTCGGACAATCATGAATGAGGTCGTATACCTCATACAGGAGCGACAGTTGATTGTTAATTTTCAAACCTCGGTACATGTACGTGTAGCTTTTTATAAATGTTTTAAAAACCCTAATACCGGACTACACTTTGGTATAGTTTATTATTATGCAATCAGTATTGTGGCAATTTGACAGTTGCTTGTGTTACATTGCCCACTGGTATCAGAAAACAATATTTCTAATACCAGTGGTCGTGTAAGCAATTGCAATGTGTGGAGTTGCACATCTCAAAATCAGTTATTAATACTTTCTTTTTGCATATCTCCAACACAGGACTGGAATGCAAATAAAATAGATCAATACGTAAGTCAGTGTACTTATTTCGTCTTGTTTCTTTCAGGTTTTGCTGTGCCTTAATTGGACTTTTTTTGTATAACTTCAGGCAGAAACTTTTCATATTTTCTTGCAATTTTTTGTATCAGAAATTTGTCACTTATTTGTTTCAGTAACTATGAGAAGGTCAATAAGATTGTAATAAACAGTTTTAAATAAACGTTGTTAAAGTTAGCACTCAAACAAATATGCAAGCGGTAATTGTATTACTATTAAACAGTTAGTATGGGGTTGAACAAAGAAAAATTGACTAGAGTGGGATTTGAACCAACAACCTCCGGATTAACGTACTGGCGCTCTACCAACTGAGCTTATCTAGCCCTATGTTGGCGGTCTCCCTACTTTGTCAATATCTGTGGTTCATTACTTGAAGCAGTTATTAAGAAGACATTGAAGTTAGTAGTTTGTGTTGCTTACATTGTCCTTGTAAAGAAAATGCTGTATAAATTTGTCACCAGAGGAAATGTACATGAACTTTTTGTTGGTTTTAAAGCAGCTTGTAAGACCACCTGAAAATTGGATGGCAAAGTTGCTAATAAAAAAAACATGAACAAGAATTAAGGTGCAGTGTTTTATTCTTTTTACTCAATCAAAAATGTTTGATTATCATTCAAGTAAATAGATTGCCAGGAAGTTTATCACTCCTCCAAAGGACTGATTTAAAAAAAACTGGCTTGTGGTGTTCACTTAATTGGTAGCTTATGATTAGTGTGTATACTGTATAAGCTGAAGGACGGTGAAAGTCCCCAAAACAATGATCACTGCCTATGTACCGAAGACGCCCCCGTTAATAACTTAAACAGCCCCCTCTTGTGACAAATTTACAATAAATTATTTCGGTCGTGGCGACGGTGCGGTACGCGTACGTCGGTTCGATTGTTTTAAAATTAAATAGCCCCTCTTGTGACTGAAAGTTCTTTGGATCGTCGTTATGTGTCATATCCCGGTTTTCGTTCATTTTCGCTTCCAAAATAATCCCTAGAGTGTATGGTCGACATTGTAGAGAACGGGGATATTCCGTTTTGGCCATGTTGATGTCATATTTTCTTTTCTTTTCTACAGTATTGTCTGCAGTGAAAAAGTGGATTTTCATTTAACATACCTCTCGTAGTTTTTTTCCAAATAATGTCAATTATATCATAACCACCACCCCATTCGTAAAATGGATCAGCCAAGAAATAATTGATTAAAGTGAAATTCAAGATTGCACAATTTGAAAACGCTATGAATGTCAAAGTATACGTTTGAAATAATTCATCATTAATTTTCAATTGCACATTATTTATCAAATTCTACAAATGAAACAACAGATGGCGGTGTTGACTTGTATTTGACAATCAATACATCGATCTTTATCAGTATCGATCTTAACTAGTGCCTATTAGAAAATGTAAACTCAATAATCTGTACGCCTTTGAGAGCCATTGATTAGGTTTTGAATGATTTTGTATCAACAATGTTGTTGTATTATGGGCATGTGTCCGGATGGAGCATGTCTCGAAAAACACCTTTGCTTTTCCAGTTGTTTGATAGTTCCACAGACACACCCCTCGGGTAGAAACCTCATCATTGACTGTTTGTTTTGCATCCCAAAGATTGTTGGACGACTTTATGTTTACTTGTGACACAGGCGTCTTGGAATCAATCATTAGTAAATCACCAAGATGAACAAGTTGGCCAGGGTGCCCCTTAGAAATTAAACCCCTCCTATTATTCCCCCTCACACACCCCAGGACCCCTTGGGTGTTTGGTAGCGTCAGTCTTCACTAAAGAGACAATGGGGCTTTGTTATCTAAGAGTGGAAGATTTTCAGACCCCGACTTGGCAATTTCTGCCCCCGGGTTTAGCCCATAAAGCTTCTGTTGGATCATGGAGCTGTATAGTTCGATCAAGGATTGGATGGTTTATATTGATTAAAAAAACAAACAATTACTTTGCTTCTTCAAAGATTTAGATGACAAAACTTCTGAAGCTCACCCCGAATAATATCAGAAATCAGCATTTATAAGCCATTTGCAACGTTTTATTCCCAGAATGTTTAATATTAACATTGATCTAACCTTTTTACGGAAAATACTGTGAATACAATTAAGTTCCAGACGATGAATAAGTTTTATTTTTCAGGTACTTTAAAACAAACATGTTTACCTACCAAAAAAGTTACATTGTCAAGCGGCATACAAAATTACTGGTCAAAGTGGACTGAACCATTGATCAACTTTTGGAGAGGTTAAAAAGAAAATCCAGTCTGAAAGGTTTGAGTAAATAATGTTATCACGAGCGAGTATTTCACTGATAAATGTACACAACGTTTTAAAATATGAAAATCATAAGAAATGTTGAAAAGGGTCTAGGTTATCGACTATAATCTCAAAAGGCTAGTTGGCAAATTTGATTATAAATCAAACATCCCCCCTATTGATGTAATGGTACAGTAAAAGTATTGTAGACTTTTGTAGCCTAATTGGGCCACATCGGACTCGGTATCCCATTGTTCGCAACGTTAACGTTGGGCTATCTTTGGGCGTATTGTCTTCGGCTTGGGAAGATTGTGCATGTTGTTTGGTCCGGGGAAAGATACGTGGTGTGCATGCGTCCGTGCGGTTTTTGCGCTACACGGCAATAAGTCGATATCTTACGAACAAGTCAGCAGCACCGAAGTTGTACTATTGAAACCAGCTCGCTGCGTCAAAATGTCCGTTCTTATGCCGAATGATTCGTGTAGAGGGGAGGGTATTTCTGTTATCCCACCAGGAACGAACAGTGTGCCATTGCCAGTACCTGTACATTCACCACACTCAATGTCTAACTCGATTCCAATCAGTGCTGCGGGGTTGTCGGGCGTTTTTCTCCACCAGGCACCGCAAGTGGTGAGCGCTCCAATGCAACTTCCCGTAACACACTCGTCCAACATATCCAAGATTATGGCGGACCATACACCAGAAAAACAGCACCCACCGATATCCAACAATACAGATTATTTAGCACAACTGATCAACGACAAGAAGTCACTGGTTTTAGTACCAAACATGTTCATGCACGTTGAAAGAATAATTGACGAAGGTAAGTTACTGAATTTTTCTTAGAGCAAGGCTGAATTTTTTAAAGAAAGTTTTTTTCATTGAGAGAGTTTATGAACGCCATTTCTTGTGTTTCACTTTGACTTGCATGTAATCCACTGATGGAATTTAAAGTTTTCAATCGTGTACGTGTTATATTTTGCAATTCATGTGCTTTTTTAGCTACCCTTAGAGCAATTGTGTTCCGTTTATGTCATGTATGTGTCCCACTCGTTGATAATTTTGTTGACATGCGTTCCAGAAAGTGTGTTTTGTGAGTTCTATAATGTGGATGTTCGGACGGCGGACCGAACCTGTAGTCCTGTGGGCCGGCAGTGTGGTTAGTCTAAACTTTAGTGTGCAGTGTTTGTCGTTTCGTTTGACCACACACATACCTTGCTTTACATGCACACTGAACTGGGCCGGCTGATGGCTACATGTTATGTAGGGCCTTCACACACAAGGTGAAAATGGAGCTGTGTGTGAAAGAATGTGTGGGCAGGAAGTTTGCTAGGATGTCTGTGAATCACAGTTTTGCACGGTCAGTGGATCTACTCTAGAATAGCTTAGCTACTGACACAGTATTGACAAATGCCACTGGCTTGCTAAGTAATGGATTTTGTAAACCAACATGACCACGGTAGTTGATAATTAGGGAAACTCTAATCGTCAAACATTGATTACACTTCTGAAATGGTCATCTGTCTACAAATTAAAAGTAAAATTCATACAGATGTGGTTTACAAAATACAAGAAAGTCCTAAACAAAACCAGTCAGAAAATTATATCAGTGACAAATGAAATTGTATCATTTTAATGTTTAAAGGAGTCAAATAAATAGTTTTAAATAATTGTTGAAATGATTGTAAGATAACAAGGAAGTCCAGGTAGGCATGCATATTTACATGTAAAACCAGCTCTTTTAGAGTCTTTTAAAGAAATATCAAATATTTATCAAAGCCAAAGCAATCAGAATTGTGATAAGGGTTGATCATAAATATAATCATATTAAATGTATTTATTTAGAGTGGGTTGTACATTCTTTTGTTACATCATTATTGATAGATTGCTGAACTATACGAATAGCTTCTACTGTACCCCAAAAATCACTACCCAATAAATCGTTTTCTTTGAACGAAAACCATTTTTGAACCGCTTTCACAGAAATGCAAATAATTATTGTGGTCTAATTTACATGACACCACGCCAGGCTGGGAATGTTTTGATTTTTGTTTTCCTTGTCTGGCCATTTTACATTAACACTATTGATTCACTTATATATTTAACTTTTACATGATAGTAAATACTCAGTACATGAACTTCATCATCTTTTTGATAGCTGTGATTTCCTGATCACTTGAAACTCCTGTAATCTTACCTGCCTATGTGTGACATCCTGTTTACTATGAGTACTGCAGTATTTCTAAAATAATGCATGCCACTCTGAAACATTATACAGTATGTGACAGGGCTTTACTTGTGATATTTGGCATAAGGCTGCACTTTATATTCCCAAGTTAGGATTATAAGGAAACCTTGCAGCACCTCCTGAGCTGGGGTAATTCCACTGTAAGCAGATTAAAAAAACTTGAAAGAGGATCAGAAAAAAATCTCTCTGAAACATGAAAGAAACTTATTACAGCTTGGCCCAGTATTTTCTTTAACGCTTGACCTGGGAAAAGTAGGCTGTTTTACAGAGTACAAAACATCTTGCCTAAATTATTAACAGTTCATGAGTTATTGAAATCATTGACCTTTAAATTATGCTAGTGGTTTCTCAATTAAAATAACATTTAAGAATGAAGAAACTTGGAGTGATGTACGGACTATAAACAAACAACACGAAAATGCCTTGACGACTAGTTCAGATAGTGCTAAGAGAATTGCTCTAACAGCAAATATTCTGCTACATGATAAATTTGATAACTTTATGGATGGAATTATAGTAATTGTCTGCTTTCAAAGCATTGCAATTTGATGGCTGTCAATAAATAAGTTTCTAAAAAGATCCAAGTGTTAAAATTAATGGTACAGAAAATTAAAATACAAAAACCCTTGAATAGATTAGAAAATGTGTTGATGAATAAATACAACAAATATACTTCAATTTCTTGTGCTTCTTGGTGAGAAAGTTGAATACTTAGTGTTTTTTTTTTCATTCCGCGCTCGTGGTCACATTTGCCTTCGTAAACAAACCCCCTTTATACAAAAATTGACGGGCCTTCCACTATTTCTCAAATTCTGAGTCATTCACTGCAAATTCAAAGCAACAGAATTTTGCAATTTGGGAACAATTTTATTTTTGAAATGTGTTGTTAGAAGTTTTGGGGTAAACACCTGATAAGCCATATGTTACTACTCTTTTGGGGATTAAAAGCCCTATTTGTCAAGAACTGAATTGAAGATACACTAAAGGGTAGTAAGTAGTGTCTACTGCAGCATCTTAGGAAAAGTTGGTTAGAACAACAAATGGATGCAAAGATAAAATGATGGCGAAAAAGGAACCTTTGAAAAAAACATTGTGCCTATGCCTAATATTGGAAGAAAAAAAACAAATTCACGAAATGTTAAAAATAATGTGTTAGCTGTGTTGACATTTTAATAAAGAAGTTATCATCTTGAGAAAGGATCTTCACTTGAAGTTAAATTAAGCTTGAACTAGTACTGGCTTAAGGTATTTCCTCATATCTGTGTGCAACATAACATGCTGAAATATTTGTGCTGTTTTTCAGTTTATGTTCAGTAGCAGGAGAATATGCATTGTACGCAGTAGGTAATTTTCTGAAACACTTTAAAATCTTAAACCTCACTGCTTATAAAGAGCAATCACTTGTCCATACTGAAAAGTATTACCACCTGAAAAATAAAATGTCAAGGAAGGCCAATAGATTGCCTGTACAAGAATTTCCTAAATAAGTGACATAATAATTTGCACTATATCAATGCAATTGTTGAGGATAATTTTATAGAGATTTCTATTTATAATGGAGAATGTCCTGCTCCATTGATTTTCAGAGAGCACCTGAAGTATTTATTAATAGCTCTTTTCAGAGGTAAATTTTTAATCATGCTGAACTGATAAAAAAAAGATAGATGTCTCGGGAAATTATCATTTATCATCTCATTTGTGTGGACAATTGCGTACAACTTTGCTTCCAAAACAAGTACTGAAGTGAGTGGTCCAATGTTGTCTAAAGAGATGGAAAAGGGTTCTCGTTTTTGCCGTTATAAAGAAGCATTTTAAAGGGGAAAAAACCTTTAAAAAAATAAATGTTAATATACATTTAAATTGTATTTCAAAGTTTGCATTTTTGTGACATCTTGATTTTGTGGTTAAAAGGTTGACCTTTTGTTTTACAATGTTCCATGTACTTCTTTTGTGAGGGAAAGAGAGCTGATACAATAACTTTAAAGGAAAAATTCTTAACAATTTTTCCATAAAAAGATAACTGATACCAGTACTTCAACTTAGTTTATTTTGAATATCTTTTCATGCAAAATTTTTTTTTTGATTGACCAAAACTATACCACGTATATTTATGAAATATTCCCATTGTCAATTGGTTTTAATTTATTTAATACATCATTCATTACACAGTTGTCTCCCAGACAGATGGAATGTTTGAAGTTGGTCTGATTGAAATTAATAAGCCAGCAGCAGTTGTACCATGACAGAAAGATTCCTTCCTCCTTGATTGCATGTACAGTATGCATGTGGTATTTGGGTACCTTGGCCGGCAGCCATCTTGAAAGATATTTCTTAGTGGAGTCCCACAGACTTCTGTTATTCATATCACATGATATGTACATGTTGTGCACTGAGCTGACTGTTGATTGATTATACAGGCATCGACTTCACGATAAGTAACATCAGGGAATGTGCTGACGCAGATTCTTGGCCAGAAGGTCAATTTATCATGACCCCTGCCCTTGAATTCAAATTTTGACCTCTTCCTTGTAGTCTCCAAAGCTTCTAAAAGCCATTTTGTGGACATGGAGTTATGCTGTGTTTACTCACTTGTTATATCAGCTCTTTGGTTGTAAAAAGGAAAAACGGTTGTATTGTGCAAAAGGAGGATGCACATTATGTGTAGTACATGTACTAATAGTACATCTGTCCATGAGTGTGGTGTTGGTCTTCTGGAATTAGACTTCTTGTAGACATTTTTTGTTAACTCACCACACGTAGTACATACATGAAGTATGCAGTTAAGAAACAATGACATTGATAGAGAAATGAATTGTGTTAGCTTTGCATCACTAGGCTTTGTCATCTCCATTGCATTTTGTTCAGAGTATCATTTGTTTAACCAAACATCAGCATCTAATCTAACAAGACCCCTATTCATTGTTGTATCCAAGTCAAAACATGACAGACAGAAAATTTATATTATTTCTGTCCTCCTTCGTTACACTAAGGTAAGTAACTGATTACAAGAACTACATTTAAACCACTGTAGTACTGCCCCAATATCGTAGCAATCGTTAGATGTTGACAGCTTTTAAATTCTCTCATACAAGGTGACATTTCACTCAGGAAATATCCTTGAGATCTTTTATTTGCAGGATTTTTGAAGTCCCTATTATCAACCCACTTTTGCATTCCGCAAGAGAGTTATATCTTTCAAAAAAATATTTGGATGCTTAAAGAGGTATGCACCTTAAATGAAGTATCCCATCCATAGCAACAATAATTTAGTACCGGACATCATGTTGTGTGTAAGTTTAATCTAAATACATTAAAATCAATGTTCAAATTGTACTGATGTATTGCTTCAGCACTTTAGTGCTGTGAGGGTAACTAACAAAGGTACATTTTTTTCCACAAATTATTACAAGCCTAAATCCAGTATACTGAACATGATTGTTGCTTGTGATGAATATTTTTAGCCTGAGAGCCAAGGAGTTGCAAGAGTTGGAATACACTGGGGGTTATCACCAGGGAGAGCAGTTAGAAACAAACAAAGTTGTTTTAAATGAAAATGGTGAATTAGTTTCTGACTGCAAAGGTATTTGAAGTGATGGCAGGTAAATTGTTGTGCCATCGTAGGCAGTTAATGGATGTAGATTTATCTTCATCTTAGTTTGGGAAGTGAAGAGATTCCCGAGTGAAGTCTATGACAGAGATCAGTAGTTAAGGTTTAGAAATAAGAATTCAAGTTGAACAAAAATGTTTAACGAAAAAAGATATCCGCAAGTGATAAAAAAGGAATTATTTTAGAGGAAGGATTTACAAGAGCTTTGGTGTTGATTGGTTGTTTTTTATTCTGATATTGGAGTGTCAACTCAAAATTGTATTACTGTAAAATTGCTGTGAACCGAATGGCAATATTATGAATAATATTAATAATAATAATCTTGGTTATCTGAGATTATGAATCATGATAAGATCTTCACATCAGGGATGTCCTTTAAAGTATTAAGTGGGAAGGAATGTGTTTGCGTAGATAGAGCGTTCCAATGAGACGGGCAAGAATCAATCTGTGTAAGAGATGGGTATCTTTAGGGCATGCTTCCTGGCAGACTCAATCCCAGACACTGAAATCTCTTTGCAGCCACAACCGCCACATAACATCATTTAGAAATAGAAGCCTCAAGATCTTTGGTAGGTTTCCCTGATACTTTGAATGGGCTTCTTATTGTCAAGAAACATAGGGAACAATTATTGAAAGAAAATGGCATAGATACAGTGTATATAAAAATATGTACAATACATTCCTAGCTTTAATATAAGCAACCTTAATCTTCATTCTGTTGCAAGATGTGTTTTCCTTTAAAATGAATTTGTATACAACTTGTCTGAGCTGTGTGGATAATAAATACAAATTTTTGTTAAAGATTTCCAGTTGAGTTAATTTAGACAAGTTTTGAAGCAAAAATGTGTTTGCACAATCCCTTAAACAAGCATACTTAAAGAGTTTTAGTGTTGCTGTAGGACCAAAATAACTGGAGTACCAGGGAGGAACCTTGTCTACCTTGTCCATTAATTTGGCACCTTTTTAGGATAAGGAAGCTTCTTATTTTTAGAAGCTTTTTATGAGCTTTGCCTGTCTGCATGGCCTAGAGTCATAGATCCTGTCAGAGTCAACCTACTTTTACTCTTTTTTTAATAAGTGAAATGGAACTGAAAGATAGTATCCGCTATGTTGTGAGGAACAAGCCAATAACCTGTAAAGTTCACTTCTAAATCAGTCCTGGGGTGTCAATGCTAAAAGTAGACTCTTCTTAATGACATTTACTTACAGGTAAAATTCAAGCTAAATAATTGAATAGGAACAAAACCGATAATGATTATTTGCCCATTTACAAATAACCTAGTTTCATAGGGCAACTTAACAGAAACTCTTCGTGTGTGAACAAAACATGCTGAGCAAAATGAGCCGGGCAAGCAGCCACATAAAAACGATGTTTGTAAGCCACTATATAATTTTCTGTGTTAACATATTTTGTGGCAATTTGTTGCCTTGAATCCAAGACATTTTGCGTGTTAAACAAAAGTAACAGATATTAATTGAACATTCTAAAGACTCCTAAATTTTTCCTGGGATCACAAAGGTTTTTTTTCTTTAAAAAACCCTCAGATATATTCTTTGTAATGCACGTATACATTTAGCTTAGAGCAAGGAGCATGTAGTAAGTATGGGGATATACTTGTGCTCGCATAAATTAATCACACTGAAGTAATTCATTTAAATTGGAAACAAACCTATACACGTATGATTACTTACTGCATTTTATTGTTTCTAGTAATACTGTACCAGTATTGGTTCATAAATAGCAGTGTACATGCATACGTTCAGTATGTCATTAATCATCTGTTGTTAATGAATACCAGCAAAACTTCAAAAATATAATGGAAAAAAACCCAAGTTGTAGCGGTTAAAAACATTTACCTCCTCACACACAAAACCCAAGAATTAGATGCATGTAAATTTGTGGTGCCTAGGTTGGTACATGTGTAAGTTTGAATGACATTTTGGTTTGATCATGATTTTTTACTACCCCATGGAAACAACCTCACAAAAGTGTAAACTTTTGACGGAAAAAGAATTCTCCGGGATGTTATTTGTTATAAAAACAAAAACATAACATTGACAAGTGCATTGTACAAGTGCATTGCATCTGTGGCTTTTTCATAGTCACCTTCTACCAACCAAACCTCTCATATCTAAGTACATTACGAAACTGTCATTAACAACAGACTTTAAGTTAATGAATAATGACATACTGAACGTATGCATGTATACTGCTATTTATGAACCAATACTGGTACAGTATTACTAGAAACAATAAAATGCAGTAAGTAATCATAAGTGTATATGTTTGTTTCCAATTTGAATTTAGATTGCATTTGTCTGAATGAGGATACTGTAGTTTCGTAATGTACTTAGATATGAGAGGTTTGGTTGGTAGAAGGTGACTTTGAAAAAGCCACAGATGCAATGCACTTGTACTATCCCTATAAACAAGGCTTTCCACAAGACAGCGTGGATTGTTGCTGAACATTTTTCACTGGACCAGAATTTAGCTTTAAACCCCATCAGTAGCTCCAAAGTGAAGTCAATCCTGTTGGAATCAAGCTTGAATGAAGTGAAGGACTCACTCCCATATCCTGTTCACCTGCATCCATTACAATCTCCATTTCCCAACAATATCTGAGATCCTTTGCCTTCTACTGTAGTTTTGTCATCTCCTCTTTTGGTTTCCCTGTGAAATGACATGTGCTGTGGCAAGCCCACTTCCTGTTGAAAGACGACACCATGGACTTGGAATGACACCTTTAAAGCTCAACTTTTATAGCTGCTTTTTGTTACTGAAACACCATACACTGTGGTGAATGTTTCTAATCTCAAGTAGTTTAAACTGGCTGCATCTTATGGAATTCACAATGATGGTATAGTGTTAGTGTGGTTTGGAACCCAGTAAAAGTTAAATAAAACCACGGTGAAGCGTTGCATAAACAGTATTTTCATGAGCAATTTGAAACACTGTTTTAAAAAATTGTTGAAATCAGTTGGGTACCATTGTACAGGCAGTGCAAAGTGCATAACATATGCCAATTTGAGCATTTTCTGCAGAACTTTATTTATGCCATTAAAATAAAATATTTTGTTCATAGTAATGGTTTGGTCAAGGTTGCAATAGATGCAAAAATACTACAGTTTGTACATTTCCCCCAAGATTCGTTCAGCACTCTCTGAATATTCCCATGGGGTTGTTAAAAAAGTAAAACCAGTGTGACTGAAAACAGCCAAAGAAACTCAAAGAAGCAGCCATGCCATGAGACTTGAGCGGGATCTGCTCTTCGGATGAATTTACTTGTTAGGATTTCCTTGATAAATGGAGGGAACATAATCGCTTTCCGCACAGCCTCTTGAGGAATCCCACTAGATAATGTTAGCATCGGAGGTACTATTTCCCTCTGACTCTCATCATTGGCAGTTCACTGAACTGAAATGCCAATTGGAAATAGAACCACATCGTGATGAAAGTAGACTCACTCTAAAGAAATGTAGACAATGTCGAGCCAGGGTGGCAAGGAGTGCGCTGTGTAATTTGGCATGTACGGGTTGGGATTCACAAGATCATCTTGAAATGTAGAAGATAATTGTGATTTCCTGCACAGAACTCTGAGTTTTGCTTTAGGCAACTCTTTTTACTTTAGGGTGAACATCATCTGACCATGATGATCTGACCATGGGCAGACCCAGAACACTCAGAATTTGTGGCCAGAAGTTACTCTGCATTGTTGTTTCTTTACCACTTGTCTCTGTATCTGGTGTACTATAAAAGTGTCTCTACTTTACTTCTTAAGGTGGTGTGTTTTGTGAGACGTCAGCAAATATTTTTTGTTTGTGTTCAACAATGAGCTTATTTGGGAAGTGATTTGCCATTCCTATGTAAGCTTAACAATTTAAGTATGATTGTTGCAAAGTTGCCATGAGCCAGTGTTTTATCCTCTCGTCCCGTATAAGAATTTGTTCCTCACTGTGGACAACAAATCTGTGTATGTGTTTATTTTGTCCACTAGTCTCGAGACTAAACTGAAACCAAACAAATGTTGAAGTATTTACCATCATGCCCCATTGCTTGGATACCACACTTGTGAACCCTTGCACTGATATACATAATGTGTATATTTCTGACCAAACATATCAGTCAAAATGGAAAAGCCCAGCCCCATTGGCCTTGCCAACAGGATTGTGCCCTGTTTAGTTATTGCACCCCTGGTATGCCCTAATGAGCTCCAACAAAACCATTGCCATGAAGTATTCCGATCTTTTCATTCACCCCATTGAAAATCCCAACACAATCGATGTCATCAGCTATTCAACACATGCAGTGGAAAATACACAGGTACCCCTTGTGGAGAGCAAATGCTGAAAGACCTTTTTTTAAAGCTCACCTTTGATTGTTGGGCTTTTTTAATTTTGTGGTTTTAAGGGGAAAGGGAAAGAGCCAGGGCCATGCACAGTGCATTCTGAACCCAGGGAAGGAGGATTAACGCGTTGAAAATTAGACTTGCAAATGATGTTCGCTGTGGTGCATTTGTAAAGGCATGGCTACTGGGTTGCTATTGTGAACCAAGGACTTAGTTTATGCTGCTGTGCTGGAAATTTTAAATCCATGGTGTACTGTGTGAAGTGGTTTGCAATGGGGTGTGTGGGAGGGATTTTGTGGCTGTCTTTAAGTGTGATTGGTGAGCCTCCTCATGAAACATCCTGTAAGAAAGCTACTACAGATTATGCCACACCCAACAATTATTGACTTTGTTTCTAAGAATGTCCCCACCTCCCCCCCACCTTCCCCCTCCCCGGAATCTAAATGACAGAGAAAGTAACATCAAGGTAGAATATAACATCAAGGTTTATTTCTTGACTGAGTTGGGCTGCTAGAAAGTTAAAAGTTTAGTGAGTGCCAATGTAGAAATCATCAAAACATCGACACTTGTATCTGGGTTTTATGTTAAAAGTGCATATACTTGTGCATTGACATTGAAGGTTTCTGTAGTGTTTACACACTGTCAGCAGTGATCACCCTTTATATTCTCATCAAAACGTTTTGATCGCCAAACAGATTCTAAAAGACTTGCAGTGAAATCTGGCGTCAAGAATGCTGAATGGTGTACATAATACATTTGTGATGGTCAATAAAAATGCATTGGAAACAATTGGGGTCTAGGGGAAAGATTAAACTTTACTTTTTCCTTAGGTTTCTGTGAAGACTGGTAAATTCAATTTCAAATGGATTTCCAATTTGGCACCAAATTTGATTAAATACATCGGACAGTGGCCTACCTGTATAAGTGTGCATCCCAAAGGCAAACTAAAAGATGAATGCAATATGGGGGGACTGGCAGTAAAACCATAAAACTTCATGTTGGAAATTAATCAGGGTCGTTTGCAGGGAGTTGATGATTATTATTTTAAATCAATTTTAATTTTTACTTTATCTGATCTGACTTAGTGTTTCTTGTAAAAAAAAATGTTGAATGGATCACTCAGTATGGTGTAAACTGCCTCAAGTGAGTTGAAGGAGAAATGTAAGTGTAGGCTACATGTATGCATCTGGCCAACAATGGTGAATTTGTGTAGTTTGTTACACTATCAAACCCAAAACAGGGTTAAAATGTTCGTCATGGATTATCTTTACTGATTGGTATTTGATACTCACAAATATTGGAATTGTGCACAGTGTAATTAGCATGCAATATATACACCACCCCAGGGAAGAGATCAATGTGTACTCGCTTTCCCATAAGAAAACAGATCTAGCCAACTAAAACCTTCTCTGTGAAACTGTCATCTCTTTCATATTTGAAAGAGAAAGGAATATATTTCTGCTACTGCATTATTAATAGAGATGAGCTTATTGCTAAAAGCACACAAGGTCTGGTTACGGCCTCCAGGCTGCACATGAATCTGACATTTTGTGTAGCTACAAACACACATGTAGATATAGTGGAGCTGACAAAGGTTAGGAGTTATAAATATTTTGTGAGACTGTCTTATTAGAATTGGTCTCGACAAGTTCTCTTCACTGACTTTTGGATATATACTATTCAGTCAAGCACAACACTTGCTCACTCCATTAAAAGACCGAATTGAAAGGGGTGTGTTCATTCCCCTGCCTGCGAAATGCTGGAAAGATGGTCAAGTCATCAAAATTGTATCAGAAATCCAAGAGCCTAAGCCGCAAGAAGTGCAGTTGGTAAAATAAATGAATTATTGAAAAATGCAGCTATGGTTTTTACAGCTCATCAAAAAAAGTTGATGGAATATCTCAGGTGCAGTTATTTTATGGTCGTATTTCAAGAAGCTGATTGAGAGGAAAGACTAAATTATGATACGTGAAGGGTGGTATGAGAGAAAGGAAGGGAAGGGGTTAAATAGGCAACTTGGATAGGACTCATGTGATAATCATACTGCTTGGATGAGCCAAAATACGATTGGCCTGCACATAGGATAGTACTAAGGTCATACAGAACCTTTTTCTCAATATTTGTTTATTGGGGTTGCCGCCCTGATTCAAACAAGCTTTGTGTAAGTATCATTACAAACAAAAGATGACAGGGCCTTCTAATGCAATCTTGTCGGATTCTTAAAAGAAGTTGATACCAAATAAGCGCATGGAGGCATCCACACACTTATTGTAAGTAGATTTGTAACAGATGTGGTAATGATATTGACAAACTGGTAATAAGAACATATGGGCGAGTGACTTCATAACGCTTAGCAGCACACTGTTTACATTATGCACACATCACTGGTATGCCTAAAAATAGGCCTAAGCTAGGATCAATACACTTCGTGGTGTAATGAATATTGGATTTTCCTGTGTAAGTCTGCAACGCAAAACAATGTGTCATCCGAATGGCCGGGGAAATTGATTTACATGCGCACTCTGTTTCAAAATTGAGCTACTGTTCACAGAAGGTGACTTAATAATTGAGAAGATTAATTTTGACAAAATTTACTTAATTATGTTGTACACCATTTAAATTGTAGCATTTATATATTGGTACAGACAAAGCCATTATAGACACTCGGTAGGATCGGATGGGCCTTGTACCAAACCGAAACTAGAAATAGGATCTTTCTTTTTCTCTGGATCTTCATGAAACTTGACAAAAGATAAATAAATAAAATTTGGAGTGATCCCTAATGAGATAATTTGTGTGACACCTCACCCACTTTTTTATTGGCAAATAAAATGACTTTGTCTTGTTGCAGTGCACATGTTAAGATGACGAATGTTGGATGTATACTGCATGACATTGACAGTGATAACGTGTACAAGCAACTGATTGGGGTATTGGTTAATCCATGTGAAGGGCCGCATGTTGAAGTCCAGGGGCAGAGGATCTTTGTGAAATCCTTCAAATCCATGATTCATGAAACAGCTCCACCCCTCTTCTTGAGTTCTGTCTGGCCAGGAAGGTGACTGATAAGAAGTGTACTGAATCTCTGAACTTAAATATCTTAGTCTGTGTTTTGCAAACAATCATCTGGTTTAGATTAGGTTAGCCTTTGCCCCATCTTCCCCGTACCGGCCCACCAAAATATCTTTTCATTTGTGTCCAAGAAGTGACTGGGGGGAAAAAAGACCAAGTGACTTTCAAATATCATGGGAAAAGCGATCACGTAGAACATGCAGCTGGGTACAGCTTCTCTGGATCCCAGTGGAGGAAATGAATTTACTGTGACTCAATTTCATAGACATTGATCCATTGTAATTATGTCTGGTGCCGAAACCTTGTTACCTTGACGGAATAATAAAGTACGGTCAATCTGCAAACTTGAACTCATGCAGAAAAAACTGCTCTCCCATTCCTTTTTGAAAAATATATTCAGTGTTTATGATTCGCGTGTTCATGAATGCTGAACTTAATCTCATTTACATGTCAGTTTGAAAATTCATTTCATTTTAGTTGAGAATCTGACCTGATGTGGAGGTGCTAGGTTTGGATAATATCACTCCCTTAAGGACGATGTCGATTGCCGTAACACACATGGCGGGATTAGAAATTGGAAGCTTCGTTTGCCACATTGCCGTTTTTTACGGTGGCATCAGCAACGGAGCTGTGATCATTGGGTAATATGATTAAATAACTCTGGCTCAGTCACAGGGAAAATTACGGCTGTTTTGAAAATGTTAAGTGCGGGTGGTTTCTAAAATGGGCCCATTCCCATGAAATCCTAGTCTGTTTGACTCCGCAAGACTGTCCAATTTGCATTTTTAAAGAAAATACTGCAGGAAATTTTTTGTGGAAGTTTGAAGTGATTGATCTTTACATTGTTGTCTAACATTACTATTTTAATAAGATTCTACAAACTGAATAAAACATTTGACCAGCCCGACAAAATAATGCTAAATCTAGACCAAATCAACTTGTGGCAAAATAAATAATTTGTATGAAAATGCAAAATCGTATAGTCAGTACACTTTTTAGGTATTTGTTACTAAGAATTAGCATGGTAAATTATCCTCAACAAACATATGTGACAGGTGATTCTGCTCTTTTGTGGTCATTGTGAGTTATCCTGTAAAAGTAATTGAAGCAAAGTAATAAAAACTGATGTTGCTGTTTTCTAATGAGAAGGTTGGGACGCTAATTCCCACTAGTCATCTAAGCAAGATTTGACCCTTTGTTTGGTGCCGAATTCATTTCTTTTCATCTTTATCTAAATTCTGCTATAAAACTAGTCGTTAAAATTTCACAAATTGCTTTCGCTGGAACGTTTGTGCTTGTAATTAATTAAGTAATCTTTGATGTTAAAGTTTTGTGAATTGCTGTTCAAATTTTAATGGATCTCCTGAGGCAGTGCTTTACTGCGTTACATATTTTAGCTGAAAATTTGTATGAAACATTTCCTTCATTGAATTAATCATAAACATAAATAATATATCAGTTGCATCTGATGCCAATATTCTGTTGGCTTTCATTTATTTATTTATTCTGATTTTAATTTAATTAAAGTGTTTTTTAATTAAGAATTAGTGATATTAGGCTTATTAGTGCAGTTACATTACTTTATGTTGGGACTTTCCCAACTGTAGAGGTGTTGCATGATTTTCTCTGTATGGTTCATCAGATAAGATTTTCCATAGGAATGGAACCCAAGACCTACTGAGATCTAGAGCAGATGAATGAACCAAACAGTAGTGGTTTTAACTCGCACAATGTACGGATGTGTTGTTCATTGTCAGCAGCCAACTCTACTTGGCACAGCTTTCGTTCAAAAGTTTTTGTTTGCTCATCTTGTTGGCTTTTGGTGTGTTTGTTTTTCCTAACTAGTAATTCTGATTAGTTTTTCTTCTTTTTTTACTACCAGTAACATATTGCAGCATGCATAGATATGCAGTTCACTTGAGAATTCTACCGGTTTGGTTAAAATCACGTGATTATGCAATGAGGCAGATTAACGCAGCAGTCTGCAATTTTATATTGAGGTCGGTTCGTAGTCACAGGCGCAGGCAGAGGGTTGCAGGCTGTGAAAAATTCAATCTTGAGCGTGGGATATGGGGCAGTAGTTATCTACATGCATGTACAGTGTACGTAAGACAGTCCCTCAGGCTTTCTGCTCGCTGTGTTTCTGGCATGGGCATCTTTATGATTTCATTTTTAAGGAGTCTTGCTGTGCCTTTTCTTGCTTGTAAACTTCACAAACTAGGCAAGATTACAAATTGTTTACATGATAATAAACCAAGTATTTATGTGACCTATTTTGATAAATTAACATCCTTGGAAATCTGTAATTAACTTAAAAAGTATAAATCTCAATTGTGCAGTTTTTAAAAAGAAATATTAAATTTCTCCTTAAAGGATTTTGAGTCAAAACTTTTACTCACTTAATGCAGTCATTTGTATGGGGGTTTAAATTTAGGTTCAATTTTTCTAACGTCCTGCTGGTGTGCCTGAGTTGTCTGCTACAGATTCTTGTGATGGAGAATTATCTGAGATTCCGCTAGGATATCTTGCCATCATATAATTATGATACCATCAGACCGTATCAACCAGATGGCATCAACCCTTACTACTAATTACTTGTATTTAGAAAGTACGGATCAATCGTCAAATGTTCTCTGCATTTCAGCACATGCCCACCTAGTGCTAACCCCAGCTTGACGGCCGCCTGGCCATGTCGATAAGATCTCAAGAGCTCTTACATTAATATTGATTTTTCTCGGTCCGCTTTGCATCACCACTATCACTGCTTTTCATCAGTGGAGCCACCAAATGCCATTGCAAAGTTGGTATTACAAAGATCCTTTCGCCAACAATAATATCCGTGTTTTGTTTGATGTTGAGAAATTCTTTTCCTCCGTTCATTCCAGGGTTGATTAGTGTTTGATAAGGCCGAGCCACTTTGATCCTGTAATCTTCAATTATTGATTTTTGAGACTCTTTTTTCATGGGGTTCAGAAAAGTAGCTCAATGCATTCGTATTGGAGGTGTGCCCATTAAGCACAGTGCTTTGGGTAGTAAGTTTTTAAATTTTATTTTGAGGACCCGTTACAACTATTGACAGAAACCTTAGACAAAATGAAGTTGCAACTTTGTATGACTGACGACTTTCACTCCGATCATCACATGCTGTTAAAATGTATGGAGTGGAGGTCACCTAATACCTAATCAAAATGTCTTGAAATGTTGAAGGTTGAGGTTAGCCTAATGTGACCTGTCTCAACATGAGAATACC
Source organism: Pycnopodia helianthoides (assembly GCA_032158295.1). Taxonomy (NCBI): domain Eukaryota; kingdom Metazoa; phylum Echinodermata; class Asteroidea; order Forcipulatida; family Asteriidae; genus Pycnopodia; species Pycnopodia helianthoides. Next base: position 19,740,387 of record CM063252.1, on the reverse strand, counting down.
CACAAGACATTTTTCTGACAATTTATATGGCAAAATTAAAAGGAAATGATAATCACATAACGTGTGTTGTTTATGAAGCACAATGTTTATTGGACATTTTATCGCTGGTTGTTTTATTCGCTTGGTCCGTTCACTGTGCACGCAACTGTTCATAATTGACACCGAATGAATGACATCTCCGATTCCAACATCAACAATATGAAGCATACCCGTCTTTTTCAATATTCACTTAATATCGATGTTGTTGACCGCCCCACTGCTAAATATTGACTGGTTGCTTTGCTGGTGTTGTACATGACCAGTTAACGACTCGACCCACTGGCCCTCACATCTGATATGATTATGTGTTTCCGCCCCACTGTACCAACCCAAAGGAAGTTGTGTTATTGTTTGAAGGAACAGACCTTGAATCCTGTTTCATACGTAGCAATGACTTTTTGTTATTCTCCAGTGAATGGTTTGTGGTTTTTATGTGGATATCGTTAACGATTTTTTGTTCTTGAGAAGGGTTTAATAGTATTTCTGGTACATGTAGCGAATACATTAGGCTGGCACATTAGCTACTAGGATTGTGTGCGTTGTAGCCATAAGGCAGTGTATACTTTCAGACTAAAGCTTCTGTAAATGCATCCATGTTTGTGTTAAAGTAAAGTTGCACAGTTTCTAAGTGTACCGTCATAATTTCATAAACTGAGTGGTCCAGTGTTTAACATAATTCCAGTCTGTGAGAGTGAAGTTCAACTTAATTTAGGTCTTCAAGGTTTTGAGTAAACTAGACAAAAGTAAAAACCTACGCAGATTGAGACTGACAATATTATATCTAATAGAGTACCCTTTTGATATATAAACTATCTCCTCGATAAATAATCATAAACATCCTTCCAATTTAATAAATATCCCCAATAATAACACATTATAATCTGGAAATAATAATACCATAGGTGGTCTTTATTTTGATCAACTGAAATACAAGGAAATGTTTGTCAAACACCAAAGAAGCTTGTAATCCAATGAGGAATAGATAGTCCAGTAACGAGACTGGACTGACTAATCATAGAGCGTGTAACAAATCAATAAGTTGCAGTACAAGCTTGTCTGCATTTATTATGAAAGATGACAGGAAGGTTCGGCACAGTAATTAACGTTTCTCTATTATTTAAGGTCGATTGGAGCCCAGGCTTACTACGTCCATGTATCTTTTGGCATGTCAGAGAGGTATTGCAGTAGATATTAAATTAAAGAGAGAGTGTGTAATCAATGTGTGGAATTAGTAGATTATTCATCATCGATGTAGGAATCATCATGTTAATGTTGTTGGTTTTAAAAATGTCTTATTACAGAATTATTGGAATATGTTTCTGGGCTGCATTTAATCCACTAGAGTCTATAATCTTAATGTAGGGTGACAGTATTCAACGCAAATTAATTGAAGCTGCCCATCTTCACCACCGTGGCTTTTTGAACATAAATAGTTCACCTTTAGATGCTCCGACGCAATAAATAAGTTTGACATTGTGATGTTTCAGCCAATCTCATCTATTCTGACAAAGCCTGATCAATCTCTTCAAGTCGTATGTCATCTGCCTATTGAGACCAGGCTTTTTATCACCTGCTCTTATTATACATGTAAGTCAAATCTTGCTGGAAGTCTTCCTACATAATGCACGCAGTCTGCATATCATTGTCACAACCATGTGCTTTTCCTGAAGACGGACAGCATTTTGATTTAGAACTGAAGAAATTGTTACTGGTAACAATTTTACCGATAGCTACTAGCCCCAATCTTTCAGTTTCCATGTCAGATGATTGGTAACCCATGGGGCCCAAGCAAAGCTCAGAGGATGTTTACCTGCCTACCAGCCTCTTGAGTACATAATACGTCCTTAATGGCTTCCAGAATCATAGCATGTTTGCATTGCTTAATTCTAACAATTCTGTGGATACGTACACTTAACATGTGAGCTGCATCAATTGTAAAGCTCTTAAAGTGTCCATGTTAAAAAAAATGGTACATTTGAAATCTTTAACATGAGCTTAAAAGATTGATTAGCAAATATACAGGTTCCTAATTGCTATTTACAGAATTAAGAAACCAAAAGAAGAAACCAAGATGTTTGGCATTTGCATGTGCTTGCATCAAATTCAACCAGTTAAAGAAAGTGTTACCGATTTTCAAAGATTTCTCAGATCAAATGGCCATGGTCCCACTCTCACCCTTGTGCAGATTATTTTTCCAAATTATAATGGATCACTGATTGAAATTGGCTGAGTTAATGGGTGAGATTTCCTGAGCTAAGTTTGCCAACTAAGTCTAAACCGAATTAGTCTGGCTGGAGGTGTGTATTGATGAGCCAAGCCACATTGTATGTCTGTCACCACTGTCTGGGCACAGACCCTTTCCCTGTGACATTACATGGTTACTTGGTGTACATGTACAGTTGGAGTTGTGCTGTGAAATTTTTGACCTTATTTGGGCATAAAGTCAGGCTTAATTGGGCTGGAAGGATTTTTGGTCTGGAAAGAATGTGTAGTCTGCTAGATTCTTGTCTTGGCTTTCTAAGGTATGACATGGTAGAGTCATTAATGATCTTGTCATGAAAGTCGTTTTTAGAAACATTTATAAATGTATCTTGCTGGTAGATTTTGTGGATCTTGTGGTTACATTAAAATGCTTTTGTTATTAACAACGCTGGGTGTAATTGTAGGCTCAGGTTCAAAGTAAAACTGTTTTGATGCATGTATGTTTACACATCATGTTGAAAAAAATTACAAATACTGAACAATTTTTGTACGACAAAAATCAATGTACATTTTCATTGTATTCCTACAAAAAACTTTGAGAGAAGAAAGACAAACGTGATCTATTCAAGCCATTCTGTTTCTTTGAAATGTAAACAGTGAGGTTCTGTAATTTATAAAGAAACCCACAGATATATATGTTAAGCTGTCTCTATTCAATTGGATTAAATTAATTAAAGCCTCAGCCTTTACACTGACCAGACAGTATTGTACTCGGCAGTCATTTCTCCGTGGAAGCTACTGACAACCTTCCTGAGGATCTATGCAGAAAATTAGGGTTATGAATATTTAAAGATTATTCATGGCTATTGAAGGCAAGTGTGACAGTAGGCATACTGTACAGCTCAGTGGCCAAATGTCATTTAAGAAATGCATTTCATTTCAGTTCTAATAATTACGTTGCGAGTGAAGGGGGCTGCATAAGAGTATCTTCCGAATCTTGATAATTACTGCTGGAGAATTTCCAGTTGCTGGGGAGTAATTATGACTGTACGTAATATTCACTGTCTATGTGTGAGGAATGTATTCCTAGTCACACACAATGAAGGTCACAACAGCGTTGAGATTCCATTGATCTGAATTCTGTTGCCACATGGTAGATTCTTCATTTGATGTGTAACACTTAGAGTGCACCTAGAAAAACTTAAAGATGCATAATCTTACATTTTGTCAAATTTTTCACCAAAGTTAGATTTAAGGTTTCAATTGATCCACAAGCTTCCCCAAAGTTATGAAATGTTATCAAAATGACGACATTAAATCAACTTCAAATTGCACACAAATTTGTGAAACTTAAACAGACCCCCCTCCCCTCCATAATGTTTCAGTCTGGACACTAAAACAATATTGTTGTAACCCCATACTAGGTTCTCTGGCAGATGCACCTTTCCTCAATCTTCGATCTCTGATATGGTTAACCCACATGCATGTGGCGTCTTGCCATTTTGGCAATCCTTAAGATCACCAAGACCTACTATTCTGTTTTCTGGGCACGATTCCCTCCATCATTTATCATAGTTTTCCCTGCTCTGTTGACTCGCACTGTTCAAATACAATTTTATAACTGGGGTTTAATCTCATAGAGCAAATATCGACAGCTTGATAAGTTATTAATGTCAATAACTAGCGCAGGTATGGATGTACAGTAATGTATGACTGCTATATGTATGACTACTCGTACAGTAGTACTATGCGTATTTTAAGTGGGCTTCTTCTAATGGAACGTATTGTACAAAACCAACATTGATTTCAAAACTGTCAGATTTATACTCAAGGGAAGCTAAATGGGACCTTGTTATTTTTCATGATTTTGTTTTAAATTAATGATCAAAACGAAAATATACCTCTGTTGGGCATTTACTTTAATAAAACAAAAAATTGGTATTCAAAACAGAAAGTTCATGTTGTTCAGGATTTTCTGCTGGTAACCTCTATGGTGAGAACTGCTTAATTAAAGCCACATCGAGAGAATACCAGGGAGTTCCAGATCATTGATTCCTCTTTTACCTATAGATCAGGTCCAGATGTTTTTATTAGACATTAAATTAGACAGGAATAGCTATTGCATGGTTTTATGACCGCTTCAGAAATGTAAGGGTAAGTTTCTCTGAAGGCAGCAATTGTGAGCTGTCTGTCAGTATACATACTTAATATGAATGAAGATTCAAGGCGTGCTATGGACAAAATAGTTGGTGAAGGATTCAATCTTTCAATGGGGCACGTGTTCTATTCGAGAATCCATTGCTTAGGACAAAAAGTATCAATAAAAATGCCCCAAGGAGATCCTTACTTCAGTCCGTGTCCCATTTTCGTGGCTGGAAAAGAAAATATCAAAGTTGGGCGTCTGAAGAAGATGTGAATAAAAACATGGATCCACTTTCAGTTTCATGCCAATGTCATGTAAGGTTTAAAGGGGAGGTGTTGTGCTAAAAAATGCCACTGATCGTAGGCATATTGTCTATGATCAATGTAATTTTGGCGCTGACAAATTTCTTGCCGGATGCGACTCAACTGAAACTTTTTCATGTGTGTACAGCACAGAAATTCCTTGTATAAAATTAGCAGACGTTGCAACAGCTTCAGGTAAATTGTATTGACCCTGCCTCAAGAAAACCTCCTTTATAGTATTCAAGGAGACAAAAATTGGAATAAACAGAAATTTTAAACCTCTTTACCAGGCTATGTAAATTTGGATTGTATTTACTCTGTACTTCACTGCTACATAGCCATACTGCCAAACAAGGGCAAAGTAAACATGGAGTGCAAACACTCCACAACGTTGGAGTTCCTGTGCCACTACACAGCAAATGCTGTCACACTGACTGTTAACATTACGTACTTGCACCGAACACTCACGAGTCATGGTATGACTGACTGCTGGTTGTTTGATGCGGGGTCAAAAGGGGCGCAGCTACCCTCCTCAGATACAACTTGTTGTGGCATTTTATGCGTTGGTGTTCGTGCTCAGTGTGCGTGTAGTGTTTTTTTGGTTATCTGTATCAAGGTTATTCATGTTGATATGATTGTACACCCTTTAACAAGTATCTTTGAATAGTAATAGTGATATCACTTTTGTTGTTAGTATTAGGATTTTTATCATTGGATTTCAAGTGTTGACTTAAGTAACCTCAAGAGGGCGGTGTTTGAGTCGTGTGGGATTTTTTGAGTGGGATCTCAATGATTCCCGATGAACTGCTGTATTGATATTTTTGTTTTACTGTTTATCAGTGCACTCATAGAATTTAATTAACCTTAATGTGGAAAGTTACATTAAACTGAAGGAATATCGACTTTGTTTACTAGTACTCAAGGTTTTTCCTTTTTTTTCTCTTCCTGTAATCAGAAATAAACAAAGTACGCAAAAGCATGTACAACTTCAACAGCGACACACAACCCCTCATGCTTCCAGACGCCGCTGGCCAAACGACTACACTCTCAGAAAAGCTGTTTGTTCCAGTAAAAACATACCCAGACGTAAGTATTAAGACGAGACAATGTTTGTAACCTCTCTAGTAACATCTACCCATTTGAAAGGGGAGATAACGTTTCCACGACAACATTATTTAAAAAGTGAGTTCTTTCAGTCTTTCGTTGATAAAAACAAAATCACAATACATAATAAGGCCAGTTATATTTTGTGCTCTGTATTATTTTGAGCACTCATTCCAATGAAGTATAATCGTGAGCATTCAGACATGCCCTGGAGCCGGAGGGTTGAAATATACAGTATGTTCACTTCTCCAAACCAACATTGGCCCTCGTGTGTTACGCCATGCACAGTGGCTTGCTTGAGTTACTATGAACTCCAGATGTGTAAGCATAGGATAGATCTATCGTAAAGTGTGTCTCGATGATGATGATGATAATAGAAGGCTCCAAGTTGGGCAGTGTGAACGTGTCTGAAATTCGGACTGCGTTCCCATCCAGTTGAAGTACTCAAGGACTTGATTCTCAAGGCACTCCTTGTCACCTCTATCGGGGGTTGGGTTTACAAGCCCTTGACGCTGGTGCTGTTTGGCGTAGCTCGCTACTATGGAGGGGGTAGCAAGGCGTGATTTGCATGAGGGATGAAACTACAGGCAGATCCGACTACCAATTACAAATGCAAATTCCTCTTGTGTGTGTATTGGATAGCGATGTTGCCCCAGATTGCTTATCAATTATTAATTAAAATGATAGACTTCCACCCTGTCAAATTGAAAACAGAATGTCATATTTTTGGTTCTTTGCTTACATGCAAATGGTCTGACAAAGAGGCCATTTATGTCCTTAATCAATTTCATGTGCAAACTGGATTAGAAGTTCTTTAAATATATAATTGATAAGAAAAAGCTGCAGGTATCCACAGAACATACTGTTAAAATAAACAGACTATCTCAACATGCTTTTATAAAACAAAATTCAGAGTGTATTAAACTAGCTGTTTTCTCTTGCCAACTAGTTTTCTGCTCAGATTCCACACATTTGTTTTCCCTGTCTAATTCTAAGAAAGTAAATGCCGATTATAAGGGGTAGGTTTGCAGTCCACCATGCAATAAATCTTTTTTGAATAGAAGTGTCTCTGAAAACAACCGGTTTGTTCTCAACATTTGACCAGAGGACGACCAGAGTATACTTGTCGAAATGTGGGTACAAACTGGCTGTTCTTAGAGTCACACTACTCCAAAGTATTAAATCTATTACAAAGTTTTATTCTTCAAACATACTTATTGTCTATTTTCACCATGCATATAGATTCAAGTTTTAACTTGAAATACAAATTCACCCAGGATGTCTGGCACCAAATGTAGTAATATCTTGAACCCAGAGTTTTTGGAATGACAATTGCTAATAGTTTACGCATTCATTTACCGGATGGCCTTCAAGTAGTTAATTAGTTTCTTTTTAGATAACAGATCCCACACAATAACAGAACAAACTCTGCTCATGAGTTCAAGCGCACTTTTGACTGTGCCTGGATTACATGAACCTAATTTCCCTGAACACAAAATGTCTCTTGCACTGTTAAACATTCAGTCCGCTCATCATTCCAGAAAACGGCATTTATTACATTACTGTTTCCCTCTCGGTGCAGACTGCAAGCGATATTTCTGTGGCATTTTCCCTCAGGGCAAGTGACTTTGGGGTGTTCACAGCAGATTTTCTGGGAGAAATCCTATTACATTCAGGCGTGGGGGGAAGAGTTCACGAGGAAGGAGTGGTTATTCGTTTTTAGATGTAATTATTCATCGTAGATTAATGTTTACCATCTGCAGTCTTGTTTATTGTATAAACTTAAGTGATCTGTTAATTGCTAAATGCCATATAATTGGAGTTAAAGCCCCCCTTTAAAAATATCGTAATTATGGGACAAAAGGAAAAATAGGGTACTTATGCATTGCCGCATGTCTATGAAATGACGTCTTGAATCATTTCAATTGTTTTTATTTATTTGAATACTTCTGGAAAGGAAACCATAAGCCCAATAAGTGACTAGCACTGTAACATGGTTGCCTGAAGATACTACCCCAGTACTGTAATATGGTGGCCTGAAGATACTACCCCAGCACTGTAACATGGTGGCCTGAAGATACTACCCAGCACTGAAACATGGTGGCCTGAAGATAACTACCCCAGCACTGTAACATGGTGGCCTGAAGATACTACCCCAGCACTGTAACATGGTGGCCTAAAGGTACTACCCCAGTACTGTAACATGGTGGCCTGAAGATACTACCCCAGTACTGTAACATGGTGGCCTGAAGATACTACCCCAGTACTGTAATATGGTGGCCTGAAGATACTACCCCAGCACTGAAACATGGTGGCCTGAAGATAACTACCCCAGCACTGTAACATGGTGGCCTGAAGATACTACCCCAGCACTGTAACATGGTGGCCTGAAGATACTACCCCAGCACTGTAACATGGTGGCCTAAAGGTACTACCCCAGTACTGTAACATGGTGGCCTGAAGATACTACCCCAGTACTGTAATATGGTGGCCTGAAGATACTACCCCAGCACTGTAACATGGTGGCCTGAAGATACTACCCAGCACTGTAACATGGTGGCCTGAAGATACTACCCCAGCACTGAAATATGGTGGCCTAAAGATAATCCTGTAGAAGAGATAATGTAGAAATTCTCAGTTTTAGACGTGGGAGGCAAACCCAACAGGGGAAAAAGGTCACTTTATAAAGTAGGGACTGAAAACCCAGTCTACATTGAAGGCTTCATTTGTTTGAATCTTTAGTTGTGTAACTTCTTTTATATTTATGTCATTGTTTGTATGTTTTGTGTTGCGCATAGAGGCTTCTGCATTATGCGCTATATAAATATCTCGTATTATTATTATTATTATTAAGATGGGATTTGAACCGGGGACCACAGAGGTGAAAGACAGGGCAAGATACCACTAAGCCAAACCGATTACCCCTGCATTAACTCAAAACTTTAAAGGATGACTCGAATATTGGTGTCATCAAACAAAGATTTGTCTGAATTTAAAAAGTCATGTAGTGTCTTCTAAGCAACTGCTAGGATGATGTGCACATGCAGTAGATTGCATGGAGCCCCTGAGGCAGGTATTTGTTGTGATGTGTTATATACATTACAATCACCCCTATGGAGAAGTTTGTGGGTCACAGGGGTAATGAGAATATAGTGTTGATGCACACTGTGTACAAACAACTGGTACAGATTGTTGTCTGGAACATTTTCAAGATGTTGTGTGCATTTCACAACTGTTTTAATATCAATTTGGGCTTCATTACTGTGAACTGAGCTTCTTTAGAAAATGCAAATGTCAAATGCCAATTAAAGCTTAATTTGTAACGTACAGTTGGCGCCAAAATTGTAAGAAGTGCACTGAGCATGTACTACCTCATGTACCAGACAACTTTTCAAAGTATGAACAAATCATGTTATTTCCACACTAATATGGTCACAGAGACTATTTTCTTCACTTGTGAAAGAAATTAAATCTCTCTTAAATTGATGAAACCCTACGTTGGGGATAAAGTTTTTCAGTTGCCTAACAAGCATTATCGCAAAAAATAGAGGCTGTTCCACCATTATGACTCCAGTCCTGGTATTCAAACTTTTTATGATGTGGGCGAGTGATCAATAATATGCAGTTTCAAAGGCTTTTGAGTTCAGCAAATCAACCTGAAAGCTATCCAAACTATCTGGGAGATTTCATCTGCATTAAATCCCCTGAAAGAAAAATATGTTAACCCACTTTACAAGGCAGACCTACAAGAGGATTTCTTAAAGAAATGAAATGAACAATCCCAAGTGTTTCTGATGTACAGGAACTTGATAATAAGTGTAATGCACGTGTAAGGTTGTAGAGTTATATTTTTTAATCCCCCGAGGTACCATTGCTAATGTGCATGTATCGTTACTCCTTATATCTTGCTCCAATCTCATTTGGCAATGATGTCTACCTTGGGAACAAAAAGACATTTTCAAATGCACTTTGGGTCTCCGCTAGAATAGCCGGCTGAATAAAGCGTGTGCTTTTTGCTTACCGACACTTCACTGACTACCTCTGCTCATATAGATTGCCTTGTATATGACGGTGTGTCACTCTAAATGCCTCTTTGCGTTAAATGGGAATGGGAAAGACCTTGCACTGTATAGCTCCCACGGGAAAATGCTTGGCCACATGTGAGTGCTCTGAAATGGCCTGATCAGCGTGGCTGTGTTAACCCTCGTCTAAATATGAATTTTAATAATTTGCCTGGGTTAAAAAAGCTTTTAATATTTAAAGCGTGTAAGCACAACTACTGCATACAGAATAAACCGGTGCAGTTGTTGTTGCCTCCTAGCCCATGATAAGCCTTGGCAATGAGATCGGCTGTACTTGAGTTTATTGAACCTTATCGAAATGTTTTAGTTTAATGGCTGCAAAAACCATTGCAATTTAATTCAAATTTTTTTCTTTGATTTTGATTGATTCAGAGTTTGCACACCGTTGGTGAATTTCCATATGAAACTTTACTGAAAGGAGTTTTTTTTTAAATATTTGAATTTGTACTGGCACATTAGAAGATGCACCTGTGTTTACTTGCGTAGATGCCTTGACTTGTTTGAAGGTATATATAGACTTGTCTATGATTTATATGGTGTGGAATGACCCATTGGCCAGTAGAATTTACCCTGGGGCAGCCATCTTGTTTCCCTACCCCTATCAAATCAATAAAACCAAACTGAGGTTGAAAGACACAATATAATCTGGTCCCATTTTGTCAGCTAGCATGATTCACACCTGAAGGACCTTGGGAACAAGATCAATAGTCAGTAGTTAAACTAAACAATAAGATGACTACAGACTGCTCCTGTTTGTGTTCAGAAAAGAAAAGTATAATGCATGTATTTAAATATCTTTTAGAATTATTCAGAAGGTTTGAACTCCTTTTTCGTTCTAAGTGGGGCTTCAAGTGATAGTTAGCGCTGCTTCTGAGCAACGGGTTGTATGGAGAATGGAAATGACGGATAAAAAGCCGGTTGTTTTGAAACCAAGACGATTCTGTAGCATGGTGGAGATCAGCTCTGATCAATAATTTAAGACATTCAAGTGTGTGAAACCGGCAGGCTGAATTGGCCTTGCTTCCTTCCTGGAGGAAAGGTGTCAGGGCAGGAAAGACTGAAGCATGTGTCTACGACTCCAATAGCACGCTGTTAGCACAAACAAGCTTAGCTAATAACATTAAAGGGATGGTACTGTTCAGTCTGCGACAATGCGCAATGGAATCGGGGCTTGATACACAAAATTCAAATGGCAAACTTGACAAATTTTGTAATTTTTTAAACATACACTGTTTTGAATTAAAGAGCATTATGAATGATGTATTTTAAGCAACAAGAAACACTTTGCCTTCTTTATAAACTAATTCAACAGAAAAAAACTAGTATGAGAAGTTTGGAACAATGAATACTTCGGAAATAAAAAATGTGTCTTACGTGACAAAATTTCTGTGATTTTTCTAAGAACTTCCCGCAAATTGACCGCTGGTGGCGCTGTGTGAAAATGTTTTATGAATGGCGTCAGGCCGTGGAAACAACTGACCATAATTGCACTTTGACCTAGCATGTTCAGATGCAGTGGTTGGCCTGATCGTCATTCCGTTTTTGCAGAAGCACAACTGGCTCAATGCGGTAGGGTTTGGCACTTCAGACTTAAATCTGCATACACTTGATACATTGTGTCGTTGTTTACATGACATTGTATCTACGGATGGCGGGCGGGAAAATCCAAATGTTTTCCACATCTCTACGTCAGTAAAACCGGTGAAATTTATTATTCATGATATGTTAATGAGGTAATGACAACATGCTCCTTGGCCTCTTTGCAAAATGACGTCCAGACTGGAAGAGACTTGGATCAAAATTATTGTCTGCTTGAAAAAAAAAAAAAAAAAAAAAGGAAATGTCTACACTTTTGAAGCTTTGGTTAATTAGTGAAAGGTACGTCTTTTTCACACCCAAGCAAACATAAATTTAAACAGAAACATTTGTTTGTCCTCGTTGATATTGCTCTTCAAGCTCAGCAAGTATGTCAATGACCTTTACTCATTTTGAAGTCATCTGAACTGTAGGACAGTGAATGAATTAAGTCGTTATGTTATGTAAACACGTGTAATCTCGTTGATTGAAATCCAAAGGCAAAAACTCTTCACATCCACAAGGTAGAAAACACTAGAAATAGAAAGCCCCCCCCCTTCAAATTGCCAAGAAATGAGAGTGCCAGGAAGCCAAACTGAATAACCTTGGAGTGAATAGTAGCATCGCTCATCCATATAAGACGTTATCCATTTATCAGCCACTGACTGTCCAAGCTGTTTTTGTTGCTTGAAATCCTTTCCGCTCCTATGAGTACAATGAACTTGGCCTTGGCTCATTGTTTCTCAGTAAATTGCAGTCAAATGCCATCCATGAACTTAAGGTATGACGATGTTGATGTTGTTGCCTAGCTAGAGGAAGTGACAGGATCTCTAGTTGACCATACCATTATCACGCAGTCTTTACAGACAGTCCTGCACGTGGGGAGCTTGCTAGGGGAGACAAAATTGGTTGCATTTTGACACCAAGCTGATGCAATCTTCAATATCATGGTAACTCAAAACCCACTCGGTCAGACCAGACCCTTGTGACGTTAGTTTGCCTGTGATATTCCAAGCGTTGGTTTGCATACGAGATACTAAATCCAGAAAAAACAAGGACTCGATTTTCAAAGACTTATGGTTGTAGTACAGGTAAAATTTGGTTCTCAGAATTAATTTAGAGGTACATATACATGAATCAAATTATGAGATTGATCATCAAGTTAACCTGTGATGGTCTCTCTCAGTGGAATGTCTAATCTTACAGAGTGATGTAATCATGAATCCTCAAGATGTCTCAATATGATTTGTAGTGATTTTCTTTTGATTAACATTCATCTTGTGGCCAAAAGGCAAAGTTGCGAGGATAATACATTGCCTGTCCAGGCAATTTCATTAGTTTGATTCCTGTTCATATCCCCTTCCCCTGCAAAAAATAGAAAGAAACACATTTAAGTACTGAAAAATTGTAAGGAAATATGTCTTAAGATGATTGGTGCCAGTCCCACCTTTATTGTAAGCTTTCAGCTTAGAAATCAACGGGGCAATCACCAACCCTGTAGCAGTCAAGGAAATTAATATTTCTGTTAGTAGTTGTCAGAGACTAGAGTCGGTGAAATAGCATAATGTCAAATGTAACTCATTACAAAGACATGCACATCAGGCATAGTACATGTACAAATGTATGTTGAGCTGGGAACTAGGGCTGTCAACATCTAGTTACAACTGTTCCATTACTAGGTGTTGTATTGCAGGTACCAAAGGGTAGTGTACATGCTAGCGTTAATCCAGATGTTATTTCATATTCAGAGTTCACATCACAGACTCGAGGAATGAAAACTAAATTGAAAAAGCATATGGATAAAGGAGCACTTTCACGTTCGGCTTTGTGAAATGAATTTATTGTTTCATTAAAGGGGAGAGTTGTTTTGTTGAGCAAGCTGATTCCTTTTTGAATAAGATTTAAGAAACTAGTGAATTTGCTTGGCATCACGGCTCTTTTTTCTGTCTAATTCAGAAATGCACTGATGGCTCAGCATCAGGATTTTAGAATTTGGAAAAGGGAGATTCCATCAGTTCACAACAAACAGGTTCTCTTAAAAGCTTCTTTAAAACATTTTGCCGAAATTTAAAAACGGTGAGAACCTGTCAATATTAACCAATATGGCATCCAAAGACACTGGGCTAAAAGTAAAACCATGCTCAGTATTATATTAAGGGATTATTATACGCAAAATATAATATTATTAGTGTGTAGTTATTATGGGCTTTTTTCAAGCCCCCTCAAAGCACCATAGGTTGGCCCCCTCAAGCACCATACGATATTCCCATAATAATGGTACTTTGATGACATGCTGACTCGATTAGCTTAGAATTGTAGAAGATTATGTTTGATCAGATGAATAATGCGCACGAATACATGAATGTATAAAGACACTGCTGATCCATAAAGGACAGCACAATTACGTAAGCAGGCCTCTGGTCACAGTCACATTCATACACATTTTGTCCTGGTACTGTGTTGGGTTTCCTGTATGTAGCCTGTAAGCTCAATGCCGATGTTCAAGGGACCTGGGTGTGTGTTTGTGTGATTTCCCCACTAGCGTGTGAGTTAAGCCATGTGATATACATGTACACCTGAGCTTCAACCCCTGCATACCAGTGCGTCTCTTTGGTAACTCCTAGCATTTGAACACATCCCCAAGTCTCTGTTTTGATCATTACGCCTAACTGGACTCTCAAGCAGAGAGCTTAATCAGCTTAACTGTATCAGATCACAAGCCATTCCGGCATGTAAAACATTAATATCATGAGTCAACTTGACAGTTTGCAATCTGATGATGTATTGGCTCCATTGACTGCCCTGAATAAATTAATATCGTTTAATTCAAGATACAGTTATGCCACATCAACATCAATAAAAAATACAATTTTGGGGAAATGTGATAAGCCTGACCTCAATAACACAACTTAGTCAACATACCAGAATTGACTCAAAACGCTGAAATCTGTCACCACTGAAATCATGAAAAGTACAGTTAAAGTATAATGCAAGAAGCACAAAATGTAGGCCAAGGGAAGCTGTAGCTGATTTGTCTTAGTTAGCGTTCAAGTATGATTGTATGCACTGAGCCTTACAATCTCTGACAAGTTTCATCATAAAACAATGACCAGCCATCAGGAAAGTGTTTTGAAGGTTACAACAAATTAGTTTGATATGAACATCCATTTTGCCAGGGTCGTTCACAAAAACCCCAAAATGAAGAAGACGTGCAGCTAACTACTTTCAGTGTGTTTGAAGTTTTTCACAAATGGACTGTATCTTCCGATAATGTGTTTTGACACTGTTAATAAAACCATGGTTGAACCAAATGAACAGTTTTTCAAGAAACGGGGTTACACAGTGATCTAATCAACATGGCCGAATTGTGACCACAGATTGGTCAACTCTTTTGCTAAATAGAATACATTATAATAAAGTGAGTTAAGTAGGCACCCCCTGCTGAAATCCTCCAAATGAATTACATTCCATGCCCATTCTTTGCATTCCAATAGAGGGGGCTAAAGCAATGCCATATGGACAGCTGCCTACTGTGATTGTCAAAAAGCACAGGCTTGTGACCTATGGAAATTATGGAAATATATATCTTGTGCAGTGATGACAGACCAGGAGATAATTGTTTGATTTGAATGCAGGCCACTACAGATTTAGTGACATTTCAAAAATATTTTTGACATTTCCCAGGTAAGCTGCTACACAACTCAAAAGAGTCACAGCTAGTGACCCTTCACAAGGGAACTAAAATCTTGTCTTTATTTGTAGAACAAATGATGACAAAATGAAGTTGTTGGCATTTTGTCTCGTTGAAATACACCTCTGAATGTTTATTTACATACTTTAGATGTCACAACCTAATAATAGAGATAGGCTTGTTTTGTTTTGTTTTGTTTTCCATTTGCCTCTGGTGTCAGTTCTGCATCTATACTGTGATGATTTTGCAATTAAAGTACAAGTGTGCTGACCTACATGTGCACAATCAAAGTGTATCGACACTTCAACTTGTTTTAGTTCTAGTTGGTTAAATCATGGGTTGACAACGCTTAGACAGTTCACTGTAAAAGTTTCCTCTTTAAATCTAGAAATTCACATCTTAAAAGATGGCATCGCTGTACATATTAGCATGTTCCAACCTTATCTATTTATCTGTAGCGACACACAGGTTTCCTTATAGATACAAGAACATAATAGATGTTCACTTTTTGACTTCAGAGATTCTGACTTGTTTACGCTATACTGCTCAATGGGGCATACTCAGCAAGTGCCCCTGAAAGCATCTATTGAGGTAAAAGAATTGTATAGCTCTGATTCAGTGAATTATTGTCACAACCAGGGCTGTGATTTCATCTTGCCTCTTGGTGCCAAAGCCTTTTCACTCTTGAGAAAGTGATTATGTAACACAACCCCAAGGGGTTGTAGGAGAGGTATACTCAGTAAGAGTTTGAAAACCTGTTTAGAAAAGTCGCCTGTCCTTTGAATGTTTTCTTAGCTTTTGTGAGGTTGTGCAATGATTGGGTTCCTCAAGGTTCCATCTAGGGCCCAGTTGGCCTTGTTGGCCATTGGGTAATTGTCTTGATTCAGCTGTACATTCCAGACTCTATATAGCATGGAGCTCTTACTTTGGCAGGGGTGGTTGGGATTGGAGGGGTGGGGTTGTTCTCCTATTGGGCTGCCCCTCCTCCTTTAGTCTACATCCATGGTCTGACCCCTACTTAATTTGTTCTCCCCTTTGGTCCATTCTACCATCACGGGTAACAATATTTCAAATACTCTGGTTATTATTTAAAAACCTTAACTTTAGTTTGTTTATTATTAAAAGCTTACGAAAGGGGCCTTTCCCTAAATCTGCTTGAATCCTTGTGTTTTTAAATAAGAATTGTCAAAGAAGAGGATAAAGTTCAATCTGAAACTAAGCTCACTGATTATAAAGTTAGTACCAGTACCAGTCCTCAAGTGAAATATTTCCTTCTGAACAACTGTCAGAGTTGAAACAAATTTAATTTGAAGACCTCCAATACACCGTTGCTTATTTTGATTGCCTCATGAATTTAAAATAAGCACAATATGGAAATGCACAACAACCTGACAAAACAACCTTGGGTGTTTGTTTGTTTTTTTCACTACGAAGGAATCACCTAATTTGATGAAATTTTCACAGGTTGATTGGATGGTGTACGTTTTCGAAACAAGGGGACGGAAATGAATTTACTCTTCCAAAAAAAGCAATGATGTAATTATAAACCATTTAATGAAGGAAACATGACCTGTATTCCATAAGGCATAGTGGCACAACATTCAGGAACATGTATGCACTCGTGCAGTTAACTCCCACATCATCCTATATGACTAACATGTTGAAGGGCACAGGTCCCAGACCTTAAGGTGTTAAAACACCCAACAGTAGAAGGTAATTGCTAATTATAGTACCCGCACTGTTATGGTTCACATTTAAATCGTCTATGGCACTTCTGTTTGTACTCGCAGTTAATCACAATTCAAAGGGGTAGGTAAGCCCATGGGGAATTTGACATATTATGCAGTTAACTTCATCCAAAGGATTTCAGGAAATTATGTGTAAACATACTTTAAATGGTGCATTGTCGTTAAACAAACTAATTTGTTTGATTTGCAATGTGCAACCATGTAGGAAGGACGTAAAAAGGCCTTTATTTTCAGAAACAGTACTAGAAACTATTTTCAGTACTAGAAATATTTCAGTCGAGGCATTTCATATTGGACTTTCAGAAGCGACTGATTAACAGAACATCAGATGGAGCTCTTTTATCAAGAGTGTTCCAATTTTCATTAATTCTTCTGAGTGAGCCAGCATCATCATAACTTGTCCCCTCTAGCTATGGAACTCCAATTCAGTCCACAGCTTTTCCTGTAACATGCTTCCTGCTAGCTAGGTCAGATTAATAAATGGGTGTTGCCTTCACCCCTTGACCCTCCTAGGTCAAATGTCAGACTCTACTTCCCTGCAGGTCACATTGCCTAAAGTTACCTTGGAGAAATTGCTTTCACAGCTACATGATCTCATGGACAGGCTTTGGTATTGATTTGATTTGCCGCCCAAGAAAAATAGCTGGTGTTACTTTTTGTTCCTTATTGACAATCAATTTCATAATGAAGTTAACCTTTTGAACTAGAAAGAATAAGTTGATTTTTCCTGGTTATGTTTGGTTAATATAATCATAGAACAAAGATTTATAGCAGTTTGGTCACATTGGTTTGGGTCTAGTAAACATCACCCTAAAGGAAATCACTGCAGTCCTTACATATTTGAAGTATGTCTGAGCATGGTCTGAGTGTGCTCTAGTTTTTCGTAGGAGTTGTTGAAGCACGTGACCAACATCGGTAATTGTCAAAGACCAGTATCGGCACTTTATGTGAAAGTTTAAGCTCAATCAGTCATCGAAGTCACACAAAAAATAGTGAAAAGAAGAAAAAACGTAGGTTCTCCTGAATTGTGGTCTTTGATGTCATTGTACATGTGGAGAGTTTGATGACTTTGACAATCATAAATTAGGAAATCATGCAGATCTGGGTTGTCAAAAAACAAGTCGAGTAGAATCTCTGTTTCAATAGAGTAAAACATTCCTGGAATACTTCACCCACACAGAGCCTTTTTTCCCCCGCTCTGGCTGGCTGCCATATCAGTTCCCATTTTGTGATAACCTTTGAGGAACCCTTTGATCACTTTTCTGTTTTCTGTCAACAGCCAGAAAAATTCTGGAGTTTCTGTGGGCTTTTTATTGATAACCAGTGATGCCGAAAGTGCATTCATGGGTTGTGGGAGAAACTCAGATATTGAATGGTGCATACCTCTGGACTGTATGAACGGACTGACCTTAAAGTAGAAAGAAAATATTCAATTTGGAGCAGAAGATTAAATACTAAGTTCACCTGATTGTTGACACAGTACCAAAAACTCCAACAACATCAATAGTTGATATTGAAATGGATAATCCGGAGAGAACAATTTATGTGAAAGATTTTTTTTGGGGGGATGGCTGATCTATTCTGTTTTATTTCCTACTTTTGACATGTCATTCTCTTAACCAGCAGATAGAAAATCATTTGACTGCCAATTTCACATTCTAACATGTAGTTGTCATCATATGAAGTCCTTGATTAACAGATGAGCCAACACAAAGCGTATTTCACATAGTTACTGGACACAGACCAATATCTGGGAACGTATGTCAATCAGAAATGTTGGCTGTCAAGCCACGCTTTCTGTTATTTCAACATTGTTTATTTGGCTCGTCACATCTTTTCCGCTTTCTATGCGATGTTATAGTTCAGAAGACTTTGCAGGAAATAGTTTAGAGATTCCTGACAATGCATAGGTTTGAATGTTTATGCTTTAATTGTAATCAGTGCTCTCCAACTTTGAAAATTAAAGGTCGGCCGGGGGGGGGGGGGGGGCAAACGCATGCCCTTTATGGCATAGGGTCTAGGGCCCACCTAAAGGCCCAGATAATTTGTGATTTTACATGTTCTGTGATCATGGTGATGCACTCTGTGATGAATCCTGATGGCCACTTCCTCCTGATAGTTTTTGAGCAAAGGTTTTAAAGATTGCATTTGAACTCTGAAATGCATGAACTTGAAAAAAAAGTAGGGCGACAAAAGGTGGCAGAAAGCGTGGTGGTGTGCCAAGCTTTTTTTTACATGTTGGGGGAACACTGGTATTGACAGTTTGCTTTTAGTTCAAACATGAATTTACAAAAGACTTGAAGCACACTGTGTGCCATGCATCATTTAGAAAACTTTCCCGATTAGAATACAGTAATGTGAATTAGGTTCTGTGCTCGCATGTGTGCACACACAATTTGTAAAACAAATCCAACTCTGAAAAAACCCTTGGCATGGTATGTGTATACACAACTTCAATTGGGGAAATTTACCAATTTAATTTGGCTGGTAATCAAAGAAGCCGGATGAGGCCGCATGTCTCACTAGCCCTAATATAAACACCATGTCCTCTGCTATGTATGATGTGTACGTACAGTAGACCCTGCCATCACAAAATGTGTGAAGTGTTGCATATTTGATCAAACTTAATTTCAGTTATTCCAGCCAAGTCCTTTGCCATTAAATAACGCTTAGTATGAATGTGTCATGATAATTTGAAGAATGGAGCTCCGCTGACTGCTTAGCATCCTCAGGTGTGAGGACTGATTATTCCTGTCCATATCCAATTGCTAGGTGTCTGGACAAATTACTTGGGTGCTGTCACAGTGGCTTGATATTTCTATCTGTCATTTTCCCAACGACTATCGCGAAAAAATAACTATCCTCCCTAAAGAAGTGTACCTCCTTATTGGAAATCATCAGTGACATGCACAAGGTTGATTGCATGGGATTGTGTTTAGATAATGAAATTTTTATAACAGTATCAGAAGGTGTTGAAAGCTTAGGGTGCCCAGGTGTACTGTATTCACAATATTTAGGAATATAAATGGATCCAAGGTTTAACAAGTCTTTTCTAATATCAGCTGGTCATTTGTAAATAAATGTATGATTTTAATTGGTTCATTTTATCTGACAAAGCCTTAGAAGTTGTTAGTTTTGATCTCTTAATTATCAAGGTTCATTATAGATATGATTGCCGGTGTGTGTATTTATAATTTACTCGTATAAATATTTCATATTGCATTTGATATTAGGGATGCAGAAGCCAACCAACCTTGCAATGTTCCATATGGGACCCATTATAACGATATTGGGCTGAAGTCGGACCATGCGAGTGATTACATCTTTAATAACTGTGTGTGATATTTTTCAGCCTGAATGTTAATTTTTCGCATCTTTTTTGTGTGTTTGTTCCCCTCTCTTTGCAGTTCAACTTTGTCGGCAGAATACTTGGTCCCCGAGGCATGTATGCCAAGCAGTTAGAGAAGGAGACAGGATGCAAGATCATGGTGCGAGGAAAAGGCTCAATAAGGGATAAGAAGAAGGTACATTGATGGAGTTAAACCTCCATTACCTTATTTATCAAATTACGTGAGTCTCCAACTAGGCGTGGCATTGAGTCCATGGCTTCCATTGTCTTGGTGTTGGTCTTGATGCTCTTTCATGTGTTCCCGTAGATATTAAGACTTTCTAGGGAAAAGACCCAGGTCTTGTACTGCACTAAGGATGTAAGAAAAGAAATGACTTTAATAAGAGATTGAAATGTTCATAATTATGGTGATGAATGTAATGGTTAGGTTACATCAACCGCAATATTCTTATTATTGTTTTCTCCAAACAATGTAGAGAAAAAATCCTTGTAAAAATTGGTTTACTTGCAAATGCAAAGCCTCTGTAAACTTTAAAACACTGAGGAATCTCAAAGATGTTTCCTTCCTTTAAAAAAAATTCAATTATCAAAACCCTATTTGTCTTTGTCACTCCAGTCGCTTTGTTTTACATGTGTTTATTTGTGTACGTCATTTTTTTTACAAGCACACGTTGTTTCTGGAGGCTTTTTTGAGCCACCAATGCAAAGCCAACGTCATCATTGGCCCAGACCCATATCTTCTGGCCATCTTGAGTTACATTCATTATCGAAACACTCCACAGACAAGCCCATCAACAACGACCCCACCAGCTGGTTGTGGGAGTGTGGGAAATTGGGCTGATATCATTTCATGCAGAGAACCTTGCAAATAAAAAAATAACAGCACAGGAACTTGGGAATACGAAAAACCAAGAGAAATATGTAATACCATCCTGGAGGGCTGTAATTCCATATACCCAGGTTTCCAGGTCGCTGTGGTGTTGGCCAACTTTGAAAAACATATTTTGTTGTTTCATGCTCGGCTTGTTTTTCTGGCGAGGGAGAAATTTATATGATGAAAGTTAACCATCAAACCTACATTTGAGAGTTTATTGTTTAAAGAGGTCCCATGCTCAATAATTTGTTTGTGTACACCTGTCGGTTGTTTATTAAAGATCTGGGAATATTTACTAAAATCAGCTACGCCTAATTACGGTTAATGTGGGTACTGATTGTTGGAAGGACCCTTCTCAGTGTGCTATGATGGTCGTTTTAAAATTCCATGATGGTCGTTTTAGAAAAAAAAAAGTCCGAAGGTTGTGGGAGAAACATCAAACTGTTGACATTATCTTGTTATACAATTTTGTTAACAGGAAGAACAAAACAAAGGCAAGCCCAACTGGGAGCATCTAGAGGATGATCTCCATGTGCTGGTCACCGTGGAGGACACACAGAACAGGGCCGCCATGAAGATGGAGAGAGCCGTCTCACAAATCAAGAAGTTACTAGTGCCCACGGTGAGTAGTGACAAACACCCCCCCCCCCACCACCACCACCACCCAGCGTTCTACAGATTTGGTGATATTTTTTGCGCTTTGATATTAAAGCACTCTACATTGAGACACGTCTTCACGTCACATCAAGAAGAATTACATCCCTCAATATTTTGATTGTAAACAGCTCCTTTAATCTTTTTTGACATTTTGCTGTCATTATTCCTGCAGCTGTCTGTATGATCCATTGTAAATCAATAGGAGGTCATGAACAGAGCTTCAGGGTTGTACAACTTTTAGACTTTCAAGGCTCTTCATTTGCGCAGTATAAATATTAAACATTCTTTTTTTCCAAGTGCAGTCAAAGAATGACCCTTTATTTGTTGAAAACTTGAGTGCAAATGTAGGAGTTGCACTTTTGTGTAAGTCTTATTAATGGGTCTTCAAGTTGTGAAATGCTCCTGTAGTGGAAACTGAGCACTAGAAGAAGGCTTAAAGATTTGCATTGAGGAATTATTTTTGTATTTCAAATGCTAGAATTACATGAAGCATTGTTTGAATGCAAATTGCTGTACCAGCTGCTATCAAGTCCATGCTGGGGTTAGGGTTCGAGATCAGCTTTAGTCCCCCCCCCCCCCCCAGTGGAGTTGTCGTCCTTTGCAGATCTTAGACAGCAGTGCATCAATAAAATAATATGGCAAACAACAAAACTTATTTGTGAATGGTTGTCTAAATTCCTGTTAAACAAAACCCAGACCACTAATCTGTAATTTATGTGTACGCAATGTTTATACAGAAACCAGTCCATGATTTATGAGGAAATAAAAGAATGCGCTTCAGATCTGTAACTTGTAACTGGACCGCGATATTTTGGTTTGAACTTTTTGGGGGTACACTTGCTTTTGAGAATGATAATAAGAGGAACTAATAATATGTCAGGATGTTTTTTTCGCATCATCTTACAACCACCTAAAGCTGTTCAGTTTCTTCTTTGGTTCTACCTAACAGTGTGTCAATGTTTGCTCATAATTCAATGTCATCATAAACAAAGTACATGTCTTTGGTTTGGGAACGGCAGACCCTCTGGTTTTCATGATGTGTACAGTGAAACAAAACATCAGTAGCTCAGGTTTTCACAGTTTCTCTCTGAGCAGATCAGCTGATGCTCATCTTTTTTGTCTGAGTTTTGTGTGCCATAGAAATAGAAGAATAAAGTCTTCAAAAATTCATGACCAAGGTGGTTTCTAGTTGTTTCGAATATCAAGTTGGATTGTCTGTCGTTTTTGGGGGGTAAGGGAAATAGTGCGTTTTATGGAAGAAAATTGTCGTCTGGTGATTTGGTTTTCTATATTTGACATCAGCTCACTTTGAATGTGAAAACTTCACATGCTGATTGCTAAAAAGTATTTGGGGTACAACTCGGGTGAATATAAACAAAGAAAGGTGCTCTTCCATTTATGGTGTGGTTCCCTCAAATGTTTGAGTATGCTAGCAGAATTCTAACTTGCATGAAGCTACCCTTATATATTAGCTCATTAGGAGTCTACTAGGAACCACGCCTAGCTCAGATATAGCCACCGCCAGGGTTTGTAAAGCTGTAGTCTGAAAACAATTCTTTCAGAACACTTGAACCAAGGTGTGGAGTACAACTAGGTAGATACCAAACCTCAGCGTTTGAAATGCATCCCGTTGATAACAGCATGTTGTTCCCAGAATGTGCAACTCGAATATAGATGGCCTTTTAACACTGAGGGTCTCTTCTAATCACTCAGTTCCAGGCTTTCCTGCTCTAACAGGAAGAGGGGTTTTGTTGTAACCCAGAATGGTGTTTCCTTCCTCGAGAATGAATCGAGGATCCAGGAAATACAAGGCAATACCAAGTTACATGTATTATGTACAATCATGGGCCTGCACTGTAAGCCATTGCTCTGTGGTACACAATGTATATATGCCAAGCTTGTTTGACCTTAAAACGTAGCAGGCATTCAATTTGACATTCCATTTCTGATTGCACATAGAACTTTCACCAGAAACTTTGATCGAAAGAGAGAGAGAGAAAGAGAGAGGGGACAAAAATGATTTCATTACAATTACATGAGTCTGAGAAAATTGTGTGTGGAAATGTTGCCGTTAGCAAAATGATAAAACCCAGACGTTGGTTTTGACTTGCCCTGTTCCCTTCAACCCTTTTATTCTGTTCACCCCAAAGCAATTCTTAACCACAAGTGTTACACAGGCTACATGTACTTAACATTCCGAAATAGTTCTCAAGTACATGACAAAAATGTGAAACCACCCTCTTTTGGGATTCACTTAAGCAGTCCTTTTGCTTAGTAGCAAATTATGAATAACCCAGTGCAAGACACCCTCCTTAGGGAAAACTTTACACCAGATAGATTTTTGACCACCATGGACTTGAAAATAGACTAAATTAATATCTAAGGAAAAATAATAATACCTGTAAACGTGTTCCAGCATTCCACGAATTGACAACCACATGGTATGCCATGCAAATATTTGCAGATATTAACACAGCAGAGACAACAAACAAACCAGATCTTTCCCTTGCATTTCCTCTTTCGAAATCCTCAATGTTAGAAAGTTTTGATTTAGCACTGTCGTCATTAGGCCATGATGAAAAAAGCAACTTAACTGTACCATCACCATTCCTCATCATAGGGCGACTATTTTGTTTTTCTGCTTGTAATTGTGTTCAAGTATCTCATGTGAATGCACCAGTTGGATTATCTCTTAATGGGTATTCAAACTTGGTTGGACCATGGTTGGACAAAGCGAATCTCAAAGGAATTGTTGACTTTCTGCCATTGCTTTCCTTTGATTCCCCTTAAAAGCACCCATCATTATAAAACCTCTGGCCCCCCATATTGATAAGATTTCCTTTGCCTGGGATTAGTAATTGTTGACTGTCTCAATGATAATGGGTCTCTGGCTGTAATGGAATTCATTTGGAGTCTGTAGACACACCGGAATCTTATGAACTGGTAGCAGGCACTACCTCTCAGGTACTTAGGTGTGTCAAGACTTCTTTCATCAATGAGGAACAGGCTTTGTTTTCCTTTCCTTTTGATTTTTTTTCTTTGATCGAAAGCCCTAGTAAAGGTTGTAATGAGTTCTCAGTTTATCAGGTGATGAAAGGGGAATTTGTCGTTGATTTAGCAAGGGGTCTATTAGATACAAGACAAGAATGGATGTCTGACTAAATTAGAGCGGCAATTATTGACCGTAGTGTCAGTCCAAGTTTGGGAAGTCATTGGTCTTTTCTGGAAGGGATGGTACAACATCATTGATGCTGTAAATGCTCACCTAATCTGCAGGAAACACCCCAACTGGATTCGATTTATAAAACACAAATTGGCTTGATGAAAATACTCTCCAATTAAATCAACTGACATGGCGCTATCAAAATATTCTAGGTAAGCACTAGAAACAGGTACAAACCATTGAGAATTTAATATAAAAACCAAAACGGCTTGAGCAAACTTCAGTGGACATTGTGAGTGAAGATTATGCATGCCCAATCCACACATGAGTCCAGGTGGGATTTGAACCCAGGTCACAGATGGTAGGAAAGGAATGTACCTCTACCCCCAACATGATCACCCAAGGAACAATAAACATTACAGAATTTCAATATTCCAATCTCCCCTGACCAGAACCCCCTCAAGGCCGGTGACAGTTAGCTGGAAAGCATATCAAATGGAATGCCACAACGTGTGTCAGTTTACTTGATAACTTTTGTGTTTATAATTTATACTTGTTGTCTTTGAGTAAGTACTGTATAGTACACAGTGTGGATTTTTTGTTTAATGTACCATATTGTAATTATAGATTGGTTTTTGTCAACGTAACGTTGATTTACAGGCAAAATTCTAAAGAAGGATACAATAAAAGTCATATGTGAAAGTTTCTGCCGAATACAGTGTTTGCTTGCTGAAAAAACAGCAACAAACTTTCATGGTATTTTCACAAGAACAACAAATCCATCCACGTTTAGCGAGGTGACACAGCGGGTACCAACCGCATCTCTGGCCGCATTATTTGCAAATGGGCACCAATTCTCATAAATCCTCCTTGGGGGAAGTTATTCATACCATATTACTTCAAAGGGAATCCTTTCTCAAATACGTTTTACTACCAACAGCTGCAGTGCTTCTCACTAAGTAAGTATTTATCGTCTTTCAATTTTGGAGATTTTAACAATCTATGACCCTAACTTTAACACACAGGGTGTAGTCGCCACATAAATATTTTTTTCGGCATTTTACATCAAGGAAATCAATCATGCATACTTAAAACTTGTTTTGTTTACAATTCTTTTCTTCTGATTTTGTTTGTAATATCTGCCCCCAAGATGGATTTATTTCAAATTAAACTTGACTGCACAGTCAATGTGTCTTTCTTGATATGAATATTGTACAGTCATTATGTAAGTGTAAACATTGTACTGGTGGTAGGAATAGACGACCCAAGCAGGTGTTTCTAACAGGTGAGATTTGTGGGTGGGAATCTTTGACGGATACAGATAGTTATTACACAGGTCTTTAGATGGCAATCTATTAAAAAAACATCCACTGTGTAGGTGCTATGGTGTCATTTTACTGACAAATTACAGCAGAAACACTCCCTAATCCAATTGGCTTCTGGAGTATTATGTGAACTTGGGTTCTTAACTTCGTTTACTGTTGAGAAGACGGAGGGGCCTACAGTTCTATTTGGGATGATAATATCTTACAATATTCATCATTAATTTTGACTCTGGTGCCTGCACCAGTCTTCAGGCTCGCAACAGCACAGCATGCGGTCCCATAGATCATATGTCGGCTTTTGTTTACCACAAATCATTCTTGAACATGACACATTGGTACAACGGCCAGGGATTTCTGATAAAATTACTGGGTGCCATTTAACTCGGTATGTCCCTGGGGGTTTGACAGTCTTTCAACTGACATTTTATTTCCATTGTTGATTCCTACGTGGCACTTTCCCCCTTCCCTTTTGTGGGGGGGGGAGAACTGGCATCAAAAACACCATTAAAGTGTTGTTTTTTTCAGGTGGAGGCTTCACTTCTTTCAGTGGATTATCCGAGTCCCTGACACAAATAAAACCCAATTCACAAATGGTTTTGTGTGCTTATTGACAGAGGATTATTGGAAACAAGAATAGCAGTGCAAGTTGTTTTGGTGCTGGTGATGTGAAGGAATGATTGAACAGTCTGTATTTAAAGTGACCCCTACTTCGCAGCGACCTAAATTCATAAAATAATCCCTGATGCCATTTTAAGTAAAGTTAAAGCTTCATTGCATCAGAGGAATTTATTTTATATAGACCTCATCAAATAAGGGATTAGACACTGGTTTTTTTAAACTCCCATGTTGTTGGTGTGGAAGGGGGTTGGGTGTTCCTCATTATCTCCAAGTCCTTGGCTAATGATAGTGCTTGTTCAGACTTAGAGATCCCTCATTTTCTCAATGACTAATGCACCTCAAGCCTTCAGAAGGACTTTTGCACAAAGTAAGGCCATTTCTGAATTAGTGGCTACGGCTGGATCGGCCATGTTATGAAGCCATGAAGCAAAAGCTACCCTTGGCAACAGTTTAGCAACAGCCACAGTTGAACATTCCCTCGGATTTAAAATGATGTGTATATCAAGTGGTTATTTTCTCAAAAGATTTGGTATCGAGAGCTTTCCCCAGATATCATTCATGAATAGAAAGCACTCTTAAATCAGTTTTCAGCATGGGCTGGATTTCAATGTTTCTTAGCTTTATCGTAGCACGCACAAAACAAAGACTACAACTGTGGTCGCATCGATTGTGCGTTGTGTACATCGTGATACGCACGTGTTATGTGTGTGATCGCTAATCGCAAGGCTCCGTTCACTTGAGTCGCTTCGCTCACTCTGCACACAGGTCCAAGTCACACCCACCACTAAAAATTATCTAGCTATAACACTGCCCGGAAATGCATAGTTGCAATTGTCTTGATTGGCCTTGGTGCCCAAAATATATACATAGAAATTCAGATTCTCATGTAGAATGGCTTTCTCTGGACAGTATTCTTGATCCCTGTTGAGTTAAATTACCTTGTTGTATTTTAAGAATGAATTTGAGTGCGGATGGAGTGGTGATACCTAACTACTGGAATTGATTCATTGCTTTAAAGATGGTTTTTTATCATCTTGAATAAATCACAACTCTTGTGGTACAGACACTACCTAGAAGGGTGAAGAGAGATTGCTGGGGCTGAGATTATCTGTTGTCTATAGACTAAGAACCTTATCCAAACCATCCACTTGTTTGATTTCGTTCCATTCAAGCAGCATGGAGTCTCAACACAGTCCCGCTGTCCGCAATCCTTTGTCAGCGGCCTCCTTAAGAAATCTTGGTTGCCCCTTTGAACTAAAATTGAAAGGCGCTGGATAATCCACCATCCACAAGAGCCTTTGACGACTTCATCAATAACGAATGGTGCCTGCACTGCTTTGCAGATTCAGTAGTCATTCAGGCAGGACAGATACACCCTCAGGCGAGGGATTAATGCAGCTTGCCAGTTATTATTTAACCTACAAATTGTCTTCCATGATTGTTCCCGCCTTACAAAAAAAAGCCCAGCGTTGGTGTTTTTCCCTTCAAGGGGGCATTGGTCAGAAGGTGACAATTGGATGGCCTTTTTGTGTCAGTAAAGCTATGGCCGAAATAACATCCATGGGGGGAAGGCACTGTTTGAATGTGGCTATTACCCATCAAGGCTGTCATGACAATGTACTCACTTTGGACACATGGTGTGACAGCAACAAATGGCAGCCATTAGTTTCAAGAATTTCCAGTGGTGTTTTTCCCCCTTTTCTATTGATGTATGGAAGGGATCTTACAGATGTTGTTGGGCATTTGTTTGTTTGAAATGATCTACTTGTGTTATGTGGAAACTCTCCTCATGTAATTATCAGTATAAACCTTCGGTTCTGCCAATCTTTTGCCCAACCATCACAGCATTGTTAAACGCGGCTCTTACAAATTGACTTATCACTTGAAGTTGTGGTCTCTGGGAATACATAATCTGACCCCTCCTCCCCTCCTGGAATTTCATATTCAGCAACTCTCTTTTGTTGGCAAGCGCTTGTTAATTTGAGACCTTGCATTTTATGAGGCCACAAGCCATAACCCCTCTTGCCCCATAAATTGTTTTCTTCCAGCAAACTGTCCTCCAGTTC
This sequence comes from Pycnopodia helianthoides, assembly GCA_032158295.1. Classification (NCBI taxonomy): domain Eukaryota; kingdom Metazoa; phylum Echinodermata; class Asteroidea; order Forcipulatida; family Asteriidae; genus Pycnopodia; species Pycnopodia helianthoides. The sequence continues at coordinate 19,711,449 of CM063252.1, read as the reverse complement.
ATGGAGCAATATGTCCAGTTAAACTTGTCTTAAAGTGATGCCATGACACTGCTGCCCTCTGCCCATTTTCCCTGGTCTCAAATTTATGATCTTTTAGATAGAAGCTCACAGTTCACAACAACACATCAGCAAATCACTGGTTGTTTACTCTGGGGGAAATTTGTGGACTGAAAGAAAGTCCAGCCTCCACTCGCTGTACTGTATAAAATGAAACACTAAAGTCAAGGTTAAGGTGATGTGTTTTTTCTAACTTAAAGATCATATCAATAATCATGGAAACCAAAAATGAATTTTTTCCCCTCTTTCTTCTGAGGTGTTGAATTTAACTGAGTCGATAGCCAAGCAGTTGCTTCATAAGACTGAGCAGGGAACCAACCACAAACAATGAAAATTACCTTTGGCTTGCAAGTTGGTAAACCACTGCTCAACACGTGAAGCTTTTAAAGAAATATGACCAGATTGCCTCGAAAATAAATAATCCAAAGCAGGATCTTTGGACAGTGAAGTTTAAGAGGGCGTCTGTTTTGAGCTTAAGGGCTTGAATTTACCTTACGTCCTTCATATTATTTGTTTTCTCAGACCCTCTTCAACATCCATGGCCCAGGGTTGCAATATGTTCTCACTTCACTGAAAGTGAAATCCTAAAATGTTATCATGTACAAGAATTCCAACAACTTCCAGGGCAGGCATTCTGTCTGTAGTTAAAACCTAAAGCACTTGCAGTAACACTGTCAACGGGTAGTTAATGTCTCAAATAAATTGAGGCAGTAATTTTATAGCAGCTTTTGCAAATTTTGTTTTCAAGGATGAGAATGCCCTCTGAAATTTTACTTCATGGGGGCAAAACTTCACTTAAAAACTAACAGTAAATCATACTGAAGCCTCTAGTGTATATTGGTGTGAAGAAGTAGTTGAGAAGATAGAACTAGCTGTTGCAGACTACTTGCCAACCAAAAGAACCTATGGTATAAATGCAAAAAATTGTTAAAGACCTGACGTTAACGACCCTAGCAGTGTCTTTCTCGAAGAGTCTTTCTTGAAGGCCTTCTAGAAAGACACTGCTAGGGCTGAAACGTTAGGTCATTAACTATTTTTTGCAATTGTTACATTTACACACAAATGACAATCTTGTTTTGGTCACAACTACATGTATGGTTGCTCTGTGGTTTGATTAGGTTATTGCTGTTGCAAAGTCCTGCGACTCCCTAAATAATCTAATCTCCTGAAATAATTTGTAGGAAATCAAAGATCCCAAGAACTACAGGATGGGATGATGATCAGCTTGACAACAATATTTGTACCTTCCCCTTTAACATAGAGATGTGAGCATCCCTCCCTCCCCCCACCTCTCTGGGGGTCTCTCGCCACATTTGACCTGGATGCTGTGCTTGGTATGTGGATTCACATAGTTTGCTGCTAGCTCTGGCATCCATTGCTAAGATGCTGAAGCGTGTTGCTGTTCTTGCTTTGATGAATTTCACACAGCCGCGTAGTATTTTAGCTGACATTTACACTGTGTCAAAAATTCCAGCATACTTCGAACAACGGGCATTAACTTCAGAAAAAGTAAAAAGTAAAAAGCTGTCATCTTGTCTCTTTTTTGACTTTGTACTGTGATTTTGTCTTGGTATTTTAAATAAGAGCAGCGTGCTCTGTGGTTGATTTCTTTTTTTCCCGGATGAGCACAACTCATTGTCAAAAACCTCACCACTTACTGCTTATGTACAAAATTGTAATGACCTTTATCTAGCCACCATAAATGTTCCCAAACTATATCTATCTGAGGATTTTCCTAATGTATGGACACATTTTATGGCAAATTGTTATTTTGTTGCAGAAGTCATAAATTGTATACATAAATGTATGACTCAGTTTTTCCTTTCAATTATCCAGATTTCAATGAATCTTAGAGCATGCCTTTTCACTAAACATTCCCCCCCGTGATGACACCATAAAAAATGTATAAGTTGTGACTATCCCATGTCAGTTGCAGTACATGGCTCTTGATTATAATAAAGTATTGATGGTTTGGCATTTACAAACATTCTACGGAAAGAGTTATCTTTCTGATGATTGCAATGTGATATCTCTACCAATGATGAGTTTAACAGTCTGTAACGTATACTCACAGCACACAACTTCCCCCCATCAATCTCTATGTCTCCCCATTCACTAACTTCTAAAATAAATACTTGTTTTATCATCACAGTCAAATCCCACCTAATTATCTGCCAGTAAATGTCAAGTGATAGCGCCCTCTGTTGCTTAACATGTTAAACTTTGCATTACATCAACTTTCTTTCTTTTTTGGAGGAATTGGGCACTTCTTTCAACCGTTAAATTTTCCTTCCATGTGTCTCCAAACTAGTTTCAAACAGGCTGTTTTGTAATTGTCATAAAAACAATTTGTATTCAAGTTATACCCAAAACAAAAAGCTTCACATCTCTCGGCCAGTCGTTACGTTTGACATCTACCTAAATTATTTGCACATTTGCAAAAACGCTGTGTGACCAACAACACATTTTGTCAAGGTACCGTCATTTACATTAAATGCGGTGTTATTGTGAACAATGTTTCTCAGGAAGAACCAGAAACATGAACCACGTGTGACCATGGAGAAGACCAGGAAATGGTCACCAGAAGATCTGCAGACAAGACAGTCATTATTGATCATGGCTGTTTTGTGTTTGTGCATTATTTCATAATGCTGAGATCTGAGCGGACAATTGTGCTGAGCGCAGTAATATACTGCTTAGCTTAAACAAGAACAACCTCTATGTTTGTGTGACAATGTGCTGAACAAAGGTATATTCTTTGTTTTGATGAAGTTTGACCTAGGTCAGAGAAATGGAAAGGTCGGTTTGGATGAGAAGCCTCCATTATTGATAGGATCATGTCCTATTTATCTAACCTCCTGAGTCAGCAGAAGTTTAGAATCTCAGCGGAGACTCAGGGGTTGTAATTCAAGATGTCAGCATTGGCTGGAGATCAGTTGAGAATTGACCCACACTGCTGTCCCTCCCAGCATGACCTACACCCCCTTGCTATGGGGTCTATGTCCAGCAGTGGCCAGCAAGAACACAACACTAATCCAATTCCAAAGCCAGGGCCTTAAAGGAAGCGGCCAGAACAATTCTTGTCAGTTTTCTGGGAAAATTGCACTTTAAAAGTTTAGATTCAAACACATAAAGGTTCTTTTCTTCTGATTATTATTATCTGTGATCCAGTTTTGCTTGTGGAGATTTGATCATTAGTAAGTAGTCATTGATTTGGGTAATTAAGATGGATTGGATATGCTATAGATTGCCTGGAATTACACGGAGGTCTCTGGTGCACTGGTCTTGGCCTTGGTGCTATGCCCCTTCAAAAGTTTCCGATAGACTTCAAGATATTCACCCCTTGCAAAATCAAACCGGGCTGGTAAAGATGAAATTCCAAGGACCCAACACTAATCCTTTAAGTTCCAGCCCTTAATACAATATTGACCAAGGACAACTGCTACCCAAAAGTCTGACAAAATCCAACATGTTAAAATTCCATCCCTAAATGTCAACAAGCTGGTGCCATTAGAATGACTGCTATGGTTTGGACGATTGATAGAGTATGGCATGCTCATCATTATGGGTGCTGTGGCAAGGAGGTCACTTCATGCACTTGTGGCTTAACTCCTATATTTGTATAAGAGTCTACAGAAAACTATACCCAACATGCAAGAGGAATACCCATTATTTAAAACTTATAAATGTATATAGTTTAAGCTGGTATACTTGAGCAATCTCATTGACTTCTTTTTATAGGGTTAGAAATTGAGCCAGTTAAAAACAATATTGAATAATGTTCATCCAATGTATTACTGTTGTACACAATTATTGTATACAATGTGTTATTGGTTACACTATGATACTGCAAGTTCATCAAAAGAGGGCGCTATATATAGCATTTGATAATAAGAGAAAAGTCTACTTGTTTGCATGTTGCTCTAAGCAAGTCGCAATATAATGTTGACAAAATACATGTAATCTCATTCAGTGTTCCACTTATATCTACTGAAATTTAACTTCAAAGACCTAGGTACATGTACTTTTGAGAATTGTCTTTTAAAAACAACACAAATAATTCAATATGAAACACAAACTCCATATGATACACAAACTCATGATGAAGCGATTTCATTTTATTTACAAAATATCTATAACAAAGTCAAGACGATTCCCAAAATTGCTCTTTCTTTTTCCTTGTAGGAAAATGGCTGCAGATATGCACACTTGTCATTCGATCTGACCTTAAGCCTGTTTTGAAGAAGTCTCTATTTGTTTGAGGAAATTGTAGCTTAAAGGTTTACACTAAAATCCCCAATAGATTGTATTTTATTTCCTACAGAATGATTTTGTTTCCCTAAAGGCCTGTGGTACCATCAATATATTACAGCCTGAAGTATTTACCTGGGAAATATACTTTGCCTAAAACAGAAAGTAGGGATTATCCATTGCTGAGGGTTTATACTTAAATCAAATTTAGATGGTGAATAAATACCTTAATGACTGTCATAGAATAAATAATCAAAATAAATGACTTATCTTAATAATTTTCCCTTGCCGAAATTCATCAGGTTTTATTCGCTCCCCTACATAATTAAACAAGTTCTCACTGCCTTTAAAAAAATTTTAAAATAAAAATAGAAAAAGCATTCGACTTACATGTGTAATTCATTTATTGCCATTGAATTTCAAGTCAGATTGGACCCACGAATCTTTTGATCCATCAGGCAGATACTTGTTTCTAACTTAAAGCCTCGTTCACGGATCAGACTGATGCAGTTCTTTGAGCATGATTAACCTTCTTTTTCGCAGTATGCGGGAGTGGATTTATGCTCTGGGATGCCGCGTGGAGAAAAGTGGGTCGGGAAATATAGCAATCTAGCGGATTGTGAACAGTGAAGAGAAATTAGGTTTTGGGAATGAGTTATCTTTTGGTTTGTTTTAGAGTTGCTCACCCTACTTCATCTGTACTTTTTATGTCACGATTTGTATCGTGTAATAGCAGCTGCCATGCAATATTTCCATACTAATCACCCCAATATTAATCTAGTAGAGAAATGTTGTGTAGACAAATGGATATATCAAACAGTACCCTACTGCCAAAGTTAGACTGATTTTATTCTCCAGATCCTTTTAAATGCAGAAATTGAGCTTCCAGTGGCAATTGGTTAAAACAAATTAATAAAAAATACTTTTTTGTTTGAGGTTTTTTTTTGTAATGAATAAATACATAATAAACATGCTGTTCTTGCATCTTTGAAATGTTTATTTGCTATACACTTTGTATCACTTTAATAAGTGTGGAAATTGAAATCAGTAATCCCATTATTTCACCGTGTATTAACTTGTACCTCAATGGCTCGGCAAGTGCATTATATGTGGCTCCACGCCAGCGGCAATTGGTGACTCTGAGAAACTGGGGGAAGAAGCCATGCCTAGATAATGCACATGGTTACTTAGTCATGCACAGACGATAGTTTTGTAGACAATCTGTGTGAAAATATATCTCAGAAAGTGCATTAAGCCACCAACTTTCCCATTGGTTTTCAATGTTGATTGGTGCTAGACAAGAACAAATGTGCCAATTGTACAAGAACAACTCTTTTTTAACTTCATTATTTTAGGGATCTCAGTGCATGGCCAGTTTTCCCCTGGTATTTAGCATTCCAAACATGATGCTTAAAGGGTAGTGCTGAATCTTGATTACATTCAAGTGTTGGTTGTTACCAGTGAAGGGTCAACTACACCTATATACTTGAAAGAATCTTATTGACTTGGACAAGCTGACTGGATATATTTTGTCAATAGAGGGCCAGATAATCATGGTCGTATGGGTACGCTTTTGTTCAGGTGGGCAGAAGGGACAGTTTGCCTGAATTTTTACACAGATGAAAACATAGGTGCCAATTTCTATTGCCAGGTAAAAAGCCTCCCTCTGTCAAATTTTTCTTTGTCTTACTGTGCCCGAATTTTGGAGGGCAGTGTCCCCCCCTTCCCCCCCCCCCCCCCCGCCACCCCTGGGTTGTATGCCTATGCAGAGATTAATAGACTTGCAAAGGTTGTCAGGTTCCTATCTAACAGGTTGGGTTCACTTGGTAACTCTTGCATGATGAGTTGAAAGTGAGCTGGACTGAGTACAGACGGTTTTGTGGAGCAATAAAACCTCAATATAAACAGTTTGTGTTTGTCGTTGTTTACCACAGGCTGATGGTGAGGATGAGTTGAAGAAGAGACAGTTGATGGAACTCGCTATGATGAACGGAACCTTCAGGGACACCACCTTAAAACCACACCAAACCAGCAACCCAAACACACCTCTTAGTAAGTATGATCCTTTCATGTAATTACATGAAGCGTCGACCTGCTGCATCCGTTGATGTTTATGGTGGCCTGGGAACCAGCGCTTACCACCCATCAAAGGAGCAAAGACACAAGGGTCCTAGCAAGTTAGGATTAGACCCACGTGGTTCACTAGACAACCGAGCCACTCTCCTCAAACACACTTTGCCTGATTATAAATCTATCCACCTCACCATTCCTTCTCACCATGATCATCCCATTCCTTTTCTTATTGCCTTTATCGACCATACGCAGAGGCGTTGTATAAATTTAATTGTGTTTGGCATAGAATTATGTCTGAAACTTTCAATGTCCCTACCACTGCTCCCCTGGGCAAGTATGTTAACTTTTATTGGTATTAAAGTGCCTTTGACGTTGCTAAGGCCCAACTAAAAGAAAACATTATTTCAATATTTATTTGCACCACCCCGCCTCAAGACTAGAGGGGGAAGAAAATAAAATTGAAATAAGGAAATGCAATTATTATAATGTGACCAGATATTGTGGTGAAACATGTTTATTTCTAGATGTTTTGAAGTGAATGAAGGCCTGATACTTCGTGGAGGCAATTGCCTCTGTTACCCCTGGTCATTGCCTCGGTGTCTTTTGAAATGTTCCAATAGAAATTTACAAGTTTCCTTTTCCCCTACCACAGAAAAATCGCCTCGGTGCTTTGCCCTTTCAAAAGTGAAGCATCGGGCCTGTGAATTTACATTTCATCGTGCGAGTGTAAAACAGTTGTATCTCCTAAAACAGCACTTACAATACGCGCCAGTTTGAAAGTGTCAAAACGTCGCCTAAAATAGCCAAGCTGTACACACAAACAAATAGGAGATTTTCTTGGAGCATTTTTATGTTGAAATACTTCCCTTTTCCAAATTCAAGATTGGAGGTTTTTGAGCTGACGCGACGATTTAGTTATTTCAGAACCTTCTCTCGTTTCCACAGACATAATCCATTCAAATGATTTAATTCCTTATCCCTTCCCACTTGGTCTTGTTCGGGGAGATGATTTAGTTTAATATTTAATGTGAAGGAAAAAAATATAAATTTGTATGAACTGCTTGTTACTAGAGTTAAAGACTGGATTGATTTGATGTGGTGTCACTTTTGTATCCACTGTTAAGAGGGGTGCTAAGAAATGTATAGATTTAACCATGGAGGAAGGATTATTATACTTGTGCACTGCAGTATTACATCATACTAAATTGGAATGAAAGTCACAAGCACTCCTTCCTTGATCTCTCACTGTTACCTACCACCAGCCTCTCCTTAAAAAAAAGCAAAATAACACAAACAGAACTTCTTAATATAAATATGCTGAGGCACTTTCCATCACTGTTGGACGTTCAGAATTTTTTTCCCCTGACTGTTATCAAGTGTTGTTGTAAATTTATTTATTATTTTTGTTGGGGATGGGTCTCACTCTTTCCAATGAAATCTCACTTTCTTTTGACCACTTTTCATTATCACCTTTACTCGTTTTAAATTTTAAACCTTAGCGTTAGCTCAAAAAGTACGGCTATACTTCCATACTTGCAAAATTGAGCTCTACCTCCATACTTGCAAAATTGAGCTCATGCATTATTACCAGTACTATGTCAGTCAATGTACTTCATGACGGTAATGGAAGCAAATGTTCCCGGTCATTGAATTGCTGCCCCGTGAAAAAAAAAAAAAACACCCAATGAGAATTTAGATTGATCTTGAACAGGTGTTCTTTACTTAGGGAAAAGTTTCCGTGTCTACTCGAGGATGACGTCCCTAGCTTAATATTTCATTAACCGCACCGTTAATGGCATTTCATCTTCACATATTGCCATCCCTCGTACATGTAAATCATCAGTCTTAATGCACAGTATTCATTTGGGCTGGATTTATTTCCTTTTGATTCATTCAAAATAGGCTCTCAATGTATAAAGAGCTATTTAATGCTTTTTAAACGGAATCATCAAAGGCAAGATATATGGTTGGTCATGATCGGAGAATAGTGGGAGAAATTCTTCAAGAAATATTTAGGTTTGAAGTGCTGAGATGTACAGTGAAATTGCCATTCAACACTAAAGCCTGGTTCATACTTCATGCAATCTCGGGGACACAAATAAGTAGGCGCTGTTTTCCGAATGGTGGCCCACAAAAATTTGCTTCACTTTGTGCAATTCGCATGAAGTGTGAACCGTACTTTAGTCCTTAGACTCCTTATTTTGTTCTAGCTGCACAGGCCTGGAATTTCATCTTTGAGAGGGCAATGCCATTTTCATTGTGCAAAGGGTACTGGCATTGGAAAATCTTGAAGTCTCTGGGAAAGTTTTAATTGGGGCGCCAAGGCCATTGGAACTAGCACAAAAAACGCTAACAGATACAAACAGTTTTCCTGAGAACCTTTCACCTAATTTGATGACATTTTCACAGGTTGGTTAACTAGAATGGTTGAACTGAAAAACTAGAGGAGTAGAGTGTTTGCACTTTGCCAACAACCAATGATGTATCAAACCTTAACATTATTTAAAGCATGAGTTGAAATATGTCATTGAAGGCAAATGTTGTGCCATTTAATAATGTTGCTAACTACCATTTAAATTAATTCATTATAGACGAAATGAATGTGAAGCTCTAACATGTATTCATCTGTGATAAGGCAACATATGATTTTGATGTAAATGCTTGTCTGTACTCTAACAGTTCAGCTCACAAACTGTATTGTCTGGTCATGTTTACGTTATTCCCTCCTTAGTTTTGCATGGTTTATCGACACTGCCCTCCTACCCCACCCTTTTACAATTGATAATCGCACAGCCCAAGTTGTACACGCGTGTGTGTGTTTGTGTTGGAGAGTAAAGGTTTTCATACATTGTGAGAAATGTTTGCATTAAGTGTGGTTTAACCTTTTTTTGTTCTAGTTGAATTACCGCCTGGTGGCTGCACATTCATACCAGGTAAAGACAATCCCTGTGTTCTTTCCGTAGAGGACTAACACGCAGAAACTTCTAAACCAACCAACCAACCAACCAACCAACCAACTCCACTAAAACACTCACAGTTATACTGCATGGATTCAGATTGATATTAACGGTTGTAACTTGTTTGTATGTACAGCTTCACCACGACCAATGGTCCCACCTGGTGCAGCATTGATCCCCCAGCCTCTTCGCTCACCGACACCTGCCACACACCCCCAGCTTATGGCTCACCCCTCTGGTGCCCTCATCCCTCGGATGGCTAGCGGCCAGACTCTACTTGCCAATGGAATGGCTCCTCCGATGGTGTCTTCGGCTGATGGTACCAGCTTCATGATAGCCCCCTACGAGCACTACCCCTATGCCATGACTCCTACCATGCTGGACTACCCTCCTACGCCTTCAGAGGGTACAATTGGTATGTCGTGTATCGGTGTGCATTGATCGCTCACACATCTGATCAATTGCAACCGATGCTATGTGATGTGGACTTTGATAGCAATTTTTTGTTTTTATATGGACAGTCCTGCACACCGAAGACCTGATGTACATTTCTGGACGTTTTATTTATCTATTTAAAAAGAAACAATGGTATCACAATGTAAACATGAACCATTTTTTAATTGGCGCAATCTGGGGAGAAAGTTGCCCCATTTCGTGGACATTTGACTTATTACATAGGTGTGCTTCAATATCTTTAGTTTTTATTATTTATTTTCGGTTCTGTTCACATGGAAGTAGTCTTGGTTATGTATGAACAAGTTTGAAAAACAATTTTTTTCTGGACAGTAATTCTAGCCAAAGATTGAATAATTATACCAAAAAGTTTTTAATAATATCATTTATTAACTAGATGTGACGCACATAAATAAATACCTTGAAGAAATTCTTTTCTAAATTTGCAAGTAGTTAAACAACCTTTAAATAATTCGCATTCTACCTTTTAAAAAAACCAGGAGTACCTGTTCTAAGACAACTCATGATCGACGTGTGAAAGTTCACAAAGAATCTTTTAAAAAGCTCAAATTGATTGAACTCTTGAAAATTGCGTTTTTTTCAGAATCAACAACTCATACTCTGTCTAAGTTCAAAGCAAACTTTTAAAAAAGAGCAATGGCTAGACAAACTATTAGAGCTCAAACATTTGCACAAGTCAGTAACACTACCATAATACTAATTTTCGTTGACAATTTCAAGCGAAACTCATTGCAGCAGGAACATAAAACTTTTTTTTTTTGGTTGGTTGCACTGGAAAAACTCAGAGACAAATAACTCCAATCATTGATTAACATTTTAACCTCCTCTTTTTAATTGTGACCTTTTTTTGTACATTAATCGCTACCATTTAAACGTTGCATCGTCTCGACTAATTACAAAAGCTCTCATAACCTAAACTACAGCCAGTCAATTGTTCTGTAATACTCTGATAGGTATTTGTCGCACTGTTTTCTCTTTCCGAAGAAAAAAAAAGTCCTCAGACATAAATGCCAGTCTTAAAAAACAAAATCATATCAAATAACCTTAAATATGGTTAGATTGCATTTAAAAAAAAATCATGGCAGAAACTTTTTTGAAACCAATCTGTATTTTCATAATGTTTCATAAATCCTTTTGAAGAAATGCGAGAAAAAAACAAAAGATTTGATTCTTCATTTACAAGCCTTCCTAAAAGTCTTTCTTAAGAAGTTTTGATTTGTGACTATTTGTATTCAGAGGTGTGCAGTGACTGGCTAACATAGTGATCTCAAACTTTGACCATGATACGATAGATTCCCTCATATTGAAGATGTGTTGGGTTTATTTTTCCTTGGGTGTTTCTTCTTCCTGTCACATAACACTATCATGCAGTTCATTTCAAGGTACTGATTAACATTTCGTCTTCAAAGAATTTGGTCAAATTGACAAGCTTTATAATAAAAAGTAAAGATTTGTGCAACATGGTATTAAGAAAGAGGAAGTGAAGGTAATGTCCAAAATACCATTCACCCCAATATCTAGATGGGTGTAGTGCTTTCGTTAATATGGAAAACCAAAACCTTACAAACTTTTCATTGTGAAAGTTGAATTTGGTAATAATTTTCTTCTGATAATTTTCTCATCATTTTAAAACACACCAATTCTCAATTGAGCCAAAGAGCTTACTTTACCTTCATTAGCAAAGAAAAGGTTTTGTCATCATGAACTTTGATGTACCTTCCTTTTATTTGTATTGTACATTTACGCAATATAAATAAATTGGCAACAAATTAACAAGTAAGCATGAAAGAGTTATGTCGGCAAAAAGAAGATTATGTAGGAGACATGTGGGTCTTTCTGTCAAAAAAAAATCATTTAAAAAAAAAATTAAAAATCAACAAAACGCAAATCCCTATTCCTCATTGGTTTCACGGCATGTTCTTTTTTTCTCTTTCCATGTGTCACATTTTTGTGGTCAATTTTATTGTTCCCCTTTTTTGGTCCCGTCTGGGCATGAATTTTATGTAAATGGCCCTCTTTTGTTGGCTGGACAGTAAAGGCTTGCATGTCTCCACATATACAGCTTGAATACCCAGTATTCCCACATATTATTGATTTCTGTTTTCCTATTCATCAGAAAATCACAGATTGCCAGAGTTGTTGTATTTCTCTATCCTTTTCTTGATATCACTTGATCCTCACCGAAAAACCAACTCTTTCCCTGAGAGAAGTCTTCCCTTTCTATGGTATCACCCTTTTCTCTCTACTGTGCTTTTCCGAACTTTTTTTCTCTTCAAGTCAAATATTTCAGGTTTCTTTGGAATGGGTTATGGATACCTCCTTCCTGCAGATTTGGGAGAGCCAATCTGCTTTCCCTTCCAATCAAATAGTAGATTAGTCCAAAAGGCACAGCCATAAATGTTCAGACTACTCCAATCTCACGCTACAGATGTCAAATTTGACACCACCATTTGACTTGTCTCTCTTTTGCCCCTTTGTCAGACCCTTAAGCAATCCAGTCCATTTCTGCTGCTGAGCGTAATCAAATAGCATAGTTCAAATGCCTTTGTGTGCATAAAACAGATAAATGTAGATAGCGTGCTTTACAAAGCTGATAACTATGAAGGACCTTTAGGGAATGCTGTCTTGGGTTTTAGATCAGTTCTCACGTCTTGGTGCAATAATTCAAGTGGAAAATGTTCATGCTTCAATCAACATTCATTCAAGTCATTGTTCGCCAATTTTTTTTTTTTAACTGCACAGCAAACGGGCACATAATAGAAAGAAAATTCTGCTTTTAAAACTGACATTGAGGAGAAGTCTTACTCATGTTATTCCAACCTCAATTTTCTATCACCCCATCACCGCTTCTATCTCTACTCTCCTACCTACTCTTGAGCCTCACACCCAAATCTCTGATCCCACTTCTGCAACCACTTTCAGGAGACCCCAATGATAATAACTACATTGACTATACTGATGCATGTTTGTGTTTGTGCTAACCTGCTTGACCACGTTTGTATAGGTGCTGTACCCAAATTACGGAGAACGATCAGGGAACACCCCTATCAAAGGGTCCTTGATTCCAGAGGTAATTAGCTCCATTTTCTCACACTTTTCACTCTTTTATTGCATATATTTCTTGCTTTTTCCAACCCTTTTTATTTTTTATGCCTTATTTGGTGATTTTGGGGGCTGTTTTTTTCCTCCCTCTGTTGATGGTTGCAATACATGTATGTTTTCATTCTGAGCACAGAGTTCCGACATTGAAATGGTTTCTAGAGTAGTGTTTGTTGATCATCATGGTACATAGATTAACGCCTACTTTAATATTAACGTTAACATCCGATCTGTTTATACTTACATGTAACTTTTTTAAAAGCTGATCGCTATTTGTTTCAGATTGCACTGTCATACGAATAACAGAATCACCCTCAAGAAATGTAGAACTAATCCCCTCTAGCATTGTAATCAACATGATTTCAGATTTCAGACAAGTCTCATACGATCGCGATACAATTATTCAAACCAGCCAATTTCATGTACTATTTTCACCAATTTTGTTGTGCAATGGCCAGATCTAATTAAGGAATTCAAAAAGTTTGATCTACAATTTTGCCAATATTTAGAAGAACTTTGGAAAAGAACTTTTAAACTTATGCATGATTTGTATATCTTGTTAGATTAAAAGTTGAACCAGACAAATAAATCAGTCACAATATAGTATTTGATATGCATGTGTTTGATCAAAACTTTGTTAAACTTTCTACCCCAAAATCTTAAAATTTTCCTCTATGTATTGAAAGTAAAGTGGACTTGATATAAAAGTTGTATAAGACCTTTGCAACATTCAGTGCAATTAGAAATACATTTACTTTGTAGAAAAGAATATTTGAAGTTTTGAATCCAAGAAGTTGTCAACAATTCTGTTAGGAATTTATTTAGTTGTGACACTAGATTTGAAAATGAAAAATAGCTAGGTTGTTTTACCAAAGTTCTGTCGAGCTGGGTTATCTTATTTTGAACTATATATAGAATGATTGTTATTGATGTACAAAACAAGAAGTATTGGTATCAGAATAAAAATACCTTTTAATGTTTGAATTCTGTGCTCGTTTGGAAACCATGTGTTCAGCTGAAGTTGGGGTCATTCAGATTGTGAGGCAAAAAAAAGAAATTTTAAGATTTGCCAACATTAATTATTATAGGAGAATCCAAAAAGGATGAGAAATATTGTCACTGTATAGAAAGGAAGTAATTAACATTGGTTACCATCGTATCAAGCTTTCAGATTTATGGCGGCGAAGTTTTATGATAGTTATTTTGCTGAAGACTGTTCAAAATGTAGGATTGCTGATCAATAACTGGTTGATACAGAAACAATTTTAAGCCTATTTTGAGCAACAATGTTGTTGTTGGGTTGGTTTTTGTGTGTGCTAAAAGCCGACTTTTTCCCGCAATGAAAGTTGCACATCAGGTAAGTCATATTATGATTCTGAACACCAATGTTGTCTTTCTTTCAAGCCATCTGTTCTGACCCCACCTTCACATTGTATTTCATGACCGATATTTCTTTTTGCAGCTGATTGCAAATGTAAGTTTCCAAGATAGACAGTAGAATTTATGATGCGGAGACCGTTTGCGGGTGGAGCACATTGTCAGACTGGAAGGCGCAAAAGCTTCCCCTCTCAAAAACCTTTCAACCACAGCATCCGCAAGTTTTAAATGATAAATGTATATAATGTGGAGAGGAGAGCTTACTACAGCCATGCAAAATAAAGCTGGCTCAAAAAGAAAGTGCAGACGGAAGTGAGACTTCCCCCTGCCTGATAAAAGCATTCATTTTTATGTCTTCCGTCCAAAGAAAATGTGCTTCAACCTCAACTTTCTCTGGACAAAATTAAAATGTTTCCTCGATTTTTATTTTGGTTCTGACTTTGCAATTTTTGTTTTATGTGGTGAGTGTTATTTTATAAGCTTTAGTTTTTATATTTTTTGATTTATGATAACTGATGGTAGGCCATCTACATTTATATTTATATATGTGTATTATTATTATGGTAAGAGATAGATTTGTAGTTTTACAGTGGTGTGCTGTTTAATATTGTCTGGGATAAAAGACTGGAGTAGAATTGTGGCCTGGCCACCTTTTTAATGTTTTTTTTGTACATAAGTTATTTCATAATCTATAAAAAGGCTGAGAGAATTAAGTGTGCCATTTGGTGTTTCATTCAATGCAAGAAAAGTTTCAGAGTGAGGGGCGATCGATGGCTTGATCATTACAAAATCCCAAACTCGCTTTAGTTTTCACGAAAAACAAACCCAGATGAAATGTGTTGCACTTTATTGGACAAAGTAAACGTCAACCATCAACCTATTTGTGTTGCCAGAAAAAAATTCCTTTACAGATTTTCCCCTGATATTTTTGTGTGTTCCTGTTCTGCTCTTTTGCCCTACATGTTAAAGTGTGTCTTTCATGATGAATTTACCTCAGAAGTTTTCAGAGTTGTACAAATCAACCATAAGTGCAATCAGCTTTGAACTTTAACCTTTCTCTTTTGGGTGGAAACATCAACTTAAAAAAAAAGAAGATCCAAAGTAATTGCTTTTTTTTTCAAAACTGAGAGCTTGTTTTATGTTAAATTTATTGATGAAAGAGAATCTATACTGCATTATAAATCTCTTGTTAAGTGTTTGTTTAGAGGGAAGAATTGCTTGTTATTAATTATTCGTATTTCGAATTCCAGATTAAAGTTTTAGAAAGAAAAAGTGAAACCAAGGGTTGGACTAATGAGAATAAAAGACTGCACATGGGTAGTCTTTCAGAAAGTACCCTTCACTTGAGCTGTATATCTGTTCTTATTCTTGAAGGTCGCTGTTGTCTAAGGGCTCAGGAAAGGCTCTGAAAATATATAACGGGAATGGGACAGTGCAAATTTGCTGTTTGGAAATTTACTCATCAAAATGCACTATGAGTAGCGCATCAGTTTCCCTCATTTCCCTTGAAGTATATTGAATGAATTGTACACTTTGTAGGTTTCTTCACAATTGTTGACTGATTGCCCACCATATACAATTTGGTGGGTGAAATTTTTTGAATGAATTGCAACTATACTCCAGTGACAAACAGTATTCTGGCAGGCCCGTTGAATAGCCAAGAGCATTAGAAAGCTAGGAGAAGCAGTTTATTAAAGCTTTATACCCTCTCTGGTAGTGTGGGTTCTTAACTTGCATATGCCCTGGCCTCTGGCTTTCCAGGAATGTTTGGCCCTCAATGTTGGCTTAAACCTCATCCAGTTTAATTTATAGACCTTCCTGAAAACACTCTGAAACGTAGAATAACCTCCATGAGCAGTTTGTGCACAACTGTTCGTGTCAACGCATTTAAAAGGTGCCCAGTCAATTTATATTGTATGAACCTTGGAATGGCTGCAGAATAAATATTTAAAACATTGCGGGTGTTTGACATTGCAGCCTTTTAGCTATTTGGACTGTTCATGGAAGGATGGCTGAATTCCTGCCTTGACAGTACAATGCCGTTGCAATATGTGAAAGCAGAGGATAAAATATGTTACATATTTCCGCTAAATCTACTAGACATCATCTGCAAAATAAATGATGAAATCATTGATGAGTTTTATCAAATTTGTTTTAAAATGATAGCTGCCCATCAAGTGAACTCGTACATCATGCTGTATCCTCAAAAAAGGATTTGAAATGTCCAACATATTTTTCCCCACTGCTTTCATTTCTAGAACACATCTACTTCAAGGAGGCTCAGAGCACCTATAATTACATGTGTATACCTTCAGTGTGTATACCGATGAAGTTTAATACACTTGTAGTATATAAGCAATACTATGCTATTAACACCATTTAATAATGAGCAAATAGCAACTGGAGCTTTTTCTAACACCAACAAACCCAAAACACCGGTGACCTTGAGCCTAACCCGTGGTTTTTTCTCTTTTTCTTTCTCTCTTTCTCCCTCGTGAATGTTTGACTTCTCACGCAGATTTCCCCGGCATGGTTTTGGGAGCAACACTGCCCCTATCCAACCATCTGATGTCATGAAAGTCATGATAAGCCATGGTACAGTACTGCCTAATTTTTCACAGTATTTCTAACATACATGTCCATTGACCAGCTTGTAGGCTAAGTGTACTAAAAACAAGTCTGTGTGTTTGTTATTCGGCTAAAATGAGAAGGTAGGGGCAAAGTAACGCCCCGACTAATCGTTTGGTGACCTTTACTGTTCCCTGGTATCTATCTACAAGGGAAGTTACATGATCTCAACAAAACTATGCTGAAGATTTGTACTTATAAAATCAAATCTCAAGATTGAGTTTGTTTAGATAAGAGGGGGGGAGGGGCAAAACTAAATGTCACATATCAGGAAGCAAAGGGTATGACCAGCAAACTAATCAATTGAAATCAGATGTGCAGGATTTGTTTGTATCAAATAGTTGCACGCATGCGATATAAAACTGACAATTGGTTAAAACGTTAAGTAGTTCTTCCCCAGTAAATAAGGTACACATTGGAACAGTAAGGGTATAAATCATGCTGAAACCTTGGAGACAAATTAGAGCTCAAATGCATTTGAAAAAAAAAATACCACCCAGTTGCTTATGTTTGTTTCATTGAGCATTGCTAAGGGTAAACATGCAAACAGATCTATAACAAAAATAGGAGTCCCAGGGGAAGGGGCTGTCACTTCACTTCCCTTCCCTCACCCCCCTCTGCATCATAGCCGCACATACGCTATCGGTCAAATTGCTGCCCTATCTGTCAATACTATTACTTTATTAAACTATCCACTATTGTATGCGCTTATGAATTTGAGATAATAGCCACTTCCTGGCCCATTTCAAGCCAAGAATCCGATGGAATCAATTAATGTATTAGAAAGGGACATTATTTCCACTGCTACTAACAGTAGATCATTTCTGTAAATATTGACCCTTGCACTGCCATCACACGCAGCTGCTCTTAGCCAATGGTCTGCCATCTATGGGATCAAAGTGCATGCTGCCCGTCCTAACTGCACGTGCGTCGTCTAAAACGCGCACTGCACATTAACTCACTGGGGACCAGACTCCCAAAACGGCTCAAACAAGATTTTATTTTTTGATGACTTCAGGTAAATTGGGTGAATAGATATTTTTTACGTCAAAGCAATAATTCCCATATTTAATCATTGATTGGTAGATTGGGGTGGGGGGGGGGGGTGGGAATTATTTGAAACTCTTCTTCTTTTTGACAATTGACCGATGGTGTATGGTGGCCTCAAAGAGCCATCAGCATTCAGGGGACAGTTCAATAAGAGATGTTGGAACTAATGCTTTCAAAGCTTCATAGGAAATTCACAGACTTTGTCAAAAAGAAAAGTACATAGTTGGTCAATGGATGTTTAACGATGTGCCCACCAGTACTGTTTCTTGTAAATATCAACGCCTTATTGTACTTTGTGTTTGGAATAAACACTATTTACGACCATGTGTAAACAATTATATATGCAATTTTTTACCCAACGGTGCCACTTTTTATAAAGTGTATTTTTGTAGAATTGTTAAGACATTTTTAAATTGTACTGTCACAACTGTTTGTACTCTTAATGATGATTACTTTGGGCATTGTTTTTTTTTTCCCCTTGTTGAATGCTATTTTTATTTTATTTTTTCTCGCGATGTATACAGGCCAAAGACAAATTAATTAGACACGATTAAGCCAACGATTGGACAAACTCTATTGAAAATCTGTCAAAATAGCTCCACAGTTTTACTTTCGTTTCATACAAAGTTGAGTGACATTGCGTTGACCTTTACTTTCTTCACTAGTTGTCATGACAACTGTTTTTTTTCAGGGAGTCTTATGTTGTCATATGCAACTCATCAATACAACTCTCAGTCATATCCAAGTCCAAAATCCAAAGCTACAATCTGGGGGGGGGGGGGGAGAAGAAAAGAACTTACACCAGTGAGAGTTAGTGCCATATTGAATAGGATAGAGTCTCTGTTCGTAGTATTTACGCATTACGATTTTTTCACTTAGGGCACACAAGCTGCCTGTATGAAATCTGTACCTGAAGTGGACAGGGTGTGATTCTTCATGTTAGTAAAGATCAACGATTTTGTTTTTGCTTTTTACCGAAAAGTATTATATTTTTTGTATTTGTATATTTATGATATTGTATGGGGACTGCAATGGGAAAAGTAAATTATAACGCTCGATCAACCCCATTCAGTTAAGAATATATATATATTTTCTTTTAAAAATAAAAAAAAATAAAAAAATTACTGGATGGGGTTACGGGAGCTGAATGTCTATATATTTTTGTGAGTGTTTGCCTGGTACTCGATTTTGCTTTGACATGTTTATGTATTTATGGGGAAACTGTACTCTTGTTTTTTTGGTATGTAGACTATAAAGAATGTGTATTGGTTTTTACAATAGTGATTTGGTAGTATGTTTTTGGTAAGGGGTAGATGCACGTAGCATATATATCTATGGATTTTTTTGAAACTGTTCAAACGCCGAATATAATTTTTGGCTTAAAACTTTATGGATCTTAGACGAAGACGCCAATAGTTGTTTTTTAAAAAGTGTTTTACTGTGCACAGTGCACACTCCAAATGTGAAACATACAGGGTACCAGCATTTAAACTGCCAACAGACTAACTATTTCAAGCAAACGAAATTGGGACCAGGGCAGAGTCCATGTTGGAACAGTTTCAAGCCAATGAAATTTTTGATTTGTTAGAAGTGAATGAGAGACTGTTACAAGTGAGGGTTAACTTATTGTTTAATCGTTATTATTCATTATGCGTCCGTATGTAAAATGAAACGGTGTTCAATAAAAATTTTTAAAAAGAACTGAAAATGGAGAAGTCGTCCTATGGTTTATTGAAATGACATTGAAAATGTGGAGATGTTCGCCCCTCCTTTTTAACAAAGTAGACTATTCCTCACTAATATTTCACACTGTTTTATGGATGATTCCATTTTCAATTGGGTGAACTATTTGCAAATTATTGTAGCTGGTAGATTAACCACTAAGTTTAATCTTAACATGTTGCTGTATTAACTTTGCTACAAAACCCTCACTTTAACAAGAAATGCTGTAGATATAATATTGTTGTGCAAATAAATGTTAAAGGCAAGGTATGTAATTTAAATGATGAAACTAACCAATGAACGGTACATGCTCAGGCTATTAAGATAACATTTTACAATACTGTACCGTTCCTTTAAACAGTAGTTTGTAATGTATCAAATGGTTCTTAATTTAACAAACTGTGATGCTTTACAAATTCACAATCTTGCATCAACAACTGATAATGTCTCAAATTATCATTAATAAACTCTTAAGTTATGACCTGAAAGTTTGGTACTTACTCAGCATTTGTACTGTGACAAAATTACAAGAGACTTGTTTGCAATATGTGCAAGCTGAATATATAGAAAAAAAGGTACATTGGTGTGAAACTCAGACATGGAGTACATAATCAAATTCTGAAAAAGAACAATTTTGTGGTCAACATTTTTTATGATAAACCACAGTATGAGATTGTTAGTATGTAAAGCATCATCAAGTGTATTTGTCTAACGTTGATTGTTTTTGCCAAACTTGCAACGCCAACCCTCGGATGTGAGTGCACGCGTCATCTAGAGCACCTTCCTTCCTCGCCCAATGATATGACAAGACGGTGGATTGACGGTAATTTCGCTCCTGCTGTTCCAAGAGCTCCCTCCACTAATCATTCAACCTCATGCCCAGGGGGGACAATTGGAACACGCTTGCTTGCCCCTGGGGGCGAGGTTGACTAATAATCTCATACCTAATAAGGAATGATCTGTATCTTGATTATTAATATCAATCTTATTAATTTAAATCAATGACAATGGTTCTATGCATGTGTACATTTCCTGCCCAGATACGTCAGCACAAAAAGACATCGGTTTTAAATGTCTTCTTTTAATCCCCTGGACCTATTTCAAAAAGGAACAAACTAAATGTAGACAGTTTGTGTTTTATTGATAAAAATCTCAAATTTCATCTTAAATTCTTATTTGGAGGGGTCCACTCTGCTTCTTTTTATGTTTTAATAGAATTGGGCTTTGGATGTAAGTCGCATATCACATCTAGTATGGTTTCAAAATTTCACAGTAAAACTTTTTTGCCACCATCTTTTCAAATTGATGCGCCAATTTTTAACCATTCAAAGTTGTTCAGCAGCTTCTGCAAAGTGAAAAGAAATATGATTCGTCAAGGTACTGACTTCTTCCTGCTTTTTTTTGGTCAGTGGATATTGTAGGTTTTGAAACCATCATACATGCGTATGGGACACCTTTATTTTGACTCTCAGTTTTCATTTAAGGGAAGAAAAACGCAAATTCAAACTAACTTCATCAATTCAGTGTACAGTGAACTAACACAACGTGATCTGTTGCACCTTGTTGCCTGTCAATTGTGCACATACGCAACCAAGATAAATTTGTAATTCGTAGTCAGTTCATCATTTTTGTGTTCACATCGAAAATAAGGAATCGGTTATACACAATTGATAGCCATTTAATGATGGTAATTAGTGTCTAGAAGTGTTTTGTTTCTTCAGAAAACGTGAAATGCTTTTCCAAAGAATAGAAGTCTTTGGGTTTTTTAATTTCAGGGGAGGACAATCATTTAGCCTGATTAGTAATATGGTTTGTTGCATTGATTTCATTTGTCTGTTTTCACTAGCCCAAGTTTCCACCAGCTTCTGTTTTCACAATGTAGCAGGGAGGCATGATCAAGTTAAACAGTGCATACTAAATTTTGAATTATCAACACCTCTCCGTCCACACCCCCACCCTTAAAAAAAGGAGATAAAGTAGTGTACAGGAAACTTGTTATGGTATACAGATTCTAGTAGAAGCTTAAGAACCTCTTTAAACTACAGCTCTGGCTTTGGCTCTGGCTCGGCATCCATCAGCCATTTTGAAGCCATGTGCTGTTGCCTCAAGCTTCAGAATGTTAGTCATGTATGAAACTCGTGGGTGTTCACCAAATTGCATACAATCTATAGGGCCACCAGTGTACAAATCATAAAGGTGTGTGTGTTCTTGGTTGTGTATGTTGCTCTAGTAATACTCATCAGTGCACAGGGGTGCAGACATTCAATTGTTGTCTCAGTATCCCCCCCGCTCTCTCAAGTCTTGCTTCTTTTTTTACAGCATGGCCTGCCCGCTTTTTGTTTTTGCCGCTTTTTACCGGTCAGATGCAACAAAAAAAAGGAAAGAAACGAAAGAAAAACCCTCCGATGGCGTTAGTTTCATAACCCCTTTCTCAGCATGACCCTTTCTCAAACCACTCTTGTTGAAGTTTGTTTTTTGATTTCTCTTCTCTTGATCATCATTTAACACACAGTGTACTTTTTGGAGTAGAAGTGGTTCTTTATTATCTCTTCTGTACATTTAGTAGCCACATTTTGGTTATTTATGCTGCTGTTTTTGAGAAAACATTGATCAAGCAGTCAATAACTTTGACTGCTTTAGGTATTTTTTTCAGGAAAGATAATTGATTTTGATCATATTTTTTGTCACAATTTTTTGAGTGGTATTTTTCTAGCTGCAATAACAATTTTGATAAAGTGAATTTTTTTTCTTTCTAATAACCAATGGGAGGAAAGTAATTCAGTCAGGTGATTGCTCTTAGCCAATTACAGTGAAGAGTTTGTGTATAAAGAAGTATGATTATGCAGAAGACAGCCACCTGTCAGTTTATGTTTTCTCCTGGCCTAACCAGATATCTTGATTTGCTGAGCTTTTCATTTTTTCATTACCGCTGTAGCAAATGTTAATTTGTAGCTGTCATAGTTTGACAACCTGTGTCAAGCCTTTGTGCTGGTGTCATATCGATACTACCTTAACAAAACACGATTTCATTCTCACAATTGGTCTAATCAAATTACGTATCCATGGATAATAAACCAATCAGTGCACATTATGCTGTGTTCTAACAATCAAGTTAAGAGATTTTTAAACTCCACAAAGTCATTTATGGCACATATCCTATAACAGACGTGATGTAAAACTGGCACTGGTAGTTGGTGTTTCCATACTTTTTCATCAAGTGTAAACTAACTCCAAACCTTGTAAACTTTATGAAAAGGTATTGAATATCCAATCTGCCTAGGCAGCACAAAGACCACACAGTTCCATCAACGTTTATGGGAACACTTTGTTGGCACAATTACTACTAATGATCCTTGATGTAGCTTCTTTTAGTTACTTGTACATTTTTTACTTGGAGTTCAAGCTGACCCAGGTCAAAGGCTATGACCTACACGTGACCTGGGTCACAACCTCCTTTGACTGATCCTATCATGCATGTGATAATTTGTGTACAGATCTGTCATTAATAGAATTGGCTATTGTGTCTTTCTTTTTTGATATATACAAACTAAAATTGAGACTAACCCTGTGTTTCCTTTTCTTCCTCCCATTTTTTTTTGGTTTCATTAACACCCTAGCTGTCATTGACTAAGCCAGCAACTAATACCCCAAGCATCAAAGGCACATGAGCACCACTATTGCCTCACTAGAACAACCACTGTGACTGCTAGTTCGGTTACCAATTTGTTACCTGATACCCTGCAGGAGAAGTAATCAACGAGGGTACGACCAGAGGTCATCTGTAATACGTACTTACCGCCAGCACTGCTTTATGTCTCTAAATAACCTCATCAAAATGCCTATCATTAATGTCAAACCAGAAACTTTAACTTTCAAGACACTTCCTTTGAATACTAATCAATGGATTGGTGCGTGTCATTGTCCGAGAAAAACTGACTGCACTGTGAGCTTCGTGTGGAACTTTTTCCTCAACTAGAAAATGCAAAATGTACCTGAAATTACAATAGGGCGTATTCTCAGCTTTGCTATTGTGGTAATGTGGAAAATAATCAAATGCAGAGTGGGCCTTCAGGGTTGCGGTACCTCTGAGGTCTTATAGCCTTTGAGGTAATATAGCCTCTTAGTTCCTAAGTCTAAAGCCATATAGCCTCTGAGATCATATAGTATCTAGGGTCATATAGCCTCCAAGGTCATATGGCCTCTGAGGTTGTGTAACCTCTTGGGTCATTTAGCCTCTGAGGTCGTGTAACCTCAGAGGTCATTAAGCCTCTGAGGTCATGTAACCTCAGAGGTCATTTAGGCTCTGAGGTCATGTAACCCTTTAGCTTCACCAGGCTCACAAGTCTGCATCTACCTCACACTTTTATTTCCATTGAACCGTCTTTGAAAACTAAGATGCTTAGCATACGCTCTATTGTCTTGTAATTGCTTAATACTTAAATAATCCTTACTTTGGGTAACCTACGTTGTTTTCATATTAACTTTTTTCCAAACAATGTAATGTCTTCCTATTGAGCCCTCCTTTGTTGCAATGGAACAGTCCAGTGATGTCATAATGAGACTTTGCATATTCATGTTAAAAATGTTGATGAATGTCCATACAATTATTAAACATCTTTTGCTTTTTAAACATCTTACAAATGCTGTATTTTGAAGACAACACTGGGGCTGTTCTGTGATAAGTTGGGCCTATTCCAAACAGCCAAAATTGCGAGTAGTTTTATTACTTAATATTAATTTATACAAAGGTTGCAATTTGTGCAAGGTTCAATTCCGTTTATTTTTGCTATGAGTTGTATAACACAGGGGTTAACTTTGTAAAGCTGCATGCAGTTCCTCATCCATGTATTTCCTGATCGTGGCTCATTTGGATGATGAGTGTTCCAATAGGGGTATAATTGTACCCCGATTAGGGGGTGTCTTATGACGACTACCCCATAAACAATCTTAACCCCCGAAGTGTTACACAGACACAGTATTATCAAAGGTGTTATTTTTTCTTGCACAAAGTTGTCTTAATACAGTGCCTAATGTTAACATAGAAATGAATGGTATGGCATTTATCATAGCTAAACACTTACCCCCTAAGTTTTGCTGTTAATTTTAATACCAACCCAAATCAAATTGCTAACACTAGTCAATGGCAGATTTCTAAGATAGCTGTTAGTCTGAAATTCTTGTATTAAGAAATGTGTTCTACATCATCACATTCAACCACAATATATAACGATTTCATGTTTGGAGAATGATTTTGACACTAAAAATCCAATGCATATTGATGTAAGTTCCTTCAATTGTATCGTTCAACCGCGCAAGCACAGGAAGTGTAGTTCACCACAGGTGAGTACTGTAATAACTTCATCGTCAAATCATTGTCATGTTATTCAAGAACATGCCTTAAAAACTGCTTTGGTTTTTGGTTTGGTTTCTATCCCTTAAAAGTTGTAGCAAAGTAATTTGTTTCTTTCCAATTTTGATGAAGCTATTGATTATTATGCTGTGATTTGGGAGTTGAGCCCAAACCAGATATCAAGTTATTGTGCCATTGGGAAGGTTTGGAATATACATGTACGTGTGATTTACTGTCACTCTGAGGTAAACTGGTCTTGTTTATGTTCTGTGGGTGGTTTAGAAGATAGTGCCACAGTGGTTGTTTGGATAAAGGCAATAAGTTAATACTAAAAAAAATGTACAGAAATGTAAGGTCTGCAGGCATCATGTGATACAAGATGATGATGATGTCATCCTTAAGGCAATTTGCATACTGAAAGGTCACATGACAACGCCACAGCTGCCTCAAAAGCTTCTCAGGGATGAATTGGAGGGAAACATTGTCAGCATAACATGCACCTCCGGCAGCTGCGGATTTAAGCTTCTTGAAAAAATTTGGAAATTTTACAGGGAAGAAGAAAGATTTCCACCCGGATATTTGGGAATTGCACTCAACTAATTGAAACTCAGCAGTCACAAATGAGGAAATTCTTACGGTTTGGATGAGGCAAAATAAACACAAGTTTTAGTGAAATATTTTTTGATTTGAATAAGAATGTTTTAATTCTTTAAAAAAATCCATTCACAAGAAATTAACACGGAAGGATGAATTTGGAGAGGGTAGATATTGATCCAAGTTCCAGAGTTTCCGGAAAGATGTCGGACTAAATTTTGAATTTTTGTTGTTGGGGTGAAGCCCTTGCGAAGATTTGTGTAAAAAAAAGTATTATTAAAAAGTAGGTATTACTAAAGAATGAGTCAACGTGCTTCCATAATTGCACATACTGTGTATGAGGTTTATACCCTTACAACAAGCAAGCGTTTGTACTTAAAAAAAATAAATTGAAAAAAAAAAAAAAAAAAAAACTTTATAAGTGGTATGTGTTAAAATTGGAGGCTGATTTAATACTAAGCATTATTCTTAAGGATTGACTTTGTTAAATGATGGACGTTAAAGAAAGATTTGTTCATTTTGTTTTTTTAGTTTTTTTAATTGGGTTGGTTTGAAAGCCAAGTGTTGTTTATGTCAAGCCTGGTTTACAGTTGTGTTTTGATGCAGGACAGCAGAAATTATACTCAAAAAGAAATTAAAAATCATAGAGACTAGGGTTTCCTTCCTACATGTTCAAGTTTGCTGACATAGTAAACTGTATGAACACTCTTTGGTCATACAGTCATTTTGGGACCTCTAAATCGGATCGAAAATTGCTGCTTTCGTGCATCAAAACTAAGCCAATCCATCATTTATCTTGCATTATGCATTATGTATCATAGATGGAGTGTGTGACAATAATATGCATATTACGTTTATATTCCTCATTATATTACTCTTTGTTAGTAGTTTTGGGTATTAGAATTAGCAGCTTCGGTTATTATACATATTATTACTAGTCATCTGTAGAGAATTAAGCGACATATATAAAGATGTATCCATAAACTGTCTTGCCATGCTTCAAGTCACTCCAAGAAATCAACTGAAAAAATCAACAACAAAAACAAACAGTTGACCTGATGAAAGTTATCAAGATGGTTAGCCATTGCTGGCATTGATAAGTTATCCTTTCAGATTTAAGCAGATTTTGATACAGCTTTTGCCTGAACAATGCCAGCAGTATTGATATTTTAGTTTAGCCTTTTGAAAACTTACGGTCTTGCTTTCGTTAAGGTTCTGTCAACCATTTTGATACTAAGCCTTCAGTCCTGGTTTTCAATGCAATGGGCACTTTGCCGATTGTGAAACTTAATTTCTGAAAATTTACCAATCGGATGTAAGGCTAAAGGAACCTAAATCCGGCTCCTAACTCCATGCCTATAGTTTCCTTATTAGTTTGTATGGTATCAGGAATCATTATTAAATCTGTTACCAGACTTTTATGCATTTGTTGGGGAAAACCCAGCACTCTTACAGGGTATGTATATCGTAACATTGGGATTCTTTGCTCATGGTGAATCAAAAACAATCCCCCAAGGCATTTTTTTGTTTTTTGATCGACGCCTTAAGAGATGTTTATGCAAAATTACATTCGTCTCCTTATTAAAACATGCACCACTAAAATATGCAAAGAAATTTCAACTGTGTTCAAGAAAAAGCGTTTAAAATCAAATCAGAGATTTAATTATGTTATATTGTTTTCTTACTCAGTGTTGAATTCAAAAGTGAAAGCTCAATATTGATATAGAGGAGTGATGTTCAGTTAAATTCTTAAAATTTTCACAAAAATTAATATCGCATTTTTGAAACTTTTTTGCTGAAGTCCAGAAGTTACTTGGCAGACAACAGCTTGTTTTTACAATTTTCTTTTGCTGAAAGCCTGTGTAGTGGAATCAATATATTGTTCTAACTTCAACAATCGAAGCAAGATTGTCAATACTAGTGTTGAAATCATTATTACATTTTCGTAATGAGAAATTGAAAGGAAACGTGTAAGATGGAGAAATCAATCATTTAGTTTATGTTCTTTAGAGTGCTTCCGCTGTGGCTTTGGCTATGTTACTGCTTTGCCTATACTTTAATGTTTGCTGCTTCATCCACTAGCCACAGCCAGAGCCGAAGTTGCTCCAGTCAGACTTATTCTGACATACCAACAGCATAAGGATATAGCAGGGTCGCTTTGTAGACATATTTAAGACCAATTTCAAATATTCTATTCTCCTAGTATTATAAGCCGCTGGGATTGTGTATGTTTTTTCAGTGTATACACGCGTGTAGCATTACCAATTATTTGACTAGCATGCTTTTTGTACTTTGTAAAAAAAAAAAAAGACACAAGGAAAAAAAACCTACATTTAAAACAAAAAACACATCGTGTTTTAACCACATTTTGTCTTAAGTCAGGGTATGTACATGGTGATGACAAAAAAATGTACATACAGTATGACAAATTGAAGATTTGTCGGTCTGTTTTTGTGCTGATGTGCCTTTTACAATAATACACACTTGTCGTTGAGGGCGCTCTGTCAAACCGATCGAGTTTGGTAATGTAGTTTGCCCCAATTGAAAGAAAAATTTGTTCTTGCCACATGTATATGTGCACTAATGCAATCTCATTAAACACAAGTAGGCGATCATGAGAAAAATTCATTTTGATTTGTAAAAGTTTGACTTCAGAAAAAAAATAATAATTCGTCCAAAGTCAACTGGACAGCAACTTTACAAAAATGCTTTTAAAATCTTTCTTTTCAGTGATAAAACTATTCTAACAGATTGATTTTTCAAGCAATGGAACTTCTGATCTCTTAAAACTATTCAAATTATGAGTTTTGTTTGAACTGAAGCACTGACAGAGTGCCCCTCAATCAAGTGATGTCATCTGTCAGTTATTATTCCTACTTGCTTTTGTTTTGTCCTGCCTTTTGTTATTATTTATATCGTTGTTTATCTTGCTTGAGGTCATTACTTCTATATAACCAGCTATTCTCCATTGTATTAGTTTATGCAACATTTATGCAACATTATTTATTCTCATTTGATGCATTATTTTTTGTTACATGTTTAACCCTTTGCAGTTTCTGAAGTGTTTTTCTAAAACCAATGAACTTTTTCTCTGAATATTAGACGTTTGATTTATGGAAATACAACTGAATTTATAAACAATTTTTTTCCTGAAAGAGTCTGACACTAATTAATACTCCTAAAGCAAGTAGAAAGATCAAAGGTCAAAATGCGAGAACTGAATATTTTTTCATCATTTAGAATTCATCCGTTCTCCATTTAGCATGAGACAAAATCACAAAAATTTCAACATTTTCATCAGTATTTTTTTTTTCACACAAGTTTTCCAGTAATTAACTCAGAATATTTGACATTGATTTGCTTCCAAGATTTCCTGTTAATTGTTCTCCAATTTGAGAGGGTTTTTTGTTATTAAATATTTTTTTAAATAATTCCTGAGCACAGAGGCTGCAGTGTTTTGTTGAAATAAAAAAGAATGCAATACCAGATTGATTTTAATACAAAATCTTTGTGTTTTTCTGAATAAAAATCCATCTATGCATCGAATAACAACACCCACAATGTTGTTCATTCAAAATAAGAATTTAATGATAATCTCTACATGTATAAAATTAAATAGAAATGTAGCTAGCTACTTATAGAATTACTTGTAGATTTGTTTCTGTTGTTTTTTCTGACAAGCAAAAAAAAAAAGGTTGTATATTCATGTATTTTTGTATGGAATATTGTACTTAAGTAGCAGTTTATGATTTGTTTGTAGTGTTAGAAATTTTCAATGGATTTTTTGAGCTTCAGAGAGAGGGGAACCAAGGTGGTTTTACACTGGTTCCGAAGAACCATCAAAACGAAAGGTGAAACCAAACGAAAGGGGAAACAAAAGGTAAATGGCAACTGGAAAATTCCATCTCAAAGTTCCAGGGTTACTTTTGTGTTATTGTGTTAGTTTTTCTTTATGCACCATTTCAATTCCTGAAATCATTTTTCCTAAAACAAAATACTTGTCACCATTCATGATTTCTGAGGTTGTTTTTGTTACCACACTGTTTGTTACCACACTGTTTGGAGACTGTTATCCATTTTTGTCATCCAATTCTTAGTTTTCCAACCTTAATATTCATTTATCCCTATTGTTTATAAATCAGTCTCCACAGCACTTACGTTTTTGCTGCATCAATTTGATTCTAATGTTTCCTGACCATGATAGTCAAAAACACTTAAGATGCTCATTAATTGCACTCTCCCCAAAACCCATCAATTTTGTTAAGTGTATTTTCCAGTTGTCATTTTTGACTTCATTTAGAGGATTGAGGTAGTCTTCTGGAACATCTAGGAAGTTGTTTATGTCAAACCAGGAGCCCAGTTCCTGGTTCGACAAAACACTGTCTTTTCTTTCCATTGCTTAGCCTACCTTCAATGTCATCAAAATGTTTATCAAGAAACATGAGGAGAAGTTTCTTTTTTCTTGTTAAAATAAATAAGCAAACAAACAAGTTTGCAATGTTTCGTTGCAATCCTCTCAACAAACAACTTCCATAGTTGAAGTGAGTTCAGAAGGCTACCCAAAACCATTCTGTCAAAGTCAACTTAATTAAATTGTTAATAGCATTGAATACAAGGAATTTGTTATTTTTTACAATTTATCATAAACTGATTGTTAATTCATTGAAAACGTTTTGATATTATTCGTCATTAAAAAAAGTTTTAAAAATTTGTTGGTGGAACCAGTTTCTTATTTCAATTAAGTGAAGGTACGTCATTGGTCTCTGGAATTGTACATTGTTCACCCGAATAGTCTAACATTGAATTTTCCAGTTTTCAATACTCTAGTAAGTCGTACATTAACAACTCTTTAAAAAATTTGTTGATATTGTGTGAACAAGTTTTTGAGAGAAAAAAGTAAACGCACGTGGGTTAAAAAAAGGCTTCCATTTAGGTAAACTTTTCCCCCAAACACGAAGGCATTTGAAGTGGAACCATTGCTCAGGTAATTTGCGAGTTAAATTTGAATGAATCAGGCACAATGCCTTGTCCTGTCACAAGTGAGTGCTAAATTTGAATTCCTCAAATGACTTCCAATGTTACTATGCCAAGTGGTTCAGGGCAAGCTTTTGCATTGAAACCTCTACATCAGTAAAGACTGGCATCCTGATATTATTGAGAGTTGTGTATGTTTTAGGGTTTGTTTTTTTCATCTCATATGTAAGTAAAGCTTACCCCTAACCATGAGACATAGCAACTCTGGATTTAGTCTGAGGAATTCAAATTCAGCACTTACTACTGACTGAACAAGGCATATGCATAAGGCATATTAAGTCCGACTTGCAATTGGGTTATTGTTACCTTATTTTAAGTGAACCTTGCCCCCCCCCCCCGAAAAAAAACCTAAGTTGTCACACATGATGTACCATCTCTCTTTTTCTTTCCTTATTTTATTATTCATCTTTAATAAGGTGTATATACTATTTGACATGTCCTCACAAAATCAGACAAAGGGGAATGCAATTTCCCAGCTCAAAAAACTCTTCCATTGACATGCCCAATTAAAACAAACCACTCTAAAGAGCTCCTCAGTCAGATGCAAGACTTTTGGGGACCAGCATCCAATGTCATAGAGCTGCTTAAGCAGAAATTGTTGCTTAACAGTTTTCTGCTTAGCAAAGGATAGGCATGATACCAGTCACAGGTGATACATGTGGTATGGTATTTTGGTTGGTTACCCAATTCTGGTAAGCAGTATTTTGATGTGCTCAGCTACTTTTTGTGCTTAAGCAGCTCTATTAAACGGGGCCCAGGCTGCAGGAGACTTAGCCAGGTAAATCCATTGTTTTTGGTAATGTTGACCTGCTCGGAACCAATAAACAATGGAAATTTACTAGGTGCCAGTAGTGCCCCAAAGCACCCCACCCCCCATAGTTTAAATGGGAGTCTTTTGGTGATGCTAGGTGGCAGCAGACTTACCAGGTCAACCCATTGTTCTCAGAAATCTGTGCATGCTCAGAACTATGTAAACAAACAAAAAATCTACCTGGTAAGTCTGCTGCCACCTAGCGTTTCAATTCTCCCATTCCACCCATAACCTGTTCTATCCACAAAGTTGCCAATAACTTATAGACCATCTGCCCTTTGTTTACGACTAAACAGGGCCCAATTTCATAGAGCTGCTTAAGCAGCAAATATTCCTTGACAACTTTCTGCTAAGCAAAAATGAGCAGGATACCAGTCAAAAAATGGGACCCTTATTCTGATAAGCATAATTTTGTAGTGCTTACCTACTTTTTGTGCTTAACCAGCTCTAATTGGGCCCTGACCTCTATTCAATTCACCCTGCATGCAATTCTTGTTTTGCTTAAATTTTGTTAAGAAGTGTTTGTCTGCTTAGATGATCTTCCCGTCAAGGAAACTCTGCAAAGTCCTGCAAAGTCCCATAAAGTGATATAAACACCAAGCTGGCAACGGCCAATCTCTCTAATACAATCATTGGTTTAACGTCTACGATTATGAGTTGCACAAATCAAGAAGATGTGATTCAGTAACTAGCAACAAAACTTACTCTAGTTATTGTAAAATTAGCGGTTAGCTTGGTAGGAGTGACATCGAAGGTCACATAGTTCAAACATGATTGGATCCATGTCACTCCTCATTCAAATTTATGCAAAATAGGATGCAATTACTCCCCTGGGCAGACAACCCATAGTTTCTCAAAAACAGAAGATGCACCACATTTACATGTTGACTATTCATGCATTTAATCTCTTTTCCAATGAGCTTTTATTCAGTGAACCTTTCATTGGTGTAAGATCTTTATCAGGCTGCTATATCAATATAAATACAAAGGCCGTGTCCGAAATGGCGGCCACAGCTATGACTATGGATGAATTGCTGCTTCATCATGTGTTGAAGAATAGGACCTCCCTAGCAACACCCTTGGCAACAGCTGTAGCCGTAGCTGCCATTTCGGATGCTGCCTTATTCTCATTAGGGGCCAGGCCATTTTGCCCTCCGAGCCTCAGTTTGATTGAAAGGGTGAAAATAAAAATGGCTGTACTATGATCAAAGTCAAATGTATTATTTGATGTAAATTCATTAAATATTCATGTTTAATATTAGGTGATCTGAATATTCATCATGGTTCTGGCATGAGGAATAGCGATAGGTAGGTTCTTTTATTTTATTTTATTTTAAATCAAACTTTGAATATTCATGGTTCAAATCTGTAAATTTGACTATTCATCAAAGATTTTCCTGGCATGACTGATAGGTAGGAACCATGTACCTAATGTACATATACGCTTCATCTCCGCCATATTGCTCTAGTGTACTCAAGGTTTCTTCAATCAAATCGCCAAGATTTTCACGCTTTTGCTGACTGTACTCAATGCCGTCTCCCAGATTAACTAGAAATGAAATAAAACCAAAAATCAATGTACATCATTCTGATATTTCAACAACAATATTGTCCAAATTACACAAAACAAAACATTGCAAAAAAGAGATGATGGATGATCTAAGGGCCTTGTCACACCAGGAATGTCCAGGCAACTTGGAGGCAACCAACCGCACTGCATCAAAAAGGAATACTTTGGTAGCTCAAGAGATATTTTCCTACCAGTCTTACTGTCCCCAAGAAAAATATGTGGAAATTAAAAATGTAATTCATTTTCTTCTTGGATTGCCTGAAACTGTATTGTTTGTGTTCTACCCAAACACTGATGTGTGTAAAACACAAATAGTGTTCTTTATCTCCGATACAAGTTTAACATCTATTAAATTCAGTGTGGCACTTGTTGCTAAAATATAGGATTCGTACTGCCTCTGCTACCGTGCAAGCATGGTGGTTTAGTGGTAAAACATCTGCTCTAGCAGGTTGTGGGTTCGAATCCCACCCGAGTGATATGCCTGTGGATATTTTTAACAGGACTCAAGTACTGATTATTGCAGTGCTTTACACAAATGTGTAACACACAAAAAATGTTCTTTATCCCCGATGCAAATTTAACATCTATTAAAATGACTGAAACTGTTCTGTTTTTTTACCTTTGTTCAGTTACTCAGAACTGAAGCCCAAATATTTGTATCTGTCGTAAAACATCCGGCCTGGAATTTCATCTTTAAGAGGGCAAGGCCATTGTCATTTTGCAAAGGGCACTTCTATTTGGAAAGTCTATGGGAAACCTTTGAAAGGGCACCAAGGCCAAGACCACGGGCAACAGAGACCATGGCCAATTCCAGGCCTGAAACACAAAAAAAGTGAGAAAAGTTGGAACAGATTTTGGAAAAAACCTTTTTTTGAACTTCATCTCTGGTCAGGAGATGGGTGACCATAATACTTACTGTTTTGATTTTTGAACAAGTTGAGAACTGGTAGAATATGCCTGTAATATGGAACCAGTGCTTCACCAACCAAATCAGCCGATGCAACTAACCGATTTAGAACCTTCAAGCTGGTGCAGACAACTTGCTTATTCCTGGTGTTCAAAGCCTCTGCATATACAAGTAATAACAAGAGAGGAAAAGGACAAAGTCTTTACAATTATTTTGTATAAAAGTATTGCTAGTGAGAATGCTCCTTAGTTGCTGTTTTCTTGATTTGAAAAATGCAAAATAAATACTAATATTGTTGATGTGACTCATGCAGCAGAGGCAAAGAACATTATTAATTTAACACATGTATTAATTGTATTGGGGAGAAAGAATATCATTTTTATTTTTACCGGACACTGATTTTTGATAAAGCACTGTATACCCCCTGAGCCCAGTGGAAAGCACAGAGTTTAACTCTTGTTACCACAATAAGTGGTGCAGTGTAACAAGAAATATAATTTTAATTTTAGCCCTGCACTGATTTTTGATAAATGTTGCTTACTCACTACTTTTGGGTCTAAGGGTAAAAATACATTTAATAGTTGATAATATCCTGCGAAAATACAAATCACCTCCCCTCCGTCCCAGGGCCCCCCATAAAAAAAAAGATGTAATGAAGGTTTGGTTGATCGATTTAAATTGTTGTTACCTTTTATTGGGATAATTAACTGCGGCAAACGTAATAATTTTTCCCTCCAGTTCTAGAATCACTGGATACCTGATAGGCAAAAACGAATAAGGTGCCCATCTCTGTCACCATCAAAGAAAAACTGGAATGAAGTGATGTAGTCCATGTTCCTAAAATCTCCACCTGAAACCAGACAAAACATATAATCAGGTACTCCTCTTTGATCAAGAAAAAAGTTTGTCAATCCATTTCTCAGTGTAGTTTTGATGAATTTGTGAAGCTTGTTTTACTTGCAAAATGAAATGAGGTTTCCTTGTTTTTAAAAGAAACAATTTTGATTTTTTGTTTTACTTGTAGCAAAAGTAAAGTTTAGTCACAGCTTCAAATGCAAACAGTTTCATTCCGCTGACTTCAATATGATTCTTCAAATTGATAAATTATTTGTTTGTTTTCCAAGTGTGCATGTTTTCAATGACTTGTAATTGCTAAAAAAAACTCAAAGATTGCATCAAGCAAAACAATTGCCATCATCTGTTTGTTTGACACTGATTTATTGAGTTTAAACTGCACTCATTCTAAATTATGTGCTTTTGTGTAACACTGTCCTTTGGTCCATTGTGTTCTTACAATCTCGAACTGACATGCCCAAACTAGCTTATTGCTCTTTGTATAAAATGAGGTTAGTTCCATCTGCTATTGTCTCCAAGATAGTTCGTGGATAGCAGAACCAACCTCAAAATAGTTCTAGGAGTAGGAGTAGCCCCACCCCACCCCACCCCACCCCCACCCAACACCCCCACCCCCACCCCAGATGTGTCACTGATTTACCATAAGATTAGTAGTGTTATTTATGAGCTACATTTCACAGTGATAATGTTATTGTACAGAATGTTTTTGAAAATATACAATTACAATACATGTACCAGGATTTAGAGATGGGAAGAAAGATGAGACTGCAAAATTATTGTTTAGTTGTTGTGATAATTAATTGGGGAACCCTAAAAATAAACCTTTAGACAAGGTTTCGATTTTGAAGACAAACTTTTTAATTCGACTATTTTCAGGTTTGTACAGTACCTTCCATATGATCTTGTTTCCCATAGAATCATGTTTGAGAACGACGGGCAAATCTCCTCTGTCATAAAGTTTTCTGAACACACTCGGTTGTGCCTCCCGTACTCGAGTGGCACCCGCCGGTGGCGGTCTCGTCACTCCGTTCTCCTGCTTCCATTTGGGAATCAAACAAATTCCCGATGGAGAACTCATTTTGCGAATAATTGTTACGGGGGATTAGGGTAGTTAAAAAGTAAAATTTCATTTTGATACCTTTATTTCGAATAAAATTACGCGCTTTTTATATGACGCGCTGCGTCTTTACTCCACTGCTCACAGCAGCTGTCAAAAATATTATGTCGCCCTCTATTGACTCTCTTTATTTAGTTTTTGAGAATAAAATAAAATCATACCGCCCTCTGTGTTACCCTGTTGACAGCGGGTCTTTTCAGGAAAGTTAAATGGCCGGAGCACATGCGTTTCTAGAAATTCAGCAAAATTTGAGAACATAGTTAGAAGAATTGCAGAAAACTACTCCTCTATTTGTGCTGGTCCATCAAGAAATTTCACTGCAGAGTTTCTTAGAAACATTAAATTAGCAAGGTGAGGTGCTGAAGTGTGTATTTATTGTGTAAAATTGGAGTAAAATTTGCAAGTTTTGTTGCACAGGTCGGCGGTATTGTCGAAAACCCGTGTGTCAACCCGAGCGATGAAAAACAGACGGCTCTCGTCCTTAGCACATTAACATTAGAAAAACATTCTTTGCATTCTTTTTGGACTTTCTTTCAGATGTGTGTATCTAGATTTTCAGTACATTATTTTATTGTATTAATGTAGCAGAAGAGAGAGGGTATAAAGAAATGTATTTTTTTTAAACAATAAAACATAAAATGCAAGTCAAGTCAAATAAAGTTTTTAGTAACAAGTTCAATGAAGTTAGGCATGCTGTAAAATACAATTTTTCTTATCCCCCCTCCCTTTGTTAGCGTCATGCTTAAGTTGTGCATTAACAAACCATGTTCAGTCAATGTCATGTTTCTTTATCGAAGCAATCCTGCTTTTCTCAAGTTGAATTGTATTTTTTGAAATTCAATCTAGAGAGTCGGTAAAACCCAACAAATTTATTCACAAAAGAAACCCCCCCCCTCGTTATTTACACTGACTCCACTAGTTAAAGTCAACATAAGTTTTTACAAGTTGTACTGTAGGACCTACTGTCTTAATCTCAATCAACTATCAACTTTGACGCTAACTATTCACAAAAAAGGCAAGGCAAATTCTGTACTTTATTGTCCTACTTTGTACTTATTTGTACTCAAACTTTGCTTTAAAAAGTATATCTTCATCAACAGAACGAGTACTTGTACTCTCACATTAGCCACACCTTGTCTTCTTTCTTGCCACAATGCTTGACATTTGTGAAGCCCTGCATGGATTTTTTCTTGTGCTGTCTTCTGCATTGACCCCCCTGACGCATATGTTAAATCAAACAGTTTTTTGCATCATTGCTCTTTGAAAATTAAAGAAATCAGTGTCGCTGCATCCTGCTTGGGCACCTCAATCTGGAAAATTTCCTTCATTTTATCACAAATGCCACCTATACCTAGCCCCCTATTACATGTAACCCTGACCAGATGATCTTGGTTGAACTTTTGTCAGCCAAATTTTGATTCATCGATTTTCATGGTTTTATTGTGAAGTCACAGGCCTTGGTGCACTGGGTTTTATCCATAACAAATAATGTTACTTCCAAAGCAAGCGGTCAGTTTATTTCCAAGTACATTTTGGGTCTTTGTATGTTTGAGGAAGTCTTCTTGGTCTGGGTCTGGCATAGGGCCTACAGGTCTAAAGTCTTCCCATGTTCTTTGTACACAATGACAGAGTTACCTTAAGCTGTCTTTTGCCTGACGGTCCTGACTCATATTTGACTCTTTTTCTAATAACAGATTTTAAGGAATTAGCTCTCAGAAAGCTGATGTTATACCATCATCCCAAGATATGTTTATTTTAAACTATATAGGTCTAGAATGAATCTTCTCATCCAATAACCACAAGTGTTCCTCTCCTTTATGATTTTTCTCTTTATAATAGTGTGAGAATAAACAGACTCGTTAACAAAAACCAAGCTTGTGTCATCTCCTTAAAGTGACACACAATTAAATTGATTTGATAAAGTTTACACTAACCTCGGTGTATTTCTCTTTTCATTTGACAGCATGTGCCCCCCTCAGAAATTCTTTGTGCTGGAAGTGCTTGGAATCCCTCAACCAAAGACAAGAAAACTAGATGCAACAGGAACAGGATCAGCAGATGGATTGATCAAGTCACTTGGTATGCACAGGTATTATTCCAGGGGTAAATTCTTCAGTACAGGATTTTTGATTGAGTATCAACTCCACAACCAATTCATTTAACATGAGACAGGGCCTAGATTATACATTTGAAAAGGTAGAGTTCAAATGTTTAGGTGTAGAGTTACCTGAAGAATTCTGATAGAACTAGGAGGGGTCCAAGCAATAACTCCAAGCAATTTGTGAATGTTTTTGCATGATCACCTCAAATGTTGCATGTTGCTGAAGGGAGCGAGGTTTTGGAAATTTATAATGAAATTACTCTACCCTGGAAAAGTTTAGCAAAGGCCAACTTTGCTTGAAATCTGAGAGGAAAAAGAAGAAACTGTTGTGCTAAATAAACACTTGCTATATTGTTTATATAGATTTTAGTTTTCTTTTGATTTACATGTCTTTGATTTAGTAGATAAATTACTGGCTTCCACTTATGTAAAATGCCCTCAATTTGTAATGTTTACTTGTTGTGGTTGCAGGGTGAGATGATCTACAGGTGTTTGGCAGATTCACATTGAGCTTTGTGTACCTCTCCATCCTGGATATCAAGGAGATTGTCCAGCCTTGTGACACTCATCCTCAATGATCTCAACGGAATCTTTGCTCCATTCTGTACAATGAAGTAAGAATTTTTTTAACAGATATGGTAAAAAGGTTTTTTGTTTGACAATTTTCCTGAGCTCTTCCATTGGTGTTTTTTGAAGAATTGTTTTTAGCATTGTTTAGGATCATTATAATACATTGAGGGGTGGGCCTTGTGTTAGGATCAGGCCTTGATCGGAGGTCCTGGTCTTGGCCTTTGTGGCCCTACAAGAGTTTCCCATAGACTGTACAATTTTCTAATAAAAATCCCCTTTGAAAAATGAAAATTGCCTTGCCCTCTCAAAGTTGTGACTACAGCCCTGCAAAACTATGCATTTTACTGACTTGATGCAGACTTCTTTTATCACAATCTCGGCTTTTTGTTCTTACAGCATCCTCATAAACTGGTGATTGTGTTGTGTTGAATTTCAGGAAACATCTTGTTTGAAATGTTGACCCATCCTCACACAAAGAGATATCAGCCCTGCTTCTGATTACAAGAGGTAAGATCTAAATTGATACGTCATTGAGGACAATGATTTTCTTTGGTTGTGTTAAAGTCACAAAACAAAACCTTTAGGTTTTAGAGATATTTTCTAAGAATTTGAATTCCAGAACGGGCAAAGAAATTTGAGCCTCACACAGATTAGCACACTTAAAAATGTTTTTGATTATCTAAGCAAAAGTTCTAAATCTTTTATTTTTTGCCCAAATTTTCTCTGAACATTTACCATCGAAAGACTATGTTGAGGACTTGTCTTCTGTAAATTGTCCACATGGAAGAAAAATATTTTTATTTGTTTTCTTCATCAAAAATATTCTTTGCATGTGTTATGTTTCGTGAATTTTTATTTTTGTTTTTATTTGTCCAGGTTTCTTCTTGTCAGAAATAAACAACCAATGATCCAGAGATGGAGAGCAGTCTCTTTGGCAAGAGGTAAAAACTTTGGAAATGCTTTTCATTGGAAAAAATATTAAGATGTCAACAAAAGAAACTATTAAAAGGTCTTAAAGGTCTTAATTGTCTCTGTGGAGTAATTGGGGTTTCATTAACACAAAAAGTAAAAGCAGGTTAGATTGGGTATTATTGGGAGAAAGGAGGGTCAGCCTGCCATTAAGTTGTACATTTCTCTTCATTAAATATTAATTCAAATGTTGACTGAATTGTCGACTAAGAGTGACATACTCTTTGTAAATGCCAATCTTGAAATGGAGTTTTTTTCAAAGAAAATGTCACAAGATGTTTTATACGAATTTCAGCAAACATTGTAAGATGATAATAATAATATTAATCAGAGGCATAACGGAGGTGGGGTGGGAGGAGGGCTGGAGCCTTGTGCCCCCCTTCATGTCCCCAAAATGAATGGTTCGATACATTGAATAGCCTCCCAAATTATGTCTGCCCCCCCCCAAATAGTAATAATAGATAAATTGTCAAAATTTAAAATCTCTCAATCTTTAGGGTGCTCTGAACACATCTTCCTGAGCATGTTCTTTAAAGTAGCATTGAACAGATAGATCTCCACAAGGATTTATTTAGGTCAATACAAAATTATTTAGGGCATTAAAAAATACCATTCGAGTCTGCATGGCTTTTGTTTTACACAATGAACAATTTGCATAATACTTAAATTATGAAAGATCACAAAGGAGTTTCAAGCCTACTGTCAATGTCTTAATATCACTATGAACAGTTGGGTCAACAAAAATACCAGCCCAGTCTATTGTTTATTCATAAGCATTTTACATTTTGGTCGATATTTCTTTTAAGAAAGATCAGACTGCAGTCGGGGCAAACATTTTTTGATCATTATTTTCATGATTTATTATTTATGCCAATCTTTTGTTTTTGTCTTTCAGAAAGCTGCTCATCTGACATCAACTACATGTACATTAATCATTAATACAAGGGATGTCTTAAATGTTTTCAAGGACATGGTAAGACTGACATTAATAAATGGCCATCCACAACTGTCAGTATTTTCAAAGTAGTACATGGAGAAAAAAGCCCGAGGTACAAAGTCTTTATAAATCATTCTGTTCTGGAAAATATAGAGAAATTAGTGAAAAATAACATTGAAGCATTGATTTGGGTTGATCACTGTGTGGACGATTTTTATCCACTGTACTATCTTTTAATCTTGACCATTCTGGACGACTCACAAAGAGCAAATTTATATCCAGCAAACAAAATAAATGTTTACAAATTCATTAATATAAACACTTAATTACATATAAATGGTATGCAAAGTTGTTGATGATGTCATAGCCCTTTTCACTATATCAAAATCAGAAGGTCTGGATAAGGACAAAGTGAATGGTAGGTTCATGTAGTTATAAAAAGGGTTGTTTCCATCTGAAAGTTCACTGGATATAAAAATCATAGCAGCCCCAATCCTCCAGAGAAAGATTTCAAAGTCAAAGAAATAGCTTTCAAAGATTTATTTTGATTGCCGTGGTTAAAACGAGCCTATACAATAGTGTACAAAAATCCCTGTTTTTACAGTTTTCTCCGAAATTTTACCACTAAACTTGATGAACAGGTGGGAACAATTTTTTTCCTAAACCCCCCGCCCCCAAACGACCCCCACAAAACAAAACCCACCCCACATACAAACAAAACGCCCTAAAAAACAAAAAACAAACAAAAACAACAAACAGTGATGTGCTTTTTTCTTTAAGCAGTGTCAGAAGTATTTGTCTCAAATTTCACACTAAAATGATGTAAAAACTGTAGTAGTTAGGAGAGTGTTTTCTCTTTCATATGGGGAATTAATTCTGCAATAACTTGCCTATTTATTAATTTACCAAAACATTGAATACTAATGCTTTTTTTATTTAGTACTTTCTGGTAAATTGTGTTTTTGAAAACATGTTTGAGTAGTCTAAATAAAAAGTTATCTCTTTTTCTCATATACCTGGTGTCACAAATCTAGTAACCAATTTAGTTGCCTGTGTCCATGTCCAGAAATTGACTCAAATTTTCACTTAGAAGAGAATGTCCAGTCATCACACTCCATTATTTACTATTGAGCTGAGTGAGTGTTATATTCCAAGTCCAACTTCCCCCGTAGGTTTTACCTTGTCTGGACCCAATATCACATAATGCTATGAGCAAAGTGTGAACAAATTTATTCTATAAAAAATATGTTTTTGGAATGATATTTAGTAGTCTAAATAAAAATTTATCTTCTTTTTCATATACATGTTGTCAAAAATCTTGTAACCAATTTAGTTGCCTGTGTCCATGTCCAGAAATTTACTAAAGTTTTTACTTAGAAGAGAATACCTATCCAATGTCCAGTCATCTCACTCCCTTAGTTACTATTGAGCTGAGTGAGTGAAAAGTACAAACTTCTCCTTAGAAGACACTACCTAGTCCCTACCCAATGTCCAGTCATCTCACTCCATTGGTGAAATTTACCAAGTACAAAGTTCCCCTTAGAAGACACTACCTACTCCCTACCCAATGTCCAGTCATCTCACTCCATTGGTGAAATTTACCAAGTACAAAGTTCCCCTTAGAAGACACTACCTACTCCCTACCCAATGTCCAGTCATCTCACTCCATTGGTGAAATTTACCAAGTACAAAGTTCCCCTTAGAAGACACTACCTACTCCCTACCCAATGTCTAGTCATCTTACCCCATTGATGAAATTTAAAAAGTACAAATTTTCCCTCAGAAGACACTACCTACTCCCTACCCAATGTCCAGTCATCACACTCCATTGGTGAAATTTACCAAGCACAAAGTTCCCCTTAGAAGACACTACCTACTCTCTATCCAATGTCCAGTCATTTTACCCCATTAGTGAAATTTACTAAGTACAAAGTTCCCCTTAGAAGACACCATCTAAATTTTAGTCCATATACAATGTCCAGTCACCACTATTACCAGCTGAGTGAGTGAAATTTACCAAGCAAAACTTTCCCTTAGAAGATACTACCCAGACCCTACCCCCACCCTATCCAATGTCCAGTCATCTTACCCCATTAGATACTATTGAGCTGAGTGAGTGAAATTTTCTAAGTCCAAACTTCCCCCAATATCTAGTCAACAGACTCCTTTGCCTGATGTATACATAATGCTAAGTGTGAACAAATTTCTAAGTACAAATTTATTCTTTATATATTAGAAACGAGCACATTTTATCGGGGGGGACCCAACTGCCCAACCGGGTAGACTGTGCGATAGGAAGCGACTGATCCAGGTTCAAGACCTGGTGGTGTCCGCCGAACCTGAAGTCCGAGCTTTAAAAGAAACTAGAAACTAGAAAACTAGAAACTAGAAACTAGAAACTAAACTGAAACAAGCTCCTTTTGCAAAAATTGTATTTAATTAAACTTTTTTTTTTTTTTATAAAAAAGGCCAGAGTTTCACACAGTGGGAATTGAACCCAGGACCATAGCATCCAGAGTCATTGAGTCCTTCCATTGGACCACCAACTCGTCTTAAGAAACTTGCATCTGACGTTAATTAAAACCCTTAGAATGGACACAGGTAATGAAAAATAAAAAGGTGCAGAGTGGGAGTTGAACCCAGGACCCCAGAGTCCAGAGTCCTTGAGTCCTTCCACTGGACCACCAACTCTTCTTGAGAAACTTGCATCTGACATTAATTAAAAC
The DNA here is from genome assembly GCA_032158295.1 of Pycnopodia helianthoides. Taxonomy (NCBI): domain Eukaryota; kingdom Metazoa; phylum Echinodermata; class Asteroidea; order Forcipulatida; family Asteriidae; genus Pycnopodia; species Pycnopodia helianthoides. The sequence continues at coordinate 19,668,220 of CM063252.1, read as the reverse complement.
CCTTAGAATGGACACAGGTAATGAAAAATAAAAAGGTGCAGAGTGGGAGTTGAACCCAGGACCCCAGAGTCCAGAGTCCTTGAGTCCTTCCACTGGACCACCAACTCGTCTTAAGAAACTTGCATCTGACGTTAATTAAAACCCTTAGAATGGACACAGGTAATGAAAATTAAAAAGGTACAGAGTGGGAGTTGAACCCAGGATCTTCAGGTCCAGAGTCATTGAGTCCTTCCATTGGACCACCAACTCTTCTTAAGAAACTTGCATCTGACGTTAATTAAAACCCTTAGAATGGACACAGGTAATGAAAAGGAAAAGAACAGAGTGGGTATTGAACCCAGGACCATAAGGTCCATAGTCATAGAGTCCTTCCACTGGACCACCAACTCTTTTTAAGAAACATGTATTGTAGTATAATTTAAACTTGTAATGAATACATGCTAAAAACTAATAGTAATAATAACCAGTTGGAATTGAACAGGAGGAGGTGTGATTCCTGCATCTGGACCACTTTCTATATAAACTTGTGATTGATGGAAACTAAGGCACTTAGAATGGACACTGGCAATAAAAAAGGAAAACTTGTAACCTGGAATTGAACCCAGGACCATAGCATTCAGAGTCATTTGGTCTTTCCACTAGACCACCAAATCTTCTTAAGAAACTTGCATATGATGTTAACTAAAACCCTTAGAATGGACACAGGCAATGAAAATGATAAATAGAGTTGGAATCAATGGTGGGAATTGCACCTACATGTGTAACACTTAATCAGAAATTTGCCCTTGTAGTTAATTAAAACGTTTTTATAAGGGATAAGTAAAACGAAAATAGTGGGATTTGAACCAAGGACCTTTTGCTTTTGAGTCAAAGGTCCCACCACTGAACTACCAACTCTTGTTAAGAAAATTGTATTGGATGTTAATTTAAACCCTTAGAATGAACACAGTATAAGAAAAAACAAAGAGCCATAGTCTTGAATCCTTTTAATACACTGTACCTCCAACTTTTCTTAATTAACTTATGGTTAAGATAAACTTAAACCACTAGGATGGACCAGGCAATATAAAACAACTAGCACTTGTTGGGAGCTGAACCCAGAACCCTTGCATCCAGAGTCAGGAGTCCTTCCTCTGGACCACCAACTCTTCTTAGAAATTTTGCAAATTTTAAGCTATTTAAAACGCGGGCAGTTTGGAAATTAGAAAATAAGTGGAGTCTGGTATCTGAAGTCTTGCTTTTTAAAAATTATAACAATTTGAATCTATTTATATTGTTTGTTTAAAGAGCTGCAGTGTGTTAGACCTGCATATGTGACAAATAAGCATGAATTTTAAATGTATTGACACCAATGTTAATGCAGATACATTCCTGCAATGCTGGAAAAATTTCAATATTTGGAAAAAAAACTGCAAGTCTTGCCATTTTTTTAGCCTCCAAACTTTTTTCTCTCTGATTTGCCTAAAAATTTACTCAAAGAAAGTTCTTTATGTCGCCAAGTTTAAGGTGTTTGAGACAAGGGGTTTGGAAAAAAATATTGTTAGCTTCATTTTTAGGCACCGTTGTATCGAGACATATTCGATATATTCAAAAGTGCCAAGATAGCAACTCAAACCAAGAATGTTCTGCTCCTGGCACTCCATTTTAGGTAATGAAAAAGAAAAGAACAGCTCAGGTATTGAACCCAAGACCAAAGCATCCAGAGTCCTTCTACTGGACCAACAACTCTTGTAAAGAAACTTGTATCTGACGTTAATTAAAACTCAAAAATTATTAACAATAAATTAATAACCAGTCGGAATTGAACAAAGTGAGGAGGTGTGATTCCTGCATCTGGACCACTTTTGAGATAAACTAGTGATTGATGTAAACTGAAACCCTTAGAATGGACACCGGCAATGAGAATGATAAATAGAGTTGGAATCAATGGTTGGAATAGACACAATCGGCGACTGTAAGCACATGACTCATAGGGGTATAAAATTTAAACAACCAAGCAAGCAACAAGCAGTGTGCATGGAAAAGCATGGCTGCTTCCTACAATACGGCAGAAGCACTCTGGCGCAGCCATGCTTTTCTATGCCTACTGTTCGTCCCTCGCTTGGTATGTTTACATTTTATCAGTTTTAATTTTAGAAAATAAAGGGAGTCTGATATCTGAAGTCTAGACTAGACTTGTTTTTTTTAATATGACAACAATTTGAAACTATTCATATTGTTTGTGCAAAGCGCTGCTTATGTGCCAAATAAGCATGAGTATTAAATTTATTGACAACAATGTTACATGCAGATACTGTCCTGCAAGGGGTAACAAGTCTTGCCATTTTTTCAGCCTCGAAATTTAATTCTCTCTGATTTGCCTTAAAATTTACTCAAAGGAAGTCCTTTGTACAAAGAGGACAGTCGCCAAGCTACACGTGTTTGGGACAAGGGGTTTGGACTCAAACAATTATTTTAAGCTTCATTTTGAGGTGCCATTACATGTATATTGAGAAATATTCAATATCATCATAAGTTACCATATACACGACACGTGTTTCCTGCTCCTTGCTAGCGGCGGAGCAAGAACTTTTTCGTTGGGGGGAGGGGGGAGCATTACTTTAAAGATGGGGGGCCCAAGTGGGAATGGGTTTGTCAGTGGTAGGGGTCATGCTTTTATTATTGGAGGGGAACCATCCTCTTATATTCTTGGCATTTTGTGGCCGCAGTAGTGATCACGATAGCAATCTTCACTACATTAGATTATACAAACACACATTTTCCATTTTTTCCCTTTTCTTTTTCTTTTTCATTTTTGTGAGCACTATCGCAATTTTTTTGGTTGGGGGGGGTACTGAAATTTGTAGGCCCCCCCCCCCCCGGCTACTCTATTTCAGCTCTCTATCAAATATCAGGTGATTTGGAAACAAACAATTTTCATCCAAATTTGGACAAAACAAAAGTTGCCAAGATAGACAACTCAAACCCAAAATTTTCTGCTGCATGCACTCTATTTCAGCTCCCTATATATCAGGAGATTTGGAAACAGAAAATTTTAGACCAAGATTGGAAAAAAACTGCAAGGGGTCAATGTCTAGCAATTTTTTCAGCCTCTAGCATAGGCTATATCAAGCGATTTCAAAATGAAAGAAGTAAACTGCAAGGCCATTTTTTTGACCCTTGAAAAACAAAAATTTCTGATTTGCCCCCAAATTTACTGAAAGAAGTTAATTAAAACTGTTAGAAAGTGACAAAGGCGGTGAAAAATGAAAAGTTGCTTGTGGGAGAAGCAGTTTCATTTTCTCTGGACGACAACAAACAAACAACACACTTCATGATACAAGAACTTTGTTTCAGATAATTTATTCTAGCATGGGGAATAAATATCAGACTAGTTATTTGATTTATATAAACGTTAATCAAACAGGATAGGAAGCGCCATGGTTGTGAAAGATAACCACTTACAGCAAAATTGCAGTAACACTAACATTACACTTAATGTGTGCGGTGTTCCCCACATGTTTTCTAGTGTCCCTTTTCCACAATGTCAAAACACCCCAGTACAGTTCCTACCTAAAAATCACCCCACAATGTTATACTGTTATGACTATGAGGGCAGAAAATAAAGCAATAGACAACTCTTGATTAATATCCCCACAGTGCAAGTATTATCATCAGCAGCTGGACTCTGAATGTTTAAATAATTCTTGAAATATTCATATTTTACAGTTTCAGACATTTATTCTTTTTCTTTTTTATAGCTCCGTGATTCTACCAAGTCAAGCATTGATTCAGGAATAACTACAATGTCCATCAATCCATACAAGAGAACTCAGCCTTGGCTAGTCATCACAGTGGTAAGCACCACATATGCAAGCCATTAAGGAACACTTACCTTGGAGTACGTCCAGCCAATTTGTACTTGCAAGGGGTTAGACTGACAAGAGTTTAAACTTATATTTTGTGTAATATTTGCTGCCTTTTATAAAGGGGGAATAATCAGCCATGAATTTGGGTTAAAAACCTTCAATTCCGAGCCATTTTACTTTTTAGTCAAATTTTATAAGTAGGCCTCTTTGAGCCAGGGTTTTTTGGTTTAAAAATCCGCAAGGGGGTTAACTTTTACTTTTGAGCAGGGTTCTGCCCAGAATTTTTTTAGTGGTGGAAAAAGTGTTTCCCTGGAAACCGTTGCGAGATGAGCCAAGAATTTTTGAACCTTTTTGAGCCAAGAATTTTGGTGGAAAATCTTGCAAGGGGGTAAACTTGTTCTTTTTAGTGTTTCAGACCAGTCAATTTTTTGGGCCAAATTTTAAAAATGGCCTTTTTGAGCCAAGATTTGGGGTGAAAAATCTTGCAAGGGGGTAAACTTGTTCTTTTTAGTGATTTCAGACCGCTTAATTTTTTGGCCAAATTTTAAAAATGGGCCTTTTTGAGCCAAGATTTTTGGTGGAAAATCTTGCAAGGGGGTAAACTTGTTCTTTTTAGTGATTTCAGACCGCTTAATTTTTTGGCCAAATTTTAAAAATGGGCCTTTTTGAGCCAAGATTTTTGGTGCAAAATCTTGCAAGGGGTAAACTTGTTCTTTTTAGTGATTTCAGACCGCTTAATTTTTTGGCCAAATTTTAAAAATGGGCCTTTTTGAGCCAAGATTTTTGGTGGAAAATCTTGCAAGGGGTAAACTTGTTCTTTTTAGTGATTTCAGACCGCTTAATTTTTTGGCCAAATTTTAAAAATGGGCCTTTTTGAGCCAAGATTTTTGGTGGAAAATCTTGCAAGGGGGTAAACTTGTTCTTTTTAGTGATTTCAGACCGCTTAATTTTTTGGCCAAATTTTAAAAATGGGCCATTTTGAGCCAAGATTTTTGGTGGAAAATCTTGCAAGGGGGTAAACTTGTTCTTTTTAGTGATTTCAGACCGCTTAATTTTTTGGCCAAATTTTAAAAATGGGCCATTTTGAGCCAAGATTTTTGGTGAAAAATCTTGCAAGGGGGTAAACTTGTTCTTTTTAGTGATTTCAGACCGCTTAATTTTTTGGCCAAATTTTAAAAATGGGCCTTTTTGAGCCAAGATTTTTGGTGAAAAATCTTGCAAGGGGGAAAACTTGTTCTTTTTAGTGATTTCAGACCGCTTAATTTTTTGGCCAAATTTTAAAAATGGGCCTTTTTGAGCCAAGATTTTTGGTGGAAAATCTTGCAAGGGGGTAAACTTGTTCTTTTTAGTGATTTCAGACCGCTTAATTTTTTGGCCAAATTTTAAAAATGGGCCTATTTTGAGCCAAGATTTTTGGTGAAAAATCTTGCAAGGGGGTAAACTTGTTCTTTTTAGTGATTTCAGACCGCTTAATTTTTTGGCCAAATTTTAAAAATGGGCCTTTTTGAGCCAAGATTTTTGGTGAAAATCTTGCAAGGGGGAAAACTTGTTCTTTTTAGTGATTTCAGACCGCTTAATTTTTTGGCCAAATTTTAAAAATGGGCCTTTTTGAGCCAAGATTTGGGGTGGAAAATCTTGCAAGGGGTAAACTTGTTCTTTTTAGTGATTTCAGACCGCTTAATTTTTGGCCAAATTTTAAAAATGGGCCATTTTGAGCCAAGATTTTTGGTGAAAAATCTTGCAAGGGGGTAAACTTGTTCTTTTGAGTGATTTCAGACCGTTTAATTTTTTGGCCAAATTTAAAAAATGGGCCTTTTTGAGCCAAGATTTGGGGTGAAAAATCTTGCAAGGGGGTAAACTTGTTCTTTTGAGTGATTTCAGACGTTTTTTTTGGCCAAATTTAAAAAATGGGCCTTTTTAAGCCAAGATTTTGGGTGAAAATCTTGCAAGGGGGTAAACTTGTTCTTTTGAGTGATTTCAGATCGCTTAATTTTTTGGCCAAATTATAAAAATGGGCCTTTTTGAGCCAAGATTTTGGTGTGAAAAATCTTGCAAGGGGGTAAACTTGTTTTTTTAGTGATTTCAGACCGCTTAATTTTTTGGCCAAATTTTAAAAATGGGCCTTTTTGAGCCAAGATTTTTGGTGGAAAATCTTGCAAGGGGGTAAACTTGTTCTTTTTAGTGATTTCAGACCGCTTAATTTTTTGGCCAAATTTTAAAAATGGCCTTTTTGAGCCAAGATTTGGGGTGAAAATCTTGCAAGGGGGTAAACTTGTTCTTTTGAGTGATTTCAGACTGCTTAATTTTTTGGCCAAATTTTAAAAATGGGCCTTTTTGAGCCAAGATTTTGCGGGGGGTAAACTTGTTCTTTTTAGTGATTTCAGACCGCTTAATTTTTTGGCCAAATTTTAAAAATGGGCCTTTTTGAGCCAAGATTTTTGGTGGAAAATCTTGCAAGGGGGTAAACTTGTTCTTTTAGTGATTTCAGACCGCTTAATTTTTTGGCCAAATTTTAAAAATGGGCCTTTTTGAGCCAAGATTTTGGTGAAAAATCTTGCAAGGGGGTAAACTTGTTCTTTTTAGTGATTTCAGACCGCTTAATTTTTTGGCCAAATTTTAAAAATGGGCCTTTTTGAGCCAAGATTTTGGGTGGAAAATCTTGCAAGGGGGTAAACTTGTTCTTTTTAGTGATTTCAGACCGTTAATTTTTGGCCAAATTTAAAAAATGGGCCTTTTTGAGCCAAGATTTGGGGTGAAAAATCTTGCAAGGGGGTAAACTTGTTCTTTTGAGTGATTTCAGACCGCTTATTTTTTGGCCAAATTTTAAAAATGGGCCTTTTTGAGCCAAGATTTTGGGTGGAAAATCTTGCAAGGGGGTAAACTTGTTCTTTTGAGTGATTTCAGACGCTTAATTTTTTGGCCAAATTTTAAAAATGGGCCTTTTTGAGCCAAGATTTGGGGTGGAAAATCTTGCAAGGGGGTAAACTTGTTCTTTTTAGTGATTTCAGACCGCTTAATTTTTTGGCCAAATTTTAAAAATGGGCCTTTTTGAGCCAAGATTTTTGGTGGAAAATCTTGCAAGGGGGTAAACTTGTTCTTTTTAGTGATTTCAGACCGCTTAATTTTTTGGCCAAATTTTAAAAATGGGCCTTTTTGAGCCAAGATTTTTGGTGAAAAATCTTGCAAGGGGGTAAACTTGTTCTTTTTAGTGATTTCAGACCGCTTAATTTTTTGGCCAAATTTAAAAATGGGCCTTTTTGAGCCAAGATTTTTGGTGGAAAATCTTGCAAGGGGGTAAACTTGTTCTTTTTAGTGATTTCAAATTAATTTTTTGGCCAAATTTTAAAAATGGGCCATTTTGAGCCAAGATTTTTGGTGGAAAATCTTGCAAGGGGGTAAACTTGTTCTTTTTAGTGATTTCAGACCGGTTAATTTTTTGGCCAAATTTTAAAAATGGGCCTTTTTGAGCCAAGATTTGGGGTGAAAAATCTTGCAAGGGGGTAAACTTGTTCTTTTGAGTGATTTCAGACCGTTTAATTTTTTGGCCAAATTATAAAAATGGGCCTTTTTGAGCCAAGATTTTTGGTGGAAAATCCTTGCAAGGGGGTAAACTTGTTCTTTTGAGTGATTTCGGACCGTTATATTTTTTGGCCAAATTTTAAAAATGGGCCTTTTTGAGCCAAGATTGGGGTTGGAAAATCTTGCAAGGGGGTAAACTTGTTCTTTTGAGTGATTTCAGACCGTTTAATTTTTCGGCCAAATTTTAAAAATGGGCCTTTTTGAGCCAAGATTTGGGGTGAAAAATCTTGCAAGGGGGTAAACTTGTTCTTTTGAGTGATTTCAGACCGTTTTTTTTTTGGCCAAATTTAAAAAATGGTCCTTTTTGAGCCAAGATTTGGGGTGGAAAATCTTGCAAGGGGGTAAACTTGTTCTTTTGAGTGATTTCAGACCGTTTTATCTTTTGGCCAAATTTAAAAAATGGGCCTTTTTAAGCCAAGATTTGGGGTGAAAAAACTTGCAAGGGGTTATACTTGTACTCTTGAGCCTAGATTTTGGACCATCTTGAGCAAAAGGATTTTTTATTCACTTATTCTTTAAATTAAGGAGTTTCCTAATAATATTTTAACATAAACAGTGACACAAATAAACAAAGAACAGTTGAATAATTTCTTTTTCTCTGTTTATTCTTTAAAAACTCTATTTACATTTAACGTATATCTTGTCAAATAAACAATAAATAACAAACTAATTAAAAAAAATATGCAAGTTGTTGTAATAAACCAGAGTCAAATATTTATCAAAGTTTTAATTGTAATGCGCACATTATGTAAGCTGTGCATAATTTTCCTAATTTCATCCTGGTAAGGTTAGTCTAAAGCAGGGCCACCACGTGCAGGTCCCAGGATACCAGCCCCACGCGTCCTCAGAGATCGTCAAGGCCATTGCACCTCCCTTTCGGAAGGGTCCGGTCCGCCACCCTGAGAACCAGGGCAGTCCTCTACTCCTACTAACGTGGTCCCTAATTAGGAACTACTCCTGTTTGTCAACCATTTGTGATAACACCAGTACCATGCTCCTTGATGGAGCAGCCTGATGCACCTTTAAGATCGACAACGAGCTGTTACCCTGGCCCGGAGTAGAACTCCACATACCTTGGTTGTATGTGTCCAAGTCCCTTTTAAGTTTGGAATTGCCATTTTCTTTATCCTATCTATCGATGAGATCAATCCATTTTTTTTCTTCTAATCCATGCCACCAATCGGAACCCTGCACAAACATTCGAGCCATCGCCCAACAATCGAACCGCCAACAACGAAACTCCGCCCAACAATCGAAACTCCGCCCAACAATCCTGGTAAGGTTAGTCTAAAGCAGGGCCACCACATGCAGGTCCCAGGATACCAGCCCCACGCGTCTCGAGATCGTCAAGGCCATTGCACCTCCCTTTCGGAAGGGTCCGGTCCGCCACCCTGAGAACCAGGGCAGTCCTCTACTCCTACTAACGTGGTCCCTAATTAGGAACTACTCCCGTTTGTCAACCATTTGTGATAACACCAGTACCATGCTCCTTGATGGAGCAGCCTGATGCACCTTTAAGATCGACAACCAGCTGTTACCCTGGCCCGGAGTAGGACTCCACATACCTTGGTTGTATGTGTCCAAGTCCCTTTTAAGTTTGGAATTGCCATTTTCTTTATCCTATCTATCGATGAGATCAATCCATTTTTTTTCTTCGAATCCATGCCACCAATCGGAACCCCGCACAATCATTCAAGCCATCGCCCAACAATCGAAAATCCGCCCAACAATCGAAACTCCGCCCAACAATCCTGGTAAGGTTAGTCTAAAGCAGGGCCACCACGTGCAGGTCCCAGGATACCAGCCCCACGCGTTCTCGGAGATCGTCAAGGCCATTGCACCTCCCTTTCGGAAGGGTCCGGTCCGCCACCCTGAGAACCAGGGCAGTCCTCTACTCCTACTAACGTGGTCCCTAATTAGGAACTACTCCCGTTTGTCAACCATTTGTGATAACACCAGTACCATGCTCCTTGATGGAGCAGCCTGATGCACCTTTAAGATCGACAACCAGCTGTTACCCTGGCCGGAGTAGGACTCCACATACCTTGGTTGTATGTGTCCAAGTCCCTTTTAAGTTTGGAATTGCCATTTTCTTTATCCTATCTATCGATGAGATCAATCCATTTTTTTTCTTCGAATCCATGCCACCAATCGGAACCCCGCACAATCATTCGTGCCACCGCCCAACAATCGAAACTCCGCCCAACAATCGAAACTCCGCCCAACAATCCTGGTAAGGTTAGTCTAAAGCAGGGCCACCACGTGCAGGTCCCAGGATACCAGCCCCACGCATACTCGGAGATCGTCAAGGCCATTGCACCTCCCTTTCGGAAGGGTCCGGTCCGCCACCCTGAGAACCAGAGCAGTCCTCTACTCCTACTAACGTGGTCCCTAATTAGGAACTACTCCGTTTGTCAACCATGTGTGATAACACCAGTACAAGTATCCGGCAATGTTTTGTTCTTGAAAACTTCTAAAACATTGTGGACATAACTGAATGTAGACACCAACCTTGTCCACTGTGACCCAACCTTGCCTCATTTTGACAAACAGGCGGGAACCAGCATGAAGTCCTGAGAGTTTTGGGGGGGTTTGTCAATTTGACACTTAAGTGTACAGTGCTGCAAAACAGCCCACTGTTCCAAACGACAAGGATTACTTACTTTTTTGGCAGCTTCATAAATCTTGGCAGAGAATGGGTAAACACTGCAGATATGCACTTTCAGGACTCAGACACTTCACTGAATAGCATAACAAAATAAAACATAAATTGTAATGAAATTTCTTGCACCCTTTTTACGAAAGTAAAATTACTCAAAGGCGACTTTTCTTGTGACAAATTAATAATGTTAGAACAATTTAGTTTCTATACAGGTTTTACATATTTTTGAACAAATTAATTGTGGAATTTATTGCATCCTTTCACAAAAGTGAAATTTATCAACAACTGAAATTGTACCCAAAAAATAATTACAAAATGGTTAGGGGGGTTTTGTTTTATTTTAAATTTCATAAAGTGAACTTGAAGGATAATCCGTACATAGCTTAGTGGTCAAAATATAATTGTTATTCAAGTGTTATCATTTTTGTGTTTCTACACAGGCCTACAGATTTTATTTTGTCCAGAATAAAGAACAATACCGTGAGGAATAATTGGAATGTCTTGCATCCGTTCACTAAAGTAAGATTTATTAACTTGAAGGCAATTACAACTGATCCATACTAAAACAAAATTTAAAACGTGAAAAAGATTAGGAAAGGTGTAAAAACGGAAAAAAAAATTGCAAATGATTATATGTCCAATGTGGAGTAAATTTCAATATCAGAAAGATGATTGGTTGAACTTGTTGGGGTTGAACCACCTTTTGATTAAACACAAACAGAAAACAAGACATTTAAAGGGGCATGTTGCCTTTGGATTGGGCACTTTGGGCTATAAAAAGCGTTTGTTTTGCATTGAACATGGTTAGAAAGACATAAGAATATAATGATTCAAACAAATATCCCTTGAATTTGACAATGTGCAGTTTTTGTGTAATTTCTTGACAGAACACGGTCTGCTATTTTGTAGAACCAAATTTTTGACTCCGCTAGTTGTATTTCAAGAGGCAACAACTCTTAAAAAGGATAAGGATCAATTCCAAACAGCAACATTTTGAGAGATTTGAAGGCAATGTACCCCTTTAAATGGTGGGAAAAACTTATTTGTTGTAGTTCTCTTATTATGGGTTCGGGGGGGGGGGGGGTTGAGGTTGGGGTGTCACAATATATGAAAAATGGACCTCTCACTGCATTGTGACAATGAGGCTGCTTTAAATATTAAAGATGCCTAGGACATCATTTAATGATAGTTTATAAGCAGAAGTATCTACGGGTGCTTTTAAAAGAAACGAATACTATCTTGATTAAGTAATCATTACACTAGTTTGCAGGTAAAGAACTACTTGAATTAATGACTTAACAGTTAGAATGTTGGAAAATATCAAATTGCTCAGAACCCTTTTCATCTCAAGCTCCTCGAAAATGAGATCAAATCAAATACATGATGAATTTTGTTCTGTATATGGCAAATCCTATGGCGAAAATAGTACTGTTATTCAAATCAGTCTGTAAACTTTACAACCCAATCATAATAAATGAAAGGAAACAAGGGCGTTTATTGCTCCTGAAAAATGAGGGGGATGGGCGAGTGCAAGTCTTGGAAATAACATGCACCCAGCACCTAAAGCGCACACAAGATTATGTCTGGGGGTGGGGGGGGAGCTCAAAGAATTGCAGTGAGTGAGCTTTTGGCATTTTGGGGGTGAATAATCAAGCCTCCATATGCCCCAAAACAGAGAAACAGACACACTTTTTAAGCACTTCTGAACTGAGTGTTTGCTGTACTTCGTCAGCAAATAATACTGCGGACGTGTGAAGACATTCTGGCAGTCTACTTTTCATCATGGTAAAAAAATTCCAAGAATACTTTGGTGGCAAACCCAGATCCCACCGATAATCTTTAGTTTTGCGAAAGCGGTGTCACATAATAATCATTTAGGCCTATATCACATTACTGTTAAAGAATGAAATTAAAAGTTTATCTGGGCATAAATGTGATGTGTAATTTGGAAAGAAAAATGTGGAAGTGCATATCTGGTCTCATGCATATTCATTAAAAACATCATGTGAAAAAATACTATCCAGCATTTCTTAAATTCAAGTGTAGTACTATCTTTACACTTGTCCAACAACCCCTTGAAAAGGGAAAAACACTTGAATGCCGGAACAATGTGAAATATGTTTTATCCCGGGGTCGGGGGGGGGGGGGGGGTAGGTGGTTGGTGTGTGTGACCCTGCTCACATGTCTGGGATGAAACTTGGCCCATAACACCATTTTGCACGCGTACCTTCAAAAAGAGAAAAACAAAATTTCATCGTTCGATCGTTTTCTTTTATTTGCACTAAAATTGTAATATTAAATAAAGAAAATAGTGTATATTTTTCTGTTTTGTTGCATATTTCTAATGAACAGTCAATCAAAAAGTGGGGAGGGGACATCTTATATGTTCCCCCAGTCTAAAAAGTGGGGGGGGGGGGATGTACTCCCATCCCCCACCCCCCACCCATCGATGCCCATGGAAGGAAATGTGCATTCAGTCAGCCATTTGCGAGTTAGATTTAAATAATGTCCATGTAAATTCTATTACATCGTACTTTAAGTCTTCAGAGGGTTGCATTACTTTTCATGTGCCAGGCATGCAGATCACGCAATTAAGTAGTCATGGTAATTAGACCATTTCGGACGAGGTATATAAGCCCCTTTTCAAAGAGGTCAGCATTTTTTCTTAGTGTGAAAGCATAACGGTCACATTCAAACTGTTGCAGTTTGTTCAACACAATATGAATACTGACTCGTCTGTTTCAGTGCTGCAATAATGCAGCCTTCAGGCAAAGCTTCTTGCTGGGAGTTTGATGCTCGACTTCAAGAAAATGCAGAAGGCATCAAGAAATTTTCTTCCTCTATAAACACCATCAAAGAGATGACATCTATGGTACAGTCCTGTGAAAACTCTACCGGACATGCGATGCAAGCTGGCCCCAAACACCATGGCTGTAGAAAGCGGTACCAATATTTTAGTTTTGCTCTCTCTTGTTTTTATGCACCGCCGGCGAAGCAGACCAGCCGGAAGGGGCATATAGTGTTTGCCTTGTCCTTCCGTGTGTGTGTGTGTGTGTGTGTGTGTGTGTGGACACACAGAAGGGCATATGTGGGGTCCTGACAACAATGGACAATGGCCCCACAAGGTCATTTCAATAGGAACATTTGGGCCCCACAAGGGAATTCTTCAGAAAAGGGAATAATAGAACAACAATAGCAGTACCCCACAAACCGGATCCGTAAGGATGAGTGTGTGTGTGTGCGTGTGTGTGTGTGTGTGTGTGTGTGTGTGTGGGTAGGCATACACACCATTGTGGGGACTTTTACACAATGGAACAAAGGTCCCCACAACGTTTTTCCTTGTTAAACTGGGTCCCCACAAGGGAATTCTTTAGAAAAGGGAACAAAAGAACAACAATAGGAAGTCCCCACAAGGGTGTGTGCAAAAGTGTGTGTGTCCATGTGTGTGTGCAATCATTGTCCTAGCGATAACTCAAGAAGGACTTGGCATATTAGCTTCAAACTTGGTGTGTGGATTGGTCTTGAGATCCTCCAGAAATCTATTGTTTTTGGACCCCCTACAACAAATTTCAAAGTCATTATGGTTAAAACAAAAGAAATGTTGTCCGAGCGATAACTCAAGAAGGACTTAGCATATTAGCTTCAAACTTGGTGTGTGGATTGGTCTTGGGATCCTCCAGAAGCCTATTGTTTTTTGGACCCCCTACAACAAATTTTCAGGTCGTTAAGGCTAAAACAAAAGAAATGTTGTCCGAGCGATAACTCAAGAAGGACTTGGCATATCAACTCCAAACTTGATGTATAGATTGGTCTCAGGATCCTCCAGAAGCCTATTGCTTTTGGACCCCATATGTCAAATGTTCAGGTCGTTAAGGCTAAAACAAAAGAAATGTTGTACGAGCGATAACTCAAGAAGGACTTGGCCTACCAACTCCAAATTTGGTGACGGTGGATTGGTCTTGGAATCCCCCAGAAGCCTATTGTTTTTAGACCCCCTTCATCAAATGTTCAGGTTAAAGGCTAAAACAAAAGAAATGTCTGAGCGATAACTCAAGAATGAGATTAATCTCAGCGGGGCATTTGTGTTTGTTAACACACCATTCTTGTTTTTCCATGTTTTTGTCTGTATTTCTCCCCTCCCTGTGAATTTGTTTGCCCGATATCAAATTTAAATCAAAGGAAAATAGAAAAAGAGAAAAACATCTTCAAAATAAGTAACCAGTTAATTTCCCGTTGCACACTGGCGATGAATAGCTATAGGCGATTGAGGCTGTTGGTAAGGACGTCACATGACAGGTGATGACGTCATCATGCACCATTGTTTTAAGGGGCTTATTGCACCAATGCCTTCCATCACTGAAAGTTTCATTGCAATTGCTCTTAAGGAACTGTGCAAAAGGCCGCTTAGAACGAATTGTGCGTTATTTCAATGAAAGAAAAACTTTAACGAAAACAAGAGCTGTTTTGTAGACACGTGACATTGCATTTGTGCACAAATGCAGAGCTGTTTCGCTTATAATATTTTCAAATATACTCATCTGAATATCAAATTAGTATAGTGTGTACATAATCAAATTAATTATACAATAATTATTGGCTTGTAAGATCCAATTCAGTGTCTATATATCTTGTAAAACTGTACCTTTAAGGTTATATAACCTGACAAATGATGACGTCAATTTGTTTTCCAAGCAGTTATGATGTATCTAGCCTGTTTAAAAAGATTTTTTTGATTAAAGCATGTTTTTGTTAGCAATTGATTGCTAAAAAGGGGCAAAAAAACCAAAAAATCATATAAAATCGTGTGATTACGTCATCATAATGTCATTACAAACTTAGCAAGAACTTTCCATTATCTAACAACTCGCCAAGTTTCAAAGTAGAAAAACCTATACTTTTGGAGATATACGACTCCAAAAAGTGCACCTTAAATGTCACGTCATGTGACCCCTGATGACGTAATCAATCTAAAACTTCATGCATATGTTTGTTGCCTGATGGTCATCATATGTATTAATTGTGAAGCAATTACAAAAAATATTCGCCCTACACATCTTCTCAAAGTGCATTTTGAACAGTTTTCCAACTGCCACTAGAGGGCGTTCTTGTATAATATGACGTCATTGATTTGTATTGAAAGTACACTCTGGGCGCACACTAACATCGTTAAAATAACTTTTGCCACTTTTGAATTACAAGGGCACTTCTGGTTTCGACCGGAAGGAGAGATCACGTGAGGTCAAGCACACAGAATAAAATGAAGCCCTAATTCATCCCTACCTAATCCCGCAAACAGAATTCTACGGTCTGTTGTGGCTGATTTCATATGCATTTTCAAATATTTAAAATAAATAAATCTTTAAGATGATGTCATGTGACAGGTGATGACATCATCATGACGGATTTCTTTTAGGCACTTCCTTGCACCAATGCCATTCATCACTGAAAGTTTCATTGCAACTGCTTATCGGGAACTAGGCAAAACGGCGCTTAGAATGCGTTATTTGAATAACTTCCGGGTGTCTTTAACGAAAAAAAAGCTGTTTCGCAGCACTATGCTTTGAAACAGCTAAAAACAAAAACAATAACGAAAACAAGCTAATAATTGGTTTTTATATAGCGCTTTTTCACACCCGAGGGCGTCAAGGCGCTTCTAACATTATTACCCCTGGTCACTGGGTCATTTATTTCATACCTTAAACCATCTCAGCTCCCTGGGGAGTCAACAGCCAATGCAACAAGTATGCGCTTCTAAGTTAAATCAATCACAAGAACCATCTCTGCCCTCACTCCTGGGTGGAGAGAAACAATCATAGTTAAGTGTCTTGCTCAGGGACACAGTGTCACGACCGGGACTCGAACCCACACTCTGCTGAACAGAAACACCAGAGCTTGAGTTCGGTGTTCTTATCCGCTCGGCCACGACACCCCACAACTATGGGGAACTATCCCCGCAACAGCAAGGTCTAACAACATTGCTTTGGAAACAAATCCAAAAACATGTCATCAAAGGTTTTAATACCTTACATGAATATTCTTTCAGAGCTACGTGATGCGACAAAATCTGGTTGAGCGAATGCAGAACTTTTTGATAGATTCAAAACTTTTGTTTTGGATGGCATTACCCTTGCTGGGAACGCCTCGTTTTAATTAAGTATAAAATGAAGAGAAGAACTAAAAACAATTCTTAACCCAATGTACCGGGCCCGTGTTCACGCAGTACCCCTATTTCCGAAATGTTATTTGGCAAAGATATAAAGGGTACTATGAAACAGGTAGCAGAGGCTTATAAAGCTGTCAGAAAGCTGACTTTAGGTGAGGCAAAAGTCAGCCGTATCACCATTACGTACCATACAACCAACATAGGAGTACAACCGCGAACTGTGTATATACTGACAAGGGGACGATCTTGGCATCCCACTGGAAGTTCTAAAGGACCCTCTCAATCTAACCATTATCAAGGACATGCATCCTGGGCACAGCGGGCTTTGAATGTAAAAGCAAAACTGCTTAATATTCGAAATAACGTTGGGAGAATATAACTATGTAAAACAAACTGGTCTCAAATCACTTCAGACAATTGGATTAAAAATTTTGATATTAGCTTGCATGCCCATTGCAAACCTCTAACCAAAGAGGATTTAATTTTCAAATCTATAAATTCTTTTGGGATTCACACCGAAATCAATTAACTTCTGCACAAGGGTGCAATACGACAGGTGCAACAAGAAACATGTTGGTTCTTATCCAATATTTTCTCAATACTGAAATTTTCTGAAATTACGAAGCTTGTGAAAAACATCATTAAAGAGAAAGATTTTCTTTCATTAATTGACCTGAAAGATGCTTATTTCGCCATTCCCATTTGTGAGCAAGATCAACCTTATCTTTGCTTCTCTTGGGCAGAAAAATATTACTGCCAGCGGCGGCACCAGACCTGTTAATCTGGGGGGGGGGGCAAGAGGGGAGCAAACTTAAATTTAGGGGGGCAAACAAAAGTCTATAATGTACTGTATAAGCCTACAATTCACTCCAGAAATAAGATTTTGCACTGTGTGAATGTGACGTGTTGTGCGAACTGCGTGTACAATGGCTGCTTACGGTTTTGGGCAGACAATGCATTTCTATTTATAGCAAGTTTCCAAGCTTGTACAGATAAATAAATCCACATTTTATTAACATTGCCGGAGATGGTAAGTGTATTGGACTTTTTTGATGGTGCCAGCTTGGGTACAATGGTTTGGGATTAAACTCAATTGCCGCCATCGGGGAAAAAAATGGGGAGGGGGCAAACAAAATAACTGGGGGGCATTTGGATATATTTGAATGATCAGGCGCGGATCCAGGGGAGGGGGGGCCCAGGGGGCCTGTGCCCACCGGGTAAAATTTTTTTATTTTTTAAATTGGCCACAAGTGGTGTCTTTCCCCCCTTTGAGGCACATGGATGCTTGGTTTTTCACCCCTCAAAATGCCAAAAGCTGAAAGCTTGACCCCCAGCGAACTGCCTGCTTAAAAAATTAGCCACAAGTGTGTGTGATGTCTTTTCCCACAGCGGCAGGATGGATTTCTTTTTCATCCTATGCCTATCAAATTTTTTTTTTCTGCAAAAATGAATCTTTCATGATGTGTCACTTGTAATTGCTTAGATTTGCACGATAACATAAGCGTTTGAAACCTGACATGCCAATTTGTCCTGGATAAAATATATTTCATGTCGTTCTGGCATTCAAGAGTAAAGACTTCACTTAACTACGCCCCCTGAACCCCCGCCGGGGCTTCGCCCCTGGACCCTACCAGGGGCCAAAAGGCCGGCCCCTGGACCCCACCCATTTTTTGTTTACCCTCTAAAACGAAATCCGGGTTGCACTGTTGTGCCCCACTCCCCCCCCCCCAGACTAACTTTCACAATTTGGATGACTTTGGGGAGATAAATTCATCAATTATTGATGGAATTCAGTGGCGGTTATCTGTTCCCCATGAGGATTTCAAAGGTCATATAAAATTACCACTCAATGATCATCTGGTTATCTCCACAGATGCGAGTAACTTTGGTTAGAGAGCGTTCTGTTAAACAGACAACTCCTATGCACGAGGTAAGTAGTCAGAGAACCTGAATGGAACTCAACATCCTTGAACTAATAGCTGTAAAAAACGCATCAAAAAGTTGGGTACAAACTTCAAGAATGGACACATCCTTATTTAATCAGATAACAGCACGGCTGTGTCTTACATCTCAAAGATGGGAGGAACCATCAGTTCCCTAAACCATATTACTTACACTATTTATGGTTGGTGTTGCACAGGAATATTTGCCTATTGACAACACATATTCCAGGGAAAAACTAACGGAACGGCAGACTGTCTATCTTGAAAAGAGTCTAACAAGGAAATGATTCCCAACTCATGTATTTTTGAAGTCATTTTAAAACTCACGTTCCCTCCTGACGTTGATCTCTTTGCATCAAATGCAAATCATAAATTGAGTTGTTATGTTTCATGGAAAATGCATGGGCCACTGGTGCCTTTACAATTGCATTGACTCCTTATAATTTCCCTCCATTTTGTTTGCTCCCCAGAATCTTTGACAAAGTTTCCAGGGACAGA